>CAWUFW010003334.1:955000-1555000 GCA_963921515.1 Calotriton arnoldi
TTTTTTAGTGAATATATATATATATATATCCAACAAATTGCCCGAAAGCTTTGGAAGGGCACACTCAGCTCGCCATCTGTCCAGATTGCTTTCATCATTTGCCCCAACATTCCGGGATTTCCATAATCTTGCCGCGCGTTTCGAGTCACACGGACTCTTCTTCCTGGGCTGTTTGAAATTAAAGTACGAACTCGTTTGGCTGTTGGTTTCACTTTTTATTGGATGCATTGCCCCCTACTGGGCCTGTTTCGCGTTCTTCTCACTGCTTGGCATCTTGAAATCCGTAGTCCTGAAACGAGTTAAAACAATTTTTCCTGAGTGGATGTACCTTATTTTTCACATTATAACATATTTATTCCTTATAGTAAGGTCCCGTCATTTGTTGCGAATGTAATCATTTGGCTCCCTGCGCTGTAACTAACCAGGATCCAGTTCCTGGTGCAGAAAGAGGCAAGAGAGGTGCAGAAAGTAGAAGAGATTTGCAGAAAGAGGCATGAGAAGTACAGAAAAAGAAAGAAATGCGCTGAAAGAAGCAACAGAAATGCAGAAAGAGGCAAGAGAGGCGCAGAAGGAAGCAAGAGTGGCTTGCACACCATTAGTACCAATTTAACACCCACATTTAGCAATAAGTAACAGGTGACCATTCTAGGTGTGCAAAGGGCCTTCCACCATGCTGTAACACTTGTCGCTGCATTTTTGGTAACGTTTGAGCCGTTTGAGCTAGAAACAAGGCTTTTTTTCTTCAAATCTGCAGATTAGGGAGCAGATGATGAATTATGTGTCTAATGCGGAAAATGTATAATTGTGCGAAAGTCGGTGCAGCAAAACAGTCGCATAATTCCAGTGGCCCTGCTCATACCTCTGACTAGGTCCACAAGTGCTCCTCAGTGATTTATTCTTTTTTTTGTCTCACTGAGTTCATAGTTTAGCTTCTATGGAAACGAGGAAGACTAAACCTGAGGTTACCACTCCACAACACAGACTACCATACCACATAATTGCTCTCCATAACACATAATCCCACTCTACATAATTCCTATAAAATAAATACCACATACTTTCTAGCCACATAATTTCACTGCACAACTTACCACATAATTCCACTACACAGAACGTACATCCACTCCACTCCAAAAAACATTATTAAAAAACTTTTACATTTACAACGCCAACAGCTCTAACTCTCGCAAATGCGAAACCTATTACATTGCAAACACTTCTTTAACTAGTAGTCGCGTTTGCAGAGTGGTGGAGAAAGTCTGCTGGGCCTCCGACCTGCGCTCAGGAAGTCCGCTGTGTACGACTTACAGGAGGTACCAGGAGGGCTTCTTGGCCCCCAAAGTCCCTCCGGAGTAAATTGGACTTCATCCCCCAACCCGTAGAATGCCAGGAGGTGCGTTTGCAGAGTGTTGGAGAAAGGGGGGCATGGCCTCCGAAGATGTCTTAGTAATCCCACTATGTGGGACTTACTGGAGGTAACAAGAGGGGTAGTTGGTCCCCAAGGACATCCTTGGGGGCCAACTACCCCTCCTATTACCTCCAGTAAGTCCCACACAGCAGGATTCTCATAGCAGGCCATGCCCTCTTTGCCCACCACTCTGCAAACGCGCTCCCTGGCGCGCTGTTGGATGGGGATTGAAGCCCCCTTCACTGCTGGGGGTCCTTAGGGGCCAACTAGCCTACCTCTTACCTCCAGTAAGCCACACACAGTGGGATTGCTGAGAGGTGGACACAGGCCACATCCCCTTTCTCCACCACTCTGCAAACGCGCCTCCTGGCGCACTCTTGGTTGGGGATGAAGTCCCCTTTCCTCCTGAGGGTCCCTGAGGGCCAACTAGCACTCCTGTTACCTCCAGTAAGCCCCATACAGCTTGATTGCTGAGAGTGCTCAAAGGCTACGCCCCCTTTTTACACCACTCTGCAAACGCGACTCCTGGCGCACTGCTGCTCGGGGGATGAAGTCCACTTTATTCCTGAGGTCCTCAGGACACAAGAGGACCTCATCGTCCCACCAGCAATGCGCCAAGAGGCGCGTTTGCAGAGTGGTGTAAAAAGGGGCATGGCCTCGGACCACCTCTCAGCAATCCCACTGTGTGGAGTTTACTAGAGGTACCTGGTGGGTTAGTTGGCCCCTAAGGACCCATAAGATTCTAGGGGACTTCCTCCCCAACCCAAAACACGCCAGGAGGCGCGTTTGCAGAGTGGTGCAGGGAGGGGGCGGGGCCTCCGGCGAGATGCCGGCTTCTGTTTTTTTTTTCTTTTGTTAGAAGGGGGGCTGTGTGACCCCATTCTCTTAACATTTTTTGGGCCCTGGGTACCCCGTCCCCCAGGGCCTGAGAATTTCTTTATAAAAAACAAAAACGGGAAGGGGGCCACATGGCCCCCTTCCCTGGGCCATTATTGGCCCTGGGGACACTCCCCCGCGGCCTGGCCTCGTTTTTTTATTTTGTTTTTTTATTTTTGCCGGAAGGGGGGCCGCGTGGCCACCCTCCCCTGGGCCACTTCTGGCCCCGGGGACCCCATCCCCCGGGGCCTGGCCTTGTTTTTTTTACATTTTTGCCAGAAGGGGGCCATGTGGCCCCCCTCCCTTGGGCCACTTCTGGCCCCGGGGACCCCATCCCCCAGGGCCTGCCCAGCCTGGATTCTTTTTGGGGGGGGACTCCTGGCCCCCCTCCTAAGACCAATTATGGCCCCGGGGACCCCCTCCCCCGGGGCCGGCCTTCCTTTTTCTAAAAAAATAAATAAATAAAAAATGTAAATGGGAGGAGTGCCGAGAGGCCCCCCTCCCGGGCCACTTCTAGTCCTGGGGACCCCATTCCCCGGGGCTGGCCCTCAAGTTGGGGACCGTGGGGGGAGCTCCAATGCCCCCACAGTCCCTGCCGGTTCCCCGCCTCCTGCGGGAGCCAGCATTGCTTTTGGACAAGGGGAGCTGCTGACATGCAGCTCCCCTTGCCGAAAAGCAATTCTGCTTTGCTTCGTTGAAGCGAGGGAGGTTTACTGCTCTCGCTTCAACAAAGCAACAGCAGTGTTTGCTATGGCAGGGCGGGAGCCGTGCTCCTGCCCTGCCATAGCAAACAGCAATGACCCAGGAGTGGGCACCCCGGGACATTGCAGGAGCCGGCACAGGGGGGTGGTGGTCCCCAGGGCCAAGGAGGGCTCCACGAGGGTGGCCGCGTGGCCCCCCTCCCAACTCTTTAAACCCCCGGGGAGGTGGTGGTCTCCGGGGCCCGGGGTCCGCAACGGACCCCTGCACTTCATTAATGTATGCCCCGGGGAGGTGATAGTCCCCGGGACGTGTGGGAGGGCTCGAGCCCCCCCACACAAATTTTTTTTTTTGAATCCGAGCCCCTGGGAGGTGGCGGTCCCCGGGGCAGCGTGGGGGGGTGGGAGCCCCCCATGCATTTTGTTTATAAATAAGACCCGGGGAGGTGGCGGTCCCCGGGGGGGTTGCGTGCTCCCCGCACATTATGGATGAATGGATGAAGCCCCGGGGAGGTGGTGGTCCCCGGGGCTGCAGGGGCCCCCGCTACATAATTGGGCATTGCCCCCAGGACCTGGCCCACCTGGGGGCTTAAGGAAAACGAAGCGCAGGAGCCTGCACTTCATTTTTTATTTTTTTTGTCTGAATTTGCGCACCCAGCCGGAATTTGGCTGATTTATTTTTTCTTAAAGATGCTTTTTTGGCCCTGGGGGTTCTTGTGGGACCCCCTGAGCAGGCCTAGGGGGTCAGGGTGTTTCTACCCTGCCCCCTTTTCTGGTTTTTCATCTTTTTTTCTACTGATTTCTTGTGACTCGGTTACCGAGTCCCAAGATGGCTGCCAACACTTCCTGGTTTGGACTGTTGGCAGCCAATCAGAATGAAGCTCGTGCTCGGGAGGATTCGCGACTCCTCCTCGGTGCTCAAATATCAATATTTTTATTTTTTAAATTTCTCAGGAACTACTGTACAGATTTACACCATTTAAAAAAAAGGTCGCTTTCTGAACCAAGAGCTACCTTTTTGCCAAATTTGGTGTACTTCCGTTCAGCAGTTTGGGCTGTAGCTTGTTCTAAAATTCCTATGGAAATTAACATGGGAAAAACGTGTTTTGGGACCCCCAGTTTTTCTCGGCCCCTGCTTGACGAATCACCCCCAAACTTACAAGACAGGAGCTGACCAGAGCTGGTCATTAGTTTTGAAAATTTCACGAAGATTCGTCAAACGGCGCCAAAGATATTGGCAAAAGAAAAAACGCTTTTTTAATAAAAACAAGGTCCTAACCATAACTACCTACTGGCGGCTGCCAGTAGGATATATATATATGTTCTCCACCAAAGTGCCACCCTGTACTGCCGAACTCTTATGGGTGGGTGCTGCCGTCATGGCAGTGGCAGCCATGCAATATTTATTACACCAAAAAGCTTCGGAGCACTCATCGGTATCTGGATTTTATTGTATTTGGCATACGCATTTCAGCTTGTCAGCCTTCCTCAGTGCCAGTCACAATCAAGTTCACTCGAGCCACAATTTCAACAATCCTTTCCCCACTTCCTATTGGACAGGTAAGGTGTGGTGAGCAAGGACGGGCTCACAAATCAGTCTCTTTTTAGACCGCCATTGCATAATATGTCGTTAATCTTTCTTAGTGAGATTTAGCTGTGCGATCGCTCAACGCATTTCAGTAATGTTCAGTATATTGAATACATGCGAGAGCGCGCTGCCGATAAAAATACCTTGACATCACCAATTGTGGCATAAATAAAATCCCAGTTCCTCGCCCTGCTCAACTACCCAGGATGCAGGTAAGTGTCTGTCTGATCCGGTTTAGTAACCAAGTTTCCATCCATTCTAGTAATGACGACCTTGTGTCAACAGCAAATACTCTCCGTTCTTGGCGGCGGTTCTGGCAGTCACAATACATTCTCCACCAAAGTGCCACCCTGTACTGCTGAACTCTTACGGGCGGGTGCTGCCGTCATGGCAGTGGCAGCCATGCAATATTTATTACACCAAAAAGCTTCGGAGCACTCATCGGTATCTGGATTTTAATCCAGATACCGATGAGAGCTCCAAAGCTTTTTGGTGTAATATATATATATATATATAGATATATATTTCTCCATACCAGTTACTTTACCAAATCCAGTGTTACCTGGTCCAGGTAACAGATGGCACAACTCGGAGATTATCCAAATCCTTTTCTTTATTTCATCTTTTATATCTGTTAACAATCAAAGTGCATTGTGCAGATCATACATGGCCTACATGTTTCGACCAAAGCCTTCCACAGGGCCATAGAGTTAATTGTCAAGAGTGTCCTCTTAAAGGGGCAAACTCCTCTTACCACCACCTCATTTACATACATGTTACTTTGGAGTACAAACCACAGATGTTCTAAATCTACATTCCTGGTTATTCTATCTATTTTTATATCTTTGTCATTTTTTCATTTTTTCAAGGGTTGTGTTTAAAACAGTTCCAGTATGTGAAGAGATGTATACAAATCTTTACTTATTTATTCAGATTCATATATCTAGTGAAGTACTCAAAAGTCTCTATGACTATATAGATTCTAATTTCACAGTGACGTGACCAAGACTGCGGAAGCAGTTGAAACGCTTTGTGTGAATTAAACACTTTGCAACTTATTCGAGTTTGAGACCTGTGTTTCCTGAGAGCGCACGATATTCAAGATTCGCATGGGAAATATATATATATATATATATACTATCTACTGGCGGTCGCCTGTAGATAGTTATAGTTAGGACCTATTTTCCATAGGAAATCCGCAACATTCTATTTGAAATAACGTTGGCGCCGGTTGACGAATCTTCGCGAAATTTTCCAACTTGTTGGGGCGCTCCGGTCCGCTCCTATCCTGAAAGTCTCGGGGTGATTCGTCAAGCGGGGGCCGAGAAAAAAGGGGGGTCCCAAAACGTGTTTTCCGCATTCATTTTTCCATAGGAACCGTTCATCGCGGCTACAGCCCGAACTGCTGAACGGAATTACACCAAATTTGGCAAAGAGGTAGCCCTTGGTTCAGACTCGTGCCTTTTGCTTAAATGGTGTAAATCCGTTCAGTAGTTCCTGAGAAAATCACAAGTAAAATCACATATATATCTATGGCCGCGTCGGATCCGCGCACCCTGCGCGCACGGTCCCGATCACGAGCTGCATTCTAATTGGCTGTCAACTGGTTGTCAACACTCCAAATCAGGAAGTGTTGGCAGCCATTTTGTCCCTCGGTAGAACCGAGGCAGAAGAAACAAGTGCGCAAAACGCACAAAGGGGGCAGGGTAGAAACACCCTGACCCCCTAGGTGTGCTCAGGGGGTCCCACAAGGACCCCCTGGGCAAAAAAAAGCTTTTTTTTTTTTTTTTTTTAAACGGCGGGTTGCGCTTAGGGTGCGCGGATCCCGCCGATGAAAAAAAAAAATCGAAGCGCGGTCTCCCGCGCTTCGATGCTATTTTGCCCCTGGGTGGCCCAAGTCCCGGGGGCATGCGGGGCTTTATTTATATTTAATGTGGGGGGCCTCTAAGGCGGTCCCCGGGGCTTTAAAAATAAATGGTGCGGGAGGGCTCTCGGCCCTCCCGCAGCCCCGGGGACCGCCACCCCCCGGGGCTTCTTTTTTTTATTTTAAAATTAACCTGTGTGGGGGGGCTCGTGCCCCCCACACGCCCCGGGGACCGCCACCCCCGGGGCTTTAAAAATAAATGGTGCGGGAGGGCTCTCGGCCCTCCCGCAGCCCCGGGGACCGCCACCCCCCGGGGCTTCTTTTTTTTATTTTCAAATTAGCCTGTGTGGGTGGGCTCGTGCCCCCCCACACGCCCCAGGGACCGCCACCTCCCCGGGGCACTAAATATTTCAATATGGGGGTCTGTTACGGACCCCGAGCCCCGGGACCACCACCTCCCCGGGGCTTTGCCAATGGAGGGAGGGGGCTGCGCGGCCCCCCTCCTGGAGCCCTTGATGGCCCTGGGGACCGCCACCCCCCAGGGCCGGCTCCTGCAGTGTCCCGGGGTGCCCCCAGGACACTGTAGTTTGCTATGACAGGGCGGGAGCCTCGCGGCTCCCGTCCTGTCATGGCATACTGCTTTGGTTTTTGGAAGAGAGAGCAGGAAACCTGCTCTCGCTTCCAAAAACCAAAGCAGATTGCTTTTCCAAATGTGGAGCTGCATGTTAGCAGCTCCCCATGTGGAAAAGCAATGCCGGCTCCCGCAGGAGGCGGGGAGCCGGCAGGGTCCATAGGGGAGTTGGGGTCCCCCCACGGACCCCAAAGGATAGGGCCAGCCCCAGGGGATAGGGTCCCCAGGGCAAGTAGTGGCCTGGGAGGGGGGCCACGCGGCCCCCCTCCCCAAAAAGAAAAAAAAGAAAAAAGAAATAAAGGCCGGCCCCGGGGGATGGGGGTCCCGGGGCCAATAGAGGCCTTAGGAGGGGGCCACGCAGCCCCCTCCTCCAAAATTATTTTTTTTAAAGTGGCCATGCCCCGGGGAGGGGGTCCCCGGGGCCGGAATAGGCCACGGGAGGGGGGCCACGCGGCCCCCTTCCCCTACAGTATTTTTTTTTTTTTAAAGGCATCAGGCCCTGGGCGATGGGGTCCCGAGGGCCCCAAAAAGTACAAAAGAAGAGGGGCCACACAGCCCCCCTTCAAAAAAACAAAAAAGAAAGAAAAAGACGCGATCGAGCGTCAGGCCCCGCCCCCTCCCTTAACCACTCTGCAAACGCACCCTGTGGCACGTTTTAAATTGGGGAAATAATTCCCATTCAATACTGGGGGTCCCTGGGGGCCAACTAGCCCACCAGGTACCTCCAGTAAGCGCCACAGGGATGGGTTGCAGAGAGGTGGTCCAGGCCACGCCCCTTTTTACACCTCTCTGCAACGCAGCTCTGTGGCGCTTACTGGAGGTACCTGGTGGGATAGTTGGACCCCAGGGACCCTCAGGATTCAAGGGGACTTAATCCCCCAACTTAAAACGCGCCACGGGGCGCGTTTGCACAGTGGTGAAGGGAGGGGGCGGGGCTAAAGGTGACATGTGTGCAAACAGGCCCCATGGCGCGTTTTAGGATGGGGAATTAAATCCCCTTCAATCCTGAGGGTCCCTGGGGGCCAACTAGCCCACCAGGTACGTCCAGAAAGCGCCACAGAGCTGCATTGCAGAGAGGTGCAAAAAGGGGCGTGGCCTCTGAACACCTCTCTGCAACGCAGCTCTCTGGCGCATACTGGAGGTATCTGGTGGGCTAGTTGGCCCCTAGGGACCCTCGGAATTGAGGAGGAATTAATTATCCAACTTAAAACGCGCCACAGGGCGTGTTTGCAGACATATCACCTCAGGCCCCACCCCCTTCCTTCACCATTGTGCAAATATTCCTCTAAAATCAGCCAAACTACGAATTCCGATTTACTCACCTGTTATCAGGAGAGAACCCAGTGCTGCATCTTTTAGCCCAGCACTGACCCTGAAAAGTAATTCTAACCGTACTTACCAGTAACTTGTATTTCCTTCCATAGGAATCCATTGTCTGGTTTTCAGCAGAAAAGTTTCAAATTGTAGATTTTCACAAACTACAAATATTCCTTAAAAATCGCCTGTATGACTTAAACGCATTCTTTCAACTGTTTACAGGAGATGCACCAGTGCTGGATCCAGGATCCACCACTGAGTAAGAAAAAGTAACGATAACACTACTTACCTGCTAAGTGAATTTCCTCCCATAGGATAACATTGGTGATTCTATGTGAAAAAGTTTCTAAGTGTCAACTTTTAAAATGCAATAATATTCCTTAAAAATCACTACTGTAACCAAAACGCTTTTACTCAACTGTTTACAGGAGATGTCGCAGGACTGAATCTAGGATCCAGTCCTGTGGTTAGAAAAGTAATCCATAAAGTAACTAATTGCATTTAACTAGAAATTCACATTGAGCTCAATGTTGCATTGTGTTTGAAATTGTGTTGCCCATTGCAACAACTGTAACTACTGTATTTAAAGGCTATTTCCTATTTGCAAAGTATTTAAACTAAAGTAATTCATTCTGAGAAAGTATATTTTGTAATGTAATGTATAATGTAATTACAATGTAATTTAAAAAATAAAATATCTAAAAATAAATAGTTTAAAAAAATGTAGTAAATCAGTATCAAAAAAATAAATATAACAATTAATACATTTAAAAATTGTCATTTACAAATCCTTTGAAATTCACTGAAAAAACCCATAGGTTTCAGACATGTTATAGTTAGGAATTAGCATTTAAAAAACCTTTGAAATTCACTGAAAAAACCATAGGTTTCAGGCACGTTATAGTTAGAAATTAGCATTTAAAAAACCTTACAAATTCACTGAAAAAACCATAGGTTTTAGGGACAGTTATAGTTAGTTGGACATTGCACTCGTACAAAACCCGTGAAATTCCCCCGTTATAGTTAGTTCAGCTAACTATAACTCGCGCCCGCAATGCACTGCTGATGACGTCACATATTACATCACTCATGACATGGTCAGTGACATCACTGATGACATCACTGATGACATCTCAAATGACATCACTGATGACATCACTGATGACATCATCCACGTGATAATCTGATGCACCTCCTCACACCCTAATATAACCTTTGATACACCCACTCTAAATTACAGACTGCCATTTGCAAAACGATAGACACTCCAACACCAATAACTACATACCCACTCACTGATTCTTAGGTCTACACACACATCCACTCACTCACCCGTACAGTCACTCATACTTACGGTCACTCTGTACAGGACTATCATATGCACTCATACACCTACATAGACACTCACACACCGCCACTCATCCATAGAGGTACTCACACACCTAGTCAGTCATGCAAATAATTAATCACACTGCCATTTACTCACCTATACAGTTATACACACACCAGCTCACTTACTCATACAAATACTAGCACATTCTTACGCTCTTATACGATCAGTGATACAAGTACACACTCATCCATACAGCCACTCTCACAATCACACACTCTCACTTATAGCCATTTATATTAACAAACACACATATATACTGCCTTTCACATATGTAGTTACTCACACATGTACCACTGAGATATACATTCACTCACTAACACACCCATACACACACTCACCCACCCATACAGTCCATCACAGATGCACTCTTGAAACCATGCACCCAGTGAATCACCCACTCACACATCTATGCAGAGAGTCACACACACCCCACCCACACAAACACTCAGGCACCCATACAGATACTCAGGCAACCAATCAATAACTCATATAGACACTCATGTAGCTATTCACAAACCCATGCAGCCGCTTACACAGCAACAGACAGACGGATACAGACATTCACACAGTTTAGTCACTAACCCATGCATTCAGTAAGATACGTTTAATCCCTCACTTATAGAGTTAGTCACGCACCTAGTAAATCATCCATTCAGACACTTATACACCCACTCATTCTTCAATACGCCTTTCCCTATATATATTAAACATATTTAAACTTTACAGAAACACACAGTCACTGGATGATGTCATCAGTGATGTCATTTGAGATGTCATCAGTGATGTCACTGACCATGTCATCAGTGATGTAATATGTGACATCATCAGCAGTGCATTGCGGGGGCGCGAGTTATAGTTAGCTGAACTAACTATAACAGGGGAATTTCACGGGTTTTGTACGAGTGCAATGTCCAACTAACTATAACTGTCCCTAAAACCTATGGTTTTTTCAGTGAATTTGTAAGGTTTTTTAAATGCTAATTTCTAACTATACCGTGCCTGAAACCTATGGTTTTTTCAGTGAATTTCAAAGGTTTTTTAAATGCTAATTCCTAACTATAACACGTCTGAAACCTATGGGTTTTTTCAGTGAATATATGTATATATATATATGTCTCAGAATGCGGATGCAGGCGTGCTGTCCAAATGTCACGGGTGCCTCCTCTCAGAGCGCTTCTGCCTACATGCTATATTATTTACTCAGTTCGTCTCCCCATCAGAACACGAAAGGGGCAATCTAATTGAAGTTTTTCAGGTGAAAAATGTAATGAAGGCACAAGGAAAATCAATGCGATTAGTCTTGACCAAGGTAGCAGTTGGCTACTGAAACCTGTTGATTTTCCTTGTGCCTTGTTAGGCACCTAGCCTAGGTTCAACTAGCTTATCAGTGGATTATCCTAATTTGCATCTTCCCAATGTTTGGCCCTATTGAAGGGCATTTCAGTCCTCAAATGAAAGGTGAAAAAAATCATAAGTATATGAAGACTGAGCTGAGATATTTTGAATTCCTCACTACTTGATAACATGGCTGTTGATTTTTACAAATATGAGTCCTGCAGATACATAGCAAAGAAGTGCAATGCGTGCTAGTATCTGGGTGAAACCTTAATTAATTTAGGCAAACATGCAATATTTTAATGATCATCTCCAGCAGTTGCCAAGGGTGAATCATCCCCATTTGGCTAATGTCTGAAATTGTTCTTCTTTACATATTGAAGAGCTTTGAAATAGTTTCTATCTTTCTGAACTTATTTATAGAGAAATAGCACTGGAACCCGGAAGCACCTAGTTTATTTTCAAAATTAAAGTATATATTCTATGTAGTTGGCATGAATGTAATCTCAGCTGCAACCAAATTTAAGTTTAAGTGCTTTTAAGAATTTTAATGGTGTAGAAAAGATTACCATTTTCATGAATGTTGACTGAAAGATAACCCTATCACATCAACTGAAGATACAATTTTAATTTTTATGAAATTCATATATGCACAAAAAAATTGTTTTGTGGAAAAGGAAACATGCTATCGCTTACACAATGGAACAGTTGCTTCCCTTGTGAATTGCTGCTACATACATTACATTCTACTCATTTGCCAAATAAAGACATATAGCAGGCTGATTTCCTCAAGGAAAAGGGACTCTAGCTTTCACCTGCCCTACCTTATACTCATGATGGAGAAAACCCACATCATGCGACAGTGAGTTCTGATCCCTCTGGAATGTCCTGCTAATTCTGAAACAGGGTTGTAAGAACTTTCCTAAAACAGTAGGGGTGGAAAAGTGGATAGAGTTTTTACTGTGCTCTGATAATAAATCCTCACAGAAGTAGGCCAAGGATTTTATTTATGCTCACCTTTTAGTAGCATAAGTTATGTGTAATATATTGAAGATACTGGGTGATGCAGGCATCAACAAAACAAAACCCAAAACAGATAAGAGAAAAAAATAAAGAATGTATGTAAATATTAAACTTATTGTAAACGAGTCAACACCTTCATTGTGTTTAATTCATTGATTGTATTTATAGAACACACTGTTAACTGGCATGATGCGCTATAGACAGGAATGTACAGCTCAGAGGGGACATTCATTAGTTTACAATATACATGGTGAGACTTTTGTTAGAAGGATCAAGCAGTGCATTTTTGTAAACATTTTAGATGAAAGGAAAGCTTCATGGTTTGTGTGGAAGAGAGGATCATGATAGAGAGTGTTATGATCTAAGACAGAGCAAGTAGGGAACGTGAATACCCTATCAAGAAAGCCTCTCCCCACCCTTAGATCTCCTCCCAACTGATTCAAGTGCAGCTAGAGTTCATTTAAAATCCAATCCAATGCTCATGTGGTGGATGGTTCCCTGGTCTGAATTTCAATACCCAGGAAGACCACTGTAGGTGAAGCCTGGCACTTATGCTCACTGTTTCAGTCGCACGTGGTCATGAAAGTGAATCCAGGCACATCTGATTCCAGCGTTGTCAAGTATGGACAGAAACAAAGAACAAATCCAGAAGCACGAAGTTCCAGGTTGGTCTGGTCTTAAAGCATACTGCTGCTGCTCCTCAAGGGCGAGCGATTTCTTGTGACTCATGATTGCTCAAGGAGAGTAGTTTAGTGGCATTCCAAGTTTGCCCACTTCAAGCACGGTTTGCGAAAGGACTTGGCAATTAAATTGATGATGTAAAGGCAAGGGCCTTCTTAAATGCGCCTCCAAACACTTCATCGTTCCGGTGACGTGCTTGGAATCCTGAACAATATTGGTTCAGCAAGTATGTGGGCACAGCAACATCCAGATAGAATTTGGGTGACCGCAGCCCCATTCCTTCTTTGTGGTCATGATAAGCTGGAGAGCGCAACTTAAAGCATGGGGTCTGCAGGTTGCTGCTCCATATGTATCTCCCAAGCCAGTTGCGCACGGCCTTCAGCCTCAAGCAGGAATGATCAAAGGTGCACCCTGAGCTAAGTATCTCACAGTACATGGCTAAGAGTCAATTGTACTGGGCTCTGTGACCTCGGGAGTCTGTAAAAAGATAGTCAGCTGTGCTCAGCTGCAGCAATCACAAATGTACATGTTCATGCGCATTTGGGACTGGACTCATGGTTTGGCCTTTAATTAGACCCTATACTCAGGCCCCATTCCTCCCAAATCAGCTACACACAGTTTATGGCCACACACGGCCTGCTTGGGATGATTCTAGGGCTGATATACAGGGCTTTTAGACAATGTGTGACTTGGAGTGAGTGAGTGCTCCAAAAAGAGGCACCATGCTTTTCTGTTTTTCTCACACTTGAAATTCTACCAGAGGAGCGAGAGTGCTCTGTGAAATTTAAAATTCATAGATATTTAAAGTTGGGTTTAAATGGTCTTAGAATTGGAGATTGCTTTCTTTTCTAATGGCACAATTTAAATTCCGCTAGTAAGTGCATTCCCGTTACCAGCGCGAAACTCATCATTTCCTTGATTAAGATGAAGAGTTGCTCATCCTGCGCCGGAATGGAAAAAAACACATGAGCAGGAGCGCTGTTCTTGGGGGTCGCACATAACTGAGCCTTTACTGATCCCATCTGCATGCTGCTCGGGGACCTGCACGTGCACAAGAGCACACTAATGTATTGCACTTCTTGTTCGAGAAGGGCACAGACTTGTCTGCTGTGCTGCTAGAGTGTTTTACCGTCAATGGCGGACAAATGTCATGCCCACTGTTGCCCTCTTTAATTGCTTAAAGGAAAACGAGTGACATGGGTTGCAACATAGATTTAATTTGCCTTTTCCATCAAACATTTTGTTAAGCCATGGCTTTGTAAGACGTTAACCTGGCCCCAAAATCAAACCTTTCTTAAAAACCTGAGATGCGTGTTCACAAACACAGTTAACTCATAGTCATGCTGTACCTCATACGAAGCCTGGTTAACCACATTGTGGTCATGAGCGCAAACACGCATTTGCAAAGCTAATAGGCCTCTACTATACAAGAGCTATTGGCTTTGCCTTTGTGTTTTAGCTATGTTGTGCACCAGCGTGGCTGCTGTTCAGCATGGCTAACTGTTAGTGGCGCAGAGGGGAGTGGCATGGAGTGCCGTAGAGTGGAATGGCGAAGAGTGGAATAGTGTGTTGTAGATTGGAGTGGCAGAGAGTGTCGTGTATTGGAGTGGCATAGTGTGTAGTCGCGTAGAGTAGCATACACACACTGGAGTGGCATAGAGTGGAGTGGATTGGTGTAGAGTGCATCGGCATGGAGTTTTACAGAGAATAGTGGCGTAGAGTGCTGTTCCATTGAGAGCAGGGGGAGTGAATTTAGTGGCGTACAATGCAGCGTTGTAGAATGCAGAGGCGTTTAGAGTGCAGTAGCGCAGAGTGGAGTGGGCAGAGTAGAGTGGTGTAGAGTGCAGTGGCATAGAGTAGAGTGGTGCAGAGTGGAGTGGCGTAGAGTTGAGTGATGCAGAGGGCAGTGCCGCAGGAGGTGAAAGGGGCCCAGGACCCCATCCCTGGTCCCTGAATCACCTAAGAGGATGGGGAGGAGTGCCACTGCATCACCCCACATGGTCTGCTTTCCCCGCTCACCATGCCCATGTCTGGGGGTAGCGAGATGCGGCCACACAGCCTACATATCTGCTCGCTGGAGCGGGTAGACACAAATGGAGACTGCCAGCTTCTACAGCTGCACGCCCTCCAACCAAGGAAATCCTTGGGGTGCCCGAGTGGGACCAGGCACCTCATTGCACTTAGAGAAAAATGCATCACAAGGCCGCTGAGTCACAAAAAATCATCAAGGAAAATATCAATGTGGATCTCCCCGGCACAGCGGGAGAACCGCTCTTCAAGTATTCACTGCTTTCCACAGAACTTGCCCCCTAATGCTTTGTGGGGCCTCCTATTTGGAATACATTTTTGCCCATATCTCTGCAGGGACCACTACCAAACTCTTCGGTGCATCACAGCCTTTCTTCATATGGTACATTCTGGGTCCTCACCCTGAGTTGGGGGGACCCCAAAAGTACCACCTCCCTTGAGTAGGCTTTGGGCTGCTCTACATCGCTACACTGTGAGAGTCAAGAGCTACAAATGGGTGTTTGGTTCCCACTGAGGACAATCGTGAATCTATTACTTGTGATGGCCATACAACTAATAGCCCAATTTCCAACACTTATGGTTTAACATGGTACATTTGTTGTCGAGACTATAGCCTGAATTGTGAACACCCTTAGCATGTAAGTCTGAGTTTTAATAATTGCATATATTTGTATGGTTTGTGGTAGGCACATATAAGTGTACTGTGGTTTTAGGTGTTAGGGTCTGCTGGAGCATGAACAGTTCATGGTATCTCAGGACTATGGGTTTAGTATGAATTTTGGATAGTTGACAACTGTGACCTTGTTTTAGGATATGTGATTTGAACCCCAAGTGGTTTGTGAAACACCTTGAGGAGGGGTTGCAGTTGTTTTATTTATCTGCCAGTTTGTAAATATTTGTAATTTTGTGCATCGCATTTCACTGAAAAAGTTAGGCTCAGATTTCACTCGTACAAAACCAGTGAAATTCAGCAGTTATAGTTATCAAAGCAAATTGTAACTTATGCCCCCGCAATGCACTGCTTATGACCTTACATCTTACATCACTCATGACATGGTCAGTGACATCACTGATGAAATCTCAAATGACATCACTGATGACATCATCCACAGAACCACTCACACATCCACTAACACCCCTTGTATGACCACTCCCACTCAACTACTGACATACCCATCCACAAACCCATACCTGTACTCACACACCCACTCATTCCTCCATGGAGGCACTCACACACACACACACACACTCACTCACTCACTCACTCAGCCACTCACACAACCATTCACTCACACATACAGCCACTCATACAACCAGTCACTCACCCATACTGCCACTCACGTAGCCACACGCTTACCCATAAAGCTACTCACACACCCACTTATTCACCTTCACAGTCACTCACACACCCATACAGCCTCTCAAAATAGCCACTCACTCACCCATAGAAGCACTCACACACCCACTCATACACCCACTTACATACCCATTCACACATTAATACAACCACTTACACACCTGCTCACTCACCCATACATTTTTTGTTAATTTGTAGGGTTGAAGGTAGTCACCGAAAATGTTATAAATCATTTCAAATATGTACACCTCTCAATTTTCATTAATGACTTCAGCGTTAACATATTTACAAATATATATATACCACCACCTTATATCTGTTTTTCATCAAAATTACAAGTTTCACAAATCCGCAAATCTATGCACTGGATTCACGAATTTGCTCAAAACCAAACCCAAACCTTGTTTTGTGATTGGAAATATGAGGACCCCAACCATGTACATGGAAACCACACCCAAAACATTTAGTTCTCCAATGAAGTCTCTAAAAGAAGGATGGCGAACCAGTGGTGCTCTGCTTTTACAGAATAGCTGAAGCTATAGCGTCTGTACAAGATGAACATCCACAACCTGATGAGGAGGAAGATACACCACCTTGAAGAAAAGAGAGTGATGTGTGGAAGCACTTTACAATACCTTCTTGGAAAAAAGGTAACAGCAAAATATGTGCGGTGCAATATTTGCGGCAAGCAGTTATCGAAAGGCACTTCAAAGAAGTATTCACATGGTACAAGTTCCATGTGGAAGCACTTAAAAAACAATTCATGAAAGGGTCCACAACCAGATGATGAGGGAGAAAACAGGTGCAACAGGACAGTCCACCTCTACAGCACCCTTGGGAGAACCATCATTAGCTGCAGTGATTACAATACCATCTGCCTGCAAAGAATTGAGTGAGATGGTTACTCACTGTATGAAGTGCCACATGCCTGTTGCAGTGAAAATTTCCACTGTGGCTGCATACTTAAATGCAGTGAAGAAGCATCGCTGTTAGTTTTTTTTCTTTTGTTTTGTGCTTCCAGATACTACGTAATGTTTTTTGCAGATTGAAGCGAGTTGCTTCTTTGTATTTCCCTATCCTTACTGTTAGAAATGGGATCTCTGGTTGGCTAAGGCTTGCGTCAAAGCCAGGCAGAGACCACCACTCTAGTCAGGGCGAGGGAGTTACACGCCGACGATAACCCCTGCTCACCCCCTTGGTAGCTTGGCACGAGCAGACAGGCTTATCTCAGAGGCAGTGTGTTAAGCATTTGTGAACACATACAGTAATACAGTGAAAACACTACAGATGGACACCACACAGGTTTTATAAAAATAATTATTCTTTATATAGACTTAACACAAGACCACAAACGACAAAAATCCACAATACTGTACTCAAAATAGACTTAAAGATGGTAGAAATAGCTTAGTTCAAGTTGATGGTAAATGCGACAAAGTTCTCACAAAAGTACCTGGATGCGTAACGCGAAACAAACAAAAAGGTTCGCAGGGATGGAGATGCGTCGGTTCCTTGCTTCGGGGGAGACGATGCGTCGCGCCTCAATGCTTGCGCAGAGTAGGGGATGCGTCTTGGTCCTTACCGGCAAGGAGGTGATGCATTGATTCTCGTACTGCGTTCTGGTTGCGATGACGCAAGATGGCACTTTGATGCGATAATCCGGTGCGATGCGATAAGATGGCGCCCTTGATGCAATGACGTGAGGACGATGAGTGCACGCCCGGCGGCCGTGTGGCGACTCTGTAACTTTGGAGCCACGACAGGCCCTGCGACACGCTTCTCCGGTGATGCGCCGGTGACCTCTGCAGCGGCGATACGCTTCTCCGGTGATGCGTCGGGTAACAGCTTTGACGAAGGCTCGCTTCTCTGGTGATGCGGCGGCGACCTCTGCGGCGGAGACACGATTCTCCGGCGATGCAACGGCAAAAGCTGCGACTGCGACATGCTTCTTCTCGTTGAGTCGCGCTTCCAGCTCCCAGCGACACGCAGGCTTCTGCAGACAGAATTCCCAGCAAGGGAATTCAGAGGGGAGCTGGTGGTGAAGTCTTTTGTCCCTGAGACTTCAGCAGGCGGCAAGCACAAGTTCAAGCCCTTGGAGTAATATTCTGCAAGATGATGAAAGTTCTTTAAAAGTTCCTTCTCCTCTCCTTGGCACTGAAGACACCACTGTAGGCCAACCCAGCAACACAGCACACTGGCAGGGGGCAGTCCAACTCCTACAGCTTCCTTTGGTTCTTCTCCTTGCCAGAGGTTCGTCTTGTTGTTCCAGAAGTGCTCTAAAATCTTGGGGTCTGGGTCCCCATATTTATACTGCAAAATCCTTTGTCCTCTGAAGGCAGAGGGGCCTGTACCTAGTCCAAACCAGTTCTGTGCAGTCCTGGAGCACTTTGTTTACAGGACTCCTTCTTTCCTTTGGCAGGGTGGGCCAGGGACATCAGACGCACCACAGGAGGTGGAGCCAGCATTGTGGAAGGCAGGCACAGCCCTATTCAGACCCAGGTGCAACTCCTCCCACCACTCTACATGCAGATAGGTCTATTAAGCCCTGTGCTGACTCACCCTGTCTCCTGGAATCCCCCAGCCCCTGTCACTCACAAAACCAGACACACAATACACACCCTAGCAGAGGCAGGCTTGGCCAGTTAGGCAAGAAAATACCTACTTTCTAAAAGTGGTCTTTTTAAACATAGAATGTTAAAACCAACTTTACTAAAAGATGTATTTTATCATTCTGAGCTCAGGCATACTAAACTCGAATTTCTACCAAGTTCCCAGGGTCAGTTAGGATTATAAGATGTTATAATCAAACTGCCCATTCTGGCCTATGGGGACAGGTAGCCTTGCAATAGTGAAAAACGAAAATGGCTGTAATTCACTATTAGGACATGCCACACACACCAGGGCATGTCCTACCTTATACGTACAATGCACCCTGCCCTTGGGCCTACCTTAGGGGTGTCTGATATGAACAAAAGGGAAGGTTTAGGGACTGGCAAGTGGGTGCACTTACCAAGTCGACATGGCAGCCCCACACTGCACACAGGCTCTGCAATAGCAGGCCTGAGACACATTTTACAGGCTGCTTCTGTGGGTGGCACAACCAGTGCTGCAAGCCCACCAGCAGCATTTGATTTACAGGCCCTGGGAACACCTGGTGCACTATACTAGGGTCTGACAAGTAAATCAAATGATCCAATCATGGAGTCACTAATCAATACATCAATTTACCATAGGGAGCACTTGCACTGTGGCACTGAATAGCAGTGGCACAGTGCCCAAAGCATCTAAAACCAGCAAACAGATCAAAAACAGAGGAGGCAATCAGAAAAAAGTGGAAGGGAGACTCACGCCAATGGTACCAGGTCTAACACGTGTCCCCTCCAGCTGAAATGTGGGGAGAACTACCCTTCCCCTTGGGAGTTCTCATCACTAAGGCGGAAAAATCTGGACAGACCATCAGCATTGGCGTGTTCTGTACCAGGGCGGTGTTCCACCGTAAAGCCCATCCCCTGTAGGGAAATGGACCACCTCAACAACTTTGGGTTCTCACCCCTCATCTGCATCATCCATCTGAGGGGCCTGTGGTCTGTCTGAACCCGGAAGTGAGTCCCAAACAGGTATGGTCTCAACTTCTTCAGTGCCCAGACCACAGCAAATGCCTCACGCTCAATTGCACTCCACCTCTGTTCCTGTGGAAGTAACCTCCTACTGATGAAGGCTACAGGTTGGTCTAGGCCCTCCTCATTAATCTGTGATAGAACAGCCCCCACACCATGCTCTGAAGCATCTGTTTGAACAATGAATTCCTTTGAGAAGTTGGGCGCCTGAAGCACGGGTGCTGTACACATGGCAGTCTTCAGGGCGTCAAAAGCCTTCTGACAGGTGTCAGTCCAGTTCACTTTCTTGGGCTGCTTCCTGGAAGTCAGCTCAGTCAAGGGTGCAACAATGTTGCCATACCCCTTGACAAACCTCCTGTAGTACCCCGTGAGTCCTAAAAAGGCTCTCACCTGTGTCTGAGTCTTTGGGGGTTCCCATGCCAGGATGGTATCAATCTTGGGTTGTAGGGGTGCCACCTGGCCGCTCCCTACCTGGTGCCCCAAGTACACCACGGAACCCTGCCCGATCTGGCACTTACTCGCCTTGATCGTGAGGCCTGCCTTTCGCAGTGCCATCAACACTTCCCAGAGGTGGCGCAGATGTTCTTCCCAACTGGCGCTGAACACTGCAATGTCATCCAGGTAGGCGGCACTGAAATCCTCCAGTCCAGCCAACACCTGGTTGACCAACCTCTGAAAGGTGGCAGGGGCATTCTTCATCCCAAAGGGCATAACCTGGAATTGGTAGTGCCCATCTGGTGTGGAGAATGCTGACCTCTCTTTGGCCCCATCAGTTAAGGCGATCTGCCAGTACCCAGACGTCAAATCAAACGTGCTGAGGTACCGTGCAGCCCCTAACCGATTAATGAGCTCATCAGCTCTGGGGATGGGGTGCGCGTCAGTCCTGGTGACTGAATTGAGTCCTCGGTAGTCCACACAGAACCAGAGTTCAGGTGTGGCACCAGGCGCGGCAGCCTTTGGGACCAAGACCACTGGGCTGGCCCAAGGACTGTGAGAGGACTCAATCACCCCTAAGGCAAACATCTTGGAGACTTCCTCCTTGATGTAAGCTCTGACCTTGTCAGTCACTCTGTAAGCCTTGTGCTTCACAGGAGGACTGTCCCCAGTGTCCACATCATGGACGCACCACTCAGTGACACCAGGAAGCAGGGAAAACAAATCAGAGAATTGTCCCAACAGTTGGCGACAATCTTGCTGCTGATCAGGGGTCAGCGTGGCAGAGAGGCTGACACCATCCACTGACCCATCTTGCTCTGTTGCAGACAGGAGGTCAGGAAGAGGCTCAGTCTCCTCCTCCATTCCATCATCTGTCGCTAGGAGCATGCCCACTTCGGACCTTTCTAAGTGGGGCTTCAGGCGGTTAACATGTAGGACCCGCAAAGGGTTTTTTGGAGACCGCAAGTTCACCAGGTAGGTGACATCACTCTTGCGCTCCACCACCTAAAATGGTCCAGTCCACCTGTCCTGGAGCGCACAAGGCTCTACAGGGGCCATAACCCAAACTTTCTGTCCAGGTTGAAGCTCAATCAGAGTGGCATTCTGATCGTACCACCGCTTCATCTCTTCCTGGCTGGCTTCCAGATTCGCCTCAGCGAGTTGCCTGAATCGCCGGGTCTGGTTCCTGAAGGCCAGCATGTAACTTTATACATCCTGCGGAGGTTTCCTGGGAGATTGCTCCCAGCCTTCCTTGACCAGACTCAAAGGTCCTCTTACCGGGTAACCATAGAGCAGTTCAAAGGGACTGAACCCTAAGGACTTCTGTGGCACCTCACGGTAAGCAAACAGAAGGCATGGCAAGAGGACGTCCCACTTACGCCTCATAGGTTCCTCAAGACCCATTATCATGCCTTTGAGGGTCTGGTTGAATCTCTCAACCAGCCCATTACCTTGGGGGTGGTAAGGAGTGGTGAACTTATAAGTAACACCGCACTCCTGCCACAGGGACTTCATATAGTTGGATATGAAGTTTGTACCACGGTCTGACACCACCTCCCTGGGGAACCCCACACGGGAGAAAATCCCCATCAGTGCACGTCCCACCACGGGGGCCGTCACTGTCCTGAGCGGGATGGCTTCCGGGTACCGGGTAGCATGGTCCACCAAGACCAGGATAAACCTGTTGCCCATGGCTGTCTTGGGGTCCAGTGGCCCCTCAATGTCAATGCCCACCCGTTCAAAGGGGGTACTGACTACAGGGAAAGGTTGGAGAGGAGCCTTGTGCTTCCTTCCAATTTTCCCACTTGCCTGGCAAGTTTGACAAGTCCTGCAATGAGTGTCTGAACTCTTCCGCATCTGGGGCCAATGAAAGTGGGAGACAAGCCTTTCAAAGGTCTTGTTCTGCCCCAGATGTCCAGCTAAAGGTACATCATGAGCCAAACCCAGTAGGAAGGCTCTGAAGCGCTGGGGACAGTCAGACTTATCCCAGAGGCAATGTGTAAAGCGTTTGCGCAACACACACACAGCAGCAACACACTAGGCACACCACAAAAGGAACTCCACACAAGGTTATATAAAAAATAGCCTTTGTATTGTCATAAATACATTAGAAACATAACCACATAATATACAGTGTGCCAACTGGCACTAGGCAATATTCACAGGGGATTATTTACACCTGACAGGGCCAACTGGACCACTGTCAGAACCAGCACAAAGCGAACTTAGTAACTGTAGCACTTAGAATAAATGTAGCGCACAACCAGTAATTACTGGTACAGTTAGGAACTAAGCCTGGGAACCTGCAATGTAAAACATAGGATGCATAAATCACCTTAGGCATAAAATGACATTAGGCCCAAACCTCCTTAGCATAAACACATTACGCAGTACAACCTCATAATCATACAAGTACATTAGAGGCATAAACACAGGGTGCGTAAATCAAAGTAAATGCAAATCACATTAGGGCCTGGCGCCCTATTAAACTCACAGCCCCCCTGGTCAACTGGCCATCTCAAAAGGGCTCAAATGCCCTATGTCCCCAGAGTCAGGGCGCTGCCTAGGCAGCAGGAGTCAAGGGTGCGCAATTGCGCAAGCCTAAACGTGGCAGCTGCCCACTACTTGCTGGGCAGCTGTAAACATGAGCAAGGGCACTCACTGGGCCCTCTGGAGTCCCCCTCAAGGACTCTGTAAATAAAGCTTTGCCCCCAACGTTGCAGCTGCCCGCTCTCTCTCGCGGTGCAGCTGGAGAATTAGGCTTGGCACCACTGTGCCTTCTGAGCCCCCACTGGGACTCTACGCAAATGTGCCCAAACGTTGCAGCTGCCCGCACTCTCGCGGTGCAGCTGTGATCAGTAGTGGAAACACTGGCACCACTGTGCCTCTCAAGCCCCACTGGGACTAACTACAGCCAAGAGAAACCGGCACTGACACTGCTCTGCGAGCACCCCTCGCGGGGACTCCTCAGGCGTAACTGGCACCCAGAACAAAGCCAAAGCACAGCCCCACTCACCGGGCCGTTTCAGGACTCCTCTAGGTCCCAGGCGGCAACGTTGCTCTTCGCCCGGTCTCCTCCACATGCAGGGCTCTCTCACCACACAGAGCTCTGCGTGCGTCGCGCTGCCTCCTCCCGCGGGCCTCAGGGTTTCCTGGCAGACGGCTGGAAGAGTCTCCGGGGCTTCCCTCACTCACGGGAGCCCCGCTTCTCAATGCGCCTCGCTTCACCCGGTCCCCCTTCTCGGGACCGGGACTTCGTTCTGGAGCCTGCGCGGCTCCCGGCTTCTTCCGCCTTGCGTTGCGTGGCCCCGCCCCCAACCAGGCAAGGCCGCCTGGCTTCCGGGTCGCGTCTGCAGCGGCCCGGCGGCGGTGATCTCTCTTCAGATTTCGGCAATGCGGGGTGGGCACCCGCTTGTTAAAATGAGCACCAAAGGCTGCCGAAACGCGGGGTGGGCTCCTGCTCGGTTTCACGGTCCTGTGGGGGAATCCCCATGCCGGGATTCCCTCGAGTCAAAGGGCAACTCCGCGCTGCAGAGCACACACGCTCCTTCTCTGCTGCACAGAGCAAAGCGCTCTCAGGGAATAAAAATACAGCGCTCACGAGGCGCTATGCCCAAAAGTCCAGGGGGCAAAGGCTGGGCCCAGGCAGGCCAGCACACAGGGCCCTCCAGCAGGGAGGCAGTCCCTCGTGGCGGTTCCTCCTGGAGCCCAGCAACAGCAACAAGCCCCCAGTCACAAGAACAGCAGAACTGAACATTTTCATGGGGTCACAGCCCCTTCTTTTATACACCTTTTCCTTTGTCTAAAGGTGCAGGGTTTAGGGAAAACCAGATGCAACTGGTTTGGGGGAGCTTTGGAGCACTTTGTTTTGCTCAGCTCCCCTCTCCTTTCACAGGACAGGCTAGGGACATCAGACGCACCACAGGGGGGTGGAGCCAGCATTGTGGAGGGAAGGCACAGCCCTATTCAGGTCCCAGGTGCAACTCCTCCCTCCCATCTAGATGCAGATCTCCCTATTCACCACTGCGCTGACTCACCCTGCCCCTCCTGGAGCCACACACACCTCCCAGCCCCTGTCACTCACAAGCCAGACATGCAATTCACATCAGGCAGGCAGACACAGAGCACACATAAATGCCAACTTCTAAAAGTGGCACTTCTCCACTAGTCACAATAAATCTGCGCACACCATTGCGCAGCATTTATTCTCACGAGTTCGCACATACTAAACTCGCCCCTGCACTCCTCTCACACCAGGAATTACCATGGACACACATATCCCCCATGCATTCCTATGGGAGGGCAGGCCCATCTCACCACACACACTCAGAGTACGCACGCACTTTACACTGGGACACAGTGCTAAAGTGCGCAGAGGCCTAAAACCACCAACACTACACAGGGAAAAGGCTAGGAGACAGGCAAAAAGTTTAGGGGTGAACCTGCCAAAAAGGGCCAAGTCCAACACTTACTCTTTTACTATCCTGTTTAATTTTTGTTCAAAAAAGAAAAAAAGTTTTTTTTAAAAACTGTTAAAAAACCCTTCTAGAAAAAACCATCTGGTCAAACAAAGAGCTAACTCTGTGTGTTTAATGTGTCAGTGACTGTATCGGTGTGAGAGTGGGTGTGTCAGTGTGTGCATCAGTATCAGTGACTTTACAGTTTACTGGGAAATGTTGGGAACTGGGATTTTGTGAATCTCATACCTGTTAAGAGGATGGTGAATAGACTTTGTGTACAATATCAAAGCAATTAAGAGTTCAAGAGGGATAATGAGATAGGTGATGGTGATTTTGCAATAAGAAAGGCATTTGTCTATATTTAGGATGGTGGGAGTGTCTGTGCTGGAATTAGTTCTGAAGCCTAATTGTGAGTGTTTACCCTCAATCTCCCCCGGGTGGAAGACCGACCACAGTCTTTCTGCTGGTACACACCACAATCTGCCCCATTGGGGCAGAAAGCTCACTAGATGGCAGGGATATTTTTTCCAGAAACAAAAATGGGGCGGTGCTGTCCAGGCATCAGGCTTACCCCCACCGTTACAGCCCCAGCAGTCTTCATGCCGCCAAGAGGCAAATTTGGGGTGTTCAACTCCAATCTTCCTTCCTGGGAGAGACGAAAGCTTATTAAAGGGAAGTTTTTTAAAAGAATATAATGGCGTGGGTTGACCCATCCATTCATCAGGTTGCATCCCACCCCTAAAGTCTCAACAGGCTCTCTGCCCCCATGGGCTGAGAGCATCACCACCCATTTCAAATGAGAGAAATTTGAATTATTTGGCTCAAAGTTTTGGCATATGGGCTGGTCGAGAGGGAGTAAATCCCAATTTTCTCTCACTTGCCATGGTCAATGGTCGCATTATCCAGGCTCTAGGTCTTATTCTTATCCAGAATGCACTGTCAACCTAAAAATATTATTTCTTTGACATTTTATTTTGAGAGATCCTTTTAATCAAAGTTTATTATCTTTGCTCTCCAAGGTCAGGTTTTCTATGAGGCATTAGCTGACATCTAATATTGGTGCAAATCAATGGCATTGAATCAGGACATTCTATCTTTTCTGCCTCTTAATGTCTTGCTCAAATATCATGTGTGGCATAACAATTCAGAACAAAATGAGTCAATTATTTTAATTAGCATACATTTTCATGACCCATTTCACACACTTAATCGTGAAGATTCCGGGATGTTTTTGCCGTGACTGATTACAAAATAGTGAAACAAATTTCCAGTTAACAGGTTCATTGGGACAGATTGTGGTTTTATCTATTGATTCAGAACATGTAAACTCAATATATAATAATAGTCTTGACATTAGAGATCGTAGTCAGTCATAGAACTTTTCCCAAAATTGGCCCTAAATCTAACTGAAATTCATCCTGTTGCATAACACCACTTGCCATCTTTGCATGCATGAGTATTCTCAGAGCAGTGTTGTACAGTGGCGTAGCAAGGTCAGGTGGTACCCGGTGCGGAAAATCCCCAGCTTGACAAAATGGCAAAAATATGTGTTTAAAACATATTTTTGCCATTTTGTCACCCCCCTAAGTGATGACACCCGGGGCAGCCCGCACCCACCGCACCCCCCCCCTTCCTACGCCACTGGTGTTGTATTGTCCAATTATTGACAAAGATCTACCAATGTGCATACTAACAGAACCTAGAGGTGCCTAGACATTTTTAGTACACTCTCACTGTCTGCAGTTCATTTGAAAGGCACAGAAACACAGAGCTTTGTTCAACATATTAACGTCATTTAGGGGTCACAAAGGTATGCAACTATCCTGCCCCCTGCTAACACTCGCACTGCTTTTACACCCCTAGCTGCCCAGGTTGCAAAAGCAGTGCAAAGAACAGTAGATAAACTATGTTCTGACTTAGTACATTTTACGTTCTGCAGCTCCCACTGGGAGATTACTCCTTCAGGTTGGTAAAGTAAACAAAAGCAGGGGCAGATTTACAAGCCCCTTGCGCCGCCATTGCATCACTTTTTTTGATGCAACGGCAGCACAAACAATGCGGCCTATTTACAACGTGACGCATCTAGGGAGATGGGTCACGTTGTAAAGCCCTGCGTCACATTATACCTGTGTGCACTGTATGCAGGGTGGGCGTTCCCACGCAGGAAGGCCTCGTAAAAGTGATGCAGTGAAATCTACAAAATTTCACTGCGCCACTTTTAGGACGCCACTGCGTCAAAACCTTACACCTGCTTGAAGCAGGCGTAAGGAGTGACGCAGTTCAGTAAGTATAGGCCTCAAAATACGTTGCTGGAGTTGCGTTGTGCTTGCAGCACAACTCCAGCAATGTGTGACTTTTGGGCCAACAGATGCGTCAGAATTTCTGACGCATCTGTTAATCTTTGCGCCATGGAGCACTGTATTGTAAATACAGCGCATCCATGGTGGCACAAGAACATTTGACGCTGGCGCAAGGAAACTGACACATCTATGCAGATGCATCAGTTCCTTGTAAATCTGCCCCGCAGTGCGCACTTTTTAGAAAGATTTTTTGTCATGATCCATTAGGCTGATTACATGAAAAATTATGTGTTGGAACAGCACGACCACCTCTATGCTCATCAATTGTGATAGCTCCTTTCAAGGGAACATACATCAAAACGTATTAACAAGGATAAGGAGTAAATCAAGCCACTAGCATAAATGTAATATATGGCCCATGTGAGCTATTTCCTGTGGTTCTGACCACAATTGTTTTTTGTTTTTTTATCCCTTTTTGTGCACCTTCCCTTGATTTAGCATTTATTTTTTCTTTGAGGTATATACTAACCTTCGGTGACGTGAATTATTGTGATATTATAAGGATCAAGTGTTGCAGCATCACTTCTTGTGATTCAGGGTCAAACGTTATGTGATGTCACTTTCCGTGATGCCATAGATGGCCATCGGGTGTGTGAAGTCCTTTCCACTACCCCTGACATTGTTGGAACCATGTCCATGAGTTGTCATTGTGTTAACTAGCTGCCTGCAGTGCATATGCGAGCTTAAATAGTTAGCACAATAAAGCAAGTGTTACAGACCGCACTTGTGTTAAAAAAAGACAACACATCTCTGCTCTACATTTGTGCCACACTTGGACACATGAAGATACAGACCCTGAATAAGGCTACCTATTTTCCTTCTCGAGAGACACTGGCATATTCACGTGGCACTCCTGCCAGGAGGGACATGCATGTAAGCGAATAAATTAAACTAGGTTTTTAACAGAAATAGAGCACTAGTCTTTCAATCTTAAAAAGGCGTAGATGTAATAAAATGTGCCGTTTTACACAAAAATGGGACATTGTAGAAGAATTCATTAACAGACTCTTAATGACTGAGGGCCATCTTTAGAGTTTGGGGGATAGGGTACTTCATCACAAACATGGTGGATGTCCTGTTCACCATATTATACGTGCCACTGTATTACAAGTATATTGTAGCCTATAGCACTAGTAATAAGGCAGATGAGTTATTTATCATGCTTTGGTGGAGTATCCCATCTTTGCATTCATCATATCAATACATCAAAACACGTGGACACAATAACCTTACCTTTATTGCCATTCATAATTCACCAGTTAATTAAACCCAAGTTTTATTATTAAAACCACAATTATCTTTTGTAACTAAAATGACATTAATTTCCACATTCTAATTTCACACAGTGTTACAAATTTGGGGCACTGCTACAGAAAATTTGCAGTGGTGCAATTACACATTTGATGTATTTTGATGCTTGTGTAATTCGAAAAGGGATAAACAAGAGATATCCTGTCCACATTACAGAAAGGATTTTACACCTGGGCAAAAATTAGAACAGAGGTTGTGGCATATTGCAAACATTAAATCATATACTTTTTGTTTGTAAATCCTTTAACAAATATCAGACAAATTTAGCATTGAATCTCCAAGCCCAGGAACAGTTTCTTTTAAAGAATAGGGTTGATGTGGTGCTGTTTTATAATTACGCAAGACAAAAATGGAACAAAAAGATTTTGCCTCAAATACAATCCGAACTTTGAAATTTGAGAAGGGGAGAAAATAATTACTAATTAACTACAGTGTAGGCTCAGCAAAAAAACATGTGAAATCAGTTTGACATTTTTTCCCTGGTGCAAATACCATTCATATTATGCAAGCAGCAAAATTACTGCAAATGGGTTGGCCCTGCTCATTGTGCACCAGTGCAAAAAGTCTGTCTCATGGTCCAGAGTCTTTATGATGAAAACAGAGCACAGGAAAAAGATGTGTATCCATTTTCAAGAATATGCCCTTCAGTGCATAAATATAGTATGAAATATACATGAGTTAGTGCTTGGGCTGTATACAACACAACTAGCAAATAGCATAACTATTAAACAGGAAGCGGCAACCACGCCCTTTGTTTCCAAACGGTGGTGTCTTCAGTCCATTCATTAACTCATCAAGTTTCTGAAATTAGCATGTGCACTGTAAACAGCATGATTTCTAAAAAATAAATGCTCAGCTCTGTATATGCCCAGACGTGGGTCCCTTGCTCGCTTTGCCACTGGATTCAAGCAAGCCTGGCTGATGACGGCTGGAATGCCAGAAACCGGTCCTAGGATGCTTGTTTCCGGTCCAGGGAAGACATGGCTTGGCAGTTCGGGCTGGACTGTTCCCATGAGGCACAGGGTCAGACTGATTTGCATATGGCCATGTCTGAACTGGGGTGGGGGAGTGAGCTAAAGAATGATGATGGATTAAACCCAGATCAGTTGACTGGGGGTGAGTGTTTGATTGGCTCAGGCGTTCCATCCATCGTCCCCTTTTGTATCGCTTTGTTCGCCCTGAGTTGGCGGGGGTATGCCCAGACGTGGGTCCCTTGCTCGCTTTGCCACTGGATTCAAGCAAGCCTGGCTGATGACGGCTGGAATGCCAGAAACTGGTCCTAGGATGCTTGTTTCCGGTCCAGGGAAGACATGGCTTGGCAGTTCGGGCTGGACTGTTCCCATGAGGCACAGGGTCAGACTGATTTGCATATGGCCATGTCTGAACTGGGGTGGGGGAGTGAGCTAAAGAATGATGATGGATTAAACCCAGATCAGTTGACTGGGGGTGAGTGTTTGATTGGCTCAGGCGTTCCGTCCATCGTCCCCTTTTGTATCGCTTTGTTCGCCCTGAGTTGGCGGGGGTATGCCCAGACGTGGGTCCCTTGTTCGCTTTGCCACTGGATTCAAGCAAGCCTGGCTGATGATGGCTGGAATGCCAGAAACCGGTCCTAGGATGCTTGTTTCCGGTCCAGGGAAGACATGGCTTGGCAGTTCGGGCTGGACTGTTCCCATGAGGCACAGGGTCAGACTGATTTGCATATGGCCATGTCTGAACTGGGGTGGGGGAGTGAGCTAAAGAATGATGATGGATTAAACCCAGATCAGTTGACTGGGGGTGAGTGTTTGATTGGCTCAGGCGTTCCGTCCATCGTCCCCTTTTGTATCGCTTTGTTCGCCCTGAGTTGGCGGGGGTATGCCCAGACGTGGGTCCCTTGCTCGCTTTGCCACTGGATTCAAGCAAGCCTGGCTGATGACGGCTGGAATGCCAGAAACCGGTCCTAGGATGCTTGTTTCCGGTCCAGGGAAGACATGGCTTGGCAGTTCGGGCTGGACTGTTCCCATGAGGCACAGGGTCAGACTGATTTGCATATGGCCATGTCTGAACTGGGGTGGGGGAGTGAGCTAAAGAATGATGATGGATTAAACCCAGATCAGTTGACTGGGGGTGAGTGTTTGATTGGCTCAGGCGTTCCGTCCATCGTCCCCTTTTGTATCGCTCAGCTCTGTATACAGCGCTGTGTGCAATGTTCATGATGTAGCCCATTATTTTTTATTAGACAAAAACCTGATTATCACAGGCACAAATTCCACACATACCTTACAATGATAATGTGTCATGCTTTTCTTTTGTATAGTAGACCTGATTTTGTGAGGAACTCAACACCCTGCCAATGGCCGTCTGAAAAGGTTCCATAGGCCAACCTGCTCTTCCTGAGTGTGTGTTAAGGAACTATGGGCTGATGAGATTTAGACAGAATATCGAAAACAGAAATATTGTGGGACAAAATATTGTATCAAGAATATTGAGGACAAAAGTATTGTGAAGGTAAGTTTCTATAAGTAAGTAAAGTTTTACTATATATTACTCTACAAATATGTACCGTCAAGGTATGTAGATGTGGAGTTAAGAATAGTAAATCTATACTTAACTATTGGCACCCCTCTGCCCCCTACTTCAGCAGGGGCTGAGATAAATTGCTTAGCCAGATCATTTTGGACAGGTAATGCGAATTGATAGCCGACACTGGAGTGCTGAACACACTACAAGCCAGTTTCAGGGATGGCATTGGAACTATTGATCAGGTGTTCCGCCTCCATCGGCTGCACTGAAAATATGTTAACCTAGGGAGAGACAAACTTCATGTGATCTTTGTGGACCTTCGGTCTGCCTTTGACCTCGTGCCCAGAGAGTCTTTGTGGAACGTGTTGGCAGATATGGGGATACCTTCATATCTCTTGAGTGTTATAATTTGGTAACATTCCAACAATTTTGCTCAGGTCAGGTGCGGATCCCAGGGTGAACTGACAACCCCCATTCCAGTCAAGCGGGGTGTGAGGCAAGGATGCAAAGTTGACCCAACTCTTTTTCTCCTTAACATTAACAATTTGGTGTCCCAGCTGGAGAAGTGTGAGAATGATGCCCCGAGTCTAGCTGGGGTGAAGATCCCACCCCTTCTGTTTGCAGATGATAACCTCCTGATATCTACATCTCCTATTGGGATCCAGAAGCTTCTGGATCATTTGGGGTTCTTCTGCAGGCAGCAGAGCCTGGAGATTAACCTTGGTAAAACCAAGTACATGGTCTTTAATCCATGCCCAACGTCTTGTCCTAACCTGGCTCTTAATGGCATACCGCTGGAGAGAGCCTATGTGTTTGACTATCTCGGGGTCACACTTACAGAGCATTTTGATTGGTTACCCCATGTACAGAAGTGCAGACTTAAATGTGTGCAATATTCTGGAGGTATAGTGAGAGCTCAAAGCGGCTCTTTTTTTCACCCAATGACACAAGCCCTCGCAATTTATAAATGTCAAGCCCTTGGGGTTACCTTATATGGTGAAAACTATGGGACTTTAACAACATAATATCTTTGGAGATTATAAAAAAATGTGTTATGTAGTAATCTCTCTGTCAGCCCCCCGCTTATTCCCTAATGGCTAGACTATGGGCTCAGATGTATCATGACATAGTTGGACTTAAACCCCTATTATATTGCCAGAGATTGTGGGTGGTTCCTGAGCTTTTGCAATACCGAAGGGCGCTAGTGGATGTTTTGGGGCAACCTAGGGCCTGTAAGATCACTTGGTTTTGGTCTGTAAGGCATCGATTGTGCCAGACTGGGTTTGAGAATCTTTGGTCTACTCCCGCAGATGCTTTTGCAGTTTCAAAAACAATGCTAAAATGTGCCTACTGGTGTTAAATAAATGGTCTGAATTGCTGCCAAGGTTGGCTCCCTTGTAGGTTCCTTCATGGAGTTAAAACACTATTATTGCCTGGAAGGTTTTTTGGACAAGATCGAGCCTACCTGGGCCAAGTTACTTTACATTAAATTTAGTTTGGGGATGCTGCCACTCTGTTCTTTTCCAGCAAAATGGAAGCGCAGCCCTTTTGAATCTGACAGGTCCTGTCCCATTTGCTGCTAGGCAGCTGTTGAGCATGCTGTTTTCTTCTGTCCTATTTACCATGGTTTCAGAAGGAAGTGGATTCTTCCAGTGTGTCGTAACCTGGGTTTGAGTCACTTAAGAAGTGACTCAAGGCAATTTATTGTATTTGCTGTCTCTCGGTTTTGATGTTTATGTGGATGCTTAGGCAGAAAAGGGTTGATTGGCTTGGCCCTGCTCATTCCTTTCCAATCCCAGTCTTGAGCAATCATTTGCTTCTGTTTTTAAATTATACATAATTGAATTTTATTTCTTGATTCATACTTTTAGTTACCTTTTGAATAAATTTTATCTGTGAATTATGTAATTCATTTTATTGCTTTTATGCATGTCTGTGTATTGTATTTTTATATGACCTTTTATGTCTGCAGAGCAAAATTACGACTGTTAATTCATTAAATCACTCATCTATTTGCACTTAGATTCTTGATATTTTGGTCCTCAATATTTTTGACGCTATATTCTGACCACACAAAATTTCTGGTTTCGATATTCTGTCAGTGATCCATCCCAACAGTACAGTTTAAAGAGATGAACAAGCTCTGCTTACTAAAGAGGCCATGCATTAAGTTCTTACCATTTTCATAGAACACATGAGCTTTTAGCCTGTTTGGCAGGACACGAATCACAGCAGAGATCATAAAGCCTTAGTTACAATGGAATAAAAAACACAGTGAAAGATGCAAAGAAAATTGTTTTCCGACCAGATATGAAACTGCTGCCCTTATAACAGTTGTGTATCTGTTTTATGCAGAGCTAAACCAAGTGGACTTATGCTGTCAGGTTGAGACTTATATATTACAACTAATGGCACAAAATGATAGTTACCATTAGAGCTCATAAAAATTTGTATATTTTCGCCACAGGAATCCGATGAAGAAAATAACCTCTGGTGTTGAGTATGTAGTGACATAAAAAGGATACAGATGAGACTATGAATCAAAAATACACACTTTCAAATGAGATGTAAAAATTCCATTTTGAGGCACACAAATCAATGTTTTGTTAAAAAAAATTAGACTACTCGTCTAACAATCTTTCCTCCATTAAATATAGCACTCAGTAAAAGACACAAAAAAGGTGTCCTTGAGTTCGTAGATATGTATACCTCAAATGGATAGATTTATTCATTTCACTGTCTGCTAAACATTTATCATTCTAGAATCTATTTAAAAATGCATTCAAATGGATTTTAAAAACAGTAGTTAAAGAAGTGCAGTTTTACTCCTTAAAAATATAATTGCAGAAATTAAGCAACTAACTCTAGCTCACTTCAATATATTGTTTGGGAAAGAAGTGAATTATCTGAAAGAGTAATGTTATGTTTTCAGCAGCTTCAAACGTTATTGATCAGTAACCGAGAGAATAAAAAGGAGGATGGCTTGCATTTAAAACTAGGGCCTTAATTACAATTTGGTGCACAGGGCATTCCATCACAAATGTGGCGGGTGTCCTGTCTGCCTTATTACATCTGCATTATTGCTTATGGCACTTGTAATATCAGTCAACTTCAGATTGAGTATCAATTCTATCAAACTGTAAGTATGGCCCATAATCTAAAATCATGTGTGGCGAAATAATGTATATGTTACAGCTATTCATTACCAACTACCATAGAAGCTGCAGTGATACTCATTTGACCGTTTCTGAAATCACTCTAGTTAATAGCAGCCCTGCAAAACTAAAATTTCCCTCATCCACAGAATTGCATGATGATTCTTGATCCCACCACAGTTCTGCATGTCGTGCTTGTCTAATGGCAACTCTAGACTACCTGCCCTGGGCCAGACTGGGGAACCAGAATTAGTCCTGGCAAAACATCTCAAACCAGCTCCGCTCCCTTCATCTCCTCTCTTTCCATCCATCCAGTCTCTCTGTCCCCTTCCCTCCTCTCTCTCTCTTTTCCCTCTCTGTCCCTTTCTCTCTACCTTCCCTCTCCTTGTCTTTCTCTCCCTCTTGACGCCACCCTGTGCCTGCTGCAATTACCCATGGGGAGCTGGGGAAAGTGACAGAATCACCAGGAGCAGCCCTGAGCTTTCAGATCCGGCCTCCCAGGGGGTCCTGCTTACCGGGAATGCCTGTTGGTCTAAAAGGCCTGTCCCGCCCTGCATCTACCAGAATACAAAGGATCAGCAGAGGAGTCCTGCCCTCTCCCATAAGAGGAAAATACGGAAACGAAATATACAATTGTAAAAAAAAGGAAGTTCTTCTCATTAGAGTAACATGAAAAACATAATTTTGGGGGCACTCGGATCGAAGACAGGCAGTGCACGCAGATTTTAACAGTTTGTGGCCTGACCCCTTCTCCCCCTCACTTTCATACATCTACTGGACTAATCATGCATGTTGGACGACACGTTTTTTATATTTTTTATTTATTGACAGGCCGGATCTCCTCTTGGCACTGAACTTTTTAATTAGGCTGTGATGGTGTTACAACCTTGAAAAGTAAAACACGATTGCAACAAGCCCTTGACATTCTGTTGTCTCATTATCCTATTGTTTGGTGCAGTGACATCAAGAGGCAGTCCTACAAACTTCCCTTGCCTGCCCTTTCGCTGCTCACTTTCTCACTCCTCTATCATATGTGATTCATTGGCCACAGCCTTATCATTGTCTTTAATGATCTGAGAGCTACTGCTAGGATCCTCTTGAAATCAAGATGGCTAGTGATGCTAACCCTGGCTACTAAGTGAAAGATTACTTGTTGCATTGAATTAAACAGGGAGAGGCAGGGCACGCCTGTCGCCGTGATTCATGTCTTCTTCGTAGGTAGGTCCAGAGAGAGAATTGCGCTCCAGGAGCGACGGCTCCTCAGAAGGGACTAGTGTGTTGGGATAACAGGAGTTTTACTAAGCCTGTGTCAGAGATCCTTACATTTTCGTCAAGTGCCATCAACCGCTAGCCCAAAACCAAGTGGGTTACTCACGTGATAGTTAGGTAAAGGGCAGATTGCATCAATGTCAGTGCAGGACAGTCACCTCAGCTTAGGGTTAGACGGACTTGGACGTATATGATTGAGAGCAAGTGTACTTTGTTTGAGCGTTTCTGAGACAAATCAAATAAGCAAAAAGCTGAGAATTTTTATTTATCATATTACTATATTTAAATAACACTGGGAGCCACTTGTTAAGAGTTCAGAGTGCTAAAATATGGAAAAATTAAATGTCTGCATATGCTACTTCTATTCAAACGAACCTAATTGGGGAAAATCGAAATATGGGAAGTTTCTATTTGTTTTAATAATTCATACCTTTATTCAATAATTTGACCACGTCTCCTATGTAAACGAGACTGACCTCAGCAGGGGTCATGCAATTGTTATTTGACAAACTCCAAGAAGGCTGAGCACATTCTCCAATTTCTTGCTGATCCCTTTGGCTCCCAGCGCTGTTGGGAAAAGAAAGCAATTATGAGCATTCCCTCACTTACAACAGTGAAGAGCATGTCTCCTGGCAGCGAGCCCCGCGCGGTGGGCGTTGGTGGGCCGTGTCTGCAGCATCATTTATTGTTTAGAGGCGGCGGTACGTAACACGTTCGATATCTTTGTGGTCACCTAGAAATTACATTTAAATGAAAAATCATTAAACGACGGGCTAAAGAACCAAGTGCTCGCACTATATGAAAATGCCACCCCCGCCTTTACTTCTGCTTGCCTTGCTGATGCCAAATCGGAGGTCCTCAGATTATCATCATGGGGTGCCACCGTTGCACTCCATGTATTTTAAAGAGCAAGCCAGATGTTTTAAGGATCAACAGAAGCACAAATAGCATGTCACTCTGAATACTACAATTTTAATTAGCCGCGAGAAACAAATAAAATGGCAGCTCCTTCCTCGTAATCTGAAGGCACAGGAAAATGTCCAGACATAATGACGCTGGGTGACAATGACCTCGTTCTTCAAGCTCCAGTGAAGGAAAGAGCTTTCAAGAAGTGCCACAATCCACAGAACAATTTTTAAAACGCTGTATTGTCATATTTGTACACCAATTATTATGGGTTTATGGTCTGAGTACTGGTATGTTGGCTAACAGATTGGGGCCGACTCAAATGTATTAATTCAGATGGGCAAACGGAGTAATTCATGTCTATTGCATGCACATGGCTGTAGTTTATGTCTTTAGTGTGTTCAACTACACTTCGTTCTGACTCCTGCTTAAAGTATGTCGTAATTCATATGACTTCTTTGTATGGTGTTCAGATGCATCTCTGACCTCAGTAAGGAGCAAGATGTACAAAGCTTTTTTTCGTTTGCAAACGACCCTATTCAAAGAATCGGGCCATTTGCGAATGAAAAAAGGCACTTTTCAATGTTGAAAGGCTCAATTTGCGATTCAGTAACCTATCACTGAATCACAAATTGGGTTTGCGATTTGGTATAAGGAATGGTCATGTTTAGGGTATCCCTTCCTAATACCTAATCGCAGTGGTATATTTGAATGTTTTGCGACCGAAATGAGATAACAAAACATTTGCATTTTACCACCTACTTCAAGAGGAGAGGATGTAGCCTTACGGCTAGAGCGGTCGACCTCGAAGCTGGGTAACCGGGTTCGAGTCTCGGCAACGATGCGCAACATCCTGTGATTCTGGGTGTTAGACCTGGCACCATTGGCGTGGGTCTCCCTTCCATTTTTTACTGTTGCCTCCTGTGTTTTGCTATGTTTTTGCTGGTCTAGATGCTTTGGGCACTTTGCCACTGCCATTCAGTGCCAAAGTGCAAGTGCTCCCTATGGTAAATTGTTGTATGGATTAGTGACTCCATGATTGGATTATTTGATTTACTTATCAGACCCTAGTACAGTGCACCGTGTGTGCCCAGGGCCTGTAAATCAAATGCCGCTGGTGGGCTTGCAGCACTGGTTGTGCCACAAACAGAAGCAGCCTGTAAAGTGTGACTCAGGCCTGCCATTGCAGAGCCTGTGTGCAGTCTAGTACTGCCATGTCGACTTGGTAAGTGCACCCACTTGCCAGACCCTAAACCTTCCCTTTTCTACCTATCAGACACCCCTAAGGTAGGCCCATGGGCAGGGTGCATTGTATGTAAAAGGTAGGACATGCCCTGATGTGTGTGGCATGTCCTGATAGTGAATTACAGCCAATTTCGTTTTTCACTATTGCAAGGCTACCTGTCCCCATAGGCCAGAATGGGCAGTTTGATTATAACATTTTATAATCCTAACTGACCCAGGGAACATGGTAGAAAAACGAATTTAGTATGCCTGAACTCAGAATGATAAAATACATCTTTTAGTGAAGTTGGTTTTAACATTCTGTGTTTGAAAATACCACTTTTAGAAAGTAGGTATTTTCTTGCCTAACCATCCAGCCTGCCTCTGCTAGGTTGTGGATTGCATGTCTGGTTTGTGAGTGACAGGGGACTGGAGAGGGTCTTGGCTCCAGCAGTCTGATGGGTCAGGGCTGGGCTGAATAGGACCCACATAGAATAGAGAGTAAGGGGGAGGAGACTTCCTTTCACTGACCTGAGCCCTCATAGAATAGAGAGTAGGGGCGGGGATTTCCTTTCACTCCCCTGAGACCTCATAGAATAGAGAGTAGGGGAGGAAATTTCCTTTCAGCTACCGGGGCCAGGTCTGCTCTCAAACAATGCTGTCTCCACCTCCTGCCAGGAAGCTGCACAGAACTGGTTTTGGTCAGGCACAGACACTCTCTGCCTCCAGAGAACAAAGACTTTCTGAGTATAAAAATTGGGGCCCAGAACTTTAGATCACTTCTGGGAAATCAAGAAACCTTTGCCAAGGAGAAGAACCGGAGAAGCTGAAGGAGGAGTACTGCCCCTGTGCTGTTTGCTGTCTGGGGTTGGCCTGCAGTGGTTACTTTCTGCCAAGGAGAGGAGAAAAGACTTTGCTGTGTGCTTTGTCATCTTGAGGAAGATCTCCAAGGGCTTGAACTGAGCTTGCCTCCTGTCTGAAGTCACAGGGACACCAAGACTTCACCCCTTCTGTCTGCCTGCATCTAGAACTGCTGTTTTAGCTGCTACAGAAGGAAATTGCAACACCGACGCCGGCGAGCGACGCCGTAACCTGCACCGAAGCCGTGAGCACTGCTCCGTCTTGCGACGTAGGCCAAAACGCCAGCTGCCGTGCCAAATCGACGCCAGTGAGCGACGCTTTAACCTGCACCGAAGCCGTGAACGCTGCTCCGACTTGCGACATAGGCCTGACGCCTGCTGCTGTGCCGCATCGACTCCGAAGCCGATCTCATCATCGCAGAGCCGATCCTCGACGTGGGTGACCCCGAACCCATCGACATCGCAACCTCGTAAGGAACCGTGGTTTCGGCGCCATCGTGACGTCACCTCCCTGACGCAGTAAGGAACCGTCGTCTCTCCTCCCCTGCGCTGCAGTAAGGAACCGAGTCTACACCTCCCCTGGGGTCGTAAGGAACCGACGCCGCGCAGCGCCAACGAAGCCACAACTCCCCGACGCCGTGAACCGTCTTTGTTTTCATCGCTTTTCCAAGGTACTGTTCTTTGTGGGCCCGATGCCGCAAACCTCGCGGTCGGCGCCGTACTTTTGGATTTTCATCTGTCACGACGCCGTAATAACTCCAGGTGGAGTTATTTGCTGCTAGAAACTTGATTTAAGTGAATAACCTATTCTTGAAGATACCTTGATAACTGTACTGTGGACTTTTGTCGTATTGGTCTTGTTTATGATTAGATAAAGATTATCTATTTTTCTAAACTGGTGTGGTGTCCATTTGTAGTGTTTTCACTGTATTGCTGTATGTGTTCACAAATGCTTTACACACTGCCTCTGAGATAAGCCTGTCTGCTCGTGCCAAGCTGCCAAGGGGGTGAGCAGGGGTTATCCAGGAGTGTAATCCCCTTTCCCTGACTAGAAGCAAGGGTCCCTATTTGGTCAAAGGTACCTACCTCTGCCAACTAAAGACCCCCAGTTCTAACACTGGGCAAATTACTTAATCTCCCTGTGCCTAACAAAATGAATGTGTCCGTATGTAACGCAACTGGTGCTGATGTAAAGCGCTCTGATACACGATGTCTCGGGTCTAGTTCGTACTATATAAAACTCTATAAAAAAAAATAAAAAAAACATTTTCAAATGAGAAGAAGTCCTCCAGGGGATCCCTTCACCTTTTGGAATGTTTGTAAAAACATTTTTTAAGAGCAGGCACTGGTCGGCAAAGAACACTCTACGCTTAAAAATGTAAAGAAAACTTTGCATTTTTCTTTTAGAAATGCATCCACTTTTTCTTTAAGAAAAACGGGCTCCATTAAAAAAAAGAAACATTGCTTCATTGAAAAGCCCATCCCTGTGATTTTTGCGATTCCCAATGGGTCGCAAACCGAGACCTACCGCATGAATATTAATGAGGTAGGTCTATTTGCGACCCACGGGGAATCACAAAATGTGTCAAAGATACATTTGTACATTGGTGTTTGCGATTACCAAATAGCAAATCACAAAATTTTGCCATTTGGTAATCGCAAACGATTTCCTACGTACATCTGGCCCTAAATTATTCAGAGGTGGGCTGCGCTATGTGGACAATGTGTACTGGATTAATATTTATCTAGAGCTTTGCACTCCCATTCTGAGGCTTAAAGTACTTTTAGGTGGTCTTGTTGGATTATTTATATAGTGCTTCATATAGCTGTCAAGATCGTGAAGCACTTCCTTTTGAATCGGATTCTAGGACACTCTATGGAATGCATAGTTGAAAGAGTTGTGGTTGTAGTTAGGCCTGGATGGGGCATTTTTGATGACATGCACTAAGCATGTGGTGTAGTTGGGAGTATAAGAATAGAGGCCTTCTCCCATAAAGGGGCATGCCAGATTTAGGGTGGGTTGCACAAAAAGTGTGTGGAAAGTTAGGTGTTCAGATGCTGTAGGAAATGCATGGCAAAATATTTGAAGATCTACAATGCTGCTACCTTGATAGTGTTTAACTAATTTGCAATACTTGGTTTTTTTCATTACCCCGAGAATGTTGACTTTAGCACACCAGTGCAGAAACTGAATGCCTTTTTCTGTGCATCTTTATTTTAGGTATACGGCACTTCCTCTACGATACCTCCATTTTCAGTTAATAATTTAAAAGAATGCATGTTTAGTGTGAGCTAATTTGTAATTAACATGTCAGTAACATACTGCAAGCAAACATCTCTTCATAAATGATGGCAACTTGATTATCAATTGATCTGAGTAATGAATTAATGAATTTTATTGATCATGATACAGTTAATTAAAACCTTCACATGATAAAAAATGCAAATAGCAAAAAAGAAAAATGAATAAAAAACAAGTGCACATACAAATGACCCTTATAAAAACATATTTAAAAATGTGTGCTGTTTGTGCTGTCCGATGCCCGGCATGCCACAGTTAATCCTCTTCAAACTGTGCAGAAGGTTAGGATGACGGTCTTAAGAAGTGTAATAGTAAGTTGGTAATGACTGTTGCACCGGCTGTTTGTTAGTTCAGATAGTGGACTCCAATACCATTAGTCTGTTTCAACATTTGACCATAGTAATGCAATGACATGAGAGGTTAATGTTTCAGTGCTTAGAAAGTACAATAGTACAGTGGTGACCACTACAGTGACTCTTGGTACAGTTCATAAAGTGCGCTCAAGTGCCGTCAGAGTATTTAATCTTTTATCCGTAATGGGACATTGACTTGCAATATTATGTTCAACTCAGGCTGTAGGTGGACGTGCTGCACACTAAAGCTTCAATTTCTGTCCCCTTTTTCTTTGATCAATTTCTCAGTGATGGTGATAAATTTCACCAGCCAAACACTTGCCTTGCAGGCAAAAAAGAAGGGCATGACGGATGACAGCATGTCCTAATTCCATGTATATTGAAGATGTTGCGTTTGTACTTTCTGTGTTCAGCTTGCAAGACTGGGCATATGCACATTAAGTGCAAGATATTTTGTTTATGCCCCTGACACAGCCTACATAGCGTCGAACCAGGGTTTGGGGCCCACTTTGGCAGTACGTCACTTGATGATAAGCTAAGCCTCAATGCTAGGAACCTAGATTTATGAGAGCCTTTGAGTATTTCAAGCAAATAATTCTGTGGGTTTGGCGGTTTATATGCGTTTATACACATCCACGAGTGTTTGCGCTTTTTGAAGTATTCCTTATCTCTCGCCCATGACACAAATTTTATTTATTTGCAAATTAAAAAACTTTGTGAGGTATGTTTGCTTCACAGAGGTGAGGTGCGTCCAACATCTCTAAAGCCTCACTTCTGGCATTGACCCAGTAGTTTGTTTTCCTCCCTTCTTGAATCTCTTTGCAGACAAAGGATCTTAGTGTGTCCAGCATGGCTTCTCGTAATCATGACATATACTTGAGGAGGATGGCTAGCTGTACTAGCCGTTGGTCTTGTAGGCCGAAATCTAAATGGATCTGTGTTGGTGAGATGTACTGCGGAAGTCAGAAAATGAGGCGTAAAATCTTGCTCTTGTGACTTTCACCTGGTTTCGCTCAACCAGATGACCGTGAGTGGTGCTTTGTGTTTGTAGGCACTATACTTACCATATATCTTTGTAATTGCCTATCTCCAGTTCTACTGAATGGATTTTTGTCATTTTGCTGTCAGATAACTTATTAAATTGTATTCTATTTTTCAAAATTGGTGTGGAGTTTTCTTGTGTTGTGTTATCACTTTATTACTATTTGAGTGCTGCATAAATACTTTACCCATTGCCTCTAATAAATTACCTTGATGCTTTTGTGTCAAGCTACCGGAGGGTTAACCAAGGGTTAATTTAGGGACCTTTTGTGGTTCACCCTGGCAAGGATTGTGACTGTTGCTCGAGAAAGGGTCACGCTCCCCTCAATCACCTACCCATTTTCTCACATGTCCCCAAAGGCAGCTTTTTATTTTTGCATCAATGTAAATACACTGCTTTAGTCTCAAAATATCCAATATACTCCTTTGTACATGACCAGATACTGCCTTGCATTCCTGTGTGAAACTATTGAATGATAACTTAGGATGTCACTGAGGCACTCCAGGGAAGACAAGCGGATGTCACTGATAGTCATATTGAGCTGGAAAGCAGCAGGCAGCATGGCTTCTTACCATGTGTTCTGAATGTCCATCTTCAGCTAGGGATGCCCACAGGCACCATGAGTGTCCTCCAGAGTCCAGAATACCCACCGTATTCCATGGATTGTGGTAACAGAAGATAAAGATGGATATCAGAATCAGAAATGTCCACAATATATCAGTGGCACCCAAAAGATACCAGTTGTCAGAGGAACCTCCTTGTGTATTTTATTTTATTTATTTCACAAGAACATTGTGACATTATGAGTAGAAATATACATAGGAGTATAAGGGTTCTATCGCATGTCATGCAGGTGTAGAAAACAAAAACCACAGTAGATGACTGAAGCATTTGCACGTAGATGTTGATTTGTGAAAAATGACCAACAAAATGGAAAAAACATAGACAGACCTTGTGGCATACGGTCTCAAGCTGGACTTGTTTACCTTTTGGTTCTAGACTGGTTTTAATGCCGTTGAATGTCGATCAGACACACATATTGGGGGTAGACCTTTTAAGTGATGGGAGCCTAGAAGCTGAAATGCTGGAAACTGACGCTGCACATTGTGGTTCTGATGTGACCAGTAAGTTCTGGTGCAAGGATTGCTTAATCTTGGAGGTTGGGTAGAAGGTCAAGTCAACTCTTACTGCTACAACTGGGAAAATCTATTGGCTCCATTTTATGTAATTCCTACTAGAGTTGAGGGAATTGTGTCACTTGTGGAATACACTCCCTTAGCCGGAAAATGATTCATTTTCCCCTTCATCTAACATGATTGAGCTGAGATGCTCTCTATTAGATAACATACCAGTCAGTCAAAGAATGCTTTATTCAACAGTACAAGTCATAAAAGCGTTACAGATAAAAAGTTAAAACAATACAAAAGGTTAAAAGCTTGGATAAAACTTTTGTGCAAAATAGCAAAATAGGCATCAGATTTCCCGATGTAATACCAGGGCATTGGTTCATGGTAAAGCAGGCATAAAAACATAAATTTCAGATGATCTCAGTTGATCTGAAAAGGCATATAAAAGCTTATTAGAGCCCACACATCGCTTTGGCCCAGGTAAACATACCTCATTGGAGAGAAGTTCCTGTTTCATTTTTTAGCCGTAATTTGCTGCGAGCGAATAAACCACATCCACCTTAAGAATTTTGCCATCGGAATAGCATACCTAGGTGATGGATCTGTACAGAGAATTCAGAGGGCTGTACTACATGATCCTACATATTCCTACATATTTGCACCAACCAAGCTTTACGCGGACCAGAGTAGGCAGGGCAGACAAACAGTACATGTGGTAGAGTCTCTACGTGATCTGTACATGTTATACATTTGTTATTCTTTGTGGAGGACCATTTAGTTGTGACATACTTTAGGGGTAAAGTTCCTGTTCTAAATTGGAAATACAATTTCCGATCAAAGGGCTTTGTGATAGCGTCCCAATAAAGCGCAAGGTTCAGGCATGGTTTAAGCTGTAGATGGAGCCCTGAGAGTGAGGAAGAGTCATGGCGCCTACACTCTTCGTGTGCAATCATCTCCCAATATATGTCCTTGAGTGTGCCTTTTGTTGGAAACAAAGAACTAGAGGGACTATTGCACAAATGTGCAAGGCCCATTCTATTGAAAAGGTCCCTCAGATTTCGCAACCAGCTGATTTTATGCAATTGGTCCGTATCAATGATGTCCCTTAAACCCTCGACATAAACTGCCAGTTCAGGCGTGCACCATATCCTGCGCCAATATAGGATAGGCCGTAACCTGGCCAAGTCCACCATAGCATTCATGCCCAAATCGCGCCTTAGGGGAACAGTAGGTGTGGTAGACTGGTTATCACTCGCAAGAAAGTATTCTCAGTGATAGTTAGATGTGACAGATTATCTAGGCCCCATAGCTCAGCACCATAGAGGTCCGAGCTCACCACTTTGGTATTGTAAATTTGGATTACCGGGCTGAGTGGTTTTGTCAGGTAGGTTTGAAATTCCTTTCTTAGGACACCCGCTAACTGTCTATGTTTTAATGCCATGGCATCAATGTGCAGCTTCCATCTCATATCCTTCTGCAGTTTGATGCCCAGATAGACAAAAGCATCAACCTGCTCGGGGGGAGCCCATCCATTGTTATCCTGCCCTTAAAGGATCTATGTTGATTAAAGGCCATGACCTTGGTCTTGTCAGCATTAATTTTTAGGCCTCGTAGATGACAAAATTCTTTATATCGTCGCAGTGCGTGTTGTAAACCACTTGGGGTTTTAGAGATGATCAAGATGTCATCTGCGAACATTAAAATCAGGATCTTTCTGCCTGCTAAAACAGGAGCATCAGTGTGGGTAGCGGCAAGAAAATTTGCCACTCCGTTAATAAAAAGGGAAAACTGTGTGGGAGCTAACACACTTCCTTGACGGACGCCCTTGCGTACCGGAAAGGGATCTGTCATGTTTCCCTGCACCCTCCCATTGGATCTGTGCAAAGTTTCCCTCGTGGAGGCGGACAATAAGGGAGAGTAGATCCAGTGACATCCCCATTGCTTTCAATACCTCCATAGTTTATGCTGTGAGACCAGGTCAAAAGCTGATTTCAAATCAACAAAGGCAGCATACATGCTGCCCTTGCCAAGAACTACTGTCCGCCAATGTATTGTAGCAAAGCGGAAGACCTGGTCAATTGTGCTTATATGGGCCCGGAAGCCTGCCTGAAGGTGGCTAATGATTGAGTTTTTATCCATCCATACATGAGTCTTGGCCAGGACAAGCCAGACCACCACCTTTTGTATGGAATCTATGAGACTTATTGGCCTGTAGTTGCCAGGAATGGATTTATCTCCTTTTTTTGTATATTGGGATTATCTCTGCCCCCCCGCCAGGTTTCCGGGATGGGTGCGCCATAGGCTATGGCGTTTGCTAATAAAAGTATATATTGGGTCCATTTGGGTCTGTCCTGCAAGAAAATGTCCTCAGGGACACACAGTCTATCCCTGGTGCTCGGCCTCCTGTAAGTGCATTAAGGGCAGCACTAACGTCTGCCTCTTCAAATACCTTATCAGTAGGGTAGAAGTGTATCGATACAGATCTACATTCTTCTACTTCATCACTGGCATATTGAGAGGAAAAGTGGCTAACCCACGCACCCGGATCTACATGATTTTCCGGGGGTGGTGCCACTCCTTCCCTGCCCCATTTTACCAAGTACCAGAACCGTTGTGAGTTTTTGCTACCAAGGGCACGTTTTAGATCCAACCACCTATCCTCATCCCAGACGTTTTTGGCAGATAAGATAACCTTCTTATAAGTGGTCCTGGCAGATCGCACTCTAGCCACATCGCCCGACTTGATGACCTCACTAAGGGCACCATGGGCATGTCTGCAGTCAGTATTGTACCAATGATGCTTGGATTCGGTGTCTCTCACCCTGACTTTGCTTGGTCTTTGAAAATAAGTGCGAATTTGTGAAAATAATAAATTATGCAATTGTGTAAAGTCAATTAGCGACTGGTGGTTAAGGAGGGATATCTCCATCGCTTTGACTGTATTTCCATCTCGCTAGTTATGGAGGATAAGATTTCTGGGCGTTCTAAAATCGTGGGCTATTTTACACGCCGCATGTTATTTGAAAGCTGGAGGTCACTAGTAATGTAAGTAGCATTAGTTTGTGCTTGTGGCCTTAGATCCCGAATTACAAACCAAGAGCACAGTGGGTCATGGTCACTCTCCACACGTGCCTCCACAACCATGTCCTCAAGAGTATGCCATAGGCTCAAGCTAACTTAAAGATAGCCAATGCGACTTGAGTGATACCCACTATTGAATGTATGTGCCCCATGTCTGTCGGAAGTGGTTCTACCATTGGCTGCCCTCAAACCGTATTCCAAACAGAGGGCTTCCATTTGGATGGCAGCCTCAGTCCATCGTTTAATTGGTGTGAGTTCCAATAGTGGAACACCCCACTGCTCGTCCTCCTCCCTCGCCACATCATTATCCTCATTATCAAGGGGTTCAAATGTCGTATTTAGATCCCCAGCTATTACTACAGAGGCTTCCCCTGTGAGGGTTTCTAAGAGCTCGCCTGAGGCGTGAATGGTGTCGGATTTCCGCCCCCCGCTAAGGCCTCTCGCATATACATTGTAGAAGTAAATAGCTCCATAATGGCCAGACACCAGCCTAATTGCAAGAATATTGTTGTTGCTTGTAGGTAGGGCCAGGATTTTGAGACCGATATCCTGTCTAACCCAGAGTGTGAGGCCCCCCGCTGACCGACCTCTAACACCCTGGGTAGCCGGAATGTAAAAGTTAAGGTATCCGGGGTGATGGATAGGCTCTATGGACCAGGTTTCCTGGAATGCACAGATATCAAACTCTTCTATAAGATTATTCCAATCGGGAGCGACACCCCTATGCCTCAAGCCGGCAATGTTCCAGGATAATGCTGTGATAGTACGTGACATTGAGTTTGTACCTGGAATTTGGCCAGGCCTGGGGATTATGGGTCCTGGCATCTGGTCTGGCACACACCTAGGAATGCTAGGAGAGCTGGTCAATGTTGGAAATATACCATCGGGGTGAGAGGTAATGAGCTCACTAGTGTGTGTTTTTTTAATAACCTGTAAGCTGACAGCAGGGGGCGGAGGACACCTTCAATTTATCTCTCTTAGAGAGGACCTGATGGATTTGGGGTTGTTGGGATATTTAGGAATTAAGTCGCTGATCTTGCCTGGGAGGTTATATTTGAGGTGGATAGTGGTTTCGAAAAGATGTTGAGACCGAAGATCAAAGGCTACCAAATTTTCTACTAGGTCACGGTGAGATAGAGTAAGGACACCCCCTCATCGCTGAATCCAGTGAATGGACTTGTTAACCAAAGTGGCTTCAGCTTCGTTATATGTCATAGGTTTGAGCTTAGGTACGTTAGTCAAATATATTATCCGCTTCCACACAGGGGAATTGTCTGTGCCAGGAAAGATGGAATGCCTGGATACCTGCAGAGGCTAAATACTTGCTTGGGGGCCCTGTACATGATTCGGGGTTGGAGGATGATGGAAGGCAGTTCTATTATAAATTTCCCCACCCAAATACTCGGGATCTTGATGGACTCCCTTGGCGCTCCTTTGTCTTACTCTACTACCACTAACGCCTGTGTTGGCACCCTGGGGTTCCCCTGATATAAGACGGGAATTGACTGACCCCCCCCCCCTTGTCGTTTACCTGACTAATAGGCTTAGGACATAGAGTTTTTTTGAGGGATTTGACAGCGTTAAGTACCCTACTAAATGATTCAGAGAGGCTACCTACGGCTGCCATAAGCGCTCTGATTTCTTCTACTAAATTATTTATTTGCACTGGTAGCGATCTTTGCAGGGGTGTCTCGTTGTGAATGGAGTTAGTATGGGTGACTATACTTTCACTAGCATGGGTGACTTCACTACTGACGTGGCGGACAGAACCTGAAAGTGGAGATGCCTCCCTATAAGGTTGTTTTAATGTCTTAGTGCCCCCTTTTTTGTGCCTCGCTTCTCAAATTGATATGCTTATCTAATAGATAGTTACTGTCCATTAGAAGGGCAAAGCTATTACTTCAAGGGAAAGCTAAAGAATCATCTACTGGCGCTTGCTCCTCTATCGCCTCATTGTCAATCTCCCTACAACTAGGATTTGAGACAGCTGAGGGTGGTTTCTTTCCCTTTGCTCTATTAAATAGCGATGGAATACTGCCTTGATGGGTGTTGTAAGCAGGGCTTCCATGGGACTGTGTACTGGGTACTGGGATCAGTGTATTGTTAGAATCAAGGAGGCCTTCACATTCTGACAGTAGATTATCGATACGGTCTAGCACCCCACCCCCACCCCCACCCCCACCCCACCCACCCCCTTCAGCAGAGCTCATGGCCTTTTTACACTTCTTCGCCCTTTTTTGGTAGCAGCCTTTGAGCCTTCCTCAATGTCTTTGCGCTTTCCCATTATGGAGCCAACACTCAACGCGGAAGAATACTTAGGAACAGTTAGTACTTGCAAAAGAGTCCCAGCAGATGGTACAGCAGAAATACCACAATAAAAGCAAGTGGTTAATCGGACAGTACCTTAGTTCCTTAGTCCTCGTGGGAGCAGCCATGAGGCATACGGGCGTAAGTAGCAGTACTGCAATTGTCAGGGGGGTGGCCCAGCCTCCTCCGGGCTCTGACGGGCGCAGATGGGCCCGGACGCGGCCCGGGCACGCCCGCGCGCGTCCTGCGCTGCGGGAGCCCGAGGCTGCTTTTACGGCCGCGTTAGTGTTGGCGCCTCCTGGCGCGAAGGATGATTGGGGTTGAAGTCCCCAGAGACAAAGTGCTGGTGCTGGCGCTAGTCTGTGACGGCTCCCCACCATTCAGTCCATTTTGTGATGTTTGCTATCTTTACCTGATCCACTAATGACGATTGCTTTTTCCCTATGTCTGACATCACAGGCCCCAATAAGACCATAAGATATCACAACCTCAGTGCATGCTCCATTATACAGGTATATCCCATGGTACTAGATCTTATTTCTCTGGTAGCTTGTGTCTCAATTCAGAAGGACATTGCTTAATTGTTTCAGGTGAAATGCTCTGGAGTAGGGTCTAGACTAATGTTCACTTTGATGGGCACCTTGTATAACAGCAGCAAACAGTGATGGATGGAAATACTTGAATTCACTGATAACATGGTACATACTATGGGTGAATTCCCTATTGTTGACTTTCAGCTCATCTGTGCAACATCTAAAATGATCAACAACATGAAAATCAGTCTTCCTTCTGCTCGTGTGGGAGCAGTCTAGCTCGAACTGCAAAGTGCATTCCACGTTTAATGTGAACAAAAGCAACGCCTTGTTAAGCATCATCAGCAAGGTGCAGCTTGAGTCCCTACTGCCCAGCAAAAAAGTAAAGCATGACTGGACATAACCACACGCTTAGTGTAATAAACTTAGAAAACAGATGGTTGATGAATGAAATGTCTAAATTACTTCAAACCACTGATGATGGCTCAGGGCTCATTCTATACCATGAGAGGTGCCATGGCCTTGTGAGTTCCACCTGGAGTAGCTCCAGTGGGGTGAGTCAAGACCGATTTGCACAGGTTAGTGCCTGTGTGAAGTGGAAAATAAGCAAACAAAATGGACTGGAATGCAGCTCAGTGGTTGAAATGAATTCAAGAATTTCACCCATCACGTTTTTTCTCAGTGTAATCACCTTTTAAAATGAAATAAATGAGCTAAAAATGATGAAATAGAATGCCACCAGAAACATGTCCCAGTTTTTTAGACTGGTTCATATATCCATCATATTGTTGCTGCCACCTCCCAAACCATCTATCGTGTTCAGCTTCTTTCATTCTCCCCCACTGAGTCTAGCATCAGTAACAATTGAAGCTGGAAAGCGCCCTTGTTTCTAGTGGTATTTCATTGGTGTTGAAATGTCAATATGGAAGAATATCTGTTAGGTCTCACTTTTTGGCAGGATCAGGGAAAAAGGGAAAATGGAATAGATTGCCCATGTTCCAGACAAAAAAAGCAATTTGCCCGTTGAAACCCTCCTGTACTAATTTTTCGGGGAAAATGTGCTCATTTTTATTGAAATTTGGCACCATCTAATGGTGTCATCCTGGGAATTCTGTTCTGTCTGCCTTATGGAGGAGGCTACCCGGCTTACACAACCTGCCCATGAACTGTTTCAGAAAAGAGAACAGTGAGGAATCCCTATTATCATGTGATTCTTAGAGAATAAGGATTGGCCTATGGATTTTTTTCTTGCAGGTGTTGTTGCAGTGCTTGATTCACCTTTACCACCGATGACAGAATTTACTTACTTGGAACGAGACTCATGTGTGGGCCTTTACTGGGAATCAAAAGCAACCCTGATAACTTTGTAAGACCAGCTCCACATTAAATCAAGAAAACATTAAGAGAAGTTGCTGTCTTTTTCAGATCAGAACTGTAAGGCAAGATTCCTACTACAAGCCAATTTTAAGAAATTATGTCCAGACACTTCATTTATAGATGCTTTCTCCAGGCCTTCTCTCATGCCATGGAGCATGGACCAAGCACAGGTTCCTGTTTGAAGCCAGTGTCGTTCCACTGGCCACACGCTCCTCCAGGTACGTTTTATAAAAACGTTTTGCCATGCACTCTATAAAAGTGCATGGCACTGTACAGTCAGCTTCCGGCGCTCCTTCTGCTGTCTGTTGTTGCTTCTCCCTCTTCCCAGCACCCTTGTGATGCTCTCCCCCATAAATTCCTTCTGCTCTCCGTTGCTGCTTCCTCCCTCCTTGCATGCACCTCCCTGTTGTTGCTTATCCACTACACACTGTCTGTAGTTTCTGTTCCTTCCCTACTCCCCTGCCCCTCCCTCATGTTTCCTACCCCCATTCTTTTTAAACCTATAGCACAGCAGTGCAAAATAAGGCCTGTGACGTGGTCAACGCCGGCCACGTCATATCACTTTTTTCTTTACTTCAATCCATGTTGCACAACAGCCCGCGCTACTGTGCAACATGTCTAAAAAAGCATTGACAAAGCCAGTAGATCTTACAAAGGTGAAACCTATTGGTTTTGCCAATGCTGGTTTATTTCTGGGTTTTCCACAGTGCACCACCACAGCATTAGTCACACTTCTGCAGTCCAAAAGGAAGTCTTCTGGGTTCCCTGTGGTTTACCCAAGGCAAAGTTACTGCTGTTACAAACTAAAAATTCACACAGCTGGGTGCATGGAACTTCTTGTCAGTACAGGAGTAGTGCTTCTATTGAATAAATACCTGGCAGCACATATGTATAAGGCAAGCTTAAAATTCCAGTTAATAACACCTAGACAATTCGGCAGGAGAGAGGATGTAAGGGCCAGAACTGCCGTCTTTGGAACCGGGGAACCGTCGACTAAACATGCTGTTATTCGGGGCAGATCACTTAATTTCCTCTTGCCTACAAAAATGAATGTGATCTTGTGTAATGTAACCGGTGCTCATGTAAAGTGCTCCAAAACCTTAGGGTCAAGTACGCGCTATACAAAGCTGTAAAAAAAAAAATACACCTCCCGTCTCTGCTTTATTGTAAGACAAAAAGGCACAGCATGCAAATCTGTAGAGGAGGAAGTTCTGATTAATTGATGAAAGACTTTTAGTAATGATGTCATTCTGTTCGACGAACAACCCGCTTCAGTTTTGTTCGATGGCTATTCCACCGTGCTGAAGCATGACATTTTTTGCCAGCATAGATTAAGAGAAAACACTCAGTATTCAGGTATAAATCGGAAACAGGAGCCTCCATAATTTAGATGAAAAGCGGGAGCGCATCAGTCAAAATAAATTCAGCATACATACAGCATAAATAAGGATTCAATTGATGGAGCTGTCTCCTTGTATTCTTCTTATAAAAACCCATTCTCAGTGAAGCGTATGAAAAACAAAATAGCAAGTCATATTTTTTTGGAGTCATAGGCTAAATGGAAAATAGAGCTGAATGTGTGAGGCTCCGTTGTATTCCAAGTATTGTAGACAAAGCATTCAATTTTCAAAGATTTCCAGGGGGAAATATATCATCTTCAAAATATGTCTCAATACAAAATCAAACGGATAAGGGACGTGGAGTTTGTAGCTATTGAATGAGAATGCTAGTGAGCAATAGAAGATAGGTTAAATTATATCTAGATACCATGACTGAGGAGGTACAGCTGTAATGAAATCGTAGGTACGGCATGACAGAATTCCTCATATTACACCTTTATAAAATAATGTGGCTCACCACTATAGACAACTGGAATACCTTTTTGAGTATGCGCGTTGTAACATCCCTGACACTGTATTCTAAATACTTTAATACAGTTATTGTCAGGTTTGTTTTTTGTGTTTTCTCGTTTATGATTTTCACAAACTAGCATTTTTTTAAATAATTATTGACATCTGTTCTGTGAAGTGTGGTTTAAGATTTTCATGCCTTGTGGATGGTGGTTACAAAGGACCACATGCCTGTCCTATCAATTAGATGGCATTTAATAATTTAATTTATATTGTGTGAGTGAAAATAGAGGTTCAAATTCAAAAGTCAATTGTCTGAGAGTTTAAGGCTAAAACCATGTGTTGGTCTTTTGAGGATGAGGGAGGGGAGAGAGTTCTTAGTGCCATAATATATTAAACTTCGGAAAGTGTTAAGAGTTTTGATAAAAATAGCAGATGAGAATTTATGCAACACATTTTATTATTCAAATCGGTTTTATTGAATATTGTACACATACTCTCGCTCACGTCCAAAGGCCGGTGAGGTGGACTAATGTGGGTGGGACAACAAAGGGGGTAAGAGACAGGGACGGGATGAGGAGGTGGATGGTGAGGGAGACAGAGGGAGGCGGAGGGGTCCCCATATTCCTGTAGAGGAGCTGCACCTTGGAGCTGCATTGGTGTCTGCAGGGGAGCTGAGGAGTCATTTCTGCAAACATCAACAAAGTCTGGTCAATAGTTTTGTTGGGTCTCAACCCCGTAATTCGGAGCACCTGGAGGTAATGAGGGCAGATAAGCACCCGGAAGTCATGTGCTAAGATGTGGAAGCATGGTCCCACATGCTATCAAAATGTGGTGTTAAACATTCTAGGGAGGCTGTGAGCTTCTCCATAGCAACGGTATCCCATAATTAATGTAGCCATTCTGAGTGTGCAGGCATGATGTCTGTATCCCATTTAGATGTGACTACTTCCCTAGAAGCACAGAGGGCTAGTGTTATTGCATTCGCTTTGTTGGAGCAGAGTGGATATGTCAGCTGATTCGGGAGACTGAGTAGTGTACAACTAAGGAAGTTGGGATCTCTGTCTTGAAAATTGCATCAATGGCATTGAGCAAAAAAACGATAAATTTAACCCAGATCTGTGTCTGGGGTTAAGTGTTTGACAATGTTCACCTTTCTGTTCATCATCTTTTTGTGTTGCCTCAGTCGTTCTAAGTGGGAAGGGTATGCCCAGATGTAGATCTTGTGCTCACTATGCCACTGAATTCAAGCTATCCTGGCTTACGAGGGGTGATAACATGCAACCGGTCCCAGAATACTTGTTTTCTGGTCCAGGGAAGACCTGGCCTGGCAGTTTGCCTGGACTTTACCCATGGGGAGCAGAGTCAAGACTAATTTGCATTTGGCTGGGTCCAAACTGGGGTGGCATCATGAGTCAAAAAACGATGGATTTATCGAAGATCTGTGACTGGGGGGGAATGTTTGACAATGTTCAGCATTCTATACGTTATCGTTTTGTGTTGCTATTGAGCACGTCTTCCCAATATCTCTTGGGTTTGGAGAATCTCCAAAGAAAGTTAGTGAGCATGCCCGTTTGGCCGCAGTTCCACCCACCAGGTGTCCGTGCTGGTGGGCTGCCATTTAGCAAGTCTGGCAGGGGTGTAGTGCCAATAGTGCATGGTTTTCATTAAGGATTCGTTGGAGGATGTCGGCCCATTCCCTCCGTGTGAAGGTGCATTCCAGTTCGGTTTCTCAATCCCTTTGGGCTGGGGATTTGCCAGTATTCATGGGTGTGTTTAAAAATCTATAAATATCGGAAATCTGACTCTTGTCATTGAAGTTGGTGAGCAGCCATTTCTTGATTTTTTTCCAAAAAGGTCTGTATGCGTGAGGGGAGTGAGAGGGTTTGGTGACCCAGTGTCTGACTGCAGTGTAGTGCCAGTATTCGGTGCCTGGCAAGCCATAGTTAGATTGGAGGTGTGAAATTTGAAGGATCCTGTGTGATCGCAGAGATTGCTGATTCGCTAGCAGTTGGCTGCTTGACATTCGTGGAAATCAGAGCCAGTGTGGGATGGGGGATTTCTGGGTTTTCCTTGATGGGTGTGAGGGAAGAGATGAGAGTGAATAGGCCTTTTGTCACCATAACCCTGTCCCCAGATGCTATGGCTACCCGAGTGATGGATGATTTGTAAAACCTTGCTGGATGGTGCTTTATGGGGAGTCTAGGGGATCTTCCAGATGAGTATCCCTGCCATGGCTCAGTCAATGAAGCACCAATGTTTAGGTCTCACCTCTAAACAGCACATGCTGTCTTGAATAGACATGTTGTATATACTTTGTGGGCTTCAGCCTGCCCATAAGCTTTCCATTTGCTGGCTCCATCGTCGCTCTCCTATTCTTTCTCCCCATTTGTCCATGGCATGCATGTGTCATGCCTCTTCCTGTGTTTAGCCCTCCCTGAGAGCTTGGACCAATTACTACTATTCATCCCCAGCTCTCATTTTAGCAAATGTTTTTGGAACTACTTTTTTCTTCATTTGGAGTGCTTGTGGGGGTAGACTCAGGGAGAATCTGCAGCGTATACAATATCTTGAGTGATAGGGGCAATTTTACTGCTGCTATCCTGCCTACCTATGAGAGGCCTTCTGCAGTCCAACTCTGCAGATCCCTGCATGCTGTTGTAAGGGGATGTCTGTGTAGTTATGCTTCACTGTCTCTCGTAGCCTGGGTAGTATTGTGATTCCCAGGTAGGATACCCCGTTCCTTGCTCAGGGAAAAGGGAACCAGCTTTCCAATTGGGTCTGTTTGTTCTGTGTTATGGTTAAATTGAGAGCCTGTATTTTCTGAATGTAAACTTTGAACACCAAAGACCTTTTGAATGGTGTCAAGCTTGCTCATGAAAGCAGGGAGGAGGACAGAGGTTGTGTTAGGCAGCTCATAATGTCTTCAGCGTGTAGAGCTATTTTGTGCTCTCAGCCTCCAAAGGGGATGCCTCTAACTGATGCATTCATCCTCACTCTGTCAGAGAACAGCTCCATACACAGCAGAAAGTTAAGGAGAGATAGGCAGCAGCCTTGACAGTTGCCCCTTGCTATTGATAGTGGCCTGGAGGCATTGACCCTCACCCAGGAAGTGGGGACGGTATAGCTGCTCTACACCCATTTTAAGAATTGCGTGCCCAGTCCTGCCCCCACTATTGCCTGTCAAAGGAATGGCCAGTACAATCAGTTGAATGCCTTCTCGACATCAATGAACAGGAACAATGCTGGGGTGTGGGACTGAATGGCTTTATCCAAGAGGTGTAGAAGGTGCTTAGTGCTTTCGCTGCATCTCCTTTCAGGGTTGAAGCCGGCTTGTTCAGGTTTGACCAGTCCTTGTATATTTAGGCAGACTGCCAGGATGCCAGTGAAGAGCTTGGCATCAACATTTAGTAGGGAGATGGGGCAGTATGAGGAGCATAGTGTGGAGTCCTTTCTGGGTTTAGGTATGACAGTGATCGCTGCCTTGCTCATCATTGCTGGAAGCGAGCCAATCTCGCTAAATGAATAATAGAGGTCTGCAAGGATGGGCGCAAGTTGGGGCTCAAATAGCATGTAGAAGCTTGTGGTCAAACCATCTCTTCCCAGGGCTTTGCCAGGCTGCAGTCTGGAGATGGCAGCGAGGGCCTCGTCTGCTTGGATGTCAGACTCTAAGGTGAGTACCTCTCTCGGGCAATGTGGTGGTAGGTGCTGAGGAGAAGGATCCATATATCTTTTTTACGTCTATCTGTTCCGCCATGTACAGAACTGAATAGAAGTATTCCAAAGCTATTGTAGGGTCGCTACGCACCCTGTGATCATCTGTGGTTTAGATCTCTGAGATCCTGTTTCTTTGGAGTTGGGCTCACAGCTTGTGTACCCATGTAATATTTTTGCTTAGTGTGAAGCAGGGAGTATTCTGTCCTGTTCCAGTCTAGCTCTTTAAGTTGCTTTCTGGCCAGCCTCAGCTGTCTACGTGCCCTGTGAGTGCCTGTTAGTTGGTGAGCTTCCACTAACGCCCTTCCGGTGGCTTCTAGTGCAGCACATTTGTCCTGCCACTCTTTGTTAAGCCTCAACAGAGATAGCCAAGAAGGTTCCCCTTACGACTGCCTTCATTGTTTCTCAAACTAGGGCAATAGGAATGGTCAGGGTATCATTAATCTGGAGGAAGTGCTAAATAGTCTCTCTGACTTAGTTCTTGGTGGAGTTGTATGTGAGTAATTTATTATTGAGTTGCCATTGATGTTCGGGGGAGTTAGGCCCAGTGTGTGGAAGGTCATAGTGATGGATGAGTAGTCAGACAGTGCCGCTACGTCTATGTCCGTCTGACCTATAGCATTTAAGACCCTGGGGGAACCCAAAAAATAGTCAATCTGAGCATATGTCTGGTGTGAGGCTGAGAAGAAGGTGTAACCCCTGGAAAAGGGGTATTTGAAATGCAAGGCATCAGTGAGGCCTATGTCCTTCTACCACTTCAACCCTGTGTCTCAGAAGGCCTTCGATTGGTCTTGTCTTTGAGTCAACCTATCCTAGGAACTATCATGGCCAATGTTGAAGTAACCACCTACCAACGTATCCGGGTGTGGTGATGCAGCCACTAGACCCAGGGCACCCAGCAGAAATTGCTCTTGGTTATCATTGGGTGCATACAGCGTGGCTACAATGAAGGTGTTCATGGATATTTGCAGAGAGAGAAGACTACCTGGAATTTGTACTTGAATTTATGTGATATGACCTTGGAAGGTGCTAGCTAAGAATATCCCTACACCGGCTTTTTTACTGGGTCTTGAAGAGATGTACTGCCTATCAAACCATTGTCTCTTCTAGTCTTTTTAAGGAGGTTTTTCTGCTGTAGGAGAGCGATGTCATATTTGGAGTCTTTTGGGAGCGAAAACTGGGCCAACCGTTTCGTGGGTGCATTGAAGCCTCTAACATTGATTCTCAGTACCTTGAGCATCTGGCTGGGGCGAGATTGCTATGTGCCGTAGATGTTCAAGGATGGCCCCACTGGCAAAGTGCAGTGTGGGCATGTGTCCGTTCCTGTGTTTTGAGGATGGCTGGGGTACCACAAGGGAAGGGGGTATGAACTGGGGGGAAATAACTGGGGGAGAGCCAACTCCCACCCTAGGAGTCCTGAAGGAGTCTAAAGTTCAGGTCATGGTTGTCACCTCCAACAGGGTACATGGCTGGTTCCCATCCCCACCCCCGGCTCTGTGAGAGGGGTGCTTATGTCAATGGCATTGCCTCCGAGTGGTCCCTCTGGTTGACCACTGGTCAGATCAATTTTCCCCACAGGTGTTCCCAATAGTTGGTGAGGTGGGGCCTGTGCTCAAGGGGCTGCTCTGAAGTTTGGTCCCAGTTGGTGTTGTGGCTCTGGAGTTGCTGGAGAAGCTCCGTATGCTCTCATCTTAGGTCAGTTTGAGGGTGCCTTTCTTGGTGAGGCTATTTGTAAAGGTTAGAGGCTGACAAGGGAATCTTTTATAAAAAGGTATTTAAAAAATAATTTGCATAAATTGTCTGTCCCAACAGTGACTTTGAGAAATAAATCACACCAAAGTTGTATAATGTACAATCAATCAACACGTGGAACGCCAACTAGAGGTTATATACCAAAAAGATATATTACACGTTGATTGATTCACTACTGCCCCATTGCAGAATTTTTTTCCCCAAATCATTGTTTGATGATTCTCCAACTTGTCACTTGATTCATTCTGGGTATAGATAGAATAAATCATATATTTTATTATGAGGGCTATCTGTATCGATTGTATAAATACATGAGGGGTCCTCTTTGTGATTCCAATTTATTACGGTGATCCTGAGGATGGTCTTGAAGACTAGGGACAATAAAGACCGGCATGTTGATGTCAAGTCCAACTCTTACCATGTTAATCGACTGGATCGGCACCATTTTTTTTGTTTGATCTTTATGGTGTAAAGATATTGACATTAATTAGAGTGGACTTTACGGACATTAATCTTTGGTTTTCTTACTCACACATTGAAATTGATCGGACAAGATTAATGTTTTTATGGAATATTTTGATTTGTATCCCTAAATCAAGTATACTGAATATACGGATATATCCAATTTTTGTGTGTGCCTTTTCTTCAGGATTAATTCCTTCTTTACTTTATACAACTTTGGTGTGATTTATTTCTCCCTGTAACTGTTGGGACAGGCAATTTATGAAACTTATTTTTAAATACCTTTTTGTAAATGATTTGCTTGTTGGCTTCTAACTTTTACTCATAGTTTATACTCATGCTCACAAGGGATTATTTGATTGCCCTTTTTCTTGACTCTCGTGGTGAGTCGGTTCTTTTGCCAGACGTCTTACGGCCTCCACTCATAGTGTATACCCATGCTCACAAGGGATTATTGGGTTGCCCTTTTTCTTGACTCTCTTGGTGAGTCAGTTCTTTTGCTAGATGGCTTACGGTGCAAGGGGTCCTGAGATGGGGTCTTGAGATTCAAGTCACCCTTGTGTGGTGCAGGTAGACCTAGGATGCTGGCAGCCTCTTCCATGGTGCATACTGTTCTTGTTTCTCTGCCCCAGATGAATGTCAGGTGGAAGGAGTGATCCCATTTATATATAATTCCTTGTTCAAGCAGGAAGGTTGTCATTTCTCTAAGGGCTCTGCTCCTTTGCAGCATGGTGAAGGACAGGTTTTGGGAGAGCCCAATTTTGTTGCCTACAAAGGTGACTGATCCCTAGTCTCTTATCACCGACATTATGGCTTTCTTCAGCCAGTAACTATGGATGAAAGTGAGAAAGTCTTGAGGCTGGCTTGATGCAGTAGACGGGTGTCTTGCGGTCCAGTATGATTTCTTTGTCAGCCAGCTCAGGGAGCATATGGTGGAAGAGACGGATTACATAGCTCTCTGGGTCTCCAGAGTCCACATGAAGGGGGACTCACTTAATCTGCATATTTGAGCACTGGGACTTGTTCTCTAAATCCTCAAGGTGGATCTATAGCTCCTTGTTTCTTCCACACGGGTTGAGGTGTTCTTGCCTGTGGGCTTCTAGTTCTTCTTTCCTGGCATGTCCATTGGTCTCCAGAGTGGCCACCGGTATTTTTACTTCTTTGAGGTCAGTATCAACATACTCTCAGAGTACCAATATTTCTCCTCTAAGTCTGTCAAAAAGGTTTCCATAAATGAGCAGGTCATGGGGGCTAGTGCGTTGCCGCCATCAGAGGCTGTTTCAGTGATGACTGGCTCTGGGACTTCTGTGGGGGACAGCTCCTTCGAGGGGTCTGGCCTCTTGGGTGCTGCTTTTGCTAAAATATCTTTCACATGGGATCTTTTTTGGTTCTGAAGGTTGCCATTTCATCTTGTGGGAGGGGTGTCACATGTCCTCAGGTCCGGGGCACAATCCAAGGCCAGGCCATGAGCTGCTCTGGGGTAATGGGGAGAGTGCCTCATTGAGTAAGATCTTCTAGGAACTTTATGCATGGTCATAGGCAGATCCACTCTAGTCGGGCCTGTGTCTCTGTCCGGGGTTTCCCTGTCAGAGCTCGACCCTCACTTGGGGCACCCCTCGTCATGCTGGAGTGAAGGCTGGGGGGAATGTCATGAGTCAGTATCCAGTAGAGCTGATGATCTTTAGAAGTGGTAGGGTTTAAATATCCACCCCAAAGTGCAGCTAGCAAGTCTGACTTCCCTCAAAAGGGATCAGGGTGGTTGTCTACCCACATTGAAGAATTTGGGCCACAGATCACACATATAATTGCAGTATTTGCAAGTCATAGATTCTGAGAGTCCATTCAGAAAATATTTCAGTAGTTTCTTGGGGTCCCGAGCAAGCCTGACAATGACCTTGTGTGTTTGACATTCACACACTCCAAGGGAAATTTGTGAAAATTGTCGAAGATTAGTGTATTTTTCCAAGATTTTTCCTTATAACATTCCTAAATAGTCCTAAGTTACACAGCAGTTCAGAAAATGCAATTTAACATGGTCCTTATAATTTTATAGTGTCTATCTACTTTTATACATTGGACTTTCTTCCATTTACCAATATTAAGCCAAGGGCCACACTCTACCAGCTGTGAGCATCATTATACCATGGGTGCCCACCGTATGGCAAGTTTTGGACCTGGCCCTCCCTACAGGGTCACCCCCAAATGTTTTATGTTCACTCGTCCTGTTTTGCTTAATTGGGTTTTGTTGATTCTGCACACTTCACCACTGCTAACCAGTCTTAAAGTGCTTGTGCTCTCTCCCATAACATGGTAAAATTGTCTTACACCTGATTGGCATATTTAATTTACCTATAAGTGCCTAGTAAAGTTGTAGACCATATACCCAGTGCTGGTAAATTAAACGCTACTAGTGGGCCTGCAGCACTTACTACCACCCACTTAAGTAGCCCTTTCAAAAACATAGATGTAACTGTGCTCTAAGAGGAACAGAACATGACAGCGCTGAGCCCAACCAAAGCAAATAGACATTAAAAAAGGTCCTTTGGGGACCTCGATTTTTATGCTTCACCAGCTGAAGAAAAAACAATACATGTCTGACTGTCATATACTGGAGGTGCAAGACGCTTCCATTAAAAATCCCCTTAGTGGCAGAGAAACAAAGCAACATAGTAGCGATTGTGGATTACCATTGGTTTCTAGAGCAAACGATTTTATTTAATTTCAGTTGAATAACCAAGCTGTCCCTGTACAATTCATATACCAAGGGTAGTAATAACAAGCAGTTAACGAACCACTTACTTTGAAAGTTTGTTTGTCGACTGTTTTATTTCTTAAGACTCATGCTAATGGTGCTCTGTAACCTATTAAACAAATGTCTTCTTATCTGCTGATTTTGATTAGTTTTTGTCCAATAAGAATATATTTATGAATTTTCCCTATGGAATGATATTAGTCCTAACATCCTTGATGTGGTTTCCCCCCAGACAATTTGCCTTCAGCCCTTATTCTTGTTGAACTTGTTTTCATTGGCATTAGCAATTTACCTCTGCTTTCAAATGATATGGTGCTTATGCTCTCTCCCTAAAACATGGCAAAATTGGCACACACCTAAATCGTACATTTAATTTACTTATAAGTACATAGTAAATGGTACTACATGTAGCCGGGCCTGTAAATTAAAAACTTCTAGTTGGCTACAGCACACCTTGTGTCACCCAGTAAAGTAGCACTGCAAAAAAATGGCTCAGGCTTGCCCCTTCAGTCTGTAGTGCAGTTTTTAACTGCCATTTCGAGCAGGCAAAATAAACATTTTGCCAGGCCTAAACATTCATTTCTAATACTTAAAGGTCAATCCTATACTAGATCATAAAGGCTTATAGGGCACAGTTCATGGTAGTTAAAAAGATGGACATGTGTACTTAAGTTTTACTCGTCCTGACAGTGACAACTGCTAAAGTCCCTTTTCACTGTCATAAGACTATCACTTTGACTAGCGCTGGATTACCTTATTACACTTAATAATTGATAATGTCAGTTTGAGACCAGATAGAGAAATGCTGTTTCCACTCAAATTAATTGTAATTTAAAAAACTAAAGAGGCCTAGGTGTGAGGGGAGTGGGTTTTCCTGACAGGGATTGCTGGGGATGAGCTGTCCCCTGCCCAGATTGCACTTTATGTATGCAGCGCACATAAAGAAACCTGACACAAGACCTGCCCTTGCCTTTGTCACTGCAGACAGCTTGGCCAGGGGAAGGGGCAGAATTTACCAGAACCAGTTCTCAGGGTAGGTCAGGGAATTCCCCCACACATAGGCTGGCACCTTCAGAACCGCTCATCAAAACTCTCCAGGACCAGTGGAAGATTCAAAAGAAAGACTGCTGTGCTGCCTAAAGAAGGAAGACTGGACCTGCTTGCCTTGAACCCAGGACTCCCAGAAGTGATTTCAAGGGTCAGTGGTCTGATCTCTTGTTTGATGTGCAGGGACACAACAAGCTTCCAGAGGCCTTTCTTGCATCTGCCCAGCTGACAAGCACCAACTGGACCTGCCTGAGCCATGTTGCGGGCCTCTGCTGGAGTGAATTCTGATCCCAAGAGGTGGCCCCCGGTCCTGGATCCTTGACTGGTATCAGAGTGTACTCCTACTGAACTTAAGGTGAAGATACAGAGGTTTTTTTGCCCATATCGCAACCACTAAGCACGTCTTCATGCTGAGAAATAACCACCTGCGATGACCGCCAATACGAAGTTCGAGTGGAACCTGCACTTCGTACCGACAGTGACTGTCTGTAATTACTGATAACCCAAATCTCCAGTGAGGCCTCCACTGCAAGCTGACAGCAACAGCCTGCCTTGACCACCAACACGAAGCTCCAGTGATGACAAGCTCTTCATGCCTAAACACCGATTGTCTGCAATGCCCGACCTGCTCCTCGTGCCAACAATGACCTCCTCGCAGTCCCGCCGCTGAGAACGGTAGCTCCTCGTACAGACTTGAGGAAGTAACTCTTCAGCTGGACAAACTTGGTACCTGTATCAGAGGTGCACTCCATTGCTTTAAAAACTCATATCGCCGGTTCTACTGATTGGATTTTTGTTTTGGTGTAATTTCATTTATTAAAATTAACTTTATTTTTCAAATTGGTTTTGGATTTTTCTTGTGTTGTATTTTCACTTTATTACTGTTTGAGTGGTGCATAAATACTTTCCACATTGACTCCAAGTTAAGACTGACTGCTTTTTTGCCAAGCTACCAGAGTGTTAATCACAGGTTTCTTTAGTGATTTTTGTGGTTCACCCTGAAAAGGATTGTGTTTAATCTTTGAGATGGGCTTCCACCCTTCTAGACTGATAATCCAATTTCTTAAAGATGATAATTTGGTGCATAATATTTTTTAAGCATTAAAAATGACAGATGACATTTTTGCTAAAAAGCTTCTGAAATGCAACCAATCAAAATAGATGTTTTCCTTCGCACACCTGCTACTCTTTCTCAATGTGTTCTCCGGGATCTGTTTTAGCCCTGGTGGTCTTCAGTCTTTATCTCAAGCCTTTGAGTGACATCATTAAAGATTCTGGAATTACATATCAATACTTTGCTGATGACACAGCTTTATCTGAAAGTTTCTTCTTCTGGTTTCACTTTGGCTGCTTCGCCACTTGAAAACACACAATTTTGGATGTCTGCACTTCATCTCAAATGTAAGCCTAGCAAAACACAGTCCTTACTACTCACATCTGAGTCTTGTTCCACCCCAATCAAGAAACGGGTAGATTTTACCAGCATCCTAGTCTGAACTCTGACAATTTTAAACAAAAAGCAACCGGTGCACCAATAAGCACTTAAATATTAATCAGTAATCAAAAGAAATCGAATTCAGTTTCAGAGATGTATTTCCAAATCTTCTTTTTTATTCACAATTGATTCAGATGTGACACGCGTATGTAGTGAAGACCAGCCAACGCATTTCGTCCAGTACATTGGACTTCTTCAGGGCATGTGCGAGGTATTCATATATATGGTGACAAAGCCACCCATATTGCCATTAAAAATTCGGGGTGGAAAAACGTGTTGTTTCCTGTAGGTACAATCCAAGTCAAAAATTGAGAGAGTATAATCCAAATAACGGTCTAGTTGTGATAAGATCCATCCGTTAGGGTCAATTCTGTAGGTAGGTCCCAATTGTGGAGAACAAGGGTAAATCACCCCTCAAAGCGGCACCATGATAAGTGCCAGTGTGCAGACCATACTTCTCTGGTACCCTCACGAAAAACTAATGAAGTCGACTACTTATTGGTGCACCAGTTGATTTTTGTTTAAAATTGTATAGTCCTGTTTGGACTGCAACTTGACAGTGGGTGCTCTAATTGTGTGTACATAGACGTATTTAGGGCTATTGCCTTTATTATAAGAACCTTGGGGATAGCGGGATAGGTGCGAGTCTCTGTAGAGGTTTTATTATCATGCTCTGTTCCTGAACTCTGCCAATTATTGAGAGTGCCAAATCATTGGCAGTCCAATATATTTGGCTAATACGTTTTGAACACTCATCTCCTAGAAACCCCTCCCTGTATAAAAAAATTCATTCCATGGTTGTGCTCCCAAAGTCTGATCTGCTTTCTGCTTTATTGCCTCCCTTGTCTCATTTAAAAAAAGAACTTAAACTCTTTTTTCTTGATCAGTACTACCTCTCATCTTCTCCCCACTCACTCTATCGGCCCTGGGTTCTACAGGAGTCTATATTAAGAGATTGATTGAATTCATCATTAATGTAATTTATTTATTGAGTTTTATAAAGAGCAGCAAGTATTTTAGCTCTTACAGCACAGGTCTTTAACAGCGAGACCCAAACAAATGCATCAGCCCTAAATCATCTCAGTGAGTGGGAGTGAATTTTCACCTGGTTTAGTCTTCTGTTTAGTGTAATCACATATTCTTGTATATTTGTGTTTATTGCATCAATACTAATGTGGACTGGACTATAATCTCTTTTATATAGCGCTTAGTCTTTTGTTTAGATTTTTGTAATGCATTTTACTTTTAGACTTTTGTACAGAATTTTGTCACGTTTTTGAATCTGATCTTGTATGCTGCTATTTAATACTTTCTATGTTTCCTGCTGAGGGTCGATGCTTCTGTATGTCCAGGTCTTTGTAAACACTATATGAAAATTCTCACAAAGTAAATAAATAAATAAATACATATACTTAGTAACCGACAATGCTTCTCATGACCTGCCGTAATCAGATTGGTACGTTGGAGGATAATGGTGGCAAGTCCCTGGCTTTCTGGCTCTATCCTAGTTTTTGTCTATTAGAGCAAGTAGATAAAGAAATCATATTTACAAGAAAATGTTGGAGTAAGGAGCTGTGCCAAATATGGCAGTGTCGCGCTCCAACATTTTCAAAACGCAGGGATACGCCGTATTCACAAGAATACGAAGCAACCCTGTGTTTCCTCTAGCGCTGGAGCAAAAAACTTGCCTGGTGCCAGTGCTGGCACCCTGCCGCCATATTGCAATGGACACCTTCATGCACATTAACAATCAATAATTGCAATTTGCACCTTCTATGTGTGCTGTAGAATGGAAAGAGCAAAAATCAAGGAGAAATTAATAATTACTCCATGTTGCGCCTTTCTTACGGCTGGTATTCCATGGGGTTAGTTTTTGGCGCTGCCTCAGCCTTGTTAATCTGGGGCAGCGTCAAAAAGTAATGGTTGTTGTGGTGGAATACCCACAGTAACACCCCCTTTGCCACAGAGGAATGCGGCAGAAAGGGTCATATTTACAAGGTGGTGTTAAGCCATGCAAAGTGCTTGAGCACCACCTAGTAAATATGGAAAATGGAACTGCGCCACCGGACGTCAAAAAAGTGACGCTCTGGTGATGCTAAGGGTTGTAAATATGTCCCTTGATCTGGTAAAAGACCGTGACCAGTCTGTTATGCAAATACTTAGGAAAGAAACAGCTCTGCTATGATTGCCAATGCTTATTTGCTGAATAGTTGTTAAAACATTATACACAAAAGGATGCAAGCATACCTATAACACTTAGGCCTGACTATGATCAGGCTGTTACTCCAAACTCTTGTTTGTGCCTGAAATGAGATTACAATTTAAGCTGGAGTTTGCACTCCTGATTTACTGTTGGCATAACCTGAGCTAAATCACAAGTGCTAATTGCTGGCAATTGTGGTTTGCACATCCCCAAACCATGTGAAACTAGGCACAAATTATGATTAATTCCCCATTCTGGAAGGGGGGTGGGGGGTGGAACTTGGAATTGGTTGCAAATTGTGCCACCGCCTATCACTGCAATAGAGTTGGTTAGCAATAATATGCAATTTGCACCCACAATTGTGCCCAAGATCTAATCAGGGCCTTACTCTTTTATCGATAAATGCCTGTATTTGACATCTGACCACATTTTTGGAGTTGTCTAGTTTAGATAGAAATGATGCACCTTTGCAGGATAGTGTCGTCCTCCGTTTCCAAAGATTGTTAAATTATTGTATATATTATACGCACCCCGGAAGAACTGTAAACTATGAGGTTGTGACAAAAGGAAAGTGTCTGGTGTCCCTTACAAAAATATGGCCAATTTGTGTTAGTTTACTTGTTCACCAAACTAGCTCCTTTACATTAGGACCGTGCTTTAATTATACCGATGTGTCTGCTTTCATCCCAATCACCCTATATATCACCCTTGGAATTCTGATTCAGTGAAAATCCGAGTAGTATGGGGCATGCAGTCCGTTGACTTATGTCCTGAGTTATTTGTTAGCTGTTGACAAAGTCAAAAGATGGCCTTGGGAGCTAACATACGTTTTTCTTCTCTATGCAAAAGCACTTACGCATATTTGTTTTCCCTCCTAATGGATCATTACTAACGGCATTAAGCATATGTTCGACAAATAAACAAATAAATCAGGTGTGTGCCAACCCAGAATCAGAAAACTGGCCGCAAGTGCTGGAGATTGAGTTAAAACTCGACATTAACATGGAAGAGTTTCAAAGCGCCGTGAAAAAATGCATCTTTCTCCTCTGCAGTAACTGTTTGTCTTTGCTGCCGTGTGGCACTTTGTTTTAAATGCAGCCTAATGCCTTAACCTTTCAAAAGGGCTGAGTGAAAACTTTATTTTCGGTTGTGAATGAGTTCACACTACACGGAAAGAAGCGTCTTTCCAACTGACCTAATTGGTCTAATTCAATTGCCTGTAGCTCCCACAGGCCTGAATCAAATATTTATTGCCCTGAACTGTAGGTCTAACAATTGATGAAGATCCTCAATAAGGACCCTTTGACCTCTGACGAAGACCTGTGATAAATATTAGGCCTTCCTCGTGAAAGAAACAAGTCATAGGATTCATGCCCCTTCTCCTACAGGGTAAATGAGGAAGATGCTTTGTTATGTTATGAGTATAGCGTTCAACTAATTCAGGAAGGTATCTTGGTGCTGGAACATGATGTTAAATGCTATTGGGGCTACACTTCTATGTGTGTAGTGCCTTGTTGACATAAGATCCAAAGTTGGGCCCACTGCAATGGTTCCACACATTCTTCTAGGTAACAAGTAGATACAACTCATAAGAGACTAGGCGGTTAAAAGGATACATGGGTGCAAATCAGATTGTGCAAACCCATTTTGACCCTTTTTCTACTTATATGGCACATAATGGAGCAAAACATCTGATATACCTGACAGCCTTAGGGCAGTCTTCCCCCAAACTTTTAGTCTGCTTGCTCCAATTTTGCTGTATTCTTTTTGTTGGCTATAGGACTCTGAGCACTTTACCACTGCTAACCAGTGCTAAAGTGCATGTGCTTCTCCTCTAAACATGGTTTGATTGAATTATCCACAATTAGCATATTTCATTTATGTACAAGTCCCTAGTAGGGTGCAGCACATGTGCCCAGTGCCTGCAAATTAAATGCTGCTAGTGGGCCTGCAGCACTAAATGTGCCACCCACACAAGTAGCACTGTAAAATATGTCCCAGTCCTGCCACTGCAGAGCCTGTGTGTGCAGTTTACACTGCCATGTCGACTTGGCATTTAAAACCCCCTGGCAAGCCTTGATCTCCACTTTTATTACACATGTCAACCCTAAGATAGGCCCTAGGTAGCTCATAGGGCAAGGTGCTGTGTAATTAAAATGTAGGACATGTACTTTTACATTTTGCATGTCCTTGTCGTGTAGCTCCTATAGTACCCCTGCAGGACCTGCGCGTTTGGATAACGTATACTGCGGGCTTGGTGGCAGACTAGCTCTGAGCACCCCCACCGTATATGTTAGCCAAGTTTTGCATTAGCTTGCTCGCAGTGCCACTAGTGTCACCTCTTATCGGGGAGAGATTAGTTTCTGGCAACCTTAGAACATGACAACCCTGATTCCCTCAGAATCGTGGAAACAATGTACTACCTTTCGCTCAGTCATTCGTGCTCACTTATTCGGTTTGTCTCAGAGAGTTACACTGAATAAACAGTCGGGCGTTTCAATAAGCATTTATTGAACAGTTGTTATTCTAGTGTAAAATATATGTGCTGCGGTAACCAGCAGACAATAGCAGAGATATATGATAAGCAGTACGATAAAAGCAAAGGGATGGAACAGTTCTACCATATTGCGATAATCATGAGTACATACATGAATATAAAAGCATTATGCAAGTGTGCGTACTCCTAAGATGCCTACCTAGATGTACCTGAGTGTACCTAGCATATGTGTGTAGGTCTTAGAAGCTAAGAGCCAAGAATCCTCCTAGGATTTAGTCGAACCCCCATACCTGAATAGAGAGTGTGTGGGACCCCGTCCTGGTCTCGAGTTGGACACCCCGTCCGGGTTGTGTCAGACCACTGTCAGCTTGAGCGACTGCATGCAGGAGCCTCAGCGACTCTGGTCAGTGTGTCAGCATGGAAGTCTCGGTTCCCTCTGTTTTACCGGGGCAAGATGTGGTGTATTTATACCCTAAAGAGTCTCGGTCCTTAGTATGGTTTGTATTGGACATGAGGAAGACGTCAGGGGTGAACTTTGTACCTACATATTATGCCAGTGGTGTATTCTTAGAAAGCCATGCATAATTAAGGAGTACAGTGTGGGCCTGTGTTTGGAAGAACCCTGCTGCATTCAAAACCACAGGATAGATAACGTTCATCCCTCAGAGCTCGTTGTGTGCTAGCTGGGACCAATGTAGGTGAAAGATCATGCCTATATAAGGAATCATACCATAATAGGACATGTACAGTTGTGACCATAATTGTGCATATGCGGCCATGACCATAATTGGGCAAGTACGAATATGACCATATTAGGGTAAATATGAATACGTCCATTTTAGGGCATGTACGAATGGGTCTACATTGGGGCACCTATGCGGGATATAACATCCTGGTAGTGAAAAACACCCACATTTGTTTTTAACTACAGTGATGCCTACCCCTCTCATAGGATAACATTGGGAATTCCTTATTATACTTATACGCTGTAATTCCTGATTGAGGACAAGCAGCTCTCTCATGTTTCTTATCATTGGAATGGTAATGGTAAATCCTCTTTGCTGGCAAAGTTGAATTTATCAGTACTATTTAAGAAATGCCACTTTTTTTTTTAATTGTATTTCTCTACTCTTAGCTCTGTGTCCCTGTAGCCTGTCTCCAATACATATCTGGGGTGGTTGACAGCTGGACTTTGTGCATTCCTTCTAGACAGCAACACACAAAGGAAGGTTTGGTGTGACTGAGTGGTCATCCACATCCTGATGGGTCATTCTGGCCAGGATGGGAGGGAGAAGCTGGCAGTGTCCTGTTCATACACAAAGAGGTGCATACCCCTCTGGAGTGAGTCTGGAGCCAGAGCTGGGAGGGAAGACCTCTGTGCACTTCAAAGACCCTCTTTGAAGTCACCTCCACTTCAACGGTATAACTGGGTATAAGTACTGGGTCTCTGACTCCAACAAATCCGACACTACTGGACCTGTGAAGATGCCCTGCCAGGAGGAAGGACTGCAGTGCTGCTACAAGGACTGTCACTCTGCTGGACTCCTGCTCTGGTAGAACTGCTTTTCTGCTATGCTGTCCTGCTGCCTTCTACCCTCTGCCCTACTGAGGAAGAACTGGACTCTTTGACTTGACCCTAGCATTATCTCCATGGCCATACTAGCTTGCCTCCTATTTTAAGACTCAGGGATATCAAAGTCCTACCCCCTGCTCCTTTGCCTGATCCATTGGCAGTGGATCCAGGTGCTTGCTCCAGTGGAACCGAAGCATCTTCTGCTGCGTGAGTCAGAATTGACACATCACCGCTGTTGTTGAAACAGAACTGGCGCATTGCACTTAGAACCAGCTCATCGCCATTGGAATCTACGTATCGGAACCACTGCATCACCGCCACTACAGGAGAGATGATCGATTCATCACCTCGACTGCCTGGAGAAACCCAGCGCATCACACTCGGAACCAACGCATCTCAGAACCAATGCTTCGTCTTCCGAACCAGCGCATCGCCTTCGTTGTGTGGAGAAAATAGACGCATCACCTCAGCTGCGGGATCGACACCAATGCATCTGTTGGCTGCACCCTGCATCTCGCTGTTGCGACTAGGATCAAGGTATTTTTTTTCAGAGGACCTTGTGTGGCCCCTGTATCCAGCCAATGCTTCCCCGGTCCATCGCGACCAGATAACCCCATACATGATTATTGCTTCTAAGCACTATTTTTCACTTTTAATGTTTTTAATGTTTAAAAATTAATATCTCAACTTCTACTTATTGGACTTTTGTTGTTTTGGTCTTGTTTTATTTATAAAATCATAATCTATTTTTCGAAACTGGTGTGGAGTCATTTTGTGGTGTCTTCACTGTGTTACTGTTTTAAGTTTTGCACAAATACTTTACGCATTGCCTCTTAAATTAAGCCTGCCTGCTCTGTGCCAAGCCACCAGAGGGTGGGTGATCACAGGTTAATTTATAGTGTGTATCTGACTTATCCTGACTATAATTTTGGTTCCTGCTTGGACAGGGTGCATACCTCTGCCAACCAGAAACCCAATTTCTAACATTATCTTTGCTGCTAAAGCAATCTTTTCTACCAGGGGAAAGAGCTGTCTGTAACTGAGCACTAAATGGAGAAAAAACACGTACCCCTTATTTCAAATGTTAAAGACAAGACTGAGTTTGTGGCACACTAATGTTCCATTTTTAATAAACGGGTAACTATTTTTAATAAAAAGGTGTTATTTAAGGACTGGTATTTCTGAGTCAAAACTTCTACAGCATATCGAAAATACCTTGTGAGCAAGAAATATGTTACATTTGCTTAGCAATGGTTCTGCAATACATTCCCTCCGTTTCTAACTGGTGCACAATCGGTGACCAAGCAATTATGCCACGGGCCCATATACAAACAACGAAAATGGGCCCTCCTAACCACACACTGGATAGTAAAGGCAGCCATTTTTTGGGGTACAGTGGATCTCTCACACCCTGGGCCTCAGTGCTATTGCAGCCAATGCACGAATGATAACTAAACTTATGTGGAGATATCTTTTTGTGACGTGCAATTGATTAAAAGTCAAAATAGTGTCGATAGATTTGTCGCTTTATTTTGTGCCAGTGCATAGGCTCTCGAATACATCCCACTTTGGAAGAAGAGAAGTTTTCAGTTCATAGCGTCTTTTTTTCTTATGCAGATTAATAATGAATTGCAACCATACTATCAAATTATTTATTGCAATAAAAAATTAGTTTATCTTCGGCCTATTAATAAATTGTGAAAGAGAAATGTAGCCAGCTGCTTATTTTAATATTCTGGGTGGGTTCCCCCTCTATGCCGGCTCCTGTACTTATTCCAGGGTACTGGTGGGCTGGAGTGTTCATGCAAAGCTGAGCAGCTCACAAGTCACGTATGCCAGAGATCAGGTAAGGAGACCTTTCTAAATCATTATAGTCTGCTTGCTGTCCCCAGGCAGTAATATGCATCAGTTCACTACTAACCCGAAATGAAATCATTCAAAAATCACTTCGGGGAGAAAGAAAATCTGATGTAAGATAGTCATGCTTGAAAATGATTTGCAAGCCATGAGGCTTTCTTCGTAGAGACAAATATGACCCCTCCCAGAAGAAAACAGTTTATTTAAGGTGAAGAATGATTCACATGGTTTTTTAAACACTGTAATGTTGTTTTTCATGCATTCAACAATAATCTTGCTCCAGAGGTTCCCAGAAATTAATGATTGTGATACAAAAGATTTTGGAGTGCAGAGATTTTAAATGTTTTTCTATGAATTGGGAACCTTTGAAAAAGCGATCATTCATCACTCTACATTCCAAGGTAATATGAGGTAAAATGCACAATCACTTTGAGCATCTTCCAAATAAATACATATTGTAATATATATCAATCAAAGCCAATATTACTTCATGTTCCCACATATATTTATCACCACATTCCGTTTTTATCTTTTCCTATTATTCTTAGCTAAAGCACTGCAGGAACACCACTAGTCTTACAGAATTCATTTGTGGCTTTCTTTTAATTGATTCGGGGCCTAGCTCAATGATTTGTGCGCGATACCCATGTCAGGATGAGCACAGCCTGCTGAACGGCCATTACATGTGAGTCTTGGCACGAGGCGCCTTAAGTGGATTTTTGTATTTATTTGTTTTAAATAAGGATGTTCCATCTTCCAAGTTTACGGAGTGTAAATAAAACAGGATGCAGCTTTACAAATAATGTGTTGGATGCGGCAAAGGAAGAGCGACAGAGGGAGAACATTGAGCTTGATTGTTAAAAGATGGTGGGGGAACGAGGGACGAGAAAGCAGAGCAGCTGTGGATGATTATAGCAGAAAACCTTTAGTTGTTATGATGCGTGGCAGTCATACACTAATCTTACAGGAACCTAGATGAAGGCTTTTAGTCTTCTTTAGGTGGACACCACACAGAGTTTTATTTGTATGTTGTTGGGAACAGATCTCCAACAGATTGTATTTCAAATTTATATAGCGCTTCCTATCCTTATGTGGTGTGCTGAAGCACTTGCCTATATGGGTAGCATACTACACTGTGTAGGGAGTTTGGTTGAGCGTTTTATCATGTGTGAGAAGTGATTCAATTTTGACCTTGAGGACCACCAAGGTGCGGTTATTGTGTTAGGGGATGCAGTGCTTAGCAGTGTGATTGAAGAAGAAGTTTGAGAGACAGGCATGCAGTTTATGGTTTTCAGTAAGCTGGCAGCTTTGAGCAGCTCTTGTATTTTTTATGTTCATAGTCCACTCAGCCTGTTCTGTGCTGGGTTGTCCATTCTGAAAATATTGTGTATAAGGTTTATGGTCCTGACCAGGCCTAGGCTAAAAGGGAGAAATGGTGAAGAGATCTGCTGGGATGGACTTTGTTAATATCATTCCAAATCTGATTGTCATTGTGAGATGCCAAGAAGTGGCTGTAGTATGTAGCTAGTAGGGACCTGTAGTGGTGGACTAAATTATAGTCCTCTAATGACTAGCTTCATGTGGCAGATCTCTTTAGTATTCCACGCCTGATGAGATGGAAATGGTTGGTGGTTTATTGCTGTGGACCAATACACTATTGGGTGATAGGTATGACCCTTAGTTTTGTTTTATTTTACCGGGACAGTGTCGAGCAGTAAAGGAAATTATTAAGCAGCCTGTGTGAACTGCATTTGACTGTCTGATTGCTGAGTGTTAAGGTATTAGTTATAATATGTGTTATATATGGTATTGTGATTGCATTAGAAGGCATTGTTGTGCCTGATGCTGGGTCGCACACTGCTCCAGGTCCCAGGGTTACTGTTTGTAGTTATTGTAGGTTATTGGATTAGTCTACAAGAACCATTCCATGCCTTCACTCCAGTTTCTATGTTTTAGATAAAATTAGTAAGAAATTAGGGGGCATATTTACGAGCCCCTTGCGCCACCAGAGCGTCACTTTTAAAGACGCTCCGGTGGTGCAAATTACAAATTCGTATGCATGATGCCATGCAAAGCCACTATGCGTGGCTTTGGATGGCCTCATAGCTATGGAGTAGGACAAGGCAGCACTACTCGCTACGTTGCCATACTCTGTGCTCAGAAGGCGTTCCAAGGGCACTGCGGTGGGTTTTCCTACACCACACCCATGGAACTTGATGCTGCCCCAGATTTACAAGATCATGTAACCCTGGGGAAGTGCTGAATCGTTACGCCTCCCGAGGGGGGGGGGGGGCGTAACAAGGAGAAATATCTGTATTTCTCCTCGTTTTTTCCTCTTTCTATATGTGCTGCATTCCGCAGCACACTAAGAAAGAATGAAACGCCTCTTAGGATTGTTCCTGTCCAGGAAGGTGCCCCTTACTGCACAAAAACAATCCTGTTGAGAACACATGCACCCTTGCACCATGGTGCAAGGGTACCTGCGTTGGCGGCAAGATGAATTGCCGCGCTGCCCTACGCCAAATCCCCACAAATGAGGGCCTAGGTGTGCTCTTTAGTAGGAGGGGAGATATAGGAATTTCACGCACTGGATGGGGGTGTTAATAGATGAGCTACAGTAGATTAGTTTGCTGGGGTATGACTTTTAAAGGAGAGGTTGTTATCTTTGAAATAAGGTGTGGGCAATTTGCAGAGATGCAATAATAGGGATTAAGCCAAACATGCATGTGACTTAGAGTAGGCTGTACTCAGATAGCGGAGGCATTTAGAGGATGGAAGGGAAATAGAGAATAATTTTAAAGAAAAAAGAGTCAATAATATGAGGTTTTATATCAAGGTTGATTTTCATGCAGGGTTTTTATGAATATTTTCTGAGATAGCATGCAAAAACTGTAGAACGAAATAACATTATTTGCATGTGTTTCAATTCTACTGTATGCCATGAGGAACCCAGCATTAACACACACTACTTTTACCCACTGGGTAAGTATAGTTAAATTAATGTGATTTAATTTTTCAAGAAAACAGATGGAAGGAAACTACAAAACAGGAATGTTGTATTTTGAATGTTTGTGCTCGAGATGCTCCTCTCCTTTCCCTCTGGTGAAAAACAGAGCCTGTTTTAGTGAATTTGTGCAAAAGTAACGCTTTTTAGGCAGATAGCACTTGGCTGTCTCCAGTCTGAACCACCCACAGTACAGGCACAATGAAGTGTGAGATCCTGCATCTGGCTGTCTATCAGCCTTCCTGTAGTAGTAATCAGGCACACAAAAGGCAAAGTCCTACCTAGAATCTTGCTCATCTGAGCAGCAGAAACTGCAGCCCGCCCTTGACAGTTCACATCTCCCAAACCTGCTGTGCTCAGGAAGCACAAGTAATCAGCAGACCCCCCCCCCCCCATTAGGCCCTTTTTGAATTTCAAAGTGAAACGCTGTCGCCATTTCTTCCCACCCCAGCGTCTAGTAAGCCATAGGAATGGAGGCAAATGCTGAATTTACATTTCATCCAGAAGGGGGATTCATGGCAAGACATCAGCCCCCACCCCATACAAAGCTATAAACATACATTATTGTGTTTTGGGGGAAATGGTGTAAAGAGTAGTGGTCAAAGCTGATGCAGAAGGAATTTGTGTGCTAAAGTGCTGTTCTATTGAAATGCAAAGGTGCACTCCCAGCCCAGAGATAACGAGGCCCTGGTAGACACTAGGTTGAGGGGAGAGAGGACCAGTCGAAGACAAACAATGAGTACAAATGCTCTTCACAGGGTTCTAGGGGTGACCAATGAAAGCACTCTGTTGTAGCAGACAGGAGCCAGGCCAGCCTGAGGCTTGGACACCCAGGCACCATTAACCAGCCATCTCGGAACTTGCAGGATGGCTCGACTCTCACAGTAATCTCTGGTCTTGCATTTTTCAGCAGATTTGGCAATTTTAAGAGTTTTTTGCTGCAGTCAACCATGCACTGGATAAAGAAAAAGAAAAAAGGTGTTTTTATTAATCGGGAGTAAAGTTTATGGACTGGGAAGTTATGTTTTTAAAGCCACCTGCTTGGTCTTTCATTTTTGACGCTTTTTGCAAGATCATCTTTGTTAATGGTACAAATATTACCTCAGTCTTTTTCTGGGAGCACTTGAGGCTCTGGCAGTTTGCTGTAGTCTTAGTCCGGGAGGGGTCTTGCTTAGCTCTTTCTTAGCTCCAGATCTTCTCATGGGTACCTAAACACTGCCTCTCCAGCTCCTCCCACCAGGCCTCTTATCCTGCCTGCCACTGGGACATAGACTGAGACCCTAGCCACTGATGACCTGTTTCAAGGCTCTATGTCTAGCTAATTTCACCCTGCACTCGAGTCCTCCCCCTTATCTACAGCCTATGTTCCACAGCCTATGTTCCCGGCCGATGAATCCACAGCCTATGTTCCAAAGCCTCCCGCCTGACATTGTAATGAGGCCTATATTACACAATTTGGTCCCATCAACTTTCAGATAAATGTCTAACCTTAACAAAATTATTACCACCAATTTATTCTCAGTATGCCCATTTTCTTTTATTAAGTCCACATTCGGCGAAATATATCCTGACAGGTGTGCAAACATATACGGTAAATCACTCATTTTCCCATACATTTGATGAGTGTGTTACTATTACCCAATATATTTAACGGCACTTAATTTATTTAATGGTACTCAATTTTACCATTTCTGAACAATGGAAGAGTTCGCCTTGCCAGGATTCAAACTTGTGACCTCCAGACCACCACATGTTTCAGAGGACAGTTGTGAGAAATTGGATTGTTAGTTTGGGGGGGGCAAAACCATACTCAGGGAACAGCCTCAATAATTGTCAGGGTAAACCACAAAGAGTCACTAAATTAATCTGTGCATAACCCTCTGGTAGCTAGGCACAAAAGCAGTGAGGCTTAACTTGGAGGCAATGTGTAAAGTACTTATGCAGCACACCAATATTAATAAAGTGAAAACACAACACAAGAAATATCCTAGACCAACTTAGAAAAACAGAGAAAAATTGAATAAAATGTTTAACACTAAAACAGCAAAAATCCAATCAGTAGAACCGGAGTTGTTCAATTTCAAAGATTTAAGGTAAGTATAGCACCTAAAAGCACAAAGCGCCAGTTGCAGTTATCTGGTCTTGCGAGACCGGGTGAAGTCACAAGTTCATGCCAACATGATGGAGTGTGAGTCGGATACAGGGACCAGGTTAGTTCTGCTGAAAAAGTTGTCTTCTAAAGTCCAGCGGAAAGAGTTCCATTTGTGGGTGTGGAGGCCGTGAGAACCAGGCAGAGTGTTGTGGATAGTCGCCTCTGTAGCCCGAAGAGCAGGCCGGGCATTGTAGATGGATGTCGCCGTAGTGCGGAGACCCTGTTGGGTATCACAGGTGTTCATTGCTGGAGATTTGATTTGGCGGTCACCGCAGGCTGTCGATACTGTAGTGTGAAGTTCAGATCTCGTGTTGCCAGTCATCGCTGGCTATGTGCACTTTACCACTGATAACCAGCACTTAAGTGATTGTGCTCACTCCTTTAAACATGGTAAAATTGTCTAACACCCAATTTGCACATTTAATTTACTTATATACGTCCCTAGTGGTACTACAGGTACCCAGGACCTATAAATCAAATGCTATTAATGTGTCTGCAGCACTTATTGTGTTACCCACTTAACTAACCCTTTAAAGCATGTCTCCGGCCTGCCATTACAGCCTAACCATTTGGTGCCAGCAGCCTGTACCTGGGTTGCATGACTAGGTGTAGTTGGCAGTTGGCATTTGTGTATTCCTCTCAGGCAGGCACATAATAGAGGAACTGGGTGTTGGCAGGATGGACCACCCTGACTCGATGGGAGAGGCAGAGCTGTCACCTGTCACACTTGCACTTCAAAGATACTATGCCAGCTCACACACAAAGAGCTTCACACTAGTTTATTGTGACTGCAGACAGTCTGGGACCAGGGCAAGGAGGTAGGAAATTCCAGACACTTTGTGAAGGGTAAAACTCCAGACATTTCTTCTACGTCAAAGAAGGCATCGGGTTTAAAGATAAGACCCTCCTACCCAGTCTTTAGTACACTCCTGGACCTGTGGACACAACAGAAGAAGGATTGCCATGCTGCCAGAGGACTGTCCTGCTGCCTGAGGCCTGTCCTGATGTTTGCGAAGGAAGACTGGACCTGCACCCTTCATGACTCCAAGTGTTAGTTTGCTGGCCTCCTGTTGTGAGTTACAGGGGCACAACTAGCTCCAGAAGACTCCATACACCTGCCCATCTGCTGCACCGCACCTGCCTGGACCTACATCTGGATCTGCCTGAGCCCTAGACAGCCAAGATAACCCCTGCTCACCCCCTTGGTAGCTTGGCACGAGCAGTCAGGCTAATCTCAGAGACACTTTGTAAAGCATTTGCTCATACACACAGAGTAACACAGTGAAAACACTATAAAAGGACACCACACCAGTTTAGAAAAATAACCAATATTTATCTAAATAAAACAAGACCAAAACAACAAAAATCCAAAATACACAAGCAAAGATATCACTTTTAAAAGGTGCAAAATAGCTCAGTCCATAGGAAACTATGGGTGCGTCACTTTAATCACAAAGTACCTAGGATGCATCAAAACCAAAGACGAAAACCGGTGCAGGGGAGGTGAGGCAACAGAAAAGCAAAGCGAGGCATCGGTTCTTTACTCCCAGGGGAGGTGTTGCGTTGGTTCCTTATTGCCAGAGGAGGTGATGCGTTGTTTCCTTACTGCAGCACAGGGGAGGTGATGCATCGGTTCCTTACTGTCAGGGGAGGTGATGCGTCGCATCCTTACTGTCAGGGGAGATGATGCGTCGATCTCTAGACACGCACCCTCGGTTCCTTACTGCGGGGCAACGTCGATGAAAAACTTGGCGCACAGAGATGATGCGTCAAAAATCCAGTTGCGCTGGTCAATGTGGTGGTGGTGGAACAGGCCCTGCATCAATTTCCCTGCCGCGAAGCCGGTGATGCGTCGATTTCTTCTGCCACACAGCAGAGCCTGCGTCGGAGTCAGAGTGTGCGCCATGTCCTTGACAGTGCTTGGACTGCTGTGATTTTTCAGCCACACGGCAGGCACTGCATTGATTTTTCAGCCGCACCGTGGCAATGCGTTGATTTGCAACCACACGGCAGTGCTGCATCAGGAAACACAGGCGCTGAGAGTCAATGTGTGGATTTTCTTGGTTCTTTAGCAGTCAAACTACCTCCAAGGGCCCAGAACTGGAATTGGCACTGCTTGGCAGGTCAGAACTCCCAGCAGAGGAGTTCAGGGGCTGCAGATGAAGTCTTTGATGGCCCTGAGACTTCTTAACATGAGGCAAGCACAAACAAGCCCTTGAAGAACCTTGGTAAGCAGGATGTAGAAAGCAATGTTCAGTCCCTTCACTGCCCAAGACAGAAGCAGCAGGCCAACCCAGCAAAGCACACAGCAAAGTGGTAGCCCTTCCTGACAGCTTCTCCAGCTCTTCTTCTTGGCAGAATGTCCTCTTAGTCCAGAAGTGTTCTGAAGTTATGGTGTCACAGCTCCAGTGCGTATATCAGTTTCTGTCTTTAAAGTAGGCAAACGTCAAAGGAAAGTCTTTGGAGTGCACAGGACCCTGCCTTTCCCTGACCTGGCTCCAGGAACACTACAGGGGAGTGGAGACAGCTTTGTGTGATGACAGGCACAGCCCTATTTAGTGGTCAGGGATAACTCCTCCCACCACTCTAGCTCAGGAAGACCCATTAGCCTGGTGAAGGGCCATCAGGCAATGCAGGGCACACTTCAGCTCCCTTTGTGTGACTGTTTAGAGTGAATGCACAAACAGCCCAACTATCAGTCTATACCAGATGGGGATTCCAAAGGCAGGTAGATGCACAGAATGTTAAAGCAAGAAAATGCCCACTTTCTAAAAGAGGCATTTTCAAACACACAATTTAAAAACCAACTTCACTAAAATATGTATTTTTGAATTGTGAGTTCAGCAAGCTCAAACTCCAAATCTCCATCTCTTCCCAATTGGACAATTGGAAGTTACACTTGTAAGAGGTTACAAGGCAGCTCCAATGATAACCTATGGGAGAGATAGTCCTCGCAATAGTGCAAAACTAAATTGGCAGTATTTCACTATCAGGACATTAAAAAACACCAGTACATGTCCTACCTTTCACACACTCTGCCCATGGGGCTACATTGGGCCTACCTTAGGGGTGCCTTAGAAGTATAAAAAGAGAAAGTTTGGGACTGACAAGCGGGTTCACTTGCCAGGTCTGCAGGGCAGTTTATAACTACACTCACAGACACTGCAGTGGCAGGTCTGAGACATGGTTGCAGGTCTACCTGTGTGGGTGGCACAATAAGTGCAGCAGGCCCTCGAGCAACCTTTGGTTTACAGGCCCTGGGCACACATAGTGCACTTTACAGGGGACTTACCAGTAAAACAAATATGCCAATCATGGATAACCAATTACAGATACAATTTACACAGGGAACACTTCCACTTTAGCACTGATCAGCAGTGCTAAAATGCCCAGAGTTCTAAAACCAGCAAAAACGAAGTCAGTAAAACACAGGAGGAAGGCAAAAACTTTGGTGTTAACCTAGCAAAAAGGGCTAGGTCCAGCAGGCGCTTTGTGATTTTAGGAGCAATACTTAACTTAAATCTTTGAAATTGCAAATTTCGGGTTCTACTGATTGGATTTTTGTCATTTTGGTGTCAAATAATGTATTACATTTCAAATACGTTTCCCAGTTCTCCTTTGATATGTTCGACACAAATCAATCTCTAGAGCAGTGGTCTTCAAACTTTGTTGCGCCTACCAGTAAAGAAATAAAATGCATCGGGCCCCCTCAGATTTTTCACAATTATTTTATTTAACTGGCAATGTTTAAATATGTCTCCACTTACTTAAACACGAGACACATTTAAACTTTGCAGTTAAATTGTGTTAACATTTTTCCCATCTAGGATATAAATGACAATAAAGCTAGTGATGGTCATTACAGAGGGGCTTACTGCCGCTCATTTTCCCCCAACGCTTAAAACAAAGCACTGCTATCAGCATAAAGCTGTGTTTGGCCAGAGCTTGGCGCCCCCCCCCCCCCCCCCCGGGATCACTAGAGGCCCGCCCATCAGTTTGAAGACCCCTGCTCTAGAGGGAGAAAAGTACAAGATAAAGTGCAACCCATAAAAAGAGTTTGCAAAGTATGCAAAACACTATAGGCAGGAAAGTAGGTGAGTTACGCTTGGCATCAAAAACGTAGCCAGGTCCTATTAGGGAAGACACTGATTTGAATGTCTTTCACACTTTGGTTAAAACTGAGGTTAAATGCCTTGTGTACAAGAAAAAGCACAACCCCTCCCAAAAAAATTATGCAAAATATGAAAACCACTGTAAGCAGCAAATGACTCTAAATGACGCTTGGTATTAGTAATTTAGCCCGGTGCTAATTTGGGACATCACTGATTTGAATATTCTTCCAATTTCGGGGCAAACTGAGGTTAAAATCCCTGCTTTTTTTTTTCTAAAAATGAAGCCAGATTTAAATTGAGAAATGCGGGGACCAGAAAACATTTAATCATATGCCTTATTGTCAAGCGAATGCAGTTTATATACAAAAACTCGATTTGTGTCAATAAGATGTTTTTATAGTGAGTTAAACGTATTTTAAGGCACCTTCGAAATGTGAGATAGTCCATAAACGTCGGTCCAATTTTCTATTGATTTGCTACAAATCAGCAAGAAAAGTATAACACAATATAGCCACCTGGATAGGGCCTAAATGTTTTGCTCTCTTGCTTCACTGTCAGTCGTATTACCAGGCGATTTGTAGACTTCAAGCACTGACTCACTATTGTCCAAAGCTACAAAATGTTGCATATTTCATTTTCTAATGACAACTTAATTTATAGTACTGTTCTCATTCCCCTCATGTCCTGTCTATACATTTTGGAAGAAGAATAAAAGATTCTGATCAATAGATCAGAGGAAGCAAGAGGTGGACCTGTCACATAAATGTGGTCCCCTCATTTTAGTTCAATGTCAAGACAGGTCAGTGGCATAACAATAAATGGCGGGCCCCTTGCAGATTGTGATGAGGGCCCCTCAGTCCCCTATATCTGAGAGATATTAATTGTCGTTTGGCAGAACAGTGGGCCCCCCTTACAGGGTTAGGGCCCCTTGGAGGGTTTGGACCCCCTGTGCCACAGGGGCTGAGGGGCCTGCCTTACACCCCTAAGACAGGTACCCTTTGCTATGGGCGCTAACTTTTTCAGGACCTGGCTATCTTGGGCACAATGTCTGTCTAAGAATGTCTGTATGTAGTTCTGTTATGGGAGGCAAATGATGGCACGCTGGGCCAGATTTACTAACATTTGAGGCAGAGCAACGCAATGCAAGACAACTTGCTGCGCTACATCAGATGGATAGGGCGGGAATTATCCATATCTATTAAGACATGACGCATTCCTGCTCTCTGTCTATGCTGGTACACTAGTGGTTGCCAGGCACCAATACAGGCACTCTGACACCATGACAGGCAGGATTGTTTTGTGCAATCCTCTGAGGCTTTTTTCTGTTTGTGTGCTGCAGAAGCACATGTAGAAAGAGGAAATAACAAGGAGAAATACAAATATTTCTCCTTGTTACACCTCCCCTAGGAAGGCATAGCATTTTGTTGCAGTCACAGTAAATCTGGGGATGTGACAAAATCCATGAGTGGATGCATGGAAACACCGATGCGCCACCCATGGAATGTCTTCTCAGGGCAATGTAACGCAAGGCAGCAACTTGTACTGCCTGCGTTACTCCAGATTTATTATGCTACGCAGAGCAACCTGGCTCTGCGTGGCATAGTAAATCTCAATTAAGGGCTTGCGTTGCCCTTACCTCAGTTTGTGTGATGCTTCGGCGATGCAAGCCCTTAGTAAATCTTGGCCTAAGTATCCAGCTAGTAGTATAATAGGATAACCAAGTGCCCAGCTACTCTAAATGTATAAAAAGGCTCCAACAAATAATGGGGTGGGGTTATGATTGCATTGATGAATCATTGTTGTATTGGTTTAGGTTAGTACAATATGTAGTGGTAGATTTAGAAGAGCCATCACCCAAATTGCCCATCACCAGCTGCAGTAAATTCCAATCATGGCCAGGTGCTATGCGAATGTGGGTAATAAACAATCTGTTTGACTAGTAATGTCTGCTAATAAAAAATAAAAAACATGTTGGCAAAGCCAATCACTTAGGCGTTGGCTGTAAGCCTTTTGCTTTGTCAATGCTTTTTTAGGTTAGTGGTTGTTTTTGCAAAACCTTATTGTTGAGGAGATTGCTGGCCATTCGTCAATCTAAACAAAAAAAAAAGTGTCTAAAAGCGAAAATAATTTGTTTTGGTCTCTAAAAGTACTCATTGCTATAGTAGTCCCTGGCACTGAAGGGAACTATTTTGTCTACGGATATGCTCTTTGTGAAAGAGCAGAATCCTGTCACTCACAGTGAAGTTAGCCAATGACTGAAGTGGGGGTCACCCATTGCCCCATGGTGTATATCTGACCTAATCACGCCCACATCTTGTATGTCTGATAGATCTGATGTGCAAAATCATTTTATTTTGGTGCTCTATATTTGGTGGCCATTGTTGAAGCATTGGCACAGCAAATTCAGTGTTAAACATGAATAAACACGTTCTCACATTGGGCTAATTGTGCATATTTTATCTGTCCATCTAACTAACGTACAGCCCGAGTGAAGGTGAATGAGTTGTATATCGCAAAGCCTGAATGCAGCAGCTCTCCATTGCAACCCGAGGGGGTTAGAATGCTTTCATGGTCGGTGTAGCGCCCGCCTCCCCCTTTGTCTCCTACACTTGAGAGAAATGTAAATTCTGACCTTCACATATGTTCTGTGTGGAAGTCTGTGCAGAAGAAGCTGGCGATGGCAGTCTTCACTTGTGTTCTTGAAGCCTGTCTCTCACTGCTTATGGGGGAGGCAGGACGTGATGGGAACTGCAGAAGCTGAGCTCCGGGGAATTTTGCCAAAGAATGTGTGAATTTAATGTGAAATCAAAACATCTGTTTAAACAAATTTCCCAGAGGAAAAGGCAGCAGACGGAACTCACTGCAGACCAGGAAGAAAAAAAGGAGTTTGAATAAGCGATTCTTCATAGAAAAGTAAATGAGTGTCGAATGTACTAATTCTCAATTCTTTGGTAAGCTAAGTTTTATTTAGAAGTACAGGTTCCCACTGAAAAATGACTCCTCTTTGTGACCCGATGACACCCGAGGGCTTGTTTTATAATAGTGAATTGTTAACTTTGTTCTTGTCCTGACACTGGTTTGTTAAATGGTTCTGTCCGAGCGTTTCTTGGCTCCTTTACCTTTTGCGCTGTTGCTAAAAAACAAGGTGGTATTTTGGGTATGGTGAATCCATGTACAATTATACCCTCCGGCTTCTCATAGTGGTGACCCGAGCTGCATGTTGAACCGAGATGTTTTGGATCTAAGAAGCAGCTTAAGTTTTGGCGGATCTTCCTTTTGGGTATGACGTTCCCTGGAAGAGCAGGAGAGAATGTTGGTTCTAAAGGCTCACCTTTCTTATCACACACCAATTCTTTTTGTTACAATTATTGTCGTTATGTTTGTTATTGTTTTAGTATTAGTCTTCTTGCAATTTCTAATCTGATCCCCGCATTCCATTGTTATGTCCGACTTGCTTTCAAGGATGCATTTCGGTTGTTTTGCTCTTATAAATTTGCACTTAGGAAATGATAGCTTCCTGATTAATTCACCATTTGTTTTGATCGCGAATACCCTTTGAGCTTCCTCCTGTGGCTTATTAATGTTTATAGTGATGTATTCTGTGCCGCGTTTTGCGTCCTCACTGTAAGTAATGACGCTGTTGCTGGAAGATAGATGTAACTAAGGTCCCGTGCACAAACCCTATCCGATCACACAGCATGTGAATCACAAAAATCAGGCTTTGGAAATGCAAGAGCATTTTGTTATGCACATACGTCCTGTTACAAACTGGAAAGGTCTTTCCATCTCGTAAAACAGATTTTGCACACCTTTAGGAATTGCAAAGTGGAGGGCATGTAATGTTACCCCATCTCCTATTTGGGAGTCACAATGAAATGTGTCAGTGCTTTGAAACTGAAATTGCAGTTACAAAGCATTGATCACATATTGACACCTGAAAGGAGGTAGTATCTGATTCACGAAGGGGAATGTATGGGAATTGTGTCAAACGGTTTTGGGGGGAACAGACAGTGTCTAACGGACCACTGTATGCTCCCCAAGATGTGGTCCCAAATGATAAACTTTTTTCAAATAAAGCTAATGGTAACTGAAGTTTGGATGACATCAGGGCAAGTTTAATATTAGCGTTTTAAAATGGCTGTGTGCTTTTTAGGTCTGGGGGGTCTATTGCGTATAATATCGACATAGTGGGATTTGTGTCAGCCACTGCTAACCATCGTCTTTCTTCCACCAGCCTATTTAAGCCTTTTGGTTTAAGCTATGCCAATGATGTTCTGGTTCAGCCCAGTCAAGCCTTCATCTCTTCAACCAGCATTTGAGTGCTTGAACTGAACTGCATGAAAGACTACTTTACAACTGTAGCCTTCTCTATTTAAAATGCACAGAAAAGCAGAACTGTATCAGGGGTAAGGGAGCCTAGAATACAGGCCACCTTTCTTTTCTATCACACTGGAACCAAGTCGCAGTGGTAATAAAGAGAAGGTCAGCACCTCCGAAATGTTTGCAATACGTTAGATTCTTAAGGTTTATGCATGCTCAATGTAAACACTGTGCCACCTAACCAGTGTTACCCTGTATAGGAAAAATAATTCTCCTTATACACTTGAAATCGAAAAACTATAGTACAGACCACAGCATCAAATTGGTTTTTAAACTGACCCTGTTGTTAGTTAGATTTAAACATAAATACACCACCAAGAAAAAACACAATGGACAAGATGATACAGTCCTAATACAGGTATGGAAATGCCGAAATTCTTGAAATTGTTGACACGAAGTTGTAGCGTAGATGCAGACAGCCGACACGTGTTTCATCGTGTAGACGACTTTTTCAAGGCTCAAACTCAAACTGTACAAGCACATATATAGTCCAGAGTCCCCTACTTAGGATGGGGAGTTGCAGCAACAGTAGAAAATAGTCCCAACTTCAGACTTCGAATCTTGAATATAAAGACGGCACTTTAAGATACTTGATATTATTGTGCTCGTTGTGATAGACGAGACTACAAATTATTCTCATCAGTATAGTGGTCTGTCTTCCAGGGTAAATGCAGGAGCAGTCTTGTATGAAAAAAAGAGAAAAGCAGGCGTGCTCGTATGGTAAATGCAGCCTCAATCCAAGGTATAAGTATGCATCAGTTTGCCATCCATAGTCACGGCTGAGGTAACCAGTGCAGTCTGAAGTGTCCCGCTATGCTTGGAGAGGTCCTCACCTTTCATTTCTTTTATGACTTTAATATGTTTATGTTGCATGCATTTGCACATTAAACCAGATCTGTTGGCTGTTGATTCTCGAAAAACATTGTAATGAAGCAAAACAAATTAGTGTGAGAAAGTGGTTTATTAGTTGATGTAGCTGGACATCTACCACAAGTAATAATAAAGTCACTGCAGTGCTTAATTGGTAAACAAGTGCTAGGGCTCGCGTCAGGAGGCCACTGCAGCTTGCACCACCTATTGTTCCTGCTAGCACTGCCAATGACAGTACCAATGCAACTACTAACCATTATACTCTTACAATTGTGACTATTCAGGCTATTCCACGCCCCCAAAGCTATAAGAATGGCATGGGCGACAGGAATCAGTCATTTTAATGTGTATTGAATTATTAAACAACCGTTGTGTTTATCTCTATATTAGTCAATCAGGGTCCAGTATCACTGTACGAGGACGACGTGCTCATCTATGTCCGCGATGTCGCATCTGATCTCACCCCCATACTTCACTTGTTACAAGAATTTGAGGCGGTGGCGGGTCTCAGAGTGAACTGGTCTAAATCAACGATATATCCTCTCTTTAGCGGTCTCCCTCCATGCCCCTTACGGCTAGGTGCATCAATGTCTCATGGAGCCCTCAAGCAATGAGGTACCTGGGTGTTCGCTTATACCACACATCACAAGACCTTTATGAAGGGAACTATCGTAGGGTAATGGCTGGAATCAGGTCTTCCGTGCACTTCTGGAAAGATCTCCCCCTAGCTGTCATTGGTAAGATTGCAGTAGCCAAAATGATATTGGTCCTGCAATTACTATACTATTTTGCTAATCTTCGGGTGGTCCCTCCACGCTCCTTCTTCCGAGAGCTGGACACCCTCCACGGAACTCTTATCTGGGGCTCGGGTCGTCGGCGAATCGCCCTTGCTAAGCTCCAGCTGCCCATGGATCAGGGGGGGCTGGGCGCTCCTTCCTTTGAGGCCTATTTCCTCGCGGCTCAGCTTCAATGGGTTTTGAGATGGACAGCAGGCCGTGCGCTAGGGGAAACGATCACAGCTACCTGGTTAACTCCGACCCCAACCATTCTCCGCATCCTGTTACCTGGGGCAGAGCCACTACGTGAACGGCCCCTCCAGATGATGGTGGCGCGTGCCTGTCTGGCGTGCATCCACCGAATGAACCGCGAAGCGCCCATGTATTCCCCCATCCTACCGTTGGTGGGGTTCCCTAGAGGCCGAGCACATTATACTGAACGGGCGCTTCGCGAATGGACGGCGCATGCGGTCACGGAGGTAGGCTCCCTATATTTGAACGGGCAATTGCAGACATTTGCGGAATTGGCAACGGATATGGAGCTTCCCAGGGGGCAATTTCTTTTACACCGGCAACTGCTGGAAGACTGTCGTAGAATGTGGCACACAGTAGACACTGAGTCCCCCACACACCCGGTGATACACACATTGCTGCAGATGGGCCCGGGGCGTCACCTGGTCACCTGGGTATACAAAGCGGTGCAAGCTCTAAAACCAATCTCCCTCGCGCCCCTTCGGGAGAAATGGGAAGCTGAGTTTCGGAGGCCACTCCATGACAGGGAATGGGACCGTGCATTAAAGTTCTCTAAAAAAGTGTACCGCAATTATCGTTTCAAAAGCATACAACTTCACGTATTACATCGCGCCTACCTGACGACTGAGAAGCTCCAACAGTATTACCCGGACACGCCCTTCACATGCCCCAGATGCCCAATGCCCAACGCATCCTTTCTACACATGTTCTGGGATTGTTCGACGCTCCGCGCTTATTGGACCGGAGTCCACGCCGCCCTCCTTGCAGTCACGGGGCTTACTGACATACACACATGGGAGGCCTGCGCACTGGGCATACACAAGCGCCGTAAAACTCAGAAAGTAGAGACGCGTTTCGTGTCTCTGGCGCTGCTTCTAGCTAAACGGTGCATAGCAATGCACTGGAGGATGCCGGGGGGACCCCCACTGGCGGCTTGGCAGGGGGCAGTCAACAAATGGGGTGCTGCAGAAGAGGACGTGCTCCGTTCTGAAGAAATTAAGGGTATCCGTAAACATCCCATATCCATGCCGTGGGCTATCCTACTACATTCCTTCAAACAGGAAACGGCGGAGGAGCCATCGTCCCAAAGCACCCGCTCCCCCACAGCAACTGCACACACCGAGGTTGCCCACTGCAGTCCCCTTGCAGAATAGGCACCTAATGGGTCGGGGATAGAAGCCGAGGGCATACGGTACATATACCACTTCCAGTCTGGCGCCTCTGCTCCTCTCCTCAGCACCGCACACTCCGCAGCTCAGTCAGGATGCATTAGCTTGCCGGTCTCTATTATGCGTCATCACTTTAGACACAGTGTACCCCAGTTATATTCCACCAGTTTGAAGAGTTCAGATCGTTATTCTCAGCATAGCAACGAGTCAACTACAGGGCTAGCGTTGAGAGCTAATGCCCGGCTTCCAGTACAGGCCATAGACTACCTCTCATGGACACATGCACTATACCCATGTATCTTCCCACATCAGTGATGCTACTTAATGAAATGATGGATGGGTAATACACTGCGACACAGCTATACATAACGCCATGATGTTCAATTGGTATGATGTCTGTTTCTGAGGTAATTGATAAATATGTACTGTACTATACAATGAAATGCTAATAAAAACGATTTTACAAAAAAAATTAGTCAATCAGGGTCACCACTTGGCAGTCTGTCATAAGTGCCGGTCTTGAAAATAAAGTGCAGGTGCAGAACACCGGAAACCACCGGCTCAAATTAAGCACTGAGTCACTATCATGTTAAGTCCTGTCAAAGGTTTCTGTAATTTATACCTGAGTTCAACTCTTGGTAGCTATGGCACAGAGCAGATGTGCTTAACGTAGAAAAAAATTTGTAAAGCATTTAGAAATACAAAAACAGTTAAAAAGTTAAAAACACAACACAATAAAAATGCCACTCCAATTTATAAAACAAGAGATACAATTAATAAAATGACGGCAAGATGACAAATACTCAAGAGAGCAAATGCAGATATGAATTTTTAACGAGCTAAGTGAAAAAAGTGCCTAAAAGTGCAAAGCGCCGATGGTGGTCAATAGTTGTGGTAGACCGGATCCTAGGTGCAATTTTAGGCTGACTGCGATGGAGTGTGGGCTAGATACACCAAGTAGATTGGCCCCACTAGGGCTTGGCAGTAGGGAAGTTAGAAAAAGGTTGTAAGTTCCAATCTGAAAAGGGTCATTGTCATTGTTCTGTGGAAAACCTCTTTTCCATTTGAGACAAACCTGAAATTCAATCTGATGCTGTGGAACTGCCTGTCGGATACTTGTTGTGCTCGGTCCCCTTGATGATCTGGAGCACAAGTTTTGAAAGAGGTCCCAAACGTCTTTTGGTTGGCAAACTATCACAGAAGTATACTTCTAAAGCCCCTAGGACATTAGATGGAGCACTTATAGACTATCAGAGTGACGGTAGAGGATATCAGCAAAGTTTAGTCCAGGTCTAGTTGCCTCTGGTCAGATGGGATACTTCACAGGAATGTCCTCTTCAGCTTTTTTATGTTCCTGGAAGAGATCAGCATCATGATCCTTGCATTTTAAGTGGAATGTGTCCAAGCTCCTCAGGTCTTTCTTGCCGGTCATAGATGCCAAGTACAGCAGGTTCAGTCCGCCTCAATCCTTTCACAAGTCCAGCACTGTTCTGAGGAAGGCTGGGCGAGGGTCCAGCTTTGTAGGGTTCATCAGCCTGTGGGTTGTGGACACTCTAAGCCACTCCTAGTTCCTCTCTTACTAATGGAGTAAAGGTTCTGAGGCACTTACCTACCTTCATTTGTAGTAGTTCCTATTTTCTTTACTGTAAATAGGCCAAAAAATGCCACTTGTGAGGGCATTTTCTAGATGGCGAAAGTCTTCAGACACACTAAACTTAGGCTCTGAGGGCTGGGGAGTTTACTAAGGTAATTCTGGTATTCTGTCACATCTTTCACTAAAATCCAGATTGAATCAGGCACTGTACCCACTCTAAGCCCATAAACAGAAGTCTGATAGGACAGAAGTAGGATCCTCCAACAACAAGGCAGGCAATACACAAACATTGTCCTGGCATCCTGTTTGCTCCCGTTGAATGGTGCAAAACATTTACATGTGCTTTGGACATGCAGGACTTGACACTAGGTTTCAACAGGAGGGACACTGCTTCCACCCTGCCTATTCTGTCGAACTCAGAGGAGTCATCCCTGCCCATTCAGGTCAATCTATTGTGTGCTCAGGGATTAATGTCACACACATTAAAAATAGTAATTTCATTATTATTCTACATGGTCCCTTTCTCGAGTTAGACATATTAGTATTTTAATCTGAACTTTAGTTTTCCACAAAGGACAGCTAGCCCTGCCACAATGAAAGTTGCTTTATGGGCCTTGTCACTGTAGGGTCATGGTAACATCGCTGTCGGGTCTGATGGCTGACTCCCAGCCTGCACCAAGCGAGATCCCACGGGAGCGAAGAGGCAGTTCCCAAAACTCCCAGAAAACAGCACCTGGAGGAATATAGAAAGACTCACTCACAGGTAACTGCTCCCTAGTAGGGGGAGTAAACCATAGAGTGACCACCACTCTTCCCTCTAGGTAGATACAGGTAACGCTGGTGTGTGAAAACTGGATACTCAGAGGGCTGAAAATATAATACCGACTGGTATCACTGAAAACAATCAAGTAACTACAGATACATCAACAAATATTAATGCATGTCAAATTATCTGAACTCAGTCCACTTACCAAAATGATTGTTCCAGACAGCCTTGGAAAACAACAGGCAGAAGTTAACGTCACTTGTCTGCCAAAGGAATGGATTGAGTTGCCTCAAAGGTATTCTCTGGAAAGGGCTCCTAAGGGGCAAGGGAATCAGCACACAAATCCACACACACACACCAGGCAATACTGTGGCTACGAGGGAAGGTAGAAATCAAAGAGAGGGTCAAGACTTTAAAAACAGCGGTCTCAAGAACCGCAAGCGCAGCGTGCAAACCAGCTCGTAGGCAGGAGGGAGAGCGGATTAACAACGCGTACGCTGTCAGGCTGCGGACATAGAGGATATCAGGAAGAGCCCCAGGAGTAACGTGCTGGCCGACTCACATGGCAAGGAGTGAGCGGAGCAGCCACGTCTTCGTGATAGGGCAGTAAGGTGCAGGTGCCGTGGTAAGAACGAACAGCGCAGCGTGCTGGCCGGCTCAATATGGCAAAGAGCCGAGCAGTCACGCGTACGCGTTCGGGCAGAAAGGTGCAGATGTGGTAGTCAGAACGAACAGCGCAGCATGCTGGCCGGCTCAATATGACCAAGAGCGGAGCAGACACGCGTATGTGCCCGAGAGGAAATCAGTAAAGGCAGTAGAAAGGAATAACAGCGTAGCGTGCTGGCCGGCTCACAAGGTAACGAGAGCGGAACATCCACGCGTACGTGCTTTTGGGATAGAGGACTCACTAGGAAAGGGAGCGGTAGGCAGCCAAGGGATCATACGACGAGACTGCCGAAAATCCAACTTGAAGCCTGCAAGGAACTGGAGACAAAGTCGGCAGGATACAGCGCCGCTGAGAACAGGAACGGGATTGAAGCAAGGGGGCGTGGTCACATGACAGGATCAGTAAGCCAAGCAACAGCTTACAAGTGTGACGGCCTTTTACGTGGGTTAGGGGCCGTCTCAAAAGTGTTGGAGCCAGTGGACTGACAGAGTTTTGAACATGCACTAGCACCCTGCTTGTGTTTGGACCCATACTGTGCTACACGAAGCCTGAGCCCTAACAATCGCTTCTATACATGTCCCAGCTTTTAAATGCCATGCAGCTTATCTTGTGGACTACACAGCTTGCATAGGTGTGACCTACTATATCTCATGATAAAGGTTTTCACCTATTATAAAGGGTTGTCTTAACAGATCGTATTGCAGTTTTTACACTGCAGCACTCAGGCTACCATGATAGGCCCAAAGCCATTTTTTCCTTTGTCATATTATTGGATGGCCCAATGGGTGTAGCAATCCACTTGTGACATTTAAGTTCTCATCTCATTGATTTAATTTCACTCCATATACTATGGTCTTATGGAAAATGTTAAATGCCCAAATCAGGGATTAGCCAATTTCTGTTTCTTTTTAAAGGTCAAAGCACACACAGTGGGCACTGGACAACAATGCGCCACTGTGCAGATCTGAAAACCAGCAGTAAAAATCAGTCAAAATATTGGGGGTGACCAGGGTTGGACTGGGACAGAAAATAAGCATGGCCCCAGTTAGTGAAGTAGATATCTTAAAAAGTGGCCCATATTTGCAAATTGAGGCAGTTTTGATTGTGTAAAAACATGCTGTAAAAGTGTTTTGCAAAATATGGAAGACTGCATGGATGTGAGCTTGCTGCAGGCAATCTGTGTTTTATTATCAGGGAAATCAACAGTAAAAAAACATCCCAGCAGGCCATAAAACATGCCAACACACAGGGAAAATCTGGCCCACACACCGACCTGTCAGACCAGCCCTTTGAGCACTGCCTAATTGCCCAATAAGCCAGTCCAACCCTGGGACTGACCACACAAAAAGGGGCCATTTATTTAATTCCTCTAGAAGGTACTTTCCTGATAAAGATAGCTATGTTACCCAAATATAATGCAAGATGTCCAGAGAGATTAAGTCAATTTTGATCTTCAGCTTCCTTCAATTTTAATACAAATCTACCCGTTGCATACAAGAACCGCATGTTATGCCCTGTGCAATTGACTTCTGTTAATTGTAGTTGGTTTTTACTATGTTTGTATTAATTAGTTCTTTTGAGTGCTTACAATATCACCTCATTACCACTTCAGGGCACTACGTCAACCTAGGATATTTCACAGTTACAGAGTAGATTAAAGCTACCAACATTCACGTTCCACAGGGTTGGTTGCTGATGAGGTATATTAGTGCTGAAAATGGAATGAAAAAGATGGGAGGTTCTAAAAGGGCCTAACCGCATATCTCAGAGACTTCCACAAGAGGCATATCCTTTCTAACTCAGGGAGCAGCCTAATATATGTGAACTAGAAACATGTGCTTGGCAAATTCAGAAATATAGATTTACGGGACAGAAAAATAACCAAAATCTTCTTGCAAAAGTGTATTTATGTAAAAGTTTATTCATCACCATAAAACATTAACAACTAGATAAGGCAAATTTGAAACTAAGCACTGACCCATGGAGATTCAAGTATATAAAGAGGATTCCTTGCTTGTTAAAATGAAATGAAATAGTGCCTTAGGCCATGTTGCATTGCAGGTTTGGCATGTTACAGGCTGCTGGCAGGTGCAGTTTTTTATTCGGCCAGTGAAGGAATTAAATTAAGGGCCCCATAGGGTCTTGGTTCTATGTCCTTTTCTAGCATTTCCAGTACCCTGTGTTGTGTCGTAAACTATTTTTATGTCACATACATAAGACTAAAACAAATACTGTTAGACAAGGCATCCTTAGGGTGGTCCTCTCTGGACATTTTGCCTTTTGCCTGCACGTTTTGCTGATTCTTTCTGCTGACCTTAGGACTCTGAGCACTTTACCACTGCGAACCAGTGCTAAAGTGCATGCACTTCTCCCATAAACACGATGACACTGGTATATATCTGATTGGCATATTTGATGTACTGGTAAGTCCCTTGTAAAGTGGTATACCATATACCCAGGGCCTGTACTTCAATTACTGCTAGTGGGCCTGCTGCATAATTGTGCCACCCGCAGAAGTAGCCTTTCGAAAACATGTGTGAGGCCTGCCACTGCAGTGCCTGTGTGTGCAGTTTATTGCCACTTCGACTTGGAATTCAAAACTACTTGCCACGCCTTAAACTTCCCTTTTATTAAATATAAGTGACCCCTAAGTAACCCTGAAGGCAGGGTGCTATGTAAGTAAAAGGTAAGACATGCACTTTTATGATTTGCACGTCCTGGTCGTGACAAACAGCCTATTTCGTTTTTCCCCTTTTGAGGCCTACCGCTCTCATAGGTCAGCATTGAGAATTCCTTAATACGCTTGTAAGCTGCAATTCCTGATCAGCGTAGCTTTTTCATGTTTCATATCTTTGGAATGGTAATGATAAATCCTCCTTACTGATGAAGTTGTATTTAACATTACTGTTTTAGAAATGCCACTTTTAGAAAGTGAACATTTCTCTGCAGTTACTAATCTATGTGCCTCACAGCCTGTCTCCAATACACGTCTGGGGTGGGTGACATTTACACTTTGTTCATTCCCTCTAGACAGCCACAAACACAGGAAGGCGAGGATCATTTGCTGTCTGAGCTCTCATCTGCATTCTGATTTGTCTTCCTGGGCAGGGAGGAATGGGAAGGGCTGACATTTGCACTTCAATAGGTAGTGTCCTGTCCACACACAAAGCCCTGATTTACCCCCCACAGATAGCCTGGCAGACAGGACAGGGTTGAAAGGGATCCTTGTGCACTTCAGAGAGCTGCTTTGAAGTCACCCCCTACATCAAAGGCACTTTTGGGTATAAGTACTGGGTCTCTGACCCCTAAAATCAGACACTTCTGGATCATGAACAGAACCTCTGCCAGAAGGACTGTTGTACTGCTTAAAGTACTCAACTTGGCTGATTTTTTGAAAGGACTGCTTTTCTGCTTGTTGCCCTGCTGCCTGCTGCTCCCTGACTCTGTTGAAGGGGAGCTGGACTCTGCCTTCCCTCCAAGTGATCTCCAAGGGCTTGCTAGCTTGCCTCCTGTTTTCTGAAGTCTCAGGGACACAAAAGACTTCCTGAAATTCTGCTGGTGCTGCTGGATTCTGCCTTCTGTGAGTCATACCCTTGCCTGAGGTGCCCTCTTCAAGTTCTGGGCCTCAGAATTGGGTTCTGCAGCTGTTTTGCTACAAAATCAATGCATCGTCACCACTGCACCAATCGGAACTGACGCAGTGCCCTTCGACGCTAATGCAGTTCTGATCCAGAGACAGCCCTGCGGGGCTCAATGGCGATGCTGGACCTAACTGCGAGATTCGATGACGACGCAGTGCCGATCCAAGGTCACGACTGTGAGGCTCAATGCATCAACTTGACAGCGAGGTTCGACAACAATACAGCATTGACCTGAGGTCCCAACCGTGAGGCTCGACTGAGATGCATTGACCTGCCTGCACGATTTGGAACCAACACATTACCTTCACTGTGTGGAGAAGAGCTACGCATTTTGTTGCTTGCAACCAGAAAATGGTACTTTGCTAACGGGGGCCTGCGTGGATCCTGTAGCTGGCATGTGCTTCCATGAGGTCAGCCCGAACTTTGACTTTGCCCCAGTCCAGCGTGACCTAAAGTAACCTTTTTAGTGATATTTGCTTTTAAGGTCTTTACTGCATTTCTTCCTTTAAAATTCAGTATCTCAACTTATATACATTGAATTTTTGTTGTCTTGGTTTAGTTTTGTTCAGAATATAATGAACAATTTTTCTAAACCTATGTGAAGTCTTTTTGTGGTATATTCATTGTTTTACTGTGTGTGTGCGTGTTGCACAATACTTTACACATTGCCTCTTTAGATAAGCCTGACTGCTTTGTGCCAAACTACCAGAGGGTGAGCACACATTTTCTTTTAATGTGTATCTAGCTCACCCTGACTAGGGTGGTGGTTCCTGCCACACCTGGGTGCATACCTAAGCCAACCAGGAATCCCATTTCTAACAAGAGCCTTAAGAACTATGAAATAATTTAGGAAACTTTATATTGATCATGCAAGGTAACAATATTGGATCGTGTGGTTGACTCTTAGATTTGGTCCAGCTGATGAGCCGCAGCACAGGTTTATAATGGTCTTCATTCGTTCTCAAAATAACACTAAGGCATTTGCTGTCAGATTAAGTTAGTGCCAGTGCAGGACATGCCTCCATCTATCAGTATTTACTGTACTCTACTCTTCGACCCATTTTCCATGTGTTATTTCTGGAGGAGAAATCTTTTGTTCCTTTAAAGGTGTGCCTTTCCTAACTTAGCCATTTGTCTTAATTCTAACTGTCGTAAAGACTGCATGCACTCTGAAGAATATCAATATGTTAAAAGATTACTGCGATCAATGCAATATCATTTGTTTTCTCATTTTATTATTTCAAAATTTGATTTTTCATTTCTTCTTTAAGCAGTGGTATGAATAATCATATCCAAAATCAATCATAGAGAGAAACTGTTGTATCATTTTGTCAAGTTTTACCAGCTGAAGTTATCGAAAGCCCCTTTAATCTTAATCAGAAATTGATTTCATTATTGGCAAGCTTGGACATGCAGAAATAGCTTGAGAGCAGTATTTTCAAATTGCTTTTTACCATGGCTATTGTAAGAGAGAGAGAGAGAGAGAGAAGAGAGATAGAATCAGATGTAGAGAGGAGAGAAAATAGGGGGGTAAAGAGGAGGACTGCAAGAGAGACACAGAGGAGGAAGTAGTCACTAAGATGTATCGAGAATAAAAGAGAAAGGATGGGAGGAGGATGAGAGCAAGGCAAGTGAGAGAAGGACAATGAGGAGCTCGAGATATAAATGATGTTACAGACAGTCAATCATACTACTCTATAAAATGGAGCATTCACTACCAACAGCTCAATGTTAAGAATAGCAAAAATGATCTTGAATGGTTAAAAATAGGCTCTGTCCTCTGAAAAAATGACAAGTAATGTAAACTCGCAACATGACAAACTAATTTTATTTCCAAATGCCTTTTTTTGATATATTATTACCATCTATGCAGTCGGCTTATTAGCTTCCTGTCTAACAGTTTATTTCTAAATATTCACACGATTTGGGTTCGAACATCTGGGCATTGTTGTTTTACTGTACAGAATTGTCCAAGACGCAGGCAAGGGTTTAAGATAAAAACTTAGGGACAGATTTATCATGTGTTGCGTTGCCCTCGTTGTCACACAAGGTAATGCAAGGGCAACGCAACACTAAAGTCAAATTTACCACGCAACACAAGGCCACCTTGCGTGACCCAGCAATGCTTGGTAAATCTGGAGTAACACAAGGCAACACAAGTCGCTGCCTTGCGTTACTCTGTGCCAGGAAGGTGTTCCATAAGTGGAGTGTGGTTGTTCTCACACATACACCCATGGATTTTGGCACATTCCCAGATTTGTCACGAGCTGTAGATCTGGGAATGCATCCACATTTTATGCCTTCCCAGGGGAGGCATTGTGAGGATAACTGTGTTTATTTCTCCTCATTATTTTTCATCTTCCTCCGTGTGCTGCATTCTGCAGCACAGATAGAGGAAAAGGCCTCAGAGAATTGTTTTTGTGCAGGAAGGTGTCCCTTCCTGCAGAAAAACAATCCTGCCTAGAGCGCAGTCACCCTTGCACCACGGCGCAAGGGTGCCTGGGTTGGCACAAGTCAGCACATTGTGCACCAACGCAAGGAGAGGACATAAATATGGCACATTCCTGCCCTCTCTCTTTCACGTACTGCAGCAAGGTGTCTTGCTGCATTGCATTGCGTGAAAGTTTGATAAATCTGGGCCTTGATCTTGAAACTGGATCTCTGTATTATGTTCATCCTCTCTTGTATTCCAACGTCAGCCAATAGTTAGGGGCATCAGTATTAGAAAAAGTGTTTGCTACTCATTATCATGTGGACTTAAACATGTTTATTTAAAGGAAGATTTTTGCGTTTTTAAAATGAAATCCTCTATCCTTAAAAGTATGAGCAAAACCACTTTTACAGGCACGTTAACATTTCTGAGAAAATTGATTTTCTATAGTTTCTGTCCCTTTTGAGACTCGCTGGCCAATGTATGCTGCATGTGAAAGAAGTCAATCTTAGTAATTATCAGGAAAAGTAACTTCCTACCACCAAGCCTCATTGGACACATCATGTCAAGTCTTAGTTGTGCTTCTGGAATGCAGACACATTTTCACGGTTCCAAGTGCTCTTTGCTGTGGGTAACAGATACGAGAATTGCTGTAATGCATGCATTATTTAATTGGCAGCATGGCAGGCATGTTCAACTATTACAGGGAACTGCAGCAGTGTTCATCTTGCTTTTATCTTAGCTATTAAAAATCAATTGAATTAACTTACTATCATGCATGTTATGCTTTACCAGGAGGTTTTATCTTAAGTTTATAGAAAATAGTGAATAAACCTCCCTCTCCCAGCCCACAGCCCTCTTTTGCAGAACATCAATTAGCAAGTAGTTTTACTGTGCTAATGGGCAGCATTAAAGACTTTACTAATGAGTCTCCTTAGGTTAATCTCTGTAAGTTTAGGACTACTTTACTTTAGATGGTCAAAATTCCTTCTTACTAGTGTTACTAAATGTAAGTATTTCTCTAAAGCTGGTGTACATTATGCTGCAGTTCCTCCCTCCCAGTCACCGTAAAAAGCATGAGGAAGAACATCTTCAGTGGTGTCAGCTTTTCTCATGAAGCCATACAGCCAGCAAATCAGAATATGGTCTTCTTCCTCAAAAGTTAACAATTTCACTTGTGGAGTAGTGCAGCGTACTTGACTTAAGGCCATATTTAGAGTTACGTGGATGGGGTGCTCCATCAATACATGACTGGTGTTCCTTCTGCCATATTACATGTGCCATAGGGTATAATGCTTTTGTAATTCGGCAGACTGGGCATCCGCCACATTTGTAATGGAGTACCCTGATCTCCAAACTCTCAGCAAGATCCTTAATTTCCACCCTGCTGATTAATATTTATGAGGCCACTTGCACAGTTTATACCACCATGCCATGAACAGTTGCAAAAGTATATTGGTTATGTTCTACTGGACAGTCCAGAATCCAAAACAAAAATATCACAGCTTTTCTGATATGACTGTCGCTGGATGAAGGAGAACTACCTCTTCCTGAATGACACTAAGACCAAGGCTCCCAAAATAAATAAAGGCCTTATTCCTACATCATACACACGTCCCAACTTGATTTTAAGCAAGGCAAGACTCATCGGAGAGGCCAGATTTTAGTGCTAGTCTCATTTAGAGAAATTGATCCTGCTTCTGGTAGTTCAAATATGGAACACTCTGGGGTCGATTCCGATTCGGGCCGGAAATCTCTCCGACCGAGCCGGACCCGGAGAGATTTCCGACCGAATCGGACCCGTGCAGTCCGACCGAACGAGTACGATGCGTCCGTATGTTATCGGACACGAGTCGGTCGGACTCCCATTGAAGTCAATGGGAGCCGGTCGTACAACGCGTACGCGGGCTCCCATTGCCTCAATGGGTGCGAGGCGGACAAGGGCGCCCCTACAGCGAGTACGCCGCGAAGCGCTCGCGGCGTACACGCACAGGTAGGGGGACCCTTGGGTCCCCCTGTGTGCGCCTCGCACGGGTGCGCGTACAGGGGGTCCGACACGGACCCCCAAAGTACGGCTCCGACAGCGAGTTCGAGTCGGACGGCGCGAGTCGGTCGGAGCGGTCGAGGTGCGCATCGTACTTACCCGGCCGGAAAACGTCTCCATTGCGCGGTGCGAATCGGGTCCGAGCGAGTCGGTCGGAGCGGTTCGAGTCCGAGCGAGTCGGTCGGAGTTGTCGGGACGCCCGGACGAGTCGGTCGGCGAATTCGCATCGTACTCGCTCGGCCGGACCCGCGTACGGTTCGGTCGGGAAACAGGCTTTCGCATGGCTTTTTCCCGACCGAATGGTATTGGGTCCGCCTCCGACCGAGATCGGAATCGGCCCCTCTGTGTCCAGACCTCAGACAACTAGCAAACCTAACAGTTTTCAAGAAGAAGCTTAAGGTTAGTGTCTTCTTCCAGGTCTTCATGAGCAGCTCAGATAAACATTGGAATTGCCCATACTATCAAAAAATGGATCAGGTCCCAGGGAGCTCAGCTTGACCTTTGCCCGGACTAAAAGCTGTATTTACATTAATATCATCAACGCGTGTCATATACAGAAAGAGGTTTTTTTATTTCTTCACTGCAGCAGTAATGTTTAGCCAGTAATTGCGTTCTGCCTACGGGAACAGTCTATATACACTGATAAACAAACAGCGACCAAGCCAAAATGTCTGGCCTTGATAAATGCTGTTTGCAAACTTTCACACATCGAGCCAGACCTATTGCATTTGCCAATGCTTTTCCCCAATGCCATTCAGTTTAGAAGTAATTAATTTAACACTGTGAGCAAATAGGGTTTGTTTATTAGGGATTTGAATGGATGTTTTATTGTTAACCACTGGTAGACTACATGGTAGTAGCACATATCTTGGAATGAAGGCAATATCCCTGACTGTAACTATAAAGGAACGTGTCACTGCTCATGTCTCACCTACCCTTATATACGAGCCAAAAGGTTTCATCCAGGCTATTACTGTTTACTTTGCGCAGTTCTGCAGCCTGAGACAGCAAATTTCAATTAGCTAATGGCTTTCAAGAATGAACACATTGTGTTTTACTTTCAAAAAGCATCACACAGAGCGCCCAAGGTCGGTTGTTTTCCCATCATCCTATGGGCTTAATGCTTGCATACCTATTAGTCTCTAGTCTGCAGTGTCAAAATCAGTCATCTTCCCAACAGTCCCTGGTGGTGTCTGATGGAATACGAATTTTAGTGGTAGAAGAATGTATATTGTTTATCCGATGATATGTTACTCCTTTCTTTCATGAAAACAAAAACATGTATTTCCTGATTCACAAGAAAGTCAGAATTTTACACCTGTAGGTTTCTTCTTATATTTGGAGCAAATATCTGACTCTTTGTTAATTCACAATGGAGTGCAAGATTAAGCCTGCAGTGCTGTGACAGTCTGCGACTTGGAGGTATTCCACGGGAAGCAGGGCCGGACTGGCCTGTTATTACATCAGGCACCCAGTGGAAAGTCATTGGAGGCCGGTCTTGAAAGCCTGGGGCCGCTGTCTATTTACCGTCCTCCTCGAGATTCATTGCCACAGGAACTAGGGAGGGGAGGTCTTCAGGAAAAAGATAGAAAGAGGAGAAGAGAGGGATAGATAGAAAGTGTGAGATGAGGGAAAGAAGAGGGAATAGGAGAGAGATCAGAAGGATGGAAAGAGTGAGGAGGCAAAGGCGCATATTTACAAGGAGCCTGCTTCACTAGAGCATCACTTTTTTTGACGCTCCGGTAGCACACAATGTTGAGCCATATTTACAAGGCCACACAAAGCCACCCTGTATTTACATGGCCTTGTAAATATGGCCCCCTTTCACACATTACTCTATGAGAAAGGGGCATTCCATGGGTGTTGCTGTGAGTGTTCTCACGCAGCACCAATGGATTCAGACGCATTCCAAGATTTAGAAGGTTTCGTAATTCTGGGAATGCGTCAGATTCTAAAGCCTCCTCAGAGGAGATATTAAAGTGGTCCAAAAAGAAAAAATACCTTTATTTCTCCTCGTATTTTGCTCTTCAATTATTGTTTTGTCCCATCCTGCACAAAAACAATCATCCCTGCAAGGCAGACACCCTTGCACAATACAAGGGTGCCTGCGTTGACGCTAGGCAGCCATTAGTGCACCAGTGCAGATGGAAGCACAGGGATGTGTCCTTTTGCTGTAAATTCAATACTTCCCTTCACTTTCCTAATGACGCAGCTCCACGCAGCAAAATAGCTTGCAGCGCCGTACTGTGTCATTTTCTAGTAGATATGCACAAAGTGAGTAGGACTGGTCTAAGCATATTTGCCAGGCTTGCTTTTGGTTCCCCAGTCCAGCCCTGACTGTAAGAGATTTGTGAATTCCATTCTGACTAGCAAAAACATTCTCACATGCGTAACAATACATCATGAACCTTTATTTATGTGAGAATGCAATGTGAAATTCACTTTAAAAAGTTCCATTTCCTTCATGGGGAAAATAGTTTCCCTGTTCAAAGTCCTCCTCCCCTACTCCCTACCCATTTTATTGTGTTGTTTCCTCTGTGTACTACGTTCTAGGTCTTCCTCCTCACAAACATTACTCTTTGAGGGTGAATATTCTTCACAGAGAAAGGCCATTTCTTACCCTCCAAAATTCTAAAGAAACAGTTTTTTTTAACTCTGGTGTTCGCTTCTTTTGACTATAAGATGACCTTACTCTTGTTGCTTTCTATTGTTTCGGTTTAAGGACAGGTCATTAAATTTACTAAAACGCCGCCAGAGCTTGCAGTTTTCCTTCAGTAAGGCAAGTTGTTTGCATGCGTCTCATGCTTCCTGGGTTCCATTGTGATTGAGTGTGAACCTGCACAATTCTGGTATGTAAACCTAGGTGCCTCTGCCCTTCTTACCACCCTGCTGTAGCAGCCACAAACTCAGCTCCTTTCTCCTTCAGTCATTGTAGGGCTCTGGGTGGAGCATGCGGGAGAGCGGGGGCCTGTGCTCCTCTTTCCCACTATAAATGGATGTTAAATCACTGTCGTTGGACTTGGTCCTTTTTGCAGGGTAATCCCAGAACATTTTGCCTTCCTCCTGTATTTTTACGGACCTGTTGTTGGTGGTTTTATGACTCTGGGCACTTTATCACTGCTGATCAGTGCTAAATTGCATGTGCTCTCTATGGTAAACTTGGTAAGATTGGTCTACACCTGTTCGGCGTATTTAATTTACCTGTCAGTCCCTTGTACAGTGATATCCCATATACCCAGGGCAAGTAAATTAAATGCTACTAGTGGGCTTGCAGCGCTGCTTGTGCCACCCACCAAAGTAGCCTTTCAAACCTGTCTCGGGGCCTGCGCACGCAGTTTACTGCCGCTGTGATGTGGCATATAAAGTAGTTGCCACGTCTGCAACTCCCCTTTTACTACATATCAGTCACCCCTAAGGGAGGCCCTAGCTAGACCCCTGGGCAGCGTGTGGTGAAGGTAAAAGGTAGGACATGTACCTTAACTGTGTGGCATGTCCTGGTAGTGACAAACAGCCTTTTTGATTTCTCACTGCTGGGAGGCTGCCCTCTCATAGAGATGCATTGGGGATTCCTTGATATGTGCTTCAGTGGTAATTCCTGACATGAGAGGGGTAGCGTGATCAAATTTGCTATGTTTGTAACAGTAGTGATAAATCCTGCTTATTGGTGAAAGCGGATTTATTATTACTATTTTAGAAATGCCACTTTTAGAAGTGGGCATTTCTGTGTGCTATGTGTCATTGTGCCTGCCTGATGTGTATTGACCATCTGGTTCTGACTGACAGCAGAGAGGGGATGTGCATTCACTCCAGCCAGTCCCTGGGGGGGGGGGTGAGGTGTGTCCTGCCATGCCTGGGTGACTCACCGCTAGGCTGAATAGACCTTGGCTGAATTTAGAATAGCGGGAGGGGTTTCCCCCGGTACCTGAATAGGCCTGGTCTGCATTTGGAGTGGTGGGAGGAGTAGCACCTGCACCTGAATAGGGCTGTGCCTGCCTTCCACAATGATGGCTATGCCCCCCTGTGGTGTGCCTGGGGCCAAAGCTTACACTAACAGTGGAGATTGTTGTGCACTTGTAAAGTGCCCCCACAACTGGTTTGGACTAGGCTCAGAGCCCTGTGCCAGAGGAGAACAAAGACATATTGACTATAAGTACTGGGGCTGTGACCCCATGTCTGCAGAACTGAAACTGCTTGAACTAAGACACTGCATGGTCTGCAGTGTGCCAGGAGGAACCACCACCTGGGACTGACCTGCTGACTGCTGGGTGGCTGAAAGGACTTACACTCTGCTGAGTGACCCTGTGTGCTGGCCTGCCCGTGCCCCGCTCTGCCCTGTGTGACATTTGGACTTAGTGCCGGGCGAACGTGTTATTTTTACAATGAGCGCGTGGTGAGCGCTTTACTTCAAGAACCTGGGAGGAGCACCTTTGGGCTCTGCTCCCTGACAAGCGCGTGTTGAGAGCGCTGTTGTTGTAGCTGAAGTTGCGGTGCTGGTGGCCTGTTCAGCACCGTGTGGCGTGCACCATTTAAAATTCAGCAGGGGGGCTCTACTGAAGTGGCCCCGTACTGCTAGGACCCGACGGAGACTTCACTCCGTATTTCAAAGCCGCCAAAAGTCAGGCAGGGGAAGCCTGGTTGTGGGCAGGGCCCGACGACGAGATTGAGCCGGAGCCTCGCGGGCTCCCTGTGCAGGAAAGGAGAACCGGAGCCTCGCGGGCTCCATTCCGTGACCTCCCACCTTCCACCACCTGGTAGAGGGAGAGGTGGGTCACCATTGGCATCAGGTCTCGGCGAGAAGTCCCCAGGGGCGAGGCAGCTGAAGGCTTGAGGCCTACAACGGAGCTGCCCGATGAGTCTGCAGTCACCGAGGAGAGAGAGGAACAGCTGAGATGTAGGAATTCTTGCGTCACTCGTGTGTCGCAGTTGACGGCGGCTTAGGAGCTTTTTGTTTGGCTCTGTGGTGAGCAGGAGTCGCCCGTCTTACCGTGAGCTCTCCTAGGCCCACGAAGAGTTGAGGTACCATGGGGGTATTTCTTTGGGGGATTCAAATATCCTGGAGGGCAGCTGCATATTGTGCCAGTTGCGGATGCAGTGGACCACGTGAGGTCTCTCCTCCAACAGGGGCATCTTTGTTTTATAATTTACCGGGATTGGCCCTAAGAGGAGTGCAGGGGGTCCTGCTCTTCCCATGTCCTGATGCCGGGGGCTCGCGTTCCCGACAAATACTGAGGATGCTTCACTTGGAGTGAAGCTGTGTCTGCCGACGCGGTGGCATGATTTAGGCACAGAATTGTAGTAGTTGAAGCCCCAATTGTGTTCGGGGTATGTACCTAGTCAGACCCCCCCAGGATATTGCGGCATGGATTAGCAAATTTAGCGGCACAAATATGGAAATTTAGCGGCACAAATACGGAAATTTAGCAGCATTTTTGCGGCACTTATTTTACTCATAATCATTCATTTTCAGCCTGAAATCAATGGAAACTGTTTTAGCAGAGTATTCCACTTGAAATAGGCATGTTTAAAGTGTCTGCAGCTCTACGGAAGCACAGCTCCAGTCCTAACCTTGTGGGAGGGTGCTGTATTTCTCCCTGGGATGTACTAGTGCCCATGTATGCACCCCTGTCAGGGCACCGCTGCCTCCGGATCCGAGAGGACAGACACGTCTTCCTCAGGCACCCTCTTTTACAATTTTTTTAACTCGTGCTATGAGGGCCCTCAACCATGTGATCAGTAATGTTGAGGAAAGCCTAGGTGTCACCAAACGGGTTTTGCTGGAAGATAAGCAGGCTCTACCAGCATCAGAAGTCGCCGGCCATAGAACTAAATCAAGTAACCTGACTTGATTAAAGACATCTGGGTCCTTCTGATGGAGGAGAGTTAATCCTTGTATTTCACATGAACTTGTAACTATTGATTCAGATCCTGTTAGTGCTGTGAAGCCTTTGACTGATATTTCTCAGCTCACACCCAGGGAAAATTAAAAAAGGACTCTTTGCGTACTGTGCACCGTAAAGATAAAGTGCTGCCCAATCCAGTTGGCAGTCCAGTGTATGCCACTACTGCTGTAGGTCAGTTTCAACATCACAAACGCTGTACATACCCAGCACTCAAGAGACTATTTGACTCATTAATGGGTAGACTAAAAACAATTAAGTGTGCCATTTCGACTTGCCTACCTCTGATCACCTACCTACGTCAATTCGAACAATTGAGGATGCCACTGATGCCCCCCAATCTTGTGGGACCATACAGCGCCTTGATTCAGATAGCTGTATTTCCAAGGAAACTAATACTGTAACATTTGTCCCTCAAGCTATTTCTGCTAGTCTTCCTGTACTGTCTTTCTGACTCTGGAGCATCCCCAAATGCCTCTAAAACTGACACCTCAAGCAACTCCTTTTGATGTTGTTTTAAAAGAAGCTCCTCCTCGACCTGCGCAGAGCGAAGAATGTCAACAATTTATCAATAAAGTCATTCATTGGTTCTGCAGGAGATTATGGGATTTTAGTTTTTGCATAATGAAATCATTATGGCTCGAAGGGTTCCTTGGGTGGGCAACGGGCAAAAGCAAGATTTTAGAGACTGCATAGTGATTAATTTTAAAAGGGCACGTGTTGTTGATAACTGCTGAAGGAGGATTAATTTCCCCCTTTTTGTCTCAGTCAGATATGACCTTTTGGGCTCTTTTTACAAGCGATCTGACTGTTTGCTCTGTCAAGTGCCACAAGTAATCAGGGCTATTACACCTGCAGGTTACTACCCATACAACATACCTACTGCCAGCAGATATGCTCTGCTGGTGCTATCTGGCTATCTAGAGTGACGCAATACCTTGGGGTTGACAGGCTTTCAATCATTTCTTGTGAAAGATGTAGCTATGTAGCTATTTTTGCTGGTGAGCTGATTAACCCTTAACCATTAGCTGTCGATTCAGTCAATAATAATGACTCCACTGCTGTAAAGGAATATAACCCATTGCCAGCTCGAAGGGTGGAGCCCAGGGCAAGACCATCTGCTATTATTCTCAACTTTACTACCAGGAATGTAGCAGGATTAAGTAAATCCTGATTGACTTCATTTTATCCAGGGGTTAAATTTTACTTGTTTTCAGGAAACTTGAGTTATTTAAGTTTACCAACAAGCCACCAAGTATTCCATGCATATTAAGAAGTCTTTTGTGCTCACATTGCTCTCTAGTTCCGAAACCATCTGCTGTTGCCACTTACATTCTTCTAGCTTGCCTTTTTCTAAATTTATTTTGGCAGCTGCTTGTTCAGTTTTGAGTTATTTTTTTTTCATTTATATGGCTAGTACCTTCAAAGAAAAGCTGCACAGTGGTCACGCTCAGAAGAGCGTCATAATCGTTGCATCGTTTGTAACTATACCCGGGCTTCAGGTATTCTAGCTACGATATTTTTGTAGCATAGTAATATTGTGCATGATATTATGACATACTACATTTTCCGCTGGTGCTCGCAGAACTTTGGTCGAGTGCTATTTCTTCTATAGGGTCTGATTGGCCCTAATCAGACCAGCATGTACACGTTGCTCTCTCGGGATGATGGGCCAATGGAATTATGTTGCAACGGAGCGCTAAATTACATGGCAGTGTTGACTAAATTATGCAGCATAATCCTGCACATTCTGTGGCAGTGACAGTATTATGTCACTACATTTTAATACTCATTAATTCTGTCAGGGCAAACGTTTCACCACATTTTCCAAATTTCGTGGGCAGTTTTGTAAAACCCGCAGCATTTTTACAAAACTGACGATTTCGCAATTCTTTTGCAAATCGCGAAATCCTGGAGGGTCTGCCCTGTGCCACCGTGACTTATGTGATGGTGGCCTAAAATGTGTTTACAGATTACTTTCTGGTGATCCTCATATTTCCGGGCCTGCTTGTAATTTATGTGTTTTACCTTGCAGCTTTTGCCCTGATGTGAATATATATGTGGTGTTCTTTTGCCAGCAGTGATTCTACTATAATGTGTGCACGCTGCTAGTATCTGCTATAGTGCACTACTGATGAGGTGGATGCATAATGTGTTATGCTAAAGGCGATCCTGCCAGTAGTTACTGGTCGCCCTAAATGTGATGTTCCATGACAGTGGCCCGATTGGCCAAGTGATTTATGTAAATCCCTGGGACGTCCTGACAAGTGCCTAGTAACACAGTGATATATGTGATTGTGTTCTAATGTGTTTTTATGGATAATACAAAGGAAATTTTAAGTAACCTTGTGTGGAGTTTCTTTTGTGGTGTGCCTAGTGTGTCGCTGCTGTGTGAGTGTGTTGTGCAAACGCTTTACACATTGCCTCTGGGATAAGCCTGACTGCTCTGCCAAGCTACCAAGGGGGTGAGCAGGGGTTATCTTAGGTGTGTAACTCCCTTGCCCTGACTAGAGTGGTGGGTTCTGCCTGGCTTAGGTGCATACCCTAGGCAACCATAAACCCCATTTCTAACAACTGGCACAGGTGCTGTCAGGACCATCCCTGGGAGATCGTCTGAGCACTTTTTGGTTCAGTATTTTGGGAGTTCTAGCTGGACTGGGAAACGGTGTGTCTGGCTTTAGTGCCTACTTTAGTAGCATCTAGCATTTTTGCTCCAGTGGTTGTGCCTTCTGCTTTTTAGTATTAATGGTCACCGTTTTCCGATGTTCACCTAAATATGCAGTGGCTGCCACTACACTGTGGCATTCTGAAGAGGTTTCTGGGGTTTGTGCTGTGTTTTCTGCAGTGTCTGGTGTTCCCTTGGGCTCATTTAGCTGGTGCCGCACTAACTATATCCCTAGGGGCAAGCTTGGATTGGGTGCTCAGTCTCTTCAATTTGTGGCCAGAGTGCTGCCTCTTGTTATCCCCAGCCTCGTGTTCCAGTTTATTTCCTGCACTGACATCCTGCCATAGAGTTACTCAGTGCTCCTCTGCCTGTTATCTTTAAGGCTTTGGGTGGGGTTTTGCATCTGGTCTTGGGGCTGGTGAGGATGTTTCCGGGTGCTGCACCTCTGGGTACTCCAGCTGGGCGTCTCTTGGTAAACTGCAATGGAAGGCCTGAGGCATGCTTAAAGTGCCTGTTCAGTGGGTGGCACAATAAGTGCTGCAGGTCCACTAATAGCATTTAATTAACATGCCATGGGTACAGACAGTGCCACTTTACTCAGGACTTCAAGTAAATTGAATATGCTATTTGGGTATAAGGCAGTTCTACCATGTTTTGAGGAGACCCTACGGAAAGGGCCAAGTCAAACATAATCTTTCAGGGCAGTGCTTTTGTGTAGCCTCCATTACTTCTCCCTATTTCTTGTTCTTGGGTGTCCTGGGATCTTTAGGTTGGCCATGCTTCTTGGTTCTATGCCCTTACTTTGCTAATGGGTACCCCTTCAGTCTGAATTTTCTCTTCAGTGTCTCTGACTAGCCACAACGTGTAGAGCCCACCAGGTTGTCTCAAAATGGGCTCTCTTCTCCCGTTTCTGAGGTGGTTTGCATGGCCACGAGGGCCTCTTTTGCTTCAGCCTGGAGAATAGAATCAGATTCATGATGTCACTTCTGGTCACTGTCATTCTGCAGGTGAGGTTCCGTCTCTTTCTTCTTGGAGGGCTGGATTCTTCCTCTTTCAGTGTTCTGTTTGTATTCATTGTTCCTCCTTTGAATCTCAGGGGATACATTGTGCTTCCAATACTGTTTGCTGGGACTAACGGGGTAATAAGTGGTCTGTCATAGGTCAGCTACTTCAGTTTCATTAGGTAGCAACTCAAAACTGTGCTTCTTGTGCGTTCCTTCTGAAGTTGGGTCTATGGCTTGTGGATCACTTGCTGTCTTTCATAGTCCCTGGACAGAATTAGTCAGTGCACCATCTGTGGGCTGTATGGGTTTTTCCTTTTGATGTTTTTTTGCATGAATGGCAGAGGCTCCTGAGGCCTTATATTTCCCTATAGAGGAAGAATTCAATGAGGAAGATGGACAAGGTAGTGATGTTTGGACTGCTTACTGGTAATCATTATTGTGATTGCGAGTATTCCTCATCACGGTCCTATGTCTTGCCCATACTCCCCCTGTTCAATCTCTTCCAGCTATTCACCTACTGTCTTGCTGTGGTACAGGAAGACACAGGAATGTGAAGCTTATACTTTCATTAGGTTCCAGGAGAAGATCTTCTATTATTTTGTGGGGCAGGTATGTTGATTGTCTCCAGAGTAAGGCCTTACTTACTTACATGCATTAACGACTTTGATCGTGAATTCTTGGAATCAAGATTATGAAGATTACTAGTAAGCAATATGGGCATTCCCACCAGGGACACAGAATTACTACCGTCCTTGAAAGGAGCAAATATCTGACCGTGTCCAGAGAGAATACCCATAAACAGTGCAAAAACTTCCTAGGAAATTCATGCCCTGTATGCCTTCTTTGTACCCAAGAAGGAATATTTATTGACATGAAAAATGTCACCTTTTTTAAATGCATAAATACATTGACTGTTCCAAAAGTGGGATATAGTCCTTTGCACGTGTACATTGACCTTTAGTGTACAAATGGGCCATGGCTTTGTTAACCAGGCTAATAAAGACTGATTCCTCACAGCTGACTATGTACATTTAACCACTATTGTATTGGAAATAACATATGATGCCATCTTTGAATATATAGGTAAAACACAATTTCACTTTAGTTCCATTTGTGCAAAAGATTTGTTTAAGAATGTACTAATATTTAAGAAAAAATCTATCTGGTCATGCTTTGAACAGTTGTAATTTGTAACTGTATATATTAATGGGATAGGGCAATCTGTAGAGTGAAAATTAACAATAAACTAGCTATTTTGCCCATTGGAAACCAACCTGCACTCAATTAATTTTCATGTGTGCCATATTGGTGAAGGTGTTTCCTGATCAAGGAACATCATTGTAATGTAACATTTCCTTAATGGTTTCCTACCCCCTGGAAAGACCCCAGAGCTCATTTTGGTTAGTCGAGTAAGCAGCAGCTGTTTGTTGTGCAAGGTCAAAGAACAGTGTTGTGGAAGAGATGTCACCAATGAGTAGTGTGTTTTGGTGGGTGTTGTGTGTGAGAAAGGGAATGTGATCCAGTCTTAGTGCTTTTACATGTAGCTGCATCTTATTCATGGAGCTGAATGCGAAGAGATTGCAAGGGATACTTTCGTAAATAGCATCTACAAACCAGAATAACTTGTTGTCAAGAAGTCATATGGGAATAGCAAAGTGTTTAGTACTATTTTGAATCTTATTTGGCTGCTGAAGAATCTTGTTCTCTTTGGGGCTGTCTTGTGGGGCCTGTTTGTCTGGAGAGGGAAGGAGTTTCTATCAATGCAGATTTTGGTGGGAGTCCACCCAGAAGTGAGTGAAGCCTAACCCCTGGACAAACCCTTAAGGCACCAGTAGATACTTTATGAAGTCAACCTAAGAGCAACAAAAGCACAACATCTGAAGTTGACATTACACCACCAGTAAATAATATATGGATTCCATTGAAGAGCAGTGGGAGTCAACCCCTGCAGGTAACCATTAAATGTTATGTGATGACTGCCCAGGAGTAACAGGAGTCATTATTTAGCTGAACATTGCCAGTAGTTGCACCATTAATACTGAACTCTCTGACTTATTACTCTGAGCCAAGGGTGAAATATTGATGTATGTTAATTTATAACACTAGTCAGACAGCTTACTACAAAAGAATGCATCCATCGGCAGTGTTGTTATTACCAATAGTTACAATTGTCATTGGTTCTCAAGTTATTGAAGTAAGAAAAAGGGTTCATACGGCCTAGTCAGAATTGAAACCTGTGATTCAGCGGTCACTCGAAGACTGTTCTCTAAATATTGTTCATACATAAGTCAAGATTGAGAATGCAAATGTTGCATCAGACATAATAAGCAGATCCTGATTCTCAAAATAAAGGGGTGCACATTTTCACTACTGCTTAAAATCTATAAGATAATCAGATTTTCCACATTCATATTTTTTTTAAGCAACTGATATTTCCATGAGAGCATCAAGGGGGTCAGGTTTGAGCACTGGAAAGAAAGAGTACAACTAGGCAAATCTTAAATGCATGGTCAAACATGCATGGATTTTTTAAACTTAACCCATAGAGCATATATGGTGTGATTATCTGACCAAGCCCTCATATTGGCTATAACGACTCCGTTATAAAGTGAAAATGGAGGCTCACAAATTTCTTCCCACTGGGAAAATGCTTTTTATTAAATTGATGCAGACAGAATAACATTTCTGAATTGAATGAATGAATGCTTAGTGAACTCATGAGACATACACATTTTTCAGAACACTAATAAAGAAAAGTGATAATCTGACTAGCATTTACAAAGCAAATAGGTCTGACTTGAAACTGAAAATGAAAGCCAGAACTATCACATATGGCAATGCTTGCTCATATTGCATACTCAGGCACATTAGTTACCGTTTTTATTCCCAGCTCATGCCTAACATACCAGATTTAAATAAAACTGTAAACACACATAAATCCCTCCGCCAAATGTGCCCTTTGCATGTCCTCAGAGTTTTGAAAAGCTGCAATGGCCATTTTTATGAAGCACCTTGAGCCAATGTTAGAGGTCCTTAGAGTTACACACAAGTCCTTGTTGAAGAATTTTGTAGTACATTGTCCGGTACCAGAGGTCCCTTGAATCGGTCACAATTCCTTGCTGTAGCTGGCCGCAGTACCTTAGGCATTTGATAGTGGAACGTAAAGTCAGACACAAGCCCTTGCTGTAGGCAGGCTGCAGTCCCTCAGGCCATTACTGTAGGTCCTGTAAGAAATCAGGATATTAGTTTAGGGAGGTAGAAGCCCTCCTCAAGCAACAACCACAATCCTTGACAGGGTGAACCACAAAAGCCACTAAAGTAAGCTGTGCTTAACCCTCTGGTAGCCTGGCACAAAGCAATAAGGCTTAACTTAGAGGCAATGTTTAAAGTATTTATTCAGCACCAAACATTATAAAGTGAAAACACAACACAAGAAAAATCCCAAACCAATTTACAAAAATAGAGTACATTGTAATAAACAAATTGATGACAGAACAACAAAAATCTAATCACTAGAACCGGAGATATTCATGTTTGACATTTTAAGTAGGTATAGAGCATAAAAACAGAGTCACTCGCAATGGTTATGCTAGACTGGGGGATACAGACACCAGGTTAGTTCCACTGAAAAAGTTACCTTCTGGCATGAAAAGTTCTGTTCACGGTGGAGGAGGCCGCGAGGAGAAGGGAGAGCATCACGGATGGTCGTGGCTGTAGCACGAAAAGCAGGCCGGGTAGCAGGGGCTGTTGTCATTGTAGCATGGAGAGCCGTTTGGGCGTCGTGGACGGTCGTTGATGGAACTTCGCATTGGCTGTCACCACGGGCTGTGTTTGCTACAATGAAGTGCAGATATTGCATTGCCAGGCTTCACGGATGGTCGCTGTAGCGCAAGGGGTCAGCTTCCCGTTGGCGGTCATTGCTTTGCTGGTCATCGCTGGGGTTCGCTGTAGTCCAAAGAGTCAGCTTCACATTGGCGGTCATCGTGAGCAGCAGAGTATCAATGCAAATGGGCCCATTCGCAGTTGTGAAGTGCCCAAAACTTCAGTATTTCACCTTTCTTCACAGGAGAAGCTCAACTGATTCCAACCAAGGGTGCAGGACTTGGAGAGGAACCTCTTGGGAATGAGGAACTCACTCCAGCAGAGGCCAGCAGGTCTCAGTAGGTCAGCTGGGCAGTTGCAGGGAGGACTCTGGAAGTTGTGTCTCTGTGCCTTAGACAGAAGGTCAGCCAACTGACCTTGGAGTCACACAGGTTAGCCTGGGATGAAGGAAATAGAGTCAGTCTTCCTTCTCAGAAAGCAAGATAGTCCTCAAGCAGCAGGACAGTCCTCTGGTAACAGTAGGGCAGTCTTCTGTGGAGCAAGTCAGTTCTTCTTCTGTAATGTCCAAAAGTCCAGGTGTGTACTGACGAGTGGCTCTTGAGGTCCAATATTTATACCTTAATGGCCTAACTTTAATGATATCCTGTGCCACTTTCAATTTGGCTTCTGCAGCAGCTGGTGTCAGTCTTTGATGTGGGGGGGACTACCTATACTACTCCATCTGGTTTTCAAAAGGTCTTCAGTTCCCCTGTCAAAGCTGCAAGTCTGGGGTAACAAAAGACTAGTGTCAGGTTCCTTTGTGTTTGCTGGAGGCAAGGCACAGATCTGCCCCCTGACACCCTCGCAGTATGCCCAATCCTGTTCCCACCTAGTTCCCTTTTATGTTACTGTCTGGAAGGAATACACAAACCCCAACAGCAGAGCCATTCACAGTCATGTGACCCAGGATGCTGACTGAAGGCACAAATTATTGGGACAAGAAAACACCAACTTTCTAAAAGTGCCATTTTCAGAACTTTGACTTAAAATCAGACTTCACCATTAAAGAGAATCTTAAATTACAATTTATTTGAGTGAAAACACCATTTCTCTATCTGCTCTCAATCAAAATTATCACTTATTAAATGTAATAAGGTAACCAAGTGTTAGTCAATGGGAGAGATGGGCTGTACAACACTGAAAAACGACTTGGGAGTTTTTAACTGCTAGGACATGTAAAACATAAGTACACATGTCCTACTTTTTAAATACAATGACCCTGCCCTGTGAGCCTTTATAGCCTACTTTAGGGTTGACTTATATGTATTAAAAATGAAGGTTTAGGCCTTGCAAAAGGTTTTTTGCCAGGTCAAAATGTCTGTTTAAAGCTAAACACAGGTTGCAGTGGTAGGCCTGAGACATGTTTGAAAAGGCTACTTCAGTGAGTTGCAAAAAGAGTGCTGCAGGCCCACTAGTACCATTTAATTTACATGCTTGGGGTACATGTAGCACAATTAACTATGGGCTTACTAGTAAATTAAAGGTGCCAATTAGGTGTAGACCTATTTTAACATATTTGAAGAAGGGAGCACAAGCTTAACACTGGTTAGCAGTGGAAACATGCACAGAGTACTAAAGCTGATAAAAACAAATCTGGCAAAACAGGAGGGGTAAAGGCAAAAAGTTTAGGGAGAAAACCACACCAAGGATGTCGGGTCTAACAGGTCCCATAGGTATTCACCACTTGCCCTTATCCTCTGGATCCCAGAAAATTATGAACAGATGCCTATGAAGGCCTCTCGTTTGCTGAAAGCCAAGAGAAACAATGTTAAAAAGCTTGACTGTGCTTTTGCTTTTAGCAGGCCAGAGCATAGAGTGGGTGTGGCTTCAACGTGCAGATTTACATATTTACTTTCACAAGTATAATGACTTTGTTTGTTTTCAGTGTATTAAATAAGTATGCTAATTTTGTATTATGATCTTTACAGACATTATTAAATCTCTGCGTTCAACTGCTGTATGTACTGGGAAAGGTCACCCTAACATTGTACATAGAAATATTGTATATCAGCAGCAAACGCTTAGTTGTTTTATTTGCACAAAGTGCTCAAGGGTAGAGCATCTTCTATTAGAAGTTCCAGGAAACATGCACTCAAGTAAACTATTTACGTCACCCCTTGCAGGAATTTCCAAATAATGCTAACAATTTCCTAGAACCACTTTGCCATTACATGCATTAATTCAAAAACAATTTACGGATTCTTCTAGTTTCCTTCACCTGAAACATACCCTACCAATTCTTCCCTCGCATTCCTAAAATCATAGTTTGTTTTAGCGAGCACAATTTGTCCCTCGTATTTCAAATCACCTACCTCATCACTCCTAATTGAACAAAATTAATATGTGAGGAAGGAGGCGTGACTCAGATTGGTTAAGAATATAAGCCTGAATTTGTGAGGCAGACATGTCTTTGTCACTCTTTCAACCCCCCCACACACACACACACTCATGGTAACCAATAGTAAATCATGCTGGTAGACAATGTGTGACACCAAAGGAAATCCCAGCGATAGGGGAAACCATTGGCAAAATGGTGCACTACACTGCTCGATCATTGTGCGCAACTACAGCAGAGGAGGCTCATACACCTATCAGACCCCCAGGATTTTGGGATTTACAAAACAATTGGGAAATTGGCACTTTTGTAAAGACACCATGATTTTTACAAAAGTGCCCATAAAATATGTTTAAAAAAAATATGGCATTCACCATATCTTGACTGCCTTTGGCTGCAGCTGAGCCAATAAAGGGAGGGTGAGCAACAGGGTAGCAGAGGTGTTAAATTCCTCTGTCGTCTGCCTTTGAAATGCACAGAGCCCCCTCTTGTGCGATTAGCCTGCAGCCCACCTCACACATTTGTGTACCTCCTGCAGACCCTGCAGGCCATTGAAAGGCACTCCTGCCCCCCACCTTCCACTGCACTCCTCTCCCTCGACCCGCTTGTCTCCTATTAATCCTAACCTTACCCATGTCTCCTCATTTTTTAAAATATATATGCCCTCAACCTTCTCTGTCACCTCCCCATCCCCCACCCCTGCTGCCCTGCACGCGCAGGTTGTCTGATGACAAAAAGAGATGGTGTCATATTTTAATCTGCTCTCTTTAGAATCGGACATCCTCCAGTTTGAGGGTCTGTGCTGCTGGAGACTCTGTGAGATTCCAGATTGTGACATAGCACAGTCTCCAGCAGTGACAGCACAAGCCTTGCAGTATTTTTGTGGCAGGCACATTTTTTGCCCACTGCAAAAATACAGCAATTTTTGAGGTTTTGGGTCACAAATTTTACCTTTTTTTTCTGCACAATGTGCCACCCAGAGCTGCAAAATCCTGGTGGGAGGGGTTGGGGGTCTGACCTATACACTCAATCATAGTCAAAGGAATTTAGTCACAGGTTGAGCAGTTTGTTTGCATCAGAAGAATCCTCCAAAACAAATGAGAGACATGTTGGTGAAAGTAGGGGATAACATAGGAGCAGGTGTGGGAAGCTAGATCAAATAACACAGTTAGAAATGATATGTGCCTTCGACCTATCTGGGAAAAATAAGTCGAATTTTGAGTGAAAAATAGTAAGGGCCTCATCTTTCTGCTCTGTGTGACAGGGAAAGAGCAGGAATGCATCGTATTTAAGTCAATACGGGACAACCCTGTCCTTTCCCTTGCACTGGTGCCCGTTTGGCAGCCTAGCGCCAATGCAGGCACCCTTGCACCATGGTGCAGGGATGCCTGTGTTGCATGCAGGATTGTTTTTGTGCAGTAAGGGGCGCCTTCTTGCTCAAAACCAATCCTAGGAGGCATATTCTATATTTCTATCTGTACTGCAGAATGCAGCAAATATAAAAAGAGGAAGAAACTAGGAGAAATATAGATATTTCTCCTTGTTACGCCTTGTTACGCCTACCCCGGGAAGGTGTACGTTTTTGTTGCATCCCCAGGTTTGAAAGTTCTTGTAAATCTGATGGTGTGTCAAAATCCATGGGAGTTGCATCGGAACACCTACGCAATGCCTAGGGAACGCAAACCCAGGGCAAAATATCGCAACACAGTGATTTGCGTTGCGCTACCTCAGATTTTTTAAGCCACTCAGACCCACTCAAAATGGCTTTGCGTGGCTTCAAAAATCTGACTTAGAGGTTTACGTCAAGCATGTACAATGGTGTGTGGTGCAAACCTGATGCAGCCCTCTCATAAATTAGGCCCCCAATGTGTAATACTAATTGAGGGCAGTCCTGGGGCTATATAAATTATAAAGAGGATTTGTGTATTACGTTAATATAACATTACAGCTTTTTGCGTATGGTAGTCAGTACTAGCTCATTCGTATATTAAATAACTTTAAAACACAATCCCAAGAAAGTCTGCGCAATGAGGTCACAGGATTCCTTATTCACATTTTGTAATTCGTTGTACAATACGAAAGAAATTCTCATCATCGAAACGAAAATTGATGCCCTTGTTATTGTTATGCTTTACATAATCCATTAAGACTTGGGCTGAAGGGGATCTTTGAATAGAAATAAAACTTATATGTAGTCAAGTCTCATTCTAGAGAAAATAAAAATGAAAAGACGATAAACACGCGTTTCAGTTTTTTTTTTTTTTTAATTCGAGTGTTCCCTTGCATTGCGTGATCTGCCAAGCATCCATTCTTACTAACTGACTGGCATACTCCAATAGACCACCGGAAAAAAACTGGCAACGGTTTTGTGCATACACTATAAATATGAAGCCTTTTTCCATTTCGGGCTCCTTTATTCCTCATTTAGACAGCTAAATGTACACATTGGCGGAAGAGGAGCCCTGTATGTTAGAAAATGACAGCCATCGCCGCTGCACAACTGACGCTCAGATTAATGCGGCCGGTGGTATTTGTTTAATAGCTTTTTAACGGATGTGCTTTCCTCCGAAAACATGCGTGATGCACTATTAGGCTCAGAATGAGAGAGCATGTAGACTGTTCCTGAAGAGTCACTGGGGAATACTTAGGCGGAGAAGGATAGTTTTCACTGAAGACGTATATAAGTATGTGCTGAGTTGATAACGAGGAATTGCAGAGGAGCGGCCTTCTTACAGCACAGGTATAGAGTGGGCTCAATTCAAATGTGACTGTGAGTTTTCACCACATCGCCACACCAGAGCGTGTGATTACTACTTAAGATCAGGAATTTAACGTGGACCTACTCCACTTCCTTTGCTGGGGTTACCACTTGAGGAGTGTCACAAATACATTGCTGTTTTAGTCCTGCGCATTCCTTTTACAGATCATCAATATCAGGCGCAGTACTGTACTTGCCCATTTAATACAAAACAAAAAACAACTCCCAAAATGCTCTGCTCTGTTAAATAAAAGCTATGACAAGAAACATGCTGTACCGGTTATATGGTTGTAACCCTGCTGTCTGCAATTCACAGATAACAGAATCTGTGTCATTCTCTCACCGTACCATTCGATGTGTTTTAGGATCTGGACAGTGCTAAAATGCAGTATGCAAAATATTCTGTGTACTCCTGAAAAGGATGGGGATTACCTTGGAGCCCTTTTCTCTGCTTTTGGTTAATTTACATACACCTATTTTAGTTTACTGCTTCAAATGATTCAAAACTACAGGGTCTGCACTGTATTAAAATGGATTCAGCCAGTTAGAAAAACACTTCTTTGCCAGTATAGCTTCAAAATATTACATGTATAGGAAGTAGGAGTGGGCAAAATTGTTTGTCAAAATGTGAAAGGGTTCCACCCTTTTTTTAGCCCATCTATGCACAGAATTTCTCAAAAAGTCATGCCATCTGCTGTGTGAACAAACTATAGAAAATGGCAGATTATGTACCCTTTCAGAAATAGACCTTGTGTTTTGGGCCATCCATGCCTCACTATACTGCAAAATGCAGTCTAGGTAGCTACATAATACTCACAGCTATGCTGATTGTTAGAAACTGGGCTGTAGGTTGACTGGGGTATGAGCCCTAGTCAAGCAGCAACCACAATTCTAGTCAGGGTAAAAAGCAGTCAAACCTAAAATTAAACTGTGCTCGCCCTCTGGTAGCTTGGCACAGGGCAGTCAGGCTTAACTTAGAGGCTATGTGTAAAGTATTTGTGCAACACTTCAAACAATAAAACAGTGAAAACACCACACAAAAAGATTCTGCACCAGGTTAGGAAAATAGAGCTTAATTTAATAAATACAACAAAACCAAAACAACTAAGGAATAAACTGTAGAATAGCGCTAAGAAGCAATAAGCGCTTACTTGAGATTTCAGTTCGCGCCGGACTGGGACAAAGTCAAAAGTTCAGGCCGACCACAATAGAGCACAGGCCGGATTTAGGGACCCAATGAGGTCCACTGAACAAAAGTACCTTGATCCTGGCTGCGCCTATTTCTAACATGCGAGTCGAAGTTAAAATGATGCATCAGTCTCGATCCACGCAGTGGAGACAATGCCCTGTTCCTGATCCGTGCAGCAGCGAAGATGGGTTGGCTCTGATGAGCGAAGAGCTGCGATGTGGCGATTCGGCATCATCATCCTGGATGCAGTCTACAGAGTTGCGAAGAGCATGTGCAGTGGTGGTTCCAAAGGCGATGCATCGGGGCCGATCCACGCAGCAGAGGCAAGCCCCATTCTGGTCACGCAACAAGAGTGATGCACCAGTTCCGATCCACGCTACAGGGGCAATGAGCTAGTTCTGATCCATGCAATGGTGCTGATGCAACGGTTCAACAGAGGATGCATAGGTTTTGCTTAAGCAAGAAAACAGGAATGATGTGCTGGTTCTGATCCACGCAATAGAAGTGCTGCACCGGTTCTGATCCATCCAACAGGGGCAATGCTCCAGTTCTGATCCACGCAACAGTGCCAATGAACCGGTTTGACAGAGGATGCATGGTTTTTGCTGAAGCAAGCACCTTAGGCCTCACTTCCAAGGGTCCACGGTTGGGTTGGCACCACTTGGCAGGTCAGACTCACAGATGGCAGAGCCCAGGTGCAGAAGCAGGTAAGTTGGACGTCTTTTATGACGTTTGAGCCTTCTGATCAGGAGGCCAGCCAGCTAGCCCTTGGAGCCACTCTGGGTTCAAGTGATGCAGGTCGAGTCCTTCTCACCCAGGCAGGGGAAAGGCAGGCAGCAGAGCAGCACAGCAAGGCAGGAGTCCAGTAAAGCAGCAGTCCAGCAGAGTGGCAGTCCTTCAGCAGCACAGCAGTCCTCCTTGCTGGCAAAGTCTTCACAGTTTCAGAAGTGTATTGAAGTGGTGTTGTCAGAGGTTCAGTACTTAAACCCAGTTGTGCCTTTGAAGTGACAGAGACTTTAATGACATGTCTTTGAAGTGCACAGAGGTCCTCCTTTCCTGCCCTGGCTCCAGACTCACTACAGGGGGGTATGCAGTCCTTTGTGTGAGGACAGGACATAGCCCATTCAGGTGTAAGTGAGGCTGGGTTCAGCTCCTCCCTTCCATCTTGCCAGGATGACCCATCAAGTCACACCAAACCTCCCATTGTGTGTGGCTGATTAGGAGGAATACACAAAGCCCAGCTGTCACCCTCCCCAGATGTGTGTCAGAGACAGGCAACATGCACCAAATGGCTAAAGTAAGAAAATATCAACTTTCTTAAAGTGGCAATTTCAGAATTGCAATTTAATATCCGACATCACCATAAGTTGTGATTTTAAATTGTGATTCCAGAGACACCAAACTTGGAAAGACCATCTCTTCACAATTCAGAATTACACTTAAAATATGTAATAAGGTAATCCCAATGCTAGCCTATTGAAGAGATAGGCCTTGCAATAGTGAAAACATGAATTTGAGCGTTTTTCCACTACCAGGACATGTAAAGCTCAAAAGTACATATCCTACCTTTTAAATACATTGCAGCCTGCACTGTGAGTTGTCCAGGGCCTACTTTAGCAGTGACTTATATGTACAAAAAGGGAAGATTAAGCCTTAGCAAGAGGTTTATCTTGCCATGTCGAAATGGTAGTATAAACTGCACACAGATGCTCTGCAATGGCAGGCCTAAGCCATGATTAGAGGGCTACTTAAATGGGTGGCACTATAAGTGCTTCAGGCCCACTAGTAGCATTTAATGTACAGGTCCTGGGCCGAAATGCACTTTACCAAGGACTTATAAGTCAATTAAATATGCCAATAGAGGATGAGCCAATATTACCATGTTTAGGGGTAAGAGCACAAGCACTTTAGCACTGTTTAGCAGTGATAAAGTTCTAAAGCCAGCAAAAATGAGTTCAGAAAAATGGAAATTGGAAAAGGTAGGCAGAAAGTTGGGGGCGGGAGGGGAAGACCACCCTAAGGCTGTCAGGTTTAGCACTGATTGGCAACCAACAGCCAATCAGATTGGTCTAAACATACATGCTAATTCTTGTTAGTTGAAAGGGTTGTCAGATTGTTGCAACAGCTTGGTGTTTGATACTCAAATATTCCAATAGCTTACTTTTTGAACCAATCAGAAACAGTCCCTGTTTCAGTACCATTCTGTCACCGGTAGCCAATCTACCTGGACTGCAGAGTCAAAAAATCAATAGTTATACAAATCACGCATTACAAGCCACAGGCAGAAGATCCCCAAATCTGGCATACTCACATCACAGCACTGCTGCTCAATTACATAGAGATAACAGTTTCAAACTGTAGACATGTTACACCAAATGTCAAAGCTCAAGTCTCGGCCAGCAGAAGTGATAATATAATAAAAGGTTTTAACAATGTAGATTTTTGTTGTACTGTGTCATTCACACAGAGGCCACCAAGTGCTCCAATTTAGAGTTCCTGGAGCCCTTTCTGAGTGCATGTTGAATGTAGTTTGACTTATATGGGAGGTGCTAGGTGATGCTTCAAGCATGGTATTGTGAACGTTGCTATGCATAAACATGGTGATGCAGAGAATGTGAGAGAAGACAAGGATTTTTATACCTACCATTTCAAGAGTGGTTTCAAGGTCTAGACCAGCATAAAGTGTACAACATGTTGATTGTTGTAGACCACCATTGAGTGCGTTACAGCTATTAAAACCAGTCAAAAAACACATGTTGGCAGGTTAGTACTGACAATAATACGTCATTGTAGCTAGTTTCCTCCTTTGTCTAAGAATTTAAATTTGAAAACTGACAACATCAAGTTAAAACTGTCCTAAAATATATATAACGAAAGACATATAAAATTGATTTGGTGTCTCATATGGTCATTTTGTCCTATAAATATCGGTGTGTGTGATGGTGTAGCATACACCCTAGGAGAGGCTACCATGTTTCTTACCCTTTATGTTAGGTTACCATTCCCATTTGATAGCAAATAACCACTCACATATTGTACTACCAGTGTCCTCAATAAGATAAAGATTTGTCATTGTACAATATTTTAAACTTGGTGGACTGAGTACGCATGATAACTGCAGACACTTGGCAAATGTCCACTTAAATCAACAGGTTATTCCATTTAGCTAATAGAGCAATTTGCATCCGATGTTTTGGTGGGAACCTGCATTACCGTGAACCGGTATAGATGTCTCAGTAGTTTACGCAAACATATTTTACTCGACATTGGCAACTGTGGGGAGATGTATTTCAGTTGCATGTGCTTTGTGTGCTTTTCCTTAAGGGTACGTGGTCTATGAAAATGTTCCGAGACTCATTGATGCCACTGATCGGTGGTACCTGATGGATACTCCACTAAATACTTTATTGATAATGTTATAAATTAAAATTATATTTACAGTCTACCTTTATCTACCTTTATCTATTTTGAAGATTTCTTGAATTCACTGTCATTTTAGTGTTCATAAAAAATAGACTGCTCTAAACCTTTGTGTCAAATAAACTTGCTTTGATTTGCACAATAAAGTTTAGAGCACTGGAAGATTCTTCTGGATGGCAAGCAGTGTTAAGATGATTTCAACTTCAAGAATGCACATATTTTGTTTTACCAGTTTTATGACTTATGTCACCATTTATAATTTGCGCCTTTACTGTTCTATTATGTGCGACTGTCTTTCTCTGTTTTGGGGTGACTGGTTTCTATTGGGATGTGTTGATATTTTAGGTAGGCTGGAGGCCATGGAAAGTATGAACTCTGGTTTCACGTAAACTGCACTATAAATTACTCGGTGGGAAAATATGCCACCTAAGAATGAGTGAGGAATAGAGCAGTTCAATGAAAATGAATTAGATGTACATGCATATCCATTTTAGAAGTGCACAGGTGTATACAACAATTAATGAAGAGTATTGACATTAATCATGCAATATAAGAAATGCTTAATTTGAACCGGTGGTTCCACGTGGGGCCCACCAGCCAGTCGTGGCTGGTCCATAGAGGAGGTCAGGTCATTGACCCCCCCCCGCCTTGCTCTTCAACTAATTGCTTTAAATGTTACAGCTTTTACATGAAAATTAACGATCTCATTGATCATTTGTTTCCATATAAAAGGTTTACTACTGCCTTTGCAGCAGAAGAGGGCTCCACTAGCTGTATTGCACATGTGTCAGGCACTTGGCTGTTACAGCCCGGCCTTACACAAACCCAATGCATTTTTGACATGCTGCACTAGTGTGACGCAGTGCAGTATGACAGATAATGGAGCTTCAGGGCTTGTCAATCATAACCCTCTTACCCAATCAGAAGTCGGAATAGAGAAAAAGGGTTTACTTCTAACCCTATTCTGGCTTCTGATTGGGTAGAAGCTTGTGGACCTGGCCATGGTGTGCTGCTTGAATTGCTGGAATAAAGGCAGGTACAATCATGGGTCCAGCAGAGCATGTCAACTCATGTCAATGTCAGAGGACTGACAGGGGTAAGTTTTGTTTTCAGCAGTGTCACTTTGTATGAGTGTGTGTATTTGTGTTTGCCCTCATGCCTGGGACTGCATGTGTTTATCTGTGCGACTGTCTCTGTATGCATGTGAGCCTGGACTGTGTGTTTCAGTGCTTGTATGTGTGAGCATGTGCGTGTGTGAGCATGTGCGTTCGTGAGTGTGATTTGAAACTGAACGCCTGTGAGGTAGGGAGGTGTTGGGTCTGGGAGTTGGCAGTAGCGGGACTCTGAGGGATAAAAGCACCCCTGCTGTCTGTTATTTTGGCAAATCAAGCCCTAATTTGGTTGTGTTGTAATTACAGGGGTGACAGACACCCAACATGACACCAAGCAGCTCAATTGTCCTTCCTTCCACTTCAGCATGAATGTAGACTGAAATCCCTGGGCTTGCGAAGAGTGCCTAGATGTTAATCTAAAGACTATCTGCAGTGGACAGACCTTATTGTTAGCCGCAAGCTCACCAAGCTCACACTCTTTATAGCAAAGTAGTTCTCACAAGTATGCTCGTCCGTACATATTGAAATAAACCCAATTTCAACTATAGATCACACTAATAGAACTGAAATAAGTTTATATTCCAGGCGGTGCAAAAACATAACTCACAAGAAACTGAAAGCCCCAAACGCGGTTAAAGCCAGGCCTCTCAGAGCTTGACTGGGCTACTTAAGAAATGTCCAACCTTCACACAGGTATAAACATCCTTAAGCATTAAAAGGTATAGCATAGCAGGCCTCACTTGTTTAAATTTTAAATCCTTCAAAAAAGGAGATTAAAAATATTTTCCTCGGAAAAATAAAAAAACTGACAGAACAGTACATAATGTGCAGTGGTCCAGGCCAAAGTTTTATCACACTCACAAGGTTTAAGAGAGCACCCAGTCCTTGGGAAACTAATTAATTGTACAAAAAGGTTCAGTCAAACCTTCTCAATAGGTTGCGATGATACACATTGGTCACCCATGTCAGATATGGCTCAGTTGAGAATATAGTTTTTATCAAACAATGGGCAAAGGCAGCTGGTTTCTGTAGTTCACTGCCTTCCTTTACAGCAATAGCGAGAGTTAAAAACATATTTTTAACCCATTTATAATCAACCTTGGTTATCCTATCAGGACATAACAAATTTAGGCGGCCCAATGTAGTAAACTCAGGCTTAATATATCTAAACCAAGAAATCGCTTTTACTTTATCCAGGACAAGACAGTCGCTCTAGTCAAGGTTAGCTCACTCTTGTATCATAAGGATATGCACCGTAACAATGGTCATAAAGTGATGGTATCCAAGATGCATTTAAGGCCTAATTCCTCATGAATAACATATGTTGAAGTACTTAGCGAGACGGTCAGTAAGCCCTTGGCAAACCTATTCTCCTCAACCTGAATGGCACTACAGTCCTCAGACCCCCAAATATCGCAACTATAACGTGTAGCAGACACACATTTGGCATTATAAACATGGAGAAGGGCCTTAATTTAAAAAATTTTTTTTTTTTACAGAGTTTTATATAGCGCAAACTTGACCCGAAGGTATCGGGTATCAGATCGCTTTACATGAGCACCAGTTCCATTACATGAGGACACATTCATTTTTTGTTGTTAGGCACGGGGAGATTAAGTGATTTGCCCAGAATCACAGGATTTTGCGCGTCTTTGCCGAGACACAAACCCGGTTCCCCAGATTCTAGGTCAACCGCCCTAGCCGTTAGGCCAACTAATTGGTTTCCTGCCCAACCTGGAGCTAAACTCCAAGACTAACCACCAGGGGCACGCTAGCATTAATCTTTTTGAGGTGAACAGTGGACCCCATGTGTTTCTTACATCAAGCAAAATGGCCAAGTAGTTAAAACTGTGAACTTGACTGATCTTGGTTTTGTTACAAAAGAGGGCTTATTTAGTATCATTTATAGAAAGGTCTAGACTATCCATGAAATCAGCAAAGGTATCAAGTAACAGTTGAATTCCTATTGCCGTCCTTGACATGAGGACAGCATCATCTGCATATAGCAGAACTGATAATAAGCAGGTGCCTGCACGGGTAACATCACATTGTTTCTCCAACAGCACCTCCTCTAAGCGATTAATATAGATAGTAAATAAAATTGGGCCAGGATACACCCCTGCCTTACTCTTTGTGATGAGGGGAAAGACTTTGTACAAGAGTCATCCCACCCGAACCTCACAGACGCAGACATGTTCCTATGGATGTCCCCTAAGAAAGACACCAGGGTGGTGTCTACTCCTAAAGACAACTTCATTGAACAAAGCTTGGAGCGATTCACCCTATCAAATGCTGAGGTAAGATCCATAAAACTCAGAAAAAGGGTGCCATTTTTTGCCACTGTGTACTTTTGAGTTAATAAGTGCAGGTTCAGAGTCTTACGATGGTGCTTAAAGCAGGCCTGAACACGTACTGCAAGTCAGAGATTATGTTTTTCTCCTTAACCCACAAAGATAGCCTTTCCAAGATCACCTGACCCAGGACCTTGACAGTTGTGTCAATCAAGGGGATGGACCAGTAACATCTTGGATTGGTCCGGTCACCTTTTTTAAAGATTGGCACAATGATGGAATAGGCTCATAAGCTAGGAGGACCCAGTAACACAGCAGCATGTAATACTTTGGATAACAATGGGCTCAAATAACTACATCACTCGTAAAAAAGATCTGCGGTAACTCCATCAGGGCCCGGAGCCTTATTACCTGCTAATCTCCTGACGGCACCCACAACTTTGTCAACGGGAAAAGAAAGATTGTGGTTGCCTGGATCCTTTTCTTCAAAAGATTGGGTTAAGGGCTCTGTCTCAACCTCAAAGGAATAGATTTGAGAAAAATGATCTTACCATTTGGCTTCATCTATCACTGAGGTCAAAGTTGGCCCATCCTCAGCTGCTAAAAATGGATGATTAAGAACTCTCTAAAAGGTAGCACTATTATTAAGGATGCTGGCTCTCAATTATTGTTCCCAAACATCATCCTTGAGAGATTCTTTCCGACGTAGCCTTATTATAAATGTCACGGAAGCAAGTGAACAAAAACGTCTAAAAAAAGGTGTGTTCATAACAGGCATGGGTTTCTTGGAGGGCCAGTATATTATATTGCCTAATGAAGTCTAGCCAATTCGGGTTGTTAAACTTCTCCTCGAGTCCTGCTGCATTCCATAAGAGAAAGCTGAGCTGATCAACAGGATCAGACCTTAAAGAGGATCTATCAGCTCCCCCCCTTAAATCCAAATCTACATCACAGTCAAAGGGGGTTAGTCAAGCCACCTCCTTAAGTGTATCGAGAATGTCAAATCTATTAGAGAGAGTAAGGGGGAAAGTGGAATCCCTAAGATGCCTGGGATGTGCCTCATGGAAGCCTCGATTCACCTAGGAAATAATGGGCCTGGAGGTTCTTGCATTAAGCAAGGTACCCAGCCTATAGAAAAACCCCAGCAGCTGCAACCCAATGCTCATAGAAGGATCTTCCTTCCCTTCAAAGAGGCTAAAGTTCTGCCAACAGCGCAAGTGTTAATAAATTTCAACAGTATTCAATCGCCATGAAAAGATTTGGTATACCGCCCCACCCATCCTACCCTACATACCATGTTAATTTGAGTGTGAATACTTGCATCGACCCAAACCCTTCTTGTTAGCCAATGTGCCACTTTGTTCTTTAACTGAAAAACCCTTTCACTAGCGTTCGGTTTAAGCGGGGGTATGTTTGTTATGTTATATTAGTATTTTTATAGAGCGCTCGATTACCAATAAGGCGTCTTGGCGTTAGCTTAGAACCAACAAAATGATGCCCCACACTGTGACGGTTATTATGCAGAGAAAAGCCATGTTTTCAAGGCCTTCCAAAAGGATAATATATTGGGCATGGCTTTAATGTATAATGGAAGTCCATTCCAGACCTCTGCAGCACCCAGCACAAATCCCCTGCCGCCCCAGGACATGCAATTAAACCTGGACAGTGTCACCAGCTTGGTAGAGGCTGAGCAAAGGGGCCTACCAGGCCTGTTTCAATTGAAACTTTTCCTCAGAAAAGCTGGCCCATGGCCATGCAGTGCTTTGAACGTAATGTTAAGCGCTTTAAAAACAATTCTCTGTCTGACCAGGAGCCAGTGCAGTTCTCAAACAAATCTAGAGATGGACTGATATTTGGAAATTTTTAACAAAATTCGATCTGCCGCATTTTGCAGTACCTTCAGCTTATTTATAACAGATTGATGGGCATTAAGATATAGCCCATTGCAATAATCGTTCTATGCCATCACTGAAACAGTGACAGCTAGTTTCTGCAATTGGGCGGGAATAAACAACAAAATCTTCTTCAGTAACCAAGGCGTGTAAAACGCCACTGACGTGACTCCATTCGTCTCATCAGAAAAAGTTAGTGTGTCATTATAGATCACTCCCAGATTTTTTGCTTTCCTGACAGGAAAAGGAGGAGAGCCAAGCTCAGATGACTACCAGGATGGAGACCAGAAGGATGGCTTGGCCCCAAAAATCAAAACCTCAGTTTTTGCTGAGTTAAGTTTAACGCAGTTTCTGGCCATCCACAGACTAACAGCCTGCATACAGTCATTGAATCTCCCATCACAGCCCGAAACCCCTGGGCCTAAAGATATGGTGATTTGTGCATCGTCTGGATATGATGAGTGGGAGAAATCAAACGATCTTATAAGCTCTGCCAGAGGGGTAACATATATATTAAAAATTGTCGGGCTAAGAGAGGATCCTTGTGGAATCCCACATGGAAGAGAGTATGCAGGCAATGTGAAATTACCCAAATTAACCACTTGTTCCCGCTTACTGAGAAAGGAGTTCCACAATTCCCAGGCTACTCCGATACCCCTATCCTGCTCAAGCAACCATCAACAGCCCATGATTGACTGTATCGAAGGCTGCTGATAGATCAAGCAGGACAAGGGCAGCTCTTCCTCCTTGATCTAAAGTCATTTGAATTTCTTCAGTGGCTTTATTAAGAGCTGTTTCCATGCTGTGTTCAGCACGGAATCCAAATTGAGTGGTGTCCAAATAGTTATTATCCTGAATGTGTGCGACCAATTGCATATTCATCACTTTCTCAATACATTTTACTGGTAGGGTAAGACAAGAAATTGGCGATAATTGCTCGTAACCTGGGGATCAAGCGATGTTTTTTTAATAAGGGGTAGTACCGAGGTTTTCTTCCATCAAGTAGGAATAATACCAGTGACACACATCTGCTGGAAAATATCAGTCAGAGTGGTTGCCATAGTTTCTGCTGCTAAGCTAGTCACCCTGGGTGGACAAGGATCACACAGCGGACCAGACTTTGACATATTGATTTACTTTGTGACCTCCTCACTAGAAGGAGAAGTGAAATTCTCAAGGTTCATGAGCGTGACTTGATGACTGGAATTAGTGGGATCTGGAATTCCAGTCATTATGTTTACTAAGACCACCACATAAGGTGTGAAATCAGGGGGAAGATCCAGCTGATCGATCTTAGGCAGATATCCGCACGTGCCCTCTCGCCCAAGAGATTGCCACTTGATCCCTCTTTAAGGTATGTGGGGCAAGTGCATGTCCTAACTCTGGGACGTGGGTGGGAAGGGCTTTACTTTTTTACAGCCTTTGAGTTGTCAGAACAAAGTCCCCCCATATCCTACAGAATTAAGAACAATATCACTGGGTGAGGGGGCCGCAAGAGTAGAAAAGAATGGGTTATTCCCTCTAGCATGGTTACCCTTCAAAACTCCACCAGCGGTGACTGAGCTAAGGACAGAATTAGGCTGTTTCTTTTGGCAAACCAAGTGGTTACAAAACTGACCTGACAGAAGTTTCACCATTAGGCTGTCACTGGTTTAAAAAAAATCCATGACCCTCGTGTTTAGGGCAAGAACAACATCTCTTACAGTGTTAAATTAATTCCTCAGAATATCAACAATAACTTTAATATCGTCAAGACATGCAACATTAGGGACCAATTTGGAAATAGACTGAAGTTCCTTTGCTCTGTCTAAAACAATTGGTGAGGTATAGCAATTAAATGGAATTAAAGGAGACAAGCAAGTTGATTTGTTAGCTGTTACAACTTTTAATTGCAACCCGCCATTAACAGGGGCTGACTGAAAGGCATGAGAGGTGATAGGGTCTGTGATCCTTGCCACCACCACATTTTGTAAATTAGCTGCAGGGGAGGGGGGAGTTTGGAGCTAGAATGAGGGCTATTTAACTTCCCTTTATAAAATTGAGTAATCTTCGATAATGAGGCTTTAGAGGCCTGCTCCGTGGGTGGGTTTCTTCCTTTATTAATAATATTCTCAACCTCCGCTAATAAGCATTCTATGACCTGCAAAGTACAATTGTCAGTTGCAGGACGCTGAGCGGACCTAGGCTCCTTCCCAGCACCCAAGGAATTATCAGCTGCCTTTTTTTTGCCCATATTGAGAAACTGTCATAGGGCAATAAACAATGGAGTCAATCTAGTTGCAATCAAGGAAATGTTTCTTAATGAAACCAACAACACGGCGTGAAGGCTTACCAGCAAAGACCAATCATTATCTGGACGCAGGACCAAGGGGCGTGGCCCTGCCCTCCTCTTCCTGTCACTGACGGGTGCAGGACGGGCGTGCCCTTGGCCCAGGCTTCGCATGGGCATGGCCCTCGCACATCCTGTGCAGCGTAGTTGGCAGTCGCACTTTGTAGTGCTGGTGAGAGCCCAGGGGCCTCCTCTGGTCATTCCCCCTCCACTAAAGCCACAGTCTCCTGGGATAGGTAGTCCCATTTACCATGGTTAGCATGTCCCACGCAGTGGGGTTGGCAGTTGCGCTTTGTAGTGGTGGTAAGGTCCCAGGGGCCTCCTCTTGTCACGCCCCCTCCACGGTCTCCTGGGACAGGTCTGACTGCATCAGATTTTTTGTGATCAGTTTAGTTTAGCGTTTACTTTTTATATCGGTACCATGTATTTTCAAACCCTGTGTATCTCTGCTGAGTTTAAAAAATGTTTTGCTCAAGAAACGCGCCCTTTAAACATTGTATTTACACGAGCTTGTATCATTAAATATTAGCTGATGAGCTCAATCTGCAAATCATCTGCATAAAAACGATGATCTTAAAAATGTACGGAAAAGCTGTCTCAGCCAAAGACGAACCAAAACAAACCTAAAGGTTATGTATGCAGGACAACTGGAGTTATGTGTGAATAGAGAACCAAAATATGCGACAGGGTTGTCTAAATTATGTGTCGAGAAAAGCGACCAATTATGCAGCCTTTTTTTTCCGAATGTAGGAACATTTTATACCACATTCTGGTTCATTATTATCTAGCTCAGAGTTTTCCAAACTGTGGGTTGCGATAAATAAAGATGCCTTTAAATTCTGTGTTAACTTGTCACATTTAATGGTGAGTCAAAGTCAGAGGTCAAATCTCAGGCTGCTTTATACACAAGGATTGGTGGTTCCTTTTTTTTTCTTTGACTGGAAAGTGAGAGGAGTTCTTAAAATGCATTATGTGACAATGTAGGATGTTGTTTTTTGCAATACACAAACAAAATGTAAATACCTGTAAATTATCTTTACCGCATCCGGTGTGCTGGAAACAGATTTTAATAGGATCAAAAAATATCAAGACGCTTACTTGGTGATGCACAAATGATAAATATTCACAGAAACCTGTTTCATTACTATTTGTGTGCTACATAGTTTTATCTATAACATTTTATATCTGTGCAAATTTACTGCCCATTTCAAAAGAAAATGTGCTGTCTGTAAATGACAATGCACTACCACACAATGCTTTAGTTACAGTAAAAAATCTCCCCCACTCATGTCCATTAAAGGTAGGAGGGTCGTAAACGTTTGTTGTTCTGAGAAGTGGGTTGTGGTTCTAAAAAGTTTGGGAACAACTGATCTAGCTACTTCCACAATTGAAAAAAGACAGTTATTCAAAAGGGATGCCATTGATGTATAGCATAAAAGAAAATACACACGTTCAGTAGATTACTTTTAACATGTAACACTACCCTTTGCACTTCCCAGAGTGAATCAGACTGTGTAAAATATAAGCAGTACTGTACTCAGTGGAAAACAAGCCTACGAATGCACATTACATGTAGTTAAAGGTGTGCTTCATTTATTTTCTTGACTCTGTTTTACTCTGAAAAAGTCCATAGGTGTAGAATACAGCATATAAACAGCAAAAGCCATAATACACCTCTGGTTGGTTAAAGAGGAGTACAAACTTGGTACATGCTTTAGAAACATATACTTGTGTGACGTCTCTTGATTGTGAGCCTAAAACTATTTGGCCATCACTATACTCGTCTGGCAGAGGTTAGTGTCAGAAGATAGGCATTACTACATATGGATTACTTTTGGCTAAAAGTAAAGGTTCAACAAAGCTGAGCTATTTCATCCACAGCTGCTAGACTTCATCCGCAGGTGGATGACATTACTTTCTGCTGCACAGATGCATTTACATTTGCAGAGACCGCACCCTTTGTGTCCAGCACCCCCAAATTCCGAAAGTGTTTTTTTAAGTTGATTAAGTGGGTATCCCCAATTTTGTACTGGCCATGCAGGGATCCACCGAGCCTCCCAAAACCTCTGCATAGGTATATCAAAACATTATATTGTAATCTATGCTGGGCAATGTTATTTCATATCCTCACTCCACGGACGTTCAAGGTTAAAAGGGGTGTCTCTCTGCAGGTGGGGCTTTAGAGGTTTATTGAAGGCTGTTCTCCACTTCAACATGCCAGCAGAATGATGTCCTCCACTATTCTGTCAGAACAGTCCACAATATTTAGAGAGTTCCACAGGCAGTTCGAGATCTCTTTGCCTCCAGCAGAGTCGCATCCCTGTCAGCTCCGCTGAAGGCACTGAAACTGCTGTGCAGGCCCCATGTTCAATGTGCCTGTAAAGAAAAGTACTTTAGTTTACAAAAGCAAATTTGCAAAGTGTGGATTTGATGTTGAAAAACAAAACAAAGATGGCCCTAAAGTACTAGGTGTTTTTCCCAGTGCATCAGGTCCTAGTCATTAATCCTATTTTCTATTTTGTAGACAAGGCTTTCTCTGGCAGTTCAGAACAGAAAACAATATGTTTAATTGTCTGTCCTCTTTCATGAGGAAGGTTTGATATCCATTGAGTGGTGGCTAAATGGCTGGTAGGCTGTCATTCAAAGGTTTCTAATGGCAGCGTTAGCGTAGGCTCCACCATTGGAAGCATGAAGGTTCTCCTAACTCCAGATAGAGTGACAGAACCATGAGTCTGGTGGACAGGGTGAACCGCTACATTTTTTGCTGGAGTACCATGTCCGCAAAACTCTGAATAATCCCCTGAGTACGTTGTCCTTAAACACTCCATAGCCTTTAGCAACCTTTTATAGTCCACCTGCATACAATACAAATTAGTGACACTAATGATGCTTATACTTTTATAAATTTAACTTAAATTGGCATCATATACTTCAAAGTATTGACTAACACACCAATATGTACTGTGTCAATATCCACTGAGAATCGAGCAATCGATCCTTGTAAAATTAGAAAAAAAGTATTATAAAAATGCTATTTTGGACTTTCTGTGACCAAAAGAAACAAGAAAAAAGTCTAGAAAGAATGTTAAGTTCAAGAGGCTTCGAGAACATGAAACCATTAAACTTGGAGGGGTAATCCTCAAAAAGCTTTTCTAAAAGGTTATTAGTCACTAGGATTCCAAGGCAACATGCCTTGACAATAGAATTAGTTTTTCTGGACTTTCCAATCTCTGTGCATGCACAGTTTTGGAATATTACACTGGCAGCAGAGGCAATATAGCAAATTATTATAGGAGATTAAACTGTATTTTTTATGAAAGAATGCCAATGTAAACAGACCACACACAAGCAATCTAAAAATCAAGTCATCTGTGTACGTAGAAAAAGGAATTAAAACATATTTTCGTAGTATTTCTCTCAGAAGAGATGTTGCTTCAATGAAGCCATTCCGATAAAGTTCTAAACTAGGCAGCAATGCTTGTTATCTCTTTTACAAAGGACTACTTAATTTTATTACTTTTTTTTTATCACAGATGGATGGAGATCTACCTGTACTTTGTTGAGCTAGGTTTCACATCTAGAAACATTTTGCATCATTTCTAAATAGAAATACTTTTGTACTTGTCGAATCCACGAAATTAGGGAGACTGGGACTGAACACCCTCCTGTCCATGGTGGGATGTAGGGAGGGTGGGAGAGTAAATCTCTGAACCACTTGCTACTTCCCCTTTTAAAAGATTCTTTACATACTAGGATAATTGCAGTAAAGAACCTATGCAGAATATCGCCAAAGGCATTAGGCCAGAAAGGTTACTCAGTTAGGAGCACAATCACAATTTAGTTCCTTGTAGCAGCACGGCATGAAATTTGTATCTTTAAGTTGTCAGAGGGACTGCTGTTAGACACCACCATCTGGGAATTCATGGATCAGTATCACTGCAAAGGTTGTTCTCAGCAGGACATTGGTTATAACAGCCACGTTTTTTCTAAATACCGCTACTGACTAAACAGATTTACATTACTAGGAACAGCAGACAATCCTCTTAGTTATTCTGAGGATGATGACTTTAGGCATTATAGCATTCATTTCTGGCTTCACTTCCATCATTGAATATAGCATTTCGAGGGGGAAATAAAGATAGCAGGCATAGGGATGGAGAAGTGCAGTACAGAAGCCAATTTAAACAAGAGTTAATAAGCATGCCCCTGTGTATTAGATTGTTATGGCAAAAGGACCATGCACATTTGTTGTCATTCAATTTCCTTGAAAAAGACTGCCTTTTTGTGATCAAAATTTAAAATGGTTCAGGAAAAAACACTTTCGGAACAGCTTGGCTTTTCTCAGGAAAGACATATTCAAAAGCTCTGTGGATCGAGTCAACACAATGACTCTGCCAATACTTGAATGTGCTATTGGTACAGAGATTGAGGTTTGAGGAAAGATTAATCTCTTCCAGGTGAGTTTGGAAGTATTGGTTCGCCAAGTTAGAGATCTTAATAGAGGAGCTTACACAGAATGTGTGAATGAATCTAAACCAACCTGCAAAATATGCTCTTTGATCAGGACTGCCATATTTGCTTCAAACTGATACAGTCCTTTGACCTAGTGGCACAGAAAGCCTCCCAGATTGATTGTCCTCAAATATGCAAGATTATACAACAGATGTCTGAAGATAAAGATCTCGTCTTCCCCTTCTTATGTCGTATGGAGCCAACCAGTTCAGCCATGTCCACTTCAAATGTATTGCAACACAATCTGCCAGAAATATCTTAAGAAGCCTTACTTAGCAAAGTTATAAAGGGACCTGGAACACAGGGCCTCATGACAAGTTCCAATAGGCACCAGCCCATATAGTCCAACCAGCACTTTAAAAACAATTCCCTCCCATATTCCTGACTTTAGTGTGGTTTCTCTCTGGGGCCAGGATGTCTTCCAGGAAGGCTGAAAAAAGCTATAAACTGATACCAGCTCCAGAGGCGGAGTTGTGAGGTAGGTGTGAAATGGCTTCAGAGGATGTATGCATCTCGTTACGCCACTGTAGTGCATTAGCAAATAATATCACATATTTTATGTCAGAAAAATAAAATAGCTATTTTGAAAACAAATTGCAGATTTGATTTTGTCAGACTGAATTACTTGAAATATTTGAGTGGTACTGATTGCATCTTTCAAAACTGAGATCCAAATTAATAGTGAATCACCTTTGTATTCCAAAGAGGAGTGTGTTTACATTCAGAGACTTTCCAAGTATATACAAGGAATGCTGGTGGGTGTGACTTGAACTGCAATCCAGCGTTCATAGCTTAATATTCTGCAACACATTGTGCGCTCAAACTAATACAATCTTAAATGGATGGGAACTAAATCTGTTAGTAATGAAACAGCATCAGGGATGACCCACAGTAGTGGGACCTGCGCAGAGAAGAAAACAGCATACCATTAATGGGACAGATTACAAAGTACAATGTTCCAAAATTGGAAAAATAGGGTTCAGCATGCAAAGTTGATATATTTCCTGAGACATTCTCAGCGCAGCCACATATCTGTACTAAATAACACCTCATCCAAAATCCTCATCAGGCCTGTAAAATAATTCAAATCATGGGCTTGATAAAATGAAAAGTTGCAAGGAAAAAGCATGAATTATGTGTCCCAAACTGCTAAATTCCCTTCTTAATTTACTCACAATCTTATCTATATTATGAATGTTATCACCAGCCCCCATCCTAGGCTGCATAGGTCTCAAGTGATGCAGCAAAGCATTATAATTTTATTTACCCCCTTTTATTTATATATGATGAGCATCCATATCATAGTCTTTCTTTCTTTCCCTTGTTTTATCTCTTCTATCATTCTTTCCATCCCTCTATTCTGTTTTCTGTGTCCCTCCTGCTGATTTTTCTTCCTATCTTTTCTTGTTTGTTTGTATCTTCCTGTTTTCTGTGTGCTACACCTTTCTCTTTCTATCCTTCTTTCTTATCTCCCCACCCTTCAATCTCTTGTTCTGCAAATTGTACTAAATTTGATTTTGTAAATGCTTGTATTGAAAGATTTTCTTAACATATGCAAACTTCCTCATGTTGGGTAGGCAGTCACATTAATCAAACTTTAATGGAGAGATTCGAGCATGAACACCACTTGTATTTTTTTCTGCATTCATGAGTTATATTTGTTATGCATTGAATACTTGAAAACGTCACCTTTATCTTCGCTTTCTTCTTCATAGCACTAAGATCAGACCCTACCACTTACACTGCTTTAGTTTTTGTTTAATTTCATTGTGTTCCATGTGATGTTAAGTACAGAACTTATGGCATCTCCCACTTTTTACTAATGCATGGTTCCATGCTAATTCCATTCAGTCAATTTGTGGCTTGTTCCTTATTGCCTATAGATCAGCAGACTCACTGTGCATATCAACCATTGATTCTATCATTAGGAGCATGAGTCTTACAAAAAAATTAATTCATGCACCGTAGTTGTAGTCTCATCCATCATTTACAAGGATTGATAGGTTTTAGAGGGTTCCCAAAAATCTTGAGGAACATGCCTGGAGATCTACATGAATTGTAGATTTCCAGAGATAGTTCAAAGCTACCATGCTTTCCGCATGGAACTGTCCACTTTACGTAAAGTCCCCAGGAGTAAATATGGTGAAGGTGCACATTTACATATATTCCTTTTTTCTATTTAGAAACAGGCTTCGATGCAGAGAAAAACCTTCTCATCTACCCTTTGCAATTGTTCAAAGACAATGCCAAAGCACTCACAGAAGTCCACAGACATGTAAATATGTTCAATAGAGCAGTGAAGCGAGGTTGTAGTTAGGTTCCATGTGATTTATTCTTTCCACAGAGTTGCTCATTCTTTATATCAATTCGTAATATCCAAATACAGACAGGCAGCCAACACGTGTTTCGTCACAGAGACTTTTTCAAGGCTACAAAAGGATTCATACATTGTTTTATACTCATGTTATGATAACAATGACATAGGGGGTATCGTTGGTGACTGTAACATACTGTCACCAGAAAGAATAGAGAAAACACCCCTGTGAGCCTGTTGGCCTGTAAGTGAAAGAGTCCAGCGATTAGAATGATGGTCATGTGAAGGTTCAAACAAATTGTTTGTCCTTGTGCTCGAGGCCCCAATGGTGCTGCAAAGAATATCATGTAAAGTAAATGGAGATGGAAGCGCAGTGCCACGGAAAAAGAAGTGCTAATGTTCACCAAAAAGAATAAGTGAGTAATTGATAAAGGGAGCTTATTATAGATAGTGCAGCCAAGAAACCCACCAAAGTGGAGCAGAAAGTGTACGCATAAGAAACCAAAAAATAACACTCTTTGCAATTCAGCTGGCAATTTGTTTGTCTTTAACATCAAATCTCATCATCTATTCCAGAATTGTAAGCAGTACAGTGATGGGAGCAAGCTGGATTTGCAAAGCCATTAGTAATCTTTGTGAATACGCACACAATTATAACATTCTCGGTGTTTACCCCCTTGCCAACAGCCACCTCATGAACCTCCTGTTTGTGCTTCAGTTTTCCAACCACCAATCCCTTTTGATGTGTAAATCTCAAACATATTTGTAGATTTCCACCGTTATCAATTTCACCTGCGAGCATACATGTCTGCAGATATTGAATAAATGAAGTAGGCTCTCTCGTTTGTTTTCATATAATATTTCTATATACCTTAGTGTAACATAGGAACACATAAATCTTTGTATTTCCTTTCCTTGCTGTTTAAATATCTCATTCATAGCCAAGCTTTCTCTTCTATCAATAGTTATCGTTTAGAGCTGCACCTGTACCTTTATTAGAAATCCACAAAGAAGTAGTAGAGGTTTACTCAGCAATACAGAGCTTCAGGGGCAGCCAAAGTGTACAGTGACTTTTCAATGAATACAAAAAGTATGCTGGTGAGAGTCTAAGCACTGATCTGTGCTCAGATTACTGCTGAACAAAGATGGGGCCTATCAAGTAAACTTATCTGCTGCAGAGAACTATGGGACAAATGTACTATCTTAGTCGCTAAAAGCGGTTGCAGATTGTGTATGACGTTTTGCCACTAGTTCATTTTGTGAACTGACCTATGCATTAATGGGTAAGTTCACAAAAGAACGAATTGCAGGGGGGCACAGAATGACCTACTTAATTATCTTTCATCACGCAGTTTTCAATTTGCAACCCTCTCAGATAGGCTATATCAGGGGTCTCCAAACTTTTCAGTACTGGGGCCACATCATATATTTTACAAATATTTGCAGGTCTAAAAAAATCGGTTTTATATCTAAAGCCGGGTAGCACGTTTTAACAGGGTCGGACTGGGAACCCAAAGCAGCCATGGCAATTTTTGGCAGAGCAGCCACCATATGTTGTTTAGTAAGGGAGCAGAGTGAGCAAGCCTGCCCACTATAAGGGGGGTTTGTCAGTTCTCCCACTAAGACAATATAAAGACAAATTTTCACTATACATTCAATTGTATTAGCTCCTAAGCATACCAAATAGTGACCTTTGAGTGCACCCCGATACACCATTCTTTTTTGGGGCCCTTCAAAGACACCCTTACTATCACCCTCCAACAATTCCCCTCATCTCGCCATAGCCCCTCTCTTACATGTATTTCATTTGCTTTATAGCGCCTCTCATACCAGTGTAAGACATCGTAGCACTTAACATCACACACATATAGAGAAAATGTTACATGAGATAAAGGGGACTACGAGGTGTAGACAGTACTTGATCTGGAGAAGCACAAACTCAGGATTCAAAACATAACACAGTAGTTAGGGTTGACTTTACTAATAAGAATTTATTTCTACCAAAGCAAACCCTTTTTGAGCACCGTTAGGATAATGAAAGACTGGAAAAAAACACAAGTTTCTTAGGACCTGTACCATACAGTTTGCATATAGCTCTTTGATGGTAGTCCATAGCTCACTGAGCTAGATTACACTTGCATTTTATGTACTGCACAATAACGAAAGGATCTCTGTGGCAAAAGCAGTAACCCACTGAGCTATGCACATAAAATGCAGTTCTGTGATCTGCGTGATGTGTGTTTTGCAGCAGGCATGTTAACCCTCTGAGATTAGATGAGTCAAAATTGGCACTAGAGAAAACTCCGATCCCTCTCTAGCAAGAATATTATTCACCAGAGATATCTTGACACTTTTATTGTTGCTGAGAAATGTGTTTCTTTGACACGTGATAGCATTTCAAATTTAGAACATCAGATTATGATTACATCACACCATCTATTAAAAGTGGCAGTTTTCAAGCAAACTTACAAATATTTATGCCCCTTGCTCCCCACCGCACCATGACGACAATGCTGTTAGTGAATTAAGAGGCAAGTCAGCTGTCATATGCACACCCTATATGCACGGCTGGTGGTACCATGCCTTCTATGAGCACATTAATAGCTGGAGCAAGAGCACCTATTCTGAAAGAGGAGCAACTGGGCTATGGGTAACACCCAGCCATGGGCGGCCCACAGCTGCAGCCACTTCACCACAGTTACGAATGGATCACCTGCCATTTGTTGTGTACCCTGCCTCGGCGGGTCAAGTATATTTAAAAAAAAATATTTTTGCACAGAGCAGCCTTTGGCATGGGCGAGCTGGGTCTAGAGCGCCAATCTCAGCAACACCCGAGCAAGGGCCAGCCCTGGGTCTGCTACACCAAGTATCCACGCACAGTGTCACAAAATAGACCGTATTGGCCATTGGTAACACATCCAGCACTTACCATGGGTAGTTGTTGTTTGGGTGCTGGAGGAGTAGTCTTAGATCAGCTGCCGACCTGGCTTTCTGCACCGCAGGACAAGCTCCGAGGACCAGAGGCCGTGTGGCATGGTGATGAGGCGAGGCACGAGGGATGCACTTTTAGTTTGAAAGGTAGGGAGTGCAGGGGCACACCAATACAATTTTAAAGGGCCATCATTGGTAGCACTTTTGTGCGCAACTACTGATTGATAGCCCTGTGAGCCAACACACTGCTGTTTGCAGCTGTTTTGAAAGTGTTATAACATTTAACATCATCCCTTAGGCTAGAGGTGCTGTTACATTTTATAACGCTTTCAAAACAGCAGAAGTAGAGTGCAGGTGTGAAGTGTTCCCCCGGGAGGCTGGAAACTTGCAGATGAAGCTGCTGGCAGAGAGCAGCGGCACATTACAGCCAGGCTGACTCTGCACGCCAGATGGCATCTTGCTGGCAGGCTGACTCTGCGGGGCAGACAAAATGCAGTAGCGGGCTGTAGTTGGCCCGTGGTCCATAGTTTGGAGACCCCTGGGCAGCGGCGGCTCCTCCGCTAAGGCGAAGGAGCGTCACCCCACTGCTCTCAGAGCAGTGCAGCAAGGAACAATAAAATGATAATAACACACTGTTATTATCATTTTTCTCTTCTGCATGGAGCCAGATTGGGGTGGGGTGGGGCTGGTTCACAGGACAAGGAGGAGTATGAGCACTACTATGTGCGCATGGCGGTTTGGCCGGCCAAACCATCATGCACACTTAGCATTTGTCTACCCGGCTGTGTTGCACAGCCAGGTGCAGAACTGTCCAAAGGCTCCTAGGAACTGCCTGAGTAGCCAAACAGGCCACTCAGACCAATCACAACGCTGCTGTCATGCTTGTGACAGCAGAGTCGTGATTGGCTTAGGGGAGCCTGGGAGCTTCCTGCTTCTGGGAGTCAGGAGGAAGAGAAGAGGACAGAGGAGAGGCAGCGGCCATAACCAGGTAAGTGATTTTTTTTTCAACCCCTCCAGACCCTCCCGCCACCCCCGTTCCTTAGCAGCCGCCACTGCCCCTGGGATATATTAGCAGAGATGGTTACCTGCAAGGGACAGCAGCCCACTATCCCTGTGACCGTATTAAAAAATGGAAAACCTTTTTTAAAATAAAAGCGGCCCAAGTTCTTTTAAGAAATCAGGGCTGCTTTAAAAAAAATATTTTCTGATTTGTAAAACTTCAGTGAGAACACACAGTGGTCCACTGATCATGATCACTACCTACTCCCTAAGAAGCTGGCACCCTGATTCTCATAAGGGTAGAGGTCCAAAGGAAACCACTTCCCCTTTGCAAATCAGTTCCCAACCCCAACTTGGGAGTCAGTCAGTAACTGATCAATAGTTTGAAAACAGAATTACGGTCACAAAACATTGATACATATGTTACTTATTCGCAATTTTGAAGGAAGCCCAAAACCAGAACCTTCCAAATTGCAAATCAGAAATCATTTCTAAAACCCATTCCTAATCACAAAATAAGTTTGAAACATTAAAAATAAATTTAACAATTGCAAACATTGTAATTTAGTGATTCGGAGGGTTTACAACTGTAAAATCACTTAGTACATTTCACCCTATGTGAGACCTAATGGTCACAGGTTTTATTTCTGGGTGTGGACACTCAGCTTTGCAAGGATGATACTATTAGTATCAAGGATGGCCTAATAGCAACTTGGATACTTCACGTCCTCAATCATTTAACATTATTAGTTAGCTACAATGAGTATGATGTTATGTACCTACATGTCACAGGTCAAATTAATGTTGTTCTAGAGAAAAGATATTTTTTTTAGTATTAGATATATTTTCATTTTTTTGTTGGCAAAAGACAAAGGAAATATTAACGTACATAGTCACATCCTCCTTATATCCTCTAAATTGAATATGTATATATATGCGCACAATTGATTAGTACATATGCCTAATCCTACTACAAATACCATGAGACCGAATGTAACCCAAGTCTGATAAAATCTTTTAGTTAGTTGAGTCTTGTTCATTTGTTTTTCATACGCAGAAATGCCTATTAACTCTTGCATTCACAGTTGTTTATCCAGGCTAAGAGAGTCCAGTGTTAGGCTATCAATAATTATGCAAGTAATATTGCAAAGAACACAAAGTTCGATTTATGGTAAACCGTATAGTCTAGCATGATCGGTTGGATGTTATTCTGGACCCTAAATCTGTTGACCCTAGACATACACTGGAGGACAGCCTCCCAGTATGCCTCAATTCTAGGGTAGCTTGCGAACATGTGAATGTGATCTATGGAAGGTTCTTGGCATCGGGGACAACATGCAGGTATTTCTAGTTGCCATTTACTGATTTTGTGTGGTGTGATATAGAAATCAAATAAATTACAATAGTGTTATAGCTCATAATTTAGAATGGTAGTTGCCCTGAATCCCATCTCTAACAATGTGTTGAAGTCAGTTCATTTAATTTCTACGCCTTGCCATTTGAACCATTTCTCTGCCCATTGCTCTCATTTAACCTTTATGCTTGTCATAAACTCCTGATAATTATACCTTTTTTTGGGGGGGATAGGTTTCATCAACATGGAACATATATTGGCCAGTTACACTGGTGCTGTGTTGAAGTTTTTGTCTGCAAGACTAAAATGCAGATATTTAAAGAATCCAGTTGTGGAATGTTAAATTCTCCAGTGATTTTGGTAAAGTTTTGAATATACCTTGCGACTATACTTGATGTAAGAATTGAAGACCTGAGGTGGCCCATGGGGAAATGACTGCTACTCTAGAGGCTTCTGACAGCAGATGATTAATACATATAAGGTAGTCATGTAATATAGGGATTTTGCAGTGTCTGCAGGTTTGTTCCATGCTGATACATATGCTGTAAACCAAACGTTAGGGGTTAACAAAGCAGAAAAGATAGAATGTAGGAGGGGTAAGAAAGTATATGTTGATATGTGAGAAAGTGTAAGTCAACCCGTTAGTTTTGTCATATTTTTAGGTAATGCTGCCCAATACTAAAGCAACATATTAGGGAGTGCCCACCTGCCATACAATAATGAGAGTTCAATAAAGAGATAAGCTCTTCTGGGCTTTTGTGCCTCCAGATGAAAACATAGATTTGAGTTTCTCTTTTGAAAAAGAATGCTGTTGGGAGATAGATCGGTAGTGTTCGGAACAAATATTATATTTTTGGTAAAAATATAATTTTACGAAGTTAATCTGTTTTCCTAAAGATATGGGGAGGTGTTCCCATTTGTTTAACAGCTTGGTCATTTCCATCAGCAATGAGGTATAGTCAGCTGGTCTAATGCTATTATATGTGGATGCATGACTGACCCCTAGATATTACATTTTGGATACTATATTTTTGGACAGTTGAGATAGTAGAGCTTTTTGTGTGGAGTGCTTGATCCTGATAGGGAGTATTAGGGTCTTTTCCTCAATAAGTTTGTAGCCTCCCCAAATGATGCAGCAATTGAAGATATAGTGGAGAGAGCGCTCCATCTGGGTCTGCGGTGGCAATTAACACATCATCTGCAGATGCTAAGACTTTGATCATATGCTTCTTAAATGTGATAGGTGTTGTTTTTTCAGAACCAATTAAAGTAAAAAGGACTCCTTATAAACAGCACATAGAGCAGGGGACAGTGGGCATCTTTTCCTTGTCCCTGGGTTTATATCCAATGGAATGGAGCATAAGTGGATTCATTTAGAGAGACTACTGCCTGTGTTTCTCGATACACCTTTTATATCCTTATGATGAGATCAAGATGAAATCTATATATTTTCAAAACTACCCAAATAAATGGCCACTTTACCCTGTCAAATGCCTTTTTCTGCATCACTCAATAGGATAATGGGGGGTGTGTGTTGCATGTGAATACTGTATCCGGTAGTATCCCTTCCTAGAACAAATCCATAGTGCCATTGAGACACTAAATGATTTATGACTGTATTGATTCTTTTGGCAATTAATCTTGTGAGTCTCACACAGCCCGAGCATAGCAGTGATATTGGTGATATGAGCTGGGCTGTTTATGGGGTTTATCTTTCTTAAGTATTAAGGTTAAGCCAAATATTTTGGAGGTCAAGATTGCACAAATACATGCAAGATAAAAAATAGAGTAAATAATATCCCCAAAGCGAAAAGTGATTTCAAATGCTGGCATTATCAGTCCTATCATGACAATTGGATGAAGTGATAAGAACAACATTATAGGGGTTTGTTTTTTGTGTTGGTGATTTCTGTGGCCCTTTCAATCTTCTAAGCACAATTCCAGGTTGTTGCTAATGTGCATTTAGATGTCTCAAACAAGAACCTTGTAAAACTCTGTAATGAACTTGGTATCAGTCACCTGCCTAGAGGTACAGAGAAAATAAACGAGCAACCTGTTAAAAATGCATTTTGAATCTTCAAAAAACGTGCCAGATAGGAAACGTGATTTCTGGAATGTCATCTTCCTTCCAGTTAAAGTGCTTGAGCCTGTGATATGTTAGCTTTCATCTTTTCTCCTTTGAAAACGACACACATATAAACAGAGAATTTGAAAGCATTATGCTCTGGCCATAAAAGTTTGTTTCATGATTTTTTTCTGGATACCACATCAGGTATTTTGCTTAGCAAAGTTCATTTTTGCAAGTGCATTTTTTATGTTGGTCTGAATTCCTAGAGTATTCCACCTGTTATCCATCTATTGGTATTGCTTTGCTTTATTGTGTGTTTTGTATTATATTGTGTTACCGGCATAATAAACTAATATGTTATATGTAGTCTATAACCATTTATGAATGCAACTTGAACGCTCAAATGTTTGCACAAATATCTGCATTTCATGCCTATACTGCTTTGCCGTAACACAAGAGAAACTAAAAGGGCTACTAACTACATTTACTTGCCATGGAAACACCTCATGAGATCAGTGCAAAATTATGTGGCACTGCGTAAGTGCCTGCACATCCCTTTGTAAATCTAGGCCTAGGTGCTGAAGTCGCAAACTCAGCACCTCTTCTGCTCTACAGGCAGCTGGAGGAAACCAGGATTAAACTGTATTAGGTAATGATTTCCTCCATACTTTTGCCTGCCTTCTTCATTTACTGTTGGTATCTCAAGGGCTTGGGTATTACTGCACTCAAAACCTGATATAAAAAACTCTCTTTATTTTTATGATCCCCTAGATGGTAGCTAGGGTTTCAAGTTATTCCGTAGTCTAGTAGATAACGGTAGGCTTAGAACTTGGATAGAGTATGGAGCACTACTCACACACATTAAAAAGCCCAATCCGAGGTATTACTTATAGAAGAATAGGTATTTATTTACAAGTCGGGGTAAGTAAGGTAGTTAGAATGAGGCACAACGACAGACACCACCTCTTGGTGTTGAGCTTTGACTCAACCTAAAACTTACATATTTTAAGTGCCAATGCTAGACTGAAGAGCAAAGCTAAAATTAAACTATGCACTGATCCCAGTTTACGTCTCTGTCTTTATATAACTCCATGGCTTCGTACCAAGTGCATCAATGTCAACTCATGTAGTGCTTGTTAGCAGGGTATCGAAGATGCCATGATCTGTCTGCCCTTTATTGATATTTATGTTTAATTGTTTGAAAAGCGTGCAAATGTTGAGGGCGTCTTGCCAGTAATATCTGCTACATTGAGATAGGGACCACCTCGAGCTGCCAAAAATGATCAACAACTAAAGACAGCAATACAACTGGTTCAAGTCTGTTGAAGGGTCAATGGCTGCTTACACTGGACAGGAGAATAACCAGGTTTTAAGATGTTTCCTGAAACTGAATAAATTAGACTGGCCTCTGAGGTGCACAAGTAGCTTATTCCAAAGTTGTGCTGTGGTGTAGATAAAGCTCGTACCTCCCCATTTCTAACTTCTGATTTTGCAGACATTAACTGTCTTGGAGATAGTTGAGCACAAGGTTCTTCTGGGACTATACCAGCCTAAGTTTTTTTTTCCAGATAGGTTGGGTCATTGCCATACAAATTCCTAAGTGCCAGACATAAGGCCTTGAACATGACTCTTTTCTTTACTGAGAGCCAATGAAGCTCTTGTAGTGCCTCAGAAACTGGCCTGAACTTGGGAATTTTCTTTACAAGTCGAGCCGCTGCATTATGTAGGCATTGGAGTTTGTTCAAGGCACGCTGGTGCATGCCCAAATTTAGGGCATTTTAATAGTCCAATCTTGACAGCACCAAGGCTGTAACCACCGATTTTTGAAGTTCATATGGGATGTAAGGAAGAATTTTCTTTATCATTTGTAAGAGAAAAAAGCAAGAAGATGTAAGTTTGTTAATCTGTGCATTAAATGACTAGTCAGGATAAAAAATTATTTGCAGACTCCTGATCGAGGATACCGGAGTGGGAGGAGAACCACGCATCTGAGGCCACCAGGATTGATCCCAGAAGGAAGGGTCCTTGCCAAAGAGGAGAACCTCAGTTTTGTCCTAGTTCAACATAAGGCTATTTTTGCTCATCCATTCCCTTATAGTGCCCATACAGCTGTTAAAGCAGTGTGCAGTCTTGTCAACATCATTTGAGATGGACACAACAATTTGTGTGTCATCTACATATGCCTTTGTGCTGAAACTAAAGGAGCAGATCAGTCTTGTCAAGGGTGCCACATACATTTTAAAAAGTGTAGGGCTCAGCAATGAACCCTAAGGATACCCACATGGCAATGAGGATTTGGATGTAAAGTCCGCCAGGGCAACCAACTGTTCTCTATCAGAGAGAAAAGAGTGAAACAGCTCAAGAGCTGAACTGCCAATTCCAATTTCTACCAAGCATTACAACATGACCGCATGGTATACGGTGTCGAAGGCTGCCTATAGATCCAGCAGGATCATCACCGCCTTCCCACCAGTATCCAAGATACTTCTTCACTCCTCCGCTCCTCTGTAGCTACAACTAGGGCAGATTCGGTGCTGTGATTTGGCCTGAGCCCAAATTGTGCAGAATCCAAGATCTCATTCTCCTCTAAAAATATTGAAAGTGCAATATTCATATGCTTTTCAATAATTTTTGTGCAAACGGGTAAGCTAGATATAGGATGATAGTTCTTTACCTTTTTTGGATCTAAAGAGGGTTTCTTCAGCAAAGGCAGGGTAGAGGAAAAGAAAAAAGGCCTAAATCAATAATGGTATAAAAAAACATAGTGGGGGGGCAACCACCCCTGCTATGTCATGGATAATTTTCAGAGGACAGGGGTCAGATGGAGCCCCTGATTTAATTTGGTAGATAGGTTCAGCTACTCTTTACTTCATAAGAGGGGGAAACCTATAGAAAGTGTTTTCTGCAGGAGCTATAGTTGTCAACCTTGCGATCCGAGATGCGGGCCTATCTTTAACATTTAGTTTGCCATGAATTTCCTCCACCTTATTTTTAAAGAATTCTGCTAATTGATCACTGAAGAGTTGACAGGGAGCCATAATACAACTCTATGAAGGCATGGAGAGAATCTGAACTGTTTTAAAAAGTTACCTTGTGGAGTTCTTTGCTGGGTGAATTTTTCTCTGCAACCATCTGCTTTTTTATAATTTTGACTATATTCATTGTATATTGCATTCTCTTCTCTCAGGTAATTATTTCCTCTATACTTTTGCCTGCCTTCTTCATTTTTGTTTCAATTCCTTAAGCTGTAGAGAGAGCCAAGGGACTGAGGGCCTTCTTCTATGGTTGTTAATAGTTTTAGCAGGCGCTAGCTTGGTGACTGCGACTTTTATCCACTCAAAAGATGTCACTACAGTTAAGTGTGAATCTTCATTGATTGAGGGGCGTGATTGGCCTAAAACGTCAACCAAGTTTGTTCTATTAATTTTGTTCCGGGCTTGAACTTTCTTATTTTGCACACCATTTTTTGTAACCATGGTGGGCGGAACAGATTCTAGGCTAAAGTTGATGGCTTTCTGATCTGACCATGCAATTGGTAGAATATCATCAACCTTTAGGTCTGAGTTGTTAGAGAAAATGCTGTCCAGGGTGTGACCTACTATATGGGTAATAGAATTCACCCGCTGAGATAGACTAAAACCACATAAAATATCAGCAAGTTGCTCTGAGTCTTTATTGTTATCACTCTCTAAATGAAAATTAAAATCACCTAAACTATTAAAATTAGAATACTGCATGCATGATTCTAAAATATCACCTATACCTTCTAGGAAGCTTGCTTTCGTTCCATGTGGCCTGTAGATCAGTAGTCAATTGAAGATAGGTTTATTGGATAACTTGCAACTAAATGGCATTGCTTCACTATCTGTAACGGCCTCAGATTCACATGTAACTTTTTTTTTTTTTATTGATTTTTTTTTTTCCTCATTCGCCTCCAACCCCAGACAACTAGAAGGTTAGGAAGTCACCACTGTTACTCAAATTTGAGACGTAGGCCCTCGAGGGATACACTCTGGATCTGTCGCCCGCCTGCCAGTAGCAGACAAACCCCCTTCATGTTGCTGACCTCTCGTTGTTAAGGAGAGGGTGGTCGCGCTCTCTACTGATTACTCGTAACCGATGACTGGTTGCTTAAGGCCCGCCCAAAATCGACCTGGGCACCAGAGAGGCGAGGCCCAGCACTGTCTGAGAGCTTCCCATGAAGCTTAATCATAGGATTAAAGAATATTTAACTGAGCTCATTAGAGAAAGATAAATAACTAATGCTTAATCAGGAGACCAATTTATCAAGCAATCCCATATAGCTTTCTTTCTACTACTTTTCAGTCTGTCCGAGAGGTTTTATACGGGGAGGACAACCAGTCTGAGTATGTAGGGGGTGTGACTTCAACCCATCTCTTACATATTTCTCGTCTAGCCAGCAAGATAGAATAAAACAGGAAACCCCTGCTCAGGCCTGTAATTTCACTTGATATACCAAAAATGACTAGACCGAGAGAAACGTGTACTGGGAGACCCAAAATATCTGTTAAGGTGTTCCCTACTCTTTCCCAGAAATCATGGATGGCTGGACAGTCCCAGAACATGTGTATATCAGAGGCATTCACCATGCCGCATTTTTTGCAACTGGCAGGGGGACCCTTAGCGATTTTAGAAAGTCTAGCCGGGGAAAGGTAAGCCCTGTGTGTAGAAAAATAGTGGTTTCTCCTAAACCAGGCTGGCTTTACAACTGTAAATAAGGTGTTAAAAGAAGTTTGCCACAGATCTACCCAGTCTATGTCTGGTATAGATGATCCCCACAATTCTTCGGCTAGCCTAAAATCCCTATCAATAGCCTCCTCGATAGACCAATAAAAGAAAGATACTTCTCTCTTCCCTGCCGGCCTCTGTACCAATTGCTCTTCTAGCGCGTTCCCTATGCCTATAGGTTTTTTAAGACTCTGGGACCAGCTCTTTAGTTGTAAATATTTAAACCTAGACATGCCCTCCTCCAATTTATCGTTTAGTAGTGCCCAGGGTAAAAGTGAACCCTCCACAGCCAAGTCTCCCCACACCAGGAACCCAGCTATTTTAAGAGGGGCTGCCAAATTATCCTTCAAACAGCCCAGGGCCCCCGGAGAATCCCACAGTGGAGCCAGACTTGAAAAGTAGCCTAGACCCGTGCATTGTTTGATTCTGGCCCATGTACAAGCCGTACTCATTAAGACCTTCAGCCTTATTTTCTTGAAAAATTTCTGGTCTCCATATTTAAAAAGAAAGCCCTCCTTAGATAGCCCCACCTGATCTAACATAGCCGAAAACATTACCCCCCTCTCCGATGAGTCTGGAGATTTCAACAACATTCTTGAATGTGTCAACTGGAAAGCCCAGGCGTAGTACTGTAAATCTGGTAATGTGAGGCCCCCTTTTTCCCTCCTACACCTTAGTTTTTTCCAGGATATCCTCGTGGCTTTATAAGTCCACACAAATGAATTAATAGATTGCTGAAGTTTAGCAATTGCCTGTGTCTCAAAAAATAAAGGAATGGTGTCGAAAAGAAAAGTGACTTTTGGGAGGATTACCATCTTGATTAAATTAATTCTCCCCAAAATATTCAGATTAAGATGGGCCCAGGATTTCAAGAGTTTCTGACATTCTCTTGAGACATTCACGAGATTGGTCTCCGAGATCTTGTCTATATTCTGGACAATCTTCACTCCCAAATATCTCATCTCGTTCTTAATTTGATGTCGACACCCCGGCAAATTCCATAACATTATCTCGTTTTTTTCTGCATTGACCTCGTATCCTGAGACTAGACCAAAATCCTGTGCTAAGCGAATGACATGGGGATAAGACACCTCCAAATCTGATGAAAGGATTAATATATCATCGGCATACAGGGCTACCTTCCTCTCCCATGCTCCACATTTAAATGGTGTGATACCCGTCTCCTCCCTGCTTCGCCACGGCTGCCGCACAGGAGAGGACTGCCGGGGGAGAGGAGGCAGGTCGGTGGCTGCCGGCTGAGAGCTGTAGGTTGGTTTCGATGATCTTGAGCCCTGCGCTGGACCTAAGTGAGTTACAAGGAAGCCAGGAGGAGGGGGGCACAAGTGAAGCAATTGAGGATGGTGAGTCTTTACTACCCGCCACCCTGGACTGCAGAGTCTAGGACAGATCGTGGAGGGCCAGGAGGGGGAGCTCCTTGAGACTAATATAATACAACCTAGTGGAGGCTCAGGGAATACTATACTTGTGGTAGAAAAAGCCCCGACAATACAAGCTGCGAAGAGGGGCAGGAAACGAGGAGCAGCGCGAGCACCGCGAGGGCCCATAAAAGGGAAAACTGTTGAGAATAAAACCAAGCTACCCTTAGTGGGCAAACCCGCCATATACACACATAAGAAGGGGGATACCCCGGAGGAAACAGAACCTGTAGACCGTTCTGATAGCTCGCCCTGTCAGCCATGCGAGATTAAGGGCAGAGGCACCAAAATCAGTAAGAAGAAGGGTCGCCCCCTAGATTCTAAAACAAAAATCACTCCTTCACTAAGGTCGTATTTTAAAATCCTTCCACAAGTACTAGACGTAGTAAAGCAGGGAGAGACTCTTAGGAAAGATCTTGGGTCAACAAGACAGCCTTCTCCAGGATATATGGAAGAGCTAGACTCAGGAAATACCTCCACCCCTACCTCTACCCCTGTATCAATACCGGCTATACTCCGTACATCTGCCAAACAACTTGAACCAGTAAGCAATCCTGAATTCTCGGGGACAGGCATAACCATGACCTCGGCTGAAGGTAGCGGGCATGCCAGAGGTGGAAACCTTGTCGCGGGAAATGCAGAGGCCAGTGGCAGTGGCAATGGCATTGGCAACGGCAATGGTAATGGCATTGGGAGTAGTTGTGGTACTGGTAATAGTAGTGGAGAGGGGGGAAAGGTTTCGGAGAAAGAGAGTCCCTCGGTAGCATCTTTGGAGGCTCTTTTCTCTACCCTGTCTTCGGACATCAGAAAGGGGTTTTCTATCTCAGAGACGAATCAGGGAGAGATCAGGCTTTTCTGCGAATCTCTTGAGAAGAAATTTGACCTCTTAAACTCCAGGACTGTGGTTCTAGAAAATTCGGTGGAGGAGCTTAAAGACGACTTGGGAGCAGCCAAAGCCGATATTTCAACCCTCAAGAAGGAAGAAGCTGTGCTCCGAGATAGACTAGAATCGCTGGAAAACAACTCCCGGCGAAACAATCTACGCCTTTTGAATATCCCTGAGGGGAAAGAGGGAGAAGATCTAAAAGTCTTCATTGTAACCCTCATCAAAGAAGCAGTTCAGATCGAGCAGTCTGAGGAGGACTTGATGAGGGATATGCAAAGGATTCACAGGGACCCCTTTAGGAGGCATCCTAATCGAACAAAGCCAAGAAAGATTTTAATAAACTTCCTGACCTTTGCCCTGAAGGAGAAGATATTAAACGCTGCCCTACAGCAAAAATCATTGAAGCTTAGAGACTTCACCTTCGAAATCCGTTCGGATTTAGCCCGAGTACATTAGATCGACAATGGGAGCTAGGGAAAAAAATGGATGACTTTAGGAAATTGGGGGCTGTTGTCCAACTAAAGTTCCCGGCACACTTAAAAATTGTGCACAATAATAAAATGTATAATTTGAAAACAGTGCAGGAGGCGGAGGAGCTTTTGGGAAATTTAAGCAAAAATCCCTAATAAGTTCTTAAAATTGGAAAGTCACATCATAAGATCTATTAGAGGAAGGTTTTTATAAATTTACTCTTGGCGTAAAGATATGCATGAGCTAATTAGGGTCAGGAACGGGGTCAAATTATTATACACAGGGGTCATGGGGGTTACAGGGGTCACAATACAACATAACACAATAGAATACGATACTAGCCCAAGACTAGAAAACACCACCAGCAATGGTGGCAGTAATGGTGAGAGCTCTTAGCTGTTTGCTCAATATAGGAATCTGTAATAGATAGGGACAGAGTGCCCCGGCAGGCAGAATCTGGACACATAGTCCAGGTAAATGGGGGAAGGGTTCTCCAGGGAGGGTTTCAAGGGTGGGGAAGGGGAAGCACGGGTGGGGGAGCAGTTGGGTAAAAAAAAAAATGTTAAATCCTCATTCGCCTATTGGTCAAATTGGTTTCCACTGGCTATTGCTCTTGATTTGGTGCCGACACTTGGGGAAATCGGGTATATTTAGGGTTCTGCTTCATAATCCACCATGAAAATGTTACAGTTTTTATCCTGGAACGTTAACGGTCTCCGGGTTAAAAGTAGGAGGGGAAAAATTCTTCAATATCTCAAAGACTCCCCCGCACATATAATTATTTTACAGGAAACACATCTCTTGAGAGAAGAAATAAGTGAGATCTGTGGGAAGCTTAGATGGGTGGAGCATTGTGTTAGTTCCTGTCAAAGTGCTAACATTAGGGGGGTTGCTATTTTAGTAAAAAAACAAGCAAAAGCTCGTCTTCTAGATACCATGACAGACCCAAGTGGCAGGTGGGTGATTGTCAAGCTACTTGTCAAGGGTTCTTACTTAACAGTAGTAGGCTATTATGGCCCCAACCAGGATGACCCCACTACTTTGAAAACAATTTTTGCAAATTTGCAGGGATTCCCAGATTTGACCATTTTAGCCGCAGATTTTAATATAGTCTTGAACTCGCAATTGGATAAATCCCCAAGCAGCAGGGCAAATATTTTGTCCAAATCAAGGACATACCTCCAGCTGATGATGAAGCAAAATGCCTTATCCGATATTTGGAGGGAAAGATCAGGTGCTACATTAGGTGTCTCTTTTTATAACCGGAAATATGGACATAAATCCAGGATTGATTACATCTTGATCAGTAATGATTTGAGGGGTAAAGTTGAAGACATAGGTTATCTAACTCCCCACCAATCAGACCATGTGGCGGTGTGGATGGATCTAAATTTAGTACATAAAGAACAACCGAGAGTGTGGACATTTGATCGTACACTTCTTCTAGATGAATCAGAAGCTTGCGATCTATCTCAGGAGACTGAGTTTTTCCTAAATACAAACATAGGTTCGGCAGAGATCCCGGTGGTGTGGGATGCCCTGAAGTCCTATTTGAGAGGGTTAGTAACAAGTAGGACCTCTCACAAGAACAGGCAGTATAGGGAGGAAGTTGCACACATCGAGTGTGAAATGAAGGAGGTTGAAAGGAAGATCAATAATGAGGTTGACCAAGCAATATGCCAGGCACATGTTGCGAAATTGAGAACTTTGAAAGATCATTTAGAAAATACTATTCAGACCAGGGTCTCGAAACGATGGGAAGCTAGTAAGCTTGCCCATTTTGAATACGGTGAGGGGGCTAGCAAACTTTTGGCTTGGAAGGCCAAAACGGACAGGGTACGAAACTTAATAAAACAAATCGATAATGAGTATACAAATTCACCGGCAGTTAGCGATGAAGAGGTCGGAGAAGCCTTTTTCACCTTTTTTCAAGATTTATACAATGAAGAAAATGAGGTAGTTAGCAACTGTGCACGGGAATAACCCTGGGCGTAGTTCGCGTAGTCGCGCTACGCGAAGCTACGCGAAGACGTCGGAGCGCTACGTGAGCTTCGCGAGCATGCGTAGCTGCTTGGCGCGCCCGTTCGCGATGCGTTTTTCTTGCTCGGGAACGCGTTGTTCGTGTTCGGGATGCTGTTTGCGTGCTCGGGGGCGCGAACTTACCCATGCGGTCGCCTATGGGCGCGGCCATTTTGGTTTTCACTTGTCCCGCCCGTTCGCGATCCCTTATTTCCTGTTCCGGGTCGCGTATAGCGTGCTCGCGATGCGCATTCCATGTTCGGGAACGCGTTGTACGTGTTCGCGACGTTTTTTGCGTGCTCGGGGAGAAATATCGCGCGAACTTACCCATGCGGTTGCGATGGGCGCGGCCATCTTGTTTTACCACTCTATGCTATGGTTCTGGGCCTGCTTTTCTATCCTCCCTCAATCTTTGCAATCCTTAGTTTTTTACACTGTTTTTCAATTTTTCTTTATTTCTTACCTATCTCTCTCTCTGCCTAAGTCTATATTTTGCATTTTTTTCTACTTTTTACTGTGTTTTTTTTACTTTTCAACTGTTTTATATAACTTTCTTCTTTAAGCTCCTACTTCTTCCCCTAACTTTATTTTTCCCTTCTAACTTTTCTTTTTCACCTCCTCCCACCCCAGAACCATGGCGAAGGGTAGCAGCAGCGGGTCAAAGGGCAAGGCGCGTGCGCCCAATCGCCGCCTGCCTTGCGGCAGACTGCGCCCCGCAGGGGTGCAAGCCCGCCAGCTGTTTACGGAGGAGGAGGTGGCCGCCCTTGTTTTTTTTATTCAGCGCCACCTCCCCTTGACCTTGGCAGCAGGCGGCAGGCCAGGCTCCGGTTACCCGACCCAGGAGCGTCACCGCCGGTGGGCGAAGGTGCGTCGGGCAGTGTTTCGCTGCTCCGCGGTCCGGCGCACCCATAACCAGCTGGCCCACCGGTGGTCAGACATTCTTGACCGGGAGCAGGACCTGTTGGACCTGCTAGGTGTCGAGGTCGTGGGGCTTGGTGAGTAGCCAATATATATAGTAGTATAAGTATTGTGATTTGTGTATACATTTTTTACAAATAACAAGAATAATGCTGCTTACATTGCAGGTAAATTACGTTTCAAAATCTTCTGTCATTGTAGGACACAGGTGCTGGGCGGTACTCTTACTTTTTTGCAACTTTGCGCTCGCTTGTCATTATTATGTAAGAGTTTACTTTAGAGAACTTCAGTTAGGTAATGCTATTGCTAGAGAGACTGTAGTCCTTCCTTTGTCCTCCTGTCAAATAGTGGTGGATGGATTTGATACTAGGTTCAGTTACTATTAGTTGATAATTTTTGAGCGGTCTGCGTGACGCATCCTCTGTCACTGAGTGCTGCTTACCCCAGTCCTTAGTAGAACCTTTTGTAGTTTGTTTAGTGAGTGGTACTGGTAAGCTTAGCTTAGCAGTGTCAGTCAGCTGCAGAACATCAGACGCAACCAACCAACAATTTGGTGTATGCATTATGCACTGACTTTATGCATGTGTCCTCCTTCTCATCTATGCATTTTTGATGGAAAAAAAAATGGAAATGCAGGCTTAATGAACAATTGGCCCGCCTGGAATAGGTGGGCTAGGTCAGGTGGTACTTAGGCTTAGTTAGTGTTCTGGATTTTATTTGAATCAATCAGAATGGAACACTGAATTAGTGTTCCCAAATAAGTAGACTGTCTGTGAATCCCGCAAGCCAGTAGTCGATCGGATTAGATAGGTCAATTTTATTGCAATTTTTGTTTCCTAAAACGTTTTTTGAGCGTTTTTTTTAGATAATTTATTTGTTTCACAGCAATCATTAATGTTTGTGTCTTTCTTTTTCTTTATTATATCTTACATGATCACTGATCTGCAGCACCCAGGGGCAAGAAGACGGGGTCCGAGTCGGCGGGACAACCACCAGAGGACCGCTCCTCTACCGAGGGCCCTGCTGCTGGTCCCAGTAAGTCCTCCAGTGGTTATATTAACAATTATATTGCCCTAACTTTTACTGGACCTTATTTTTTCAGAACTATTAATTCTGGCTCCACTCCCTAATTATATTTTTTACAAAAGATTCTTTGATCTTGACTTGACTATCTGTTTCTAAATTCTGGTTATCCCTGCCTCTAAGTTGTAACTGCCTCTGCTATGAATGTCTGTACTCTGTACTACTACTATTAGTCTGTCGCTAAGCTTGCCCAGTTTGCATTGCCACTCTTTATTGTACGGTTTTGAATAAAACTCAGATTGACCAATACTAATAGCTCTAGCCACTGAGTCCAGTCCTTTCGGTTGTCCTCTTCTAGGCTTCTTAATCTTGAGGCTTTGACAATTACCACAAACAAAATGCACAACCAGATATTTGACTATTTTTGATAGGATATAGTACATACTACTTGGATTCTGCACAGCCCCATGCAGAACTATGCACAATGAAATAGGATGTTGGTGATGCGAGTTTGGAACTTGGACGTTCCTCACACCTCAGTCAGAAGTGAACCCACAATCCCCTGAACGACTAGCTAGTGTCTCATTAGGTCCCCGAACCCCCACCTGAAGATACCCAATGATTATGATTCCACAACCCAGAACATAACACACTTTCGCTCACTCACTCGTGTAAGTCCACCACCACCACCACACCAAATACCACAGAGTCTATGTGTAAGTTCAAAAGGTTTATTTTCAAATAACAACCTCTGTATGTTGTTGTTCTATAAAATTCAGTGTACTCCAGCCAGCTCCAACAGCAAAATGCATAAGTTTAAAACAATAAAAATTGTTGCAACAAGTGCATGATGATATAAGACAAAAGATCTGTGTGAATTCTGGGCGACTCCTCACCGTAGAACGTAGAATTACTGGTTACATGCATCATTCATAAGCTCTGCAAATCTCTGGTTCGTAGAAGGGAATCCTCTGCCTGAGAAAAATGGTGCGTGTTAATGCAAGCATTTGTCAGTCCTGCCAAAAAACTGTAACATGTTACCTATGGCTAAGTAATACGGACTAACGGAACTCCATAACAAAGTGGCTTGTTTTTCGACCTCTTGTACGCAACGCTCAGACAGTAGCTGTATGTGCTCAAAAAGGCGTCTTACTGTTACTGCACAACAAGCTGCGAGGTAACATGCGCAAAAGACATGAAGCGAAAAATGGTTGCATGGCTCAGGCTAACTTTGCAAAGAGTAGAGTATAGTATAATAATGACCCTAGGGACCATAATAACACTACTAGTGTCTGTCTACTGACTGTACTCTAGTACCCGATTTGGACTATTGAATGTGATTTATAATAATAATATGTATGTATTAACTTTTTTTTCAATCTTGCTAGTGAAAAAGAATAAATAGGGGGAGGTGTACAGGCATCTAAAAATGTGTCATGTTTTTTCTAGGCGTACTACCGACCACCAGTGCCGGTGGGGCCAGCGGCGATGGCGTTGCGGCCATTCCGGAGGGGGCAGGAGATGCAGCACCTGCAGGAGATACAGGGGGTGAGCCAGCAGCAGTGGCGGGCGGTGGTAAGTTATATTCATGACTTATTGACATTGCACTAGCTGGAAGGGTGTGTGGAGTGGACTTCACTCACTGTACTGTTGTTGAGACTTATTAGGTATGAAGTTGTAGTGAACATTATACAACGGTTAATAAAGAAGACACCCTTTACTTAGCATGAGCAATGCAGTAGCAATAGCATTACCAGCGTGACTTCATTAACCAATGGCCTCTTATATCTGACTCCAACTCAGCTGTGAAAGTTTTATGGAGGAGACGAAAAGTCAGATCAGATGACCTTGATGGATGTGTTGAACAAAAAGGGAAAGAAGGGTGGAAGGAGGAAGGGCGGGCGAGATTTAATATGACGACTGGCAGAGAAGGATACGTTGGAAGCATGGATAGGTGGCTGATAGGAATCAGATGCATGTGTTGTTGAAGGATGGGTGGGAGGTGAAAGAAGAATGGATGCCTGCCTGGGTGGAAGACACAGTATGGGTGGATACTGTGGATAGCAAGAATCATCAGCGGTGTTTGGGTGAAACTCAAAGCCAAGGCAAGCAACGGAGTGAGTGGACGCATGCGTTGTTGTTGGTGAAACAAAGTAACGTTTGTGGAGAGATTAAGAAGAATGATAGACATTTACTTAGAATGGATGGATGCCTGTATGTATTCATCATAGACAGCATAGGTGGAGACTGTCACAGGATGCACAGTTTTAGGGAATGTTAAAGAAACCGCGCCAGCGTACCAAAGTCGATGTGGGGAGGGGCAGGGTGGGGGGTAGTAGTAAACAATGTATTACGCGGACAAATCCAGGTAACTTTAGTGTAACATACAAATAAATAAAGTGAATTTCATTGTGCGCACTGCACCGCCAAATGCGATGCAGTGTGCGCAACAAAATTAGTTTCATTTATTTATATGTTTACTTACCTGTAATTGGCCGTAATCCATAGTTTACTACCCCCATCCTGCCCCTACCCACGTCACCGCCCGGCCAAACTCCCCGAGTCCCACCACCGACCGCTACTGACCTTATGTCGTTGTCCCATATAAAAGCAACGATCATTGGATCAGATATATAATCTGCCTTTTTGTAGTAGCCAAGGCACTGTGAAATTGAGCAATTGCCCTCCATGTAACAGAGAGAGTATGGCCAGTGCCACCCGTAATAGAAAAATACGAGCTTCCCCACCTGCAAACAGTAGTAAATCAAACTAATGTGACTCTGCGTCATGACTCGTATGTTTGTCTTGGGTTCAAGCATAGATGACCGAGCTGGCAATGCCGGCTACAACCAGGTTATGTCATTTCGCTAAACTAGAGATAAGAAGAACACTGGTGTACTGTGTACTGGTTGGAGTCCATAGTGCTAGTATAATGCCTGAAACTCCCACAAATGTTAGAGGCCGAGGAAGTGGGAGGATAGATAGATTATTACCACAAATGTTATGTACTGTGCTTCTTGCTAGTGCTACTGTGCCATTATGTGTTGAATTAATTTTGTGTTACTGTTTAGGTAAGAGTACTGGTTACAACAATATTTTTTTTCTTTCTTTTCCCAAGACAAACCATCGCGGAAGGAGTTGGCAGTCAGGGCCCGGCGCCGGAAACTGGAGGCCATATGCCGGGAGTACCGGCGGCTGGTGGCTCAGGCGGAGGAGGAGGAGGAGGCGGCAGCAGCTGCAGCCTCGTCCGATGCCCCGGGCCCCAGCCAGGCCCCAACTCCAGCGGTACGGCGCCGCGGTCTGATAGCCACCCGCCGCAATTCATTAGCAGCCAGCACTGCTGTCCCCCATTGTGGATGCCACTGCAGGGCATTCCGCAGGAAGATTCTCCTCCGGATGGCACGGCAAGAGGAGCAAATGGAGGAGCGGGTGAAAATCCTGGTGGACAAACACCTCAAAGCCCGCCGATTATAACATCGAGGACCCTGTTGCTTTGCCCCTTTTTATTCCTTGTTTTGGTGGGTGGAAATTGGGCGTTGGGGTTTCGGGACATTCTTTGGACTTTTTCGTTTTGGACATTGGTTGGGGTTAGGGAGAGGGGTGGGTCAGGTGTGGGATAGTTTATTTTTGTTAGGGTAATAAATTATATTTATACTTAAACATACAATGTTAATGTTTTGTGGGGGTTACTGTTTTACGAATTAACGTCACGTTGGTTTCCTTGCTGCTGCAGGGCCGCAGCCAGTGTTTGATTTAAATAATCTGCCGATGATGTATAACAAACAGATAGATGCGGTACCCCTCACTGAGTTATTTGTCCTACTAGTATTCTACCTCCCACCAAACTTATCTTACCTGTGATTGATGATGACTACGTTCGGCACAGCGATGGCTGCATGGTTTCCATAGAGAATGTAGAAGATGCCATGGTTGTGGTGGTAGTAGTAGAGTAGACACTGGCAGTAGCATTTGCTAAAAAAATAAAAAAGAGACAGTCACTTGCCTGAGAAAAACTGTGGGAGGAGTAGTCGAACGAAGTAAAATACAGTACAGAAGACGACTGCCAAACAAACAATATTGCAGTTGCAACTGCTAAAGTCAAATTAAACATAATGGTGGCGGGGACAGCCTAGTACAAGAAGTTATAAACTGCAGTTGTGCTGTCGAGTGAGTCACTTAACTTAACACAATCGTAATTCGTAACCTTTACTGCTGTGTGGTAGGAGTTTGATGATTAATCCAATCAATGACGGCAATTAATTATGATGTACTACTATTAGCCGGTGACGGCTTGCACAATGCACATAGACTGAGCATGGGTGGGCAAGCAGAAGAAGCTCCTCGCCCTGCCTTGCAATTGAATTAGTGTTGCTTTCACCACATCTGCCCCAGCAAGCGTGTGATCAATTGGTGTACATTTTATGTAGTCACATCACACCTCAATATAAATCACAGCCCGGGGGAAGAGGGTTAGGGTTTGATGAATGGATGGGAAGGGGGTTTGGGGAAAGGTTTGAAAATGAAAAACAGTACGCATGGACAACAAAAGCAAAGCGCAATCTTGGCAGACGACCATGATCTTATCCAAAAAATCAATAAAGGGAGAAAAGGGAAATGCATGCGTTAATGATGATGAAGATTAGATAACTTGATGGTTAATGAGTAGTACTTAATAACTCCTACTAGACAATTAGACAGTACAGGGCACCAGTATATTCTATGCAATTTGCCTTGCCTGTAATATGCCCTCAGAGACCCAAATTCCATGTTGTACTGGGCTTACTTGTAAAGATAGCAAAGACAATTAAAAAACATTTGTAGGGATCAATTAGCAAACAAACACACAACACACAGTCCTAATGATTGCAGAGAAAAAAGGATTCAAATTAATTAAAAGATGAATGATGAATGATACTAAAGTTACTGTATTATCATGCTAAAATTGTGGAGTTGAATCTCGTCCTTCCTCTTGGTCCTATCTTCCATGGACGCTCTGCACATCAATCTTGGTGGCCTTCCTGATGCCGATTGGTAAGGTAAATGTGAGTTGTGTCTCCCAGTATAGCAAGCACAGGGTAAAGGCCGGCCTGTAACGTCTAGATGGAAAAACAAAAGGGGTATTGAGAAATCAATGAATAAAAAAAAAACATCATTTACGGTGGAGTCCAAGAAGAGAAGAGAGAACACTTTCAGAGTGAGGCGGCTTGGATATATCGTGTAGATTCTGTTTACAGCATTAAGCTACAACAACAACAGGACAGAACAGGCCCACCACAGCACCAGCCCGTGACCCAACCTCCATTTACCTTAATTTTTGACATAGCCAGACAAAAGGCATACACAGCAACTTAGCATTTTCCTAATTAAGTGACAAAATCAATGCACCGCTGTCAGTCATCACTACACTCGACTAGACCACTACATGGACATGTAGGTCTGCTGTGTTTACTACTTTCTTGTTGAATTGTTGTGTTTATGTTTACCTTATGCCACTTCATGAAATGCAGTTAGTCCTTGAATCATCTCCGATCCAACTGAATGACTGCGCGCGAAAAGATAGTATGGTCATCATCATGGTGTGGTACGTGTTGTCCAACTACAACTCAGTCTGTATTGACTCCGATTAAGTCCATATTCCATATTAAAAAATTGCAACAGATATTGGCCTGCACCTGCAGTAGTAGGAGTACAATTTGGTTATTAAACAACAAGAAGGGAAACATTGACTGTCACTGACTTACTTGGGTCACTTTGTAGATTAACTAGTAGAGTAGAGTTCGACTTCATGCACAACATCAACCACAAACAACAGCAATCGCTCAGAGTCTGCAAACATCCAATGCATTCCATCATTACCTGTCTTGCTCTTCTCTTTGGCTGTCAGATCATCAGATGCCTAGTTCTGACATTTTTTTTTTTTTTTTTGCGGGGCAGTGGCCTCATCATTACTCCAGTCCACATTCATTTTGAGTGTTAGGCGCTGTTTCGGTTTTCGTCTTATTCATCTGTGGCACTTCTTTGTCACAGTTTAAGTTGCTTCCCATGGTCAGCACTGTGATGATGGGCCGCGGCCTGTGTAGTGCTCATTGCTGGTCATTTGAGTTTGCACACATGTCAGCAAGTTTCTTCGAAGAGTCTCTTGTCTTTCTCTGCCAAGTACCTTCTGTCCTGACAGTGAGGACCTTTGGATGCCTGCTGAGGCTGTAGCCTTCGGACACTGATGAGTTTCGGCTCGAAAACAAAACGGAGGATAGCTATAGTAGTCACGTTTCACTTCTAATGGAGGCGGGACTGGTAAAGGCAACATTTCTTGTACTAATGTCTGGCTTGATGGAAATGTACTTGTGCGAGACAGGAAGATGAAGCAGGACTCTGAAGAGTGGACAGTTAAATGCACAGACGTGCAACTCCAATAGGGAAATAAAAAGAAGACGGTGGTGATGGTTTTGTTGTGATTTGATTTGAACCAGAAAGACAGATACACAGACACATAAAGGAAGGAAGAAAGCAACAATTTGAAAGCCTAGTTGTCAGGGAAGAGGAGCTCGTCCTCAAACTCTGGTGGTTCGGACAGAAGTAGGTCCTGTAACGCACTATTTACGTCATCCAAGTCGCTCTGCTCTTCCTGCTGTGATTCACGTATTTTGTAATCCGGTGGTATAAAGTGCTGATTCATTTTGATCATGGTTAACCTCTCCACGCTTTGGGCCGAGAGACTGGTCCTTTTCGAAGTTACAATGGCACCAGCAGCACTGAAAACATGCTCAGAAGAGACACTTGCGACAGGGGAAGCGAGATACTTTATCGCCAGCCTGCTGAGCACTGTCCATTGGCTTCTTTTCCCATACCAATACACCAATGGGTTTCCATCCATGAAGAACTCTGTTGGGTCATCCAGATAGGCCTGGACCATCCGCTCAATGTTAAGGGGTGCTCGGATGTGCTCGGCCGGTTTTGCCTTTGCATCAGCACTGGACTTACCATACCCCTGCTGTAGAAACCAATCAGTTGCACATTGTGCTGTGGATGATCCTGTTCTTGATGTTATTGTTGGTGTAGGTGACTGCTGGGAGGCAAATGCATTGCCCTCAGGCTCCGAAGTAGAACTTGACTCTGGATGCCCTGTAGTACTGGTTATGGCCTGGGGTGGGGGGCCTGTAATTAACAGCCGTTCGCTTTCGAAAATAGTTGCTTCCTTAGCTATCAAAGTTTTGTAGTTGGCAACATCCACTTCCGAAAAAGGAATTACTGCCTTGCTGTTCAGAAATACTTTGTACCGTGGATCCAAAATTGTGGCACTAATGTAATGTGGTTGTGACAAAATTTTATTTTTAATCCTTGTATTTTCCGATAAGCGAGCGGCTAAGGTCTCCGCCAAATGATATGCGTCTTGTTTGTCATCCACACCTGCGTACGTTTCAGACACATCCTTCAGCTGTTGCTCTAGCATGTGCAACAATGGGATAGCTTGGCCCATAGTACAGTCCTCCCTGCTGACTTCACGTGTGAAGATCTCAAAAGGAAGTAGCATCTCAGTCAGGCATTTAATGAGGTCCCATTGAGCCATCTCAACGGTCATGCCTCTCACAGTAGGTTCCCCTAATCTTTGCATGACATAAGCATTGAGTGGTATGTCCAGTTCAAACAGACGATCAAGCATGTAATAAGTTGAGTTCCAACGTGTTGGCACCTCCTGGATGAGCGCTTTGACTGGCTGTTTATGCTCACGTTGAATGACCCTCAGCTGCTTCCGGGCTTTAAAAGAATGGCTGAAATGTGTGCATATTCTTCTGCAGGTGACCAGTAAGTTGCTGACTTTTGATTCATTTTTCAAAAAGTCTTGAACAACAATGTTAATGCAGTGTGCCAAACACGGGACCCTGAAATAGCCACCATTGCGCATGGCCAAAACTACATTACTGCCGTTGTCCGTGGCAACAAAACCAATCGTAAGCCCTCTTGGGCGCAGCCACTCAAAGACCTTGGTGTTAAACTCTTCCAAAATGTTTGCAGCAGTATGAGATTTCTCCATGGCAAACATGGCTACAGTTGCATGTTTTTGAGTGGCATGAAAAATCTCTGCAGTATCAACACCAGCAGATAGCTGTTCTCTAACACCCACAAAACTGATCCAGTGTGCAGTGATGCACATGTAATCTGTGGCTTGGCAACTGGTCCACATGTCTGTAGTCAGGTGGATACTGTGAACAGCACTCTGCTTCAAGGCCTTTCCTAGCAATTCCAGCACGTCGTGATGTAGTGCTGGAACTGCAACTCTGGCAAAATAGTAGCGGCTGGGAACATGCCATTTTGGGCAGATGGTTGACACAAATTCCACAAAACCCAACCCTTCAACAAAAGAAAAAGGGAGAAGGTCCAGTGCTAACATTTTAGCCAGCTTCGCATTGTACAAACGTGCTATTGGGTGGTTGCGTTCGTACTGCCCCTCACCCCCAAACATGCTGATAATGGTAGGCTGCATGGTTTTCCTTTCTCTTAGGCTCAACGCACTTTTTGGTAGTGCGGACCTGGTACTTCTTGGTGTCTCCGGCTGACTCTTACTCTTGTGCCACTGAGATGTTGCTGAAGATGTGTGCAACGTTAAGACTGCACTGCTGGGGTCAGGGACACCTTGTGTACCACTACCAGAGAGAATGTCTCCCTGTCCTTCCTCTTCCACCATGATCGGATCTTCTTCTTCTACTCCTTTATCCCCACCAACACCAATGGTTGCAGTTTTTTTTCTGTCGCGAAGGTGGTCCTCCCAGCTGATCAAGTGGTGTTTTTTCAGATGGGTCATTTGGCCTCCGGTACCATAGTTTGTACCAAGCTTACCACGACTAACAGAGGTATTACAAATGGAGCATATAGCAATGTTCTCCTTCTTTTCGCTAACCGTAAAGAAGTCCCAAACTGGGGAGCTTAACTTTGGCCTCCTGCTGGAGGTGCCACTTCCAATGCCGGATGATCAGTAGGGTGTGTGTTGAATTTGACTGTGCTGCTGTACCACTACCTACTCCTACAGAGGTGGTGGTTGTGCTGGATGTAGGTCGCTGCCGGGCGTTTGCTAATGCAAATATGGAAGCTGTAGGTCGTGTTGGTGTTACCTGTGGAGGTATGCGTGCTACATCCCTCGCAGCGATTTTGGATAGAGTAAGAATGTTGGTCTCCATCTCCTCGGGGCCGGGAGTGATGTTCGTGATGACTGGCTCGTCGTCATCATCATCATCATCTTGCTGTTCTACATCGACCTCCATAAGTGTAAGGCTTTCTGGAACCTTCCTTTTCCCTAGCTTGGTCTTGGAACGTGGCTCCCTCTCAGACTCAGTTTGTGGCTTCCAAGTGGCATCTAGATCATCAGAAGGGGGCTTGGCGAAGAACTTGATGGACTACCCCTCCTTTTCCTTGCTGGGGATTTGGAAGACAATGGATCTTCTGAATGAGTGGCTTCTTCTTCTACCTCTGCATGAGGCTCAATTTCCTGAACTGCCCCTACTTCAGGAGGAACAACAACTACTATTGCGGGCGGTGGTTGCGGCTGTTGTTGTTGACCACTTATCTGCTGTGTTTCCTCCTGCGTTGATTGGGTACTACTTTGAGATAACGATAAGTTTATCTCCGGCTCAGCATCACTGCTTTCCACCATTAGGCTGGCTACCTCTTCCCACTCATGTGCTTGGGCCTGGGTTGGTGGGTTGGGTCCACTGATGCGGAGGTGCTGCCCCCAGCTTGCCCCCCGGACACCGCTGCTGCAGGCGCAATTTTTTTTTCCCAAAAAGGTATTGGCCGGCACACCAGACTTCAGTGTCACTTGCTTCTTCTGTTCCTTCTTCTTCTCAATAGCAACTTTCTTGGTACTGGAGGACCTGGTACCTGCTTTCTTTGGGCCCATCTTCTTCAGATGTCAGCAGCACTCAGTTGCAGAGATGTCTGGTCAGGTCACACGTCACGTTGTGTGTACAGCAGCAGGATGTCTGTCTGGAAGTGCAACAGGCAATGATGAGAGACACACCTCCTCCTCAGTCTTTGTGCACCTAAAAGCAAAAAAGCCAGAACATCAGTCAAACATAGCACAAATCAAACAAATAGAATATAGAACTTAGTGTGTGGTGGCCTCAATTATTAAATTTCAGAAACTCTGTCAACAACAACACACAGTGTAGCCATTTATGAGACGTTGACAACAAGGCCAGGGCTTTCCTGGCTACTGTGTAGTGCTAGTGTACACTCTGGAAGAATAAGAATAGTAAAGAACAAAAACTAAAATGTACTGGAGCATGTTTGGCCTAAATTTGTGCATCACGTGGGATGTATTATATAGCAGCATCAGGGAGCTGCAGCTGGCAATGGGGATGGATTTGGAAGCAGTAAGACAAGAGGAAAAATGGAAAGACACGCAGGCCTATGTGGCAAAAACAGCACACTAATAACTACCACAACAAAATGGCCCCCAGAAACATGGTGACTCACAGGCACAAGGCACGGCAAACAATGAACTCAAGCAGGCCTATATATGGGCAGACAAAGGATGCCTTATAAAACACACACAGCTTTAATGCAAAAACTAAAATCCACATGGCTAAAAACACTTTGGAAAGTTAGACAACCACTACAACAACACAATTATAATTACACAGTACACACGCAAAAAAGGCATTTATTTAACACACCAAATAAGTGAAATAGTCAGACCCTCCAAAAAAAAACACATTTCGCAATTCAATTGAATCAATTCAATGCCATCCATGGCCTAAATGATGCCAAAATTCCACAGACTACACAGAAACAGTTTTATGCACCCATGGTGACTACCTCTGGGCCTACTGGCATACTGGGCCGCAAGCTTGGAGGCCTATGGCAAAAGCACAGTGGCTGGTTTAACAAAATGGCCGCCGCCCACATGGCCAGGCCACCAAAAATAACAAAAAAGTGAAGACAAAGGACAGGACCAGGCAGTTGGAGACTCTGGGCAACTTGCTACCTCTTGGAAAAAATTGTAAAACAAAAAAAAAATGACTCCTTGCTCACCAAACTACATCTAAATGACAACCTGAGGAGTTTTTGTGCAAAATGAACTAAATCAACATTTTCGAGAAGGTTTAATGATGCTCGAGAGATATTGTTCGCCAGATTGTAAATTCTGCGTGTTCGGCATCGCGATCGTCACAAAATGTCGTTATCGCGCGCGCGAAAACGTACATTGAGCGCGCGAAGAAGATAAAAAGTGTAAGTCCGCGTTGTCGCGCAGTGCGGACTTGCCCAAAGTCCGCGAGCTGAACGCCCAGGGTTACTTACTGGCTGAAAAGGCCTATTTATTTAACAAACACCCAAAAAAATAAAATACGCCCCAAAAGCCACATTTTGCAAATCAATCCAATGCCATCCATGGCCTAAATTATGTTACAATTCAACAGACAACACAGAAACAGTTTTTATGCACCCATGAGGATGACTACCTCCGGGCCTACTGGCACACTAGGCCGCAAGCTTGGAGGCCTATAGCAAAAGCACAGTGGCTGTTCACACAAAATGGCCGCCAACACATGGCCAGGCCACCCAGAACAACAAGAAAAGGAACACAAGACACACAATGCAGGCCTATGGCAAAAGCACAATGCCTGGCTTTACAAAATGGCCGCCACCCACATGGCCAGGCCACCCAAAATAACAAAAAAGTGAAGACAAAGGACAGGACCAGGCAGTTGGAGACTCTGAGAAACTTGCTACCTCTTGGAAAAAATTGTAAAACAAAAAAAAAATGACTCCTTGATCACCAAACTACATCTAAATGACAACCTGAGGAGTTTTTTGTGCAAAATGAACTAAATCAACATTTTCGAGAAGGTTTAATGATGCTCGAGAGATATTGTTCGCCAGATTGTAAATTCTGCGTGTTCGGCATCGCGATCGTCACAAATTGTCGTTATCGCGCGCGCGAAAACGTACATTGAGCGCGCGAAGAAGATAAAAAGTGTAAGTCCGCGTTGTCGCGCAGTGCGGACTTGCCCAAAGTCCGCGAGCTGAACGCCCAGGGTTACCTACTGGCTGAAAAGGCCTATTTATTTAACAAACACCCAAAAAAATAAAATACGCCCCAAAAACCACTTTTACCAATTCAAAACAATGCCATCCATTGATGCCCGGCCTACATGATGTTTAAACTTTAAATTCAACAGACACCACAGAAACATGCACCCATGGGTACCTCTGGCTCTAGTCTGGGCCTACTGGCTGAAATTCCAATCAAAGAAAAACAACTAGGCCCCTGCCGAAACTACAGGCCACAACAATACATTTTAAAAAATATGGAAATCCCCCAAAAAAATGTAGGTACAAACAAGCCCCAATCAAACAAACAAGTACACCAATTCTCCAACTTACTTGTAAAATCTCAAATCCAAGAGTCCTCAAATCCAATCCAATGATATGATGCAGCAGACAGACACAAAAAGTGATCCTTCCAGCTCCAAATCCAAATGAAAGTGAACAGCACATGGACAAAACACTGGGAGGAGCCTGCTGGACAGGAACAGGAAGTTTGAGAATCAGGGGCACTTCCTTCCTCTTGGAAAAAAAGAAAAAGGACTCCTTGCTCACCAAACTACATCTCTAAATGACAACCTGAGGAGTTTTTTGTGCAAAATGAACTAATTCATCATTTTCGAGAAGGTTTTATGATGCTCGAGATATATTCTTCGCCAGATTGTAGTTTCTTCGTGTTCGGGATCGCGATCTTACCAACACTGCCGCCGGAAGTCAGATCGCGCGTCCGAATGACGTGTTCGCGTTCGCACACTCTCGCGGGATCGTGCGGCCGGATTCCAAATCTCGTGGCGCCCGCGAACGGATAGGAAGTCGCGTCGGCGAACGCAGAATCACGGTAGGTCCTTACCGCCGCGCGAGAACGTATATTGAGCGCGCGAAGAAGAAAAACAGCTACGCTACGCCGCAAATTGCGTAGTGCACGGTAACTTCGCGTTCTACGCGAATCGCGAAGTTACCGCAACTTCGCAAGCTCCGCGAGCGTAGCGTAGTTCACCGCCCAGGCTTACACGGGAATGGCTGAATCAGATCAACCTCACCACCTTAAATTCCTCTCAACGAGAAAATCTAGACCTAGAGATATCACAACAGGAGGTCAGGAAGGCCATTTCTGCTTGTAAGGCGGGTAAGGCTGCGGGGCCGGATGGCCTTCCTGTAGAATTATATAGATTCTTGGGAGAGGCGATAATACAGATAATGACAACCCTTTTCAATAAAATATTGCTTGAAGGAGTTAGGCCTCCTACCTCGTGGGGAGAAGCCACCATAACACTGATTTTGAAACCTGGGAAGCCCCCGGTCAACTGTAGGTCATATAGACCTATTTCACTTTTAAACACCGACTATAAGGTTTTTACTAGAATTCTGGCCGACAGGCTAGGAGTGGTGGCGGGTGATTTGTTGCATGCAGATCAAAAGGGCTTTTTGAGAGGGAGGAATCTTTTCGATCTCACCCATCATTTCATAGGTGCTATTGATTTCGCCTCCACCTTTTCACTTCCTTTGGCAGCAATGACACTAGACGCCACCAAGGCATTTGATAGGGTCAACTGGAACTACCTAGCCGCGGTGTTGGAGAAGTTCAACTTTGGGCCAAATTTTAGTCGAGTTATCAATCTTATATATAGTGACCCTTCAGCGAGGCTTTTGGTTAACGGAAATTTGACCAAACCCTTTAGCATTAAAAGAGGAACCAGACAGGGTTGCCCCCTCTCCCCCCTCCTATTTAATATGTACATAGAGCCTTTTGCTCAACGTCTCAGGGAGGACACATGTAACTTTAAGATGTTCACAACAGACCACTGCTAAGCCATAAAAACCCTTTGTCCTAGATTCTGATGAAAGCTGGGATTCAAACATAATATCTCAAACAGACTAAGCCAGTACTGCTGTGACTGTGCCAAAACCCCAGGAACCCACTATCTATAATGATGTCAAACCTCCCAATAGGGGCTACTGATCAGCAAATGACTGGACAAAGTCTCAGTTCACAAGGATAGCCATTGTTTCAGGGCCTCCAATCATAGATATATGTAACAAGATTTACTGGGTATAGTTCAGGTCAGTGGTCTGGTAGAGATTTTACACTGGCCCACACAGAAATGTTTAGGGTGCAGCTGACAGAAGGAGACAAATTGATACAAGTCAGTTAATGATAATGGGTTTCGTAAACTTTAGGATCTCATACCATTTAATTAGATTTGGGTGCCTCCTTGGTTCCAATGAGGCACAGTAGGTAAGGGGGCAATGAACCTTTGAATGGTCATATCTTGACAATGACCACTTGTAAGATGAGGTTTCTAACGGTTCTGAGGTCAATGTGGCCAACCTCATTCAACTGACTGGAGATTTATGTTTAAAACAGTATTACCTTAAGACCTTCCTGTGCTCAGGAATGTAATGTAGACTGCCACCAAGGTAAAAAGTAGAAGGTTGTGTCCATCACATCCAGGTGCTAACACAGTTTATGGCTATAATGATGCATGATATAAAGGAAATGTTTTGACAATGTGAGAAATATAAGGTTCAGATGAAATGAAGTCGGGGACATTTTGAGAGACAAAGGAATCGCCCCTCACAAGCAAATATTTAGAGGAAGATTAGATTGCAATTTTTGAATATATGAATTACATAATAGGCATCCATAGACAGAATATTTGAAGAAAAATCAAAATTCTGAAGCCATGTTTGTAGATATAGAACAGAGACAATTTCATGAAAAACTACAAAAAATCAGACACTTAATGAATAGAAAGCTGATAATACAGACGATAGAATGAAACCAGATAAACTGTTTAGTGGTAAAATGTTGACAAAAAAACGGGTATGTTGCTGTTCATCTCGCAATTCAGTCTACAGAGGTTGACGTAAATATGCTTGCTTAAAGGATCCTAAACTCACCTTTGACCGCTTGACCAGTAAGGTGATATCCACTAAAGGTTCTGAACCAAGTTTAGGTTAAAAATGCATGTCATAGTTATGAGTCATAAAATTATAGTCATGGAATTTGTTTAAAGGCTATACTGTATAAAAGGTTTGAGATCCTTTTTTAATCTAAATCAACACCTTGTCTGGCTTGAGGCGAGTGGAAGCTCGTTCTACCATTACACTTCAATAGCTGGTATCAATTTTCCTCTCATAGTTTTCATTCTGTTCTTTCATTCATGGTGCTGTCTTATAATATTATCATGAATCCTGAAACATAAGACTTTACCAGATGACTCCAGTGAAAGGGACCTGTCTGGTACATAATGTTATGAATCAATATTATAGCCATAAATCTTGCCTGACCAACAATGTGAACCCTATGTAACCTGATCAATTGTCTAGCGTGCTCAGAGTAACCCATAGCAGCCACCGCCCAAGATGTATAATTCTTCAGTTTCTGCTGATGACCTAGCACCTTCTTAAATGCCCCACAACGATGGAGCAACAATAATCCAAGTTGGTTCCAATGACAGCATGGACAAACATAGCCTGATTTTTGATGAGCTAGAAGGTGTTTAATCTTAGACAGGACATGAAAAGGAAGCTATAGATCATTGTTAGATGGGTTGCCTACTCTTCCATAGAAGAGAGCTAATTTTCTTTGTTCCCAATCTTCCACAATTTATGAGCTCTACTCATGTTCTTTACAGATTTCAGGAAGTTGTTAGCAACTGATTTTGCCTGTGTTCAATGCTAGATTCTTACCTTTCACAATAATGTGTCTTTGATAAATTTAGACAGGGTGGCAAACTATATGTAAACTCAACTCAAAGAGAGAACCAGCTATATGCCATCCACGTAGATGTGAAAGCGTACGAACCTAGAAGCCAAAAAGTTATTTGAAGGCTTCATATATACATTAAAAGCACAGGAAACAGAGGAGACCACTGAGGTACTCCGCAGTGTAGTTACAGTCCATGCACTAACTGCATTCCTCACCATCAGGGACTTTGTATACGTAGGGAATTCCTCAACTCTTCTAATGGAGTCACCAGAGACCTCCTCAACTTTTTGCAGATGATTAAGTAGGGTCATATGGTCAATAAGATCAAAGGTGGCTGAGAGATCACAGAGCATGAGAAGTAGTACTGCCACCTTATCCACCATCTTTAGCACTTTCTGCCTCATGTCTAGCTGGCAGTTCTCCATACAATGATGGGCCTGAAGCTGGACTGAGGATAATTGTTCAAGTTTCAATAATGGGAAGGGGGAATGTTGAAATGTAAATAAGAACAAATGGGGCCATTGAATCCAAAATTTTGAATATGGGAAAGTCAAAGGGAATATGCAAATTCTCACGCATGGTAAGCTTACATCTATGCTGTTAAGGCTGCAAGCAACTGACATTAGATGAGTCACTACTTAGGATTAAGTTGGATTAGAACATAGAAGAAACAGTTATAAAACATTGGTAATGAAAGAAGAAAAAGGCATTGATAAAAATAGTAGAACAATTTGTAAAACATTGAACATGAAAAATAAAGTTATCGATGGTGATGATATGGAAGATCTGGAAAAGATTCAGAGCAAAATTTTAACAAAGAGAATGGATTTGTTCCAAATTAATTTGAAAGAGGGTGATGAAATAGAAGTTGCATTTGTGAAAATGCCATGACATGATATGACATGATGTGTAAACCTATTCAAATTGGCATTAAATTAATTTTGAGATGGATGATTGAAATGGCACTTTTTCTTGTATGAACAGAGAAATGAATTGTGATCTCACAATTAATGAAAATGTGTTCAAAATACCAGTCAATGGAATGTTCCAATCTACCTTTAGAAAACCCTGTGGTCCACTGCCTGCTCCCCCTGAGGTTGCTTGGTTAACTTAATTAACTGTTTAACCATCAGTGGCTGTAAATGGGTCATTTTACAGAATGGCATGTCATAAAACATCCATTGACTGTATGGCCTTTTGCAAACCAGCATACTCCTTAACATTACATTATATACAAGGTTGAGCAATAGACTAACATTCTTCAGCTCCCATTTCCTCTTATGTCTTTCAGATGTATGGAAATGGTGACTCTCAAACACATTTTGCGTTGTTAACTTTTTGCATAGGATAAAAAATGCCACTTCAGATGTCTGCCTTTTGCAAAAGTACTGCAACTATGCTAATTTCTTTGAAAAGGGAAGTCCTATCTTCACTTCGGTAGTTCACTTCAGTAGTTTCTGCCTCAGCACATTAGAACACTTGAATGCCCGATTTGAACTGAGCACATTAATTGCTTTGATGATCCTAAAAGATGTCATGCACCTGTAGTCCCTTCAGGCCAATGCTAACATGTATGCATATATCTTTTTTTGTTTTCTTTATTTATGTAAGCTGCCATAAGAATTTCGAACAGAGATGCTTTACAGTGTGAAGGTGTAAATGTGCATATAGTAGTCTAAATTTGAATGGATACACGTAAAGGCATGCATGAGTGAATTTGGGACAGACAATGTGAGAACGTACATTACATTTGGTGCACTAGCTGACATGGCAGTGGCCATGGTAGCGGGTAGAGTAACAAAGTTTGGATAGAAGATTTGATAAGGTGATGGATGTCTAACAAACAAGTACTCAGAATACAATACATTTGTGTTTATAACATTCTTCAAAAGGAGAGGGTTATAGAGGCTGTCGGGTCTATAGGAAATGACTTGCAGTGGAGTCATGTTAGCAGGCTGAATATCAGAAGTCTGAGCCCTAGACAGTATTGATTGGGGTTGTGAGGGATGTTGGAGATGGTGAATTAGAGATTCTGTTCAGGAGTATACGGGAGAGGTGTTTTTCAAGGTGTTTTGTGGCACTGCCTTGGAGACCAGGGCTAGTAATTTGGAAACCTCTATATTGGGAGGAGAGCCCATTTGTCTGGTTTAAGGATGTTTGGGAGGGAGATGTAAGTTTAGTTAGATAAAGAGGAGTTAGCTTGCCTGTATCTGAGGAAATGAGCATTGGGCTAGAACAAAAGAGAATGATATTTGCAATAGTTGTTTTTTTCTTATAATTAGGTTGTTAATTAAGAATTGCAGTATCTAAAGGGAGGATGACTTTATTCGTATGTTCACTTGAAACCTGACTGCAGTGGTACTGTTAGAGACAAATCACTTTAACAGTCGGGTATTGAGAGGCAAGCTTAGGTTTTGGACCAAGAAAGACAGAGTCTGAGGGAAAGTAAGTTGCTCTGCAGTAGATGCTAAGACATTGTTTGTGTCCTTTTTTAAAGTGATTCAACATGAGCCAGCAGGGGCCTATCAAGTGTCAGATCTCTCTTAGGCAGTTGAAAATCTCGGAATGGAGTTGAGGGGAGATATGTGGAAATGTGAAGACTGTTCAAAGTACCCTGTCATCTCCCAGGGAACAATAAATATCACAAAGAGAATGCGCTGTTCAGGACAGTGGTGCAATAATTTCACCATCCATGCATCTTATTCTTGTTTTCTTTTCCTTATGTCATATGTGTGTGTCCCTGTTTCACTGAAGTTGTATGTGTGTTCTCGCCACAGTATGGATATCCAGTCCTACTTCATTATTTGTGAGCTTGAAGCACAGTTCCTATATGCGTATTGTGTTTTCCTGTCCTTGTTGGTGAATTTGACTACATATGCCGATGTCCCTGGTCAGGATCCTCCAGTTCCAATGTAGGTGTGTTTGTCATCATCTCTTTATTTCAGTGATATTGTAGCATATGTCCTTGAATCCTTGTGTGTCTACCATCATCATTTCATTGTATATTTCATCTTTTCTCTTAGGCAGTAATGGTAACTCACCTGTCTCAATCTCAGTGTATCTCATTGTATGTGTGTGTCCCTTTCTTTGATTGATTGGCTGCTTGCCCCTGCTTATTCCAGAATGGGAAAATGTGCAGGGTATTTCATCATTTGTATGGGGAAACACCTCCGTGTAAGGAAGGGAACATTTTTCAGAAAAGCATAGATGCTGATACAGGGCATGCACATTTCTTTACACAGTAGAGTTGACCCTCTGTAGAATGTGAAATTCTGCTGAGAAGTGCGGTAGTTCAGCAGTTTTTAGTTGTTTGTATTTCAAACAAAGTTGTTTGTGTGTTTATGTTTATGTATGTGAGTGTATGAGTGCATGAGACATATATATTGCACACTCGGCTATAAATCAAGGGGGTGCTGTACAAGATAGAAGCATAAAATGTTTGATGGCAAGGGACTGTCAGTGTAATAAAGAAGAGAGGAAGCGAGAGAGAAAGATTAGTATAGGGAAGTGGCACGTGGAAGAAATAGACGATGATTGTTTGGGGCTGTATAGGTAGCGTGGGGCAAGGTGCAGTAATCAAGGAGCTAAATGATGTGAGAAGAGCCTCAGCGCATTCAGCTGTGGGAGGTTGGTTTTGTGAGAAAGTCTTTCTTGGAAAGATGAGTCCTCAGCCCCTTGCAGAGGTGAAAAAAGGAAGGAGGGTGCTGAATGTGAACTGGGATGAGTTTCATGCCCTGCACGTGTAGTGGGAAAATGCTAGTCATCTTGTTTTTCCCTTCTTGCTCCCAAAATGATTACTTGAAATACTTGCATGCATGGTTCTTAGTTGTCTCTGTTACCAGAGATTTTAAGTCATTATAAACAGTGGTGAGGAGCGACGCCCCACTGCTTTTTTTACAGTGTAAATAAAGGAAACATAAAATGATAATAACTTGTTGTTGGTATCATTTTATGTTTCCCTGCTGCAGCTCAGCGGGTGGGGCAGAGCAGCTCTGCTCTCAGAGCAGGGGAGGACTGTTTTGCCCACTACAAGTGGCCATGAATGCTTGGCCAGCCGTCTTGGGCCGGTCAAACATTCATGCGAATTTTGCATGTTCTCCATGCAGGCTGCATGACAGCCTGGGTGGAGAAAATGCCCATGTCCCTGGCTGAGCACCAAACCACGGCACTCAGACCAATCACAACACTGCATGTAGCCAATGTCAGACCTATTAACTTTGCCAATGTTTGTTGGTAGTGACTCACGACACCCAGGTAATATGAGTCCTCCCTAATCTCCAGCCTCTGCATTTAGCACTTACAGCTGTTTTCAAACTTGTCTTTTTTTCATGTCCATGCTGCAAGCTGTGTTTCCTTCTTTACTGCTCCGCACAGGCCATTGTGATGGACTGTAGTGCCATGTCCTTATCTTCAGGGCGTGATTGAGAACCAGCCCGTGCCACACACAGTCAGCGATTGAGCGAGGAGGGGGACCTTTTTTTTTTTTGCTATAAAAAAATAGTATGTGTAATCATTTGCACGGTGGGTACGTAGAGAAACTTCTTTACTTTTTCTCGGGCAGACATCATATCAAACAAAACGTTAATTACTTAATAGTAAATTGCCCTGTAAGTAGTTCACACTGCGTGCATTTCGGCAATCCAAAGATCAATGGGCGCTGCGTTTATATTCTTGTTGGTGCACAATAATATATTAGGTTGGGAAAGCTTTGCTTATTGGATGACAGTGCGTGCAGCTAATATTTTCCTCTGAGAGTAGTTTGCATGTGATTGCGGGCACGGCACTGTTCCGCAGCCTGCTGCAGATAAGAATGAGTGATGATGCCCTACATTTTAATGGAAATGTTCGAGTGCATGCAGCAGTAGGGTGCAGTCTTCAGGAAAGAAAAACGAGCGGATGTGCAGGCAAGAGAAGAGGTCATCAGGAAAGATAACGAAATAGGGCATCCTCTCCAGGCGAGGCAGGGCGCCTTAAAGGATATTATGGAAATGAGCAGGATCCAATTTAATTTTTATAATGCCATTCCGCTTAACTTTTAAACACGAGGTCAAGGTGTGGTGTTTTTCATAATGAAAGAAGGTTTGAATTGCACTTTTTTCTTGAACCCTTGCACACCTAGATCAATGAGCTGAAATGTGATGAGAGATTCAATTGGGATTCAACTGCAATCAGACAATTCGTTGACCACACTTTAGTATAAAAATATGCGGCAAGTAAATTACTTTCTTTGTTTTTTTCTTCATTTACTACTAGTATATTCAACTTTTCTGCCTCCAGTCCAGAGTGCAAGATCTCTACGGTCGGACATACATTAGAATTCTTTCTCCTGTGGTGAGATTAAAACTGCACCTGTGCATCCTAGCAATCAGATATAACAGTGTGCCTTAATTCATCCCATCCTCGTCGCCAGTTTAAGTTGTTTCCTAGGATATGGATCACACAGGGCATCAGGTGTAGGTCGATAAAGGAAGTTTATTCCAACGATCAAGAAGTCAGCACCGGTGTCTGCTTGCAGCCACTCCAGCCTCTGTCAGATCCAACTATCATGCCTGGAACACTACGAGCGAGACCAAGCAACAGCTCGGAATACCATGACAATATAGAATGCTTAACAATATAATTCCCCATAAAACTATGACTATTTGAGAAAGGTGCATATTTTCACTTTTGTAATCCATATAACCATATTGCAGGTGTTATTTCTAACTCCCCTGAATTTGCTGTAAGTATTGTTCAAATAATTTAGCTCGTACAGATCGTTGAATTACTTCATTTTTTATGTGCGATTATTTGTGTTACTCAAGAAAATATTTTGACACGCAATTTCTGTCTTGGAGGACATTGATTCAACACAAAGGAATTTGTTTTCCTTGAAGTTGCACCACCAACTCTTAAAGAATGTTCCACTCTCTTTTAAATGTTTAAATACAATAGTGTTGCTATATCTGGCTCACCATTTGTAGCTTGCCACAGACACCAAGACTCAGAAATAATTCCTGCGCAATGTGTGCAACGTCTATCCAAATAACAATACTGCTAAGTAAACAACAACCTCAATAAATCACAATCAAGTTAGTGAAAAATATAATAATTTAATAGAGAAAATGCACACAAATGAGGAAAACCAGTCAGAGAGTCGAAATCAGTCATATCAGTCAAAATCAGTCAACAACAGAGCAAAACTGCTTCATAGGAAAGCATTAGAAAAAGTAAGTCAAAGCTGTTTCACAGGAAATACAAGGAAACTACAGAAAATGTTACAATGTCTTTAATGCAATTCATTGGGGCTTAGGCACCCCTCTGTGACTGACCTTCGAGAGACCACAGCCAATACTACATTTTTTAAATTGGGTCTCAACAGCACATGTGCTGCATCAGGCTCAGGAGCCTTAGGCTCACTATACAGGAGATCCTCCTCCCAGTAAATCAGATGCTTGCATGAGGCGTCACCAGCTGCCTGGGACTCAGCCTGTGCCACAGACCCTTTAAGAGAAGGGCACACCTTGTGTGCCTTGCAGAATTCTGCCCTGGAGGGACCACATTCCTGATGCCTGTTGGTCAGCTCAGGCAGGTTCTCCAGTTCAGCTACATCCTCCCCTGTAGGTACTGGGGTGTCCCGCCTCAGGGTCAGCCTCCTCCCGGACCATGGATTTCCCGTGTCCCTTGCCCTTCTTCTTTTTGGCAGGTACCTGGGCCATTCTTCCAGGCTCAATGTCCAATTGATCACCCTATCGGGCTGCCATGTACTGTGAGGTCAGGCACACCCACTCAGGCAACCCCATCATCTCCAAGTGTGACCTGAGCTCCACCTCCTTCCAGATGGTATGCTTTAGATCATTGCCAAGCAGACAATCCTCAGGCATGGATGGACTCACAGCTACCTTATGCTGATCGGAGACCCCCTCCACTCAAAGAGAACCCAGAGCCACTGGGTAGTGGCTCTCACGGTTGTCAGCAGCAACAACTTGATGGAACACATTAGGGACTACCTGCTCTGAAGACACCAGATGACACCTGACTGTTCAAGTGCGGGAAAGGAAGCAATTCCTTTTTGTTAAATAACCCTCACACACTTTAGTTGTGTCATGCTTCATCATCAGGTTCTCCCTGACTCCTAAAGGTCACGGTGGTCTCAACCATGTTTCAGGGAGCACTTAGAAGAATATGGCCAGGGGGTTTAAAGATTAAAACTCCTCCTGCGCAGCGTGGACGGGGAAAGGAGGTGCATAACAAATTCCCTTATATGTTTCTCTTACAGATGGATTGGAAACATTACAGAACAGGATGAGAGATAAGTGATCTGTTTTCCTTTTTCGTATGAGCACAGCTTTCTGCCCTCTACAACTAAAAACATAGGACATTCCTATATAAATGAAACCAGGGAGGACATTTTTTTTGCCCTGAAGAAAGTCCAGGATCTGAATGGGCCATTTTTTGTGGACTGAAACATGTTGGCACTAGGGTCATAGGACCATCATCTCCTTGTGACCCCTATTTTTTCTAATTTTAATATCCCCTACGGTTCTGCGAATAAAGGGATACCTGGAACCGCAGGAGGAGTTTTGATCTTTAAACCCCTTGGCCATATTCTTCTAAGTGCTCCCTGAAACATGGTTGAGCCCACCCTGACCTTTAGGAGTCAGGGTGAACCCGATGATGAAGCATGACACTACTAGAGTGTGTGAGGGTTATTTAACAAAAAGGAATTGCTTCCTTTCCCGCACTTGAGCGGTTGGCACCCTGGGAGGTTCTTCTTCCCAACTGTCCTTGATTTAAGTGGGGTACTTCTGTTGGCATTGTACTTAACTTGGGATGACGTTTCCCCACTAGGAGCCCCTCTCTGCCCTTCCGGCCCCGGAGAAGTTCTCTTCTCCTAGTGGCCATAGTTCATGAGACACCTGACTGCTGTCATGCTGTCTCTTGTGTCTCTCAGAGACTCCACCCTCTGACCATTGATGGTAACACCCTGACTGTAGTTCCTAGTATTGTCAGGCATGTGGGTTTTCTGCAAAATCTTTCCTTCACCCAGGGACACTAGGGTAGCCTCTATACTCTCCCCAAAACTCTTTGGGGCAATCTCCTCCCCAAGTGCATGGTAGCGCACAGCAAATTACTGTAAGGTACTGCGTAATCGCAAGTCCTATCATCACCTCTGATCACCAATGATAGAAATTGGGTCTCTAGTTGGCAGAGGTTTGCACCCTGTCCAAGTAGGGACCACAATTCGAGTCAGGCTCAACTTAAGAGGCAATATGTAAAGTACTTGTGCAACACTTAGATTACAGTAACACATTAAAAACACCATAAAAAGACTGCACACCAGTTTAGAAAAATAAGAGTATTTTATGAGTAATATAAGACCAAAATGACAAAAATCCAATAAGTAGAACTTGGGATATGAATTTTTAAAGAATAAACTGCACTATAGTGCTTAAACATCAATAGCGCTTGCGGGTTAATTGAGGTCGCACTGGACCAGGGTAAATCCAAAGTCCAGGCTGACCACAATGGAGGGCAGGCCAGCTACAGGACCCACGCAAGGCCCGCTGAAAAAGTACCTTGGATGGAGGAAGCATAGGCGACGAAGACTCGATGCATCAGTTCTGATCCACACAATCGGGTAGATGCATCGTCGTGGAGTCTAGCAGTCAGGTTCCACGTCATTGTCGAACCCCTTACAATGCAGGCACTGCATCGTTGAGTGTTGCAGCTGGATCCCGCATCATCGTCGAACCTCTTACAATGCAGGTGCTGCTTAGTCGTCGAGCCTTGCAGTCAAGTCCTGCGTCGTCGTCGAGCCTTGCTGGGGTGTCTCTATAATCGGCACTGTGTAGGTGTCAAAGGGCACAGTGTCGGTTCTGATTGGTGCAAAGTCGTCACTGTATCCATTGTTGCAGAAAAACAGCTGCATAACCACTTTCAAGGTCCAGGACTGGATTGGCAAGTCAGTATGCCCTTGGAGAACTTGGGTTCAAGGATGTGGAGAGCTGGTACAATCCTTCTCATGGTCAGGCAAGAAGCAACAGGCCAAAACAGCAAAGCAGGTAGCAAAGCGGCAGTCCCTTCTACAGCACAGAAATGAGCAGGCAGCAGTCCAACACAGCAAAGCAGTTAGCAAAGTGGCAGACCCTCCTACAGCACAGCAGCTCTTCTTCCTGGCAGAATGTCCTTAGTTCCAGCAGTGTTCTGAAATCATGATGTCAAAGGTCCGGCACTTATACCCAATTTGGCTTTTGAAGTAGGGAGACTTCAATGAGATGTTTTGAAGTGCAGAAGACCTTGCCTTTCCTGCCTTGGTCCTAGACTCACCACAAGGGTGGTATACAATCCTTTGTGTGGAGAAACGCATAACCCTATTCAGGTGCAAGTGTCAGCTCCACCCTCTCATCCTGCCTCAGGATGACCCATCAACATGCAGATGGCTGCTCAGTCACATCTACTCTCCCCTAGTATGCGGCTGTTTGGCGGGAATGCAGGGAGCCAGCTGCCACCCAGCCCAGACGTGTATTCCAGGGACAGGCAGAAGGCACCCAGTGGTTTAAGTAAGAAAATGCCAACTTTCTAAAAGTGGCATTTTCAGGGCTGAAATTTAAAAACCAACATCACCAGAAGTTGTGTTTGTAAATTGTAAGTCCAGAGACACCAAATTTGATTTTCCTACCTTGTCGCAATTGGAAACTATACTTACAATATGTTATAAGGCAGTCTCTATGTTAAACTATGGGAGAGATAGGCCTTGCAGTAGTGAAAAATGAATTTAAGAGTATTTCACTACCAGGATATGTTAAACTTAAAAATTAATGTCCTACTTTTTAAATACACAGCACCCTGCCCTTTTGGCTGCCCAGGGCCCACCTTAGGGTTGCCTTACATGTAATTAAAGGGAAGGCTTGGGCCAGGCAAGTAGGTTACCTTGCCCTCGTCGAAATGGCAGTTTAAACTGCACACAGGTTCTGCAGTGGCAGGCCTAAGCCACATTTAAAGTGCTACTTAAATGAGTGGCACAATCAGTGCTGCAGGCCCACTAGTAGCATTAAATTTACAAGCCCTGGGCACATGGAGTGCCCTTTACTAGGGAGTTATAGGTAAATTAAATATGCCCATTGTGGATAAGCCAATGTTACCATGTTTAGTGTACCGAGCACATGCACTTCAGCACTGGTTAGCAGTGGTAAAGTGTGCAGAATCCTAAAACCAGCAAAAATGAAGCAAGCAAAACAGGAGGTCAGAAGGCAAAAAGTCAGGGGGAACCATGCTAAGGATGGCAGGTCTAACACTACTGAATGTTTTTTTCTTTGTACTTTGAAAACTTTCTGCATGTTGAAACTTTTCAACCAGACAAGTCAGACATTCATAGCTGTAAAATGCTTCACAAGACTGGTTATATTGTTTAAGCAGTCCTCTGTATCCTCAAATGTCCTTCCAAACGCTCTAATTCAGAAAAAATACCATAATAAATCAGACAAGGTTGTGTCTTTTTTTGGGGAGGTTGGTAGGTTGTCCTGGTCCTCCAAGTGTGAAAACATTTTGTACAGGCACTAGAAGCACTGCTTCCTTGATGAAAAGTCCTCAAATCTTTAGTGCTGCGTCCTCATACTGCAGTCCTTGCCTCTCAGTTCAAGGTGAGTCCCAAAAACTCTGTATTCACGTTTTGAAGATAATGTCATGCTCTAACTGATGAACTGGAATTCTTTCAAGGAGGCAAAAATTTCACTTGTTCTCATGTACATCTGAACTGTCTACCCTAATAATGGAAGTTCTTCAGAGACAAATAGGAGACATTTTCATTACAAATGACATACTAGAATTCATCCAGAAAGACAACAGCTGTATTTATCTAAAGACCTTCAGTCAGTCAGTCAATAACTTTTATTGTATGAATAATAAACTCTTTACAAAGCCAGTGTGAATTCTCCGAACAGAACCAATACATGAGGCTTGGATAAGAAAGCAATATCTGAGTAACACAAGCACATAATAGGAGTTAAACTGCCTTAAGAAATACTTTTAAAACAGTATTATCAGATTAAAGGACTTCAGATTAGCAGCAGACATGAGTGCTCGGTGGTTACTAAAAATGGCTGTGGGTGCCAAAGTTAATAAAAGTGAGCTAGTAAGACCATAGCAGCAAAAATCACCATAGTACAGATACCAACATATTTAGAAATAGCTAAAGCATGGAAAGATAATAATATCAGCAGTATTGAAGTAAAGTAAAAGACTTCGAGGTAGCAATCAATATTAAGGTGCTTCACAATGGAGGAAATAACCATAATGTGCAAAGGTTCTTGAAAGAGGTCCATAGCAGTGAGATTGGGCACAACAACAATGATGGCATGCATAGTGGTTGTTGAAAGGCAAGGAAAACAATGGTTTTGACATTGTTTAAATGCTGTGCCTTATATTGCAAAGTGCTAAACAGAGTTCAGATAAACTGCGTAGTCTTGCACTTGGTAAATACCAGAAGCTGCATGCCACTCCAAGCTTTCTGTGGATGGGTTTTATCTTTTCCAGATTTAAGTTTTAGCAGTCTTGTCCAGGTATTTAAGGAGATCATGTACCACTCTAATGTATTTACCAAATGTAGCCAATTCAGTGGGCTCCATCGTAGTGAAAACAAAATTCTTAGCCTCGTTGCATGTCCTTATGCTGAGGCTTAGGAAGAGTGGTTTTAAAAGGCATGGAGCAGAGTCAGGCAGCAACATAATAAGTGGTTAAAAGATTCTGTTTTATAGCCACGCAGCCTGCACTTCACAATCTTGGAAAGGGGCGGCCAGTTTGGGTTGATTTCTTTAATTTGAAGGCCCGTCAACCTTGCAACCAATATTTGTTTAAAACAGGCTTTCCCTATTGAGCACTGAAGGTATAGTTGTGGCTTCAAACTGGGTGGGTAGTTATTAACGTACGAAATTACCAGTGCTTCTAATATTGGTTTGTTCTTTAGTTTGTCCATGTCGCTTGATTTAGACAGCGCTTTTTTCTGCTTTTTCAAAATAGTTTTAAATGCTGTGTACAAGAGCAATAATTTGTTCAGTGCGGACAGGTCTGTTTGGAGGGTATCAGCTGACTCATTTACATAAGTGGACCAAGGGCTTCTCTTAATTTTAACTATGCTCTGGAGAATGGCTGTCAGGATGCTAGGCTTGGCTGTAATACATCTGTAGTAGTGTTTTAAAAAGGCACCCATAGTGGCCCATGCTTATCCATCCAACCCAAATTCAAGTTTAATCAGACAACCTCTTATGTATTGGGGTAGCCTAAAGACTCTCTTGTATGCTTTTAGATGGAGCTTTTCCATGGTTTTAGTAAGTTGCCAGGGGAAAGCTTCATGGCCATAGGTGATCGCAGATAGTAGGGTGGCCCTGAGCACACTTCATATTGGGACTGAAGAGGGACTTTATAATACAGTGTTAAGCTGGCAAAGTCTACTAGTGATTAGTGCAGCCTTTTCTATAAGATGGCTCAAATGAGCTTTAGTACTGCCATTTATGGAAAGCCACACACCAATTTTGAGCCAATTTTGTCCCACTGTTTTTCAGAGGGCCCATAGTCCAGCAATAGTTTGATTTCTTGGCCGTCCTCCCAGAGGTTATAACTCATTTGCTGTCATTTTATTTGCCTCGTTGTACTTATGGAGGGCATTTAGGGCTTTCTGAGTCCCAATTTTGGAAAGGTCCAGCAGGACGATGTCATCAGCATATTGTAGTATAATGAGCTTAACATCTCCGATTTTTGGCGGTTTTAGATTAGTATATTTTAGTGCCGCTGACATGTCTGTAGTGTACAGATTAAATAGCAAGGGACCAAGGACACAGCCTTGCTTTAATCCGTTATCTGTGGGGATTTTCCTCGTTATTGCTGTTTGGGACAGCTTAACCCTCACCCATGTTGAGGAGTACAAAGCTATTATTGCATTAAGCAGATTATTTGGGATGCCCCAGACCTGAAGTTTCCTCCATAAGTTGCACCTGTCCACTGAGTCAAATGCGGCAGAGTAATCAACAAAACATGCGTAGAGGGAGGATAACTTCTGACTGGTTGCTTAGTGAATATAGTAAGAGAGCGTGACTATGTTGTCCGAGGCTGAAGAGTTCAACCTGAAGCCTCTTTGACAAAATGGAACAATCACATTAGCTGCCACCCTGCACTCTAGTTCTTTTAAGAGGGAAGAAAAATATGCTTTAGCTTCAATATCAAGAAGGGGGATCAGGTGACGGTTGGATTCTGCCTATATACCTTCTTGAATATTGGATGCAGACTTGAGCCCCTCCAGCTCTCTAGTACTTGACTGGGCACTGAGCATGTGTGGTATAGGGGAGAGAGTATTGTAGACCACAGGCCAATGTCATCTTTGAAAATTTGGGCTGGGGTCCCATTTGGGCCAGGAGCACCTGTTGCTCTCATTTTACACAGAATTTTTTGAATAGTGTTATTCGTAAACATTGGTTACTTGTCTGAGGAGTCATCTGGAATTCATAATTTGTTTGGCAAGAAAACTCATGATGTTTCTGCTACATACAGCTTTTTTACATGTTGTGTCCAAAAGGATTTGTCGATTGCATAATTTCTACTGGTGTCCTGGCACAGTTTTTTTAATGTATCTCCATATTCCTGCTAGATGATTTTGTTTAGAACTTTTTTTTACTTTACCAGCTTGACATCCATGCTTTTAAAAATTACGTATTTTTTCATTCTGTCTCTAAAATGTATCAGAACCAAGACAGTATCTAATAACTTTTTTACATAGGTCTCAAAAGCATATTTTGTCTGTTTCAATCAATGATAACTGTGCTGCTTTTTCTCAAGTTAATGGTACTAAACCAACCTAAAAAGGATCAAAGGCTTAGTTTGCATTGCTAGGATTCAAACTTATAGCATGTATATCGCATCAAGTCAGCAGCAAGTGCTTAACTTGCTGAGCAATTTTATAGTTATAAAGGAGCTTTGTGTCTCTTACTGTGCAGTTATAATTTAGAATTCAGACCACACTGTATTCCATTACATACTGCGTCGTTTTGAACTCCTGTCCATAGTTAATGCCACATTTATGACATGGCACTTTCTGCAGCATGCCTCTAGAGGAAGATTGTTCACACCTTTCCTAAATGAGGTGAGTGAGGTTTTGACATGCAGTATGCATGTATAGTTGAAATCCTTTGGAAAAAAAAAACTAGTTAGCAGCTGGTGGCCAGACCAATGCATATTCTTGAAAGGAAGTAAACATTCCTTTGGCCAATGATTTATGGTTACTTGTTTTCCACATTTGTATTTATTTTGGACTTATTTGTTGATTTTTTTTTTATAGTGCTTTTATCCAAAGCACTGAACAAAAGAAAAGTAAAACATTACAACAGATGAGGAAAAATGAGAAATAAACATTAATAAATCACACGACCTAAGAGGGGTAGGATAGCTCAAAAAGATGGGTTTTCAGCAATTCAGAGTGTTGCTACAATTCCTGTATGAATGGTAAATACATTGCAAAGTTTAGGTGCTAAAGAAAAAAACACAAGCAAATGTGAGAAGTAGCAAATGGAGGCTTTAGAGCACATAGAAGTGACAGGGTACCACAGGGAAGAGTTTAAGTTTGAATATGTGAAGAAATAAGGAAAATTGACAAGGAGGATTCAGCAAGTAAACACATTTCAATACAAGACAGAGAAAGTGAAGAGTCAAGGTTAGCTACCAAAGTTGAGTCAAATAAGTTGAAATAATTGAGTGGTAAGAAAGAGTGAATAAAAGATCAGCACAAGACATGAATAATCTGGAGCAGACCAGCAATATATTTGATATCATAAACCAACTGCGGAGTGGCCATCTACTTTAAAGTTTCTTTACTATATCCACAGATATAGTATTGCAAACATACAATCCAGGGGAAAGTGAGGATGAGATGCAGGTACTCTCACTGCAATTGCAATAAAGGTGAGTACATTACCTTTTTTTTTTTAATTAATAAATAAATTAAAGCAAAAGTGGACAGTGGGAGTCCCGCCGTCCTTGACAGGCCTAGCGGTTAAGTAAAAAAAGAAACCGACTTGCATGAGCCTGGTCTTCCTGCAGGTCTTGGGACATTAAAGCAAAACATTTGGAAACTTGCAATATCATAATGGATGTATGCATTGTTACATGTAATATTCTTATAATAAGATGCCTGAAAGCACTGGGTAGTAGCAGCGGAGATCTGTGTATCACCAGCAGCTAGATCTTGAATCAAAATTCAAGCAGGACAATTCAGATTTTCATTCTTCCAAGGTCACTACATTGAGCGCTTTTAAACGGAGTAAAAGAAACACTTGGTATTAACAGATTACAGAAATGAAAAAAACGACAGCTGTATGCATTGTAGAAACAAAACGAATTGATATGTTGTTGTGCTAGAACAAATATGTCTTTCGATACGTCTAAATTGTGCGGCAAATTCTCACAATCATTCATCCGGCTAATTTCTCTCAGAATTATGGGCGGAGTGCAGGGTTTGAGCAAATCATCCACAGTGGAAACGTGGCAATTAAATTCCAAGTCGTTTTCACATTTGTCATGTGTCCCCCTGTGCTGATGGCATGTCCAGAGACTTTGTGCGGAAGACCACATCTTGTTTTCTTTCTTTCAGCAGGATCAATGGTGTCATAGAGCCCGCTGCTCTTTCTGTGGTACATTTCCTGGCATTCGCTGATGAGCAATGCGATTCTTGAATACTAAGTGGCTTAAAGATTGATTCCTCTGTAATCTGTATTGCAAATGCTTTTGCCGTTCCCTGGGTGTGCGCTCGAGTTATTGAGTATTTATTTAGCATCTGCAGAATAGATCCATATTGTTGTCATTGACATCCCTTGCCTTTTTGCCTTTAGAGTAGTTCTTTCGACAGTGAAGGACGATTTTGTTTGCAGTGGGCAAGCCAAGGACATCATTGGTCTGGTCTCGAAGTGCAAGAAAAGCACGTGACAAATAGCACACAGAACTTCACAAGATGATTTAGAGTGCAGTCCCACCTGACTCAGCATTGGTTAAAAAGAATGTGCGACTGAGTGCTTGAAGTTCAAAAACCAGTTTTAAAGAGGACAGATGGACACAATAGTTATTTTTTCACTTTGATCCTTCATGTTCGGGTTAGTGATATGTTATGCTCTGAATATAAAGCAGGTTTGTGCTGCTTGCAATGTCAGGCAAGGATTGTTCAACTCCAAACACACTGGCTTTTTCCTGGCAGATTGATGGTTAAACTCATACGGTACATATGAGAAAACAGACTTCTTGCAATGAATTTCATGTATGAATTTTTCTGCTTTGTGAACCGTTTCCTTCTTTTTGTGGTTTTGAACTGGCATTGTACTTTAAAGCTTTTAATTATTTAATATGCAAATCACCTAATACACAAAGAGCCTCTTGTTAAAAATGAGCCTATCAAGAATTGCTTATGTTTTCTAAAAACACTGATTGTTATATTTTTGCTTATTATTTTTCAAATAAATGAAATGTAACACTATAATCTTTGGGTCTCTATGGTGAACAGCTGTATTTTGCTATATAGGCTTTGTGTATCTAATGCTTTCAGACCTTACCACATTATTGATACAAGTTTTGCGACAAGTCTATATAATCAATACATTATATATGTCATGAAGGGTGCACATCGGCACTAAGAACACAAAGACAGTTTCTAGCAAAAAATATTTGCTATCAAAAACAAAGAGAATTATATGTTCCTTTGTCTGTGGATAAAACTTTTAATTAAGGACCACTATCTATGGTAAATTAGGTAAGATCTCCTTGACCACAATTGTCCTGCAGTGACACCCATGCGGAGTGTAAAAGAACTCTCCCCCTCAGATTGTCTGTGGTATGTGCTTCCTCATCGAGTCCCTCATTCAGAATGATAGTGCATCTGGATGGTTTAGTCTCGTTGAGGGAGCTGGTAACAAGGCTAAAGATCAAGATCGAAATAATATTAGCTAGCAGAATTAAACCTGTTGGTAATTTTATTCATAGGTTTCCCTGGTAAGGTTAAAAACAAAGGGTACTGAATGTAGCAGTTGGACTCACAAAGTAAATTAGTACTCCAGTATCACACAATTGGTCTATATATTGTGGCTATGGTAATGCCACAAAGGTCACTCAGCTTTCATCATGACCGAAACTATCTCTATTAATGTATAGTCCTAATAACTCTTCATTCACACACTCCTGTAATAATACACAAGTTAACCTTTGTGGCCACTAGGATTGTATCTATAGTACAGGCAGAATATTAACATAAAATTATTCTTTTAATTTTAATGCAATCACAGCACACCATGCAGGTGAAAACACTCACTGTGAGTCATATTTCATCTTAGCACTGCACACTTCACTCTGTAATGTACTAAAATGTGACAGACAACAAACATATATGACAAAACCAAGACAAATACACTTTTTCATTTCAAAAGCATGGATACGTTATGGCCCTTTTAACTGAATTCACCACTGTCTGTGCTTATTGAGGCCCATTAGGGGACAGAGCTGAAGCTGAGCCGGCCTTATTGTCACACTCTGTCATACTTTGCATGCAACAAGAAGTGTAAAGCATAAAGTTAGAAAATACCCATTTTTGTACTCAATCAATTCAGTTCAATTCAACTTTATTCGGTTTCAGCATATAAAACCATAAAAGTTATCAATACATAAAAATTTCATAAAATATAAACACATTTTATCTCAATTAAGTTACGTTCCACAAGAATCCATAATGTACCATAACCTAAGGTGCAGAGTCAAATACCGGTGATCTTGACCCTCTGATGAGCAATCCAGCGGTTAGATGAGTTTGTCCCGGGGCTTTTGCTAAAGTGTAAATATCATTGAGATAAACATAAACACAGACCTTTGCTAACAGTTAATCTAGGCAAGCCCTGGTCTTCACCACAGATTTCAGGTAGCTGAGGACAAAAAAATTACAGTCATCGTGCAACAATTGCAAATAAATAAGAGCTGGGCAGACCTGCTTAAAGTTCATCCTCTTTAAAATCGGGACAATAAAAGACTTCCTGGGGACCTCGTAAAATTTACAAAATAATGTAAAATGTAGCAAATCCTGTGGAGACACACCGTCGCAGCCACAGGGTGCTAACATCTGACCTCTACTACTCCCCCTAGGTACAGCCAATAAAAACTGAAAAAGATCCAGGCGAAACCTGGTCAGTAAAAAACGTTCATGAATACTTAAAAACCCCAGGAGATAAGGCTCAGCTAACGATGTTGTCTTCAACATTAGGAACTTACGGACACTAGGTTTCCGCAATTCCAGTTCTTCTCTCTCAAGTTTCCTAAAGCTACTAAAGGACTCCCTTATTAGCCCCACATATTTTTGGGTGACTAGTTCTGGATTGGTGAACAATTTGAGTCTTCCTAACCTTTCAAAATTGCCCTTGATGTATGTGAGCCAAGGTATATGGAGGACATGGTCGAGGGTCATACACTCTTTTAAAATCAGTTGACTCAGCGAAGATCCCTCACTCAACCATATTTTCAACCAAAAGATTAGGGGACGGAGGGCCAGAGTGTCATTTAAATAGGGCACCCCCAGTTCTTCATGTACCACCAAGTTGGACGTACCGCTAGGAACACCCAATAAACGCTTCAGGAATGCATTCTCAGCCACTTGCAAATCATCTGTGGTAACGTGCCCCCATATTTCGCTACCATAAGAGGCTGTTGCAACACCTTGGCCTGATAGATCTTTAGAAGCGCTGCGGTGGGTCTCTTTCCTAGCTTTAAAGCAAAGTTAAAAATGGCCGCGTTCACCCGCACCAGATCTTCCCTCCCTCTTTCTTTGTTTAAGGGGGCCCCATTTCATTCGTTCATCCATTACGACCCCCAAATATGAGAAAACATCAGTACGGGGTACCTTAGCTGAGCCTACCCTAAATTGAAAGGATTTTTTTGAGCGGGTGCCCACCTGCATGACGTAGGATTTAGAGTAATTTATGGATAAATCCCGATCTGACATAAAGACGGAGCAAGCATCAAGCAGGGTTTGTAGCCCCCTAGCGGTTCAAAATATGAGGATCGCGCCATCCGCATAAAGTAGGACAGGGAGACCACGTCGGTCTACATGCGGGTAATCTACGCCTGTTAACAAAAGGGCTTTTTCCAAATCATTAATATATAAGTTGAACAAAAAAGGTGCTAAAATACAGCCCTGACGTACACCTCTCCTTATGTCAAAACTGCGTGAGACTCTTAAATCCTGCGAGAATCTAACATGGGCCTTAGTAGCACGGTGAAGATCTACTAAAAAATAAACAATATTCCTGTCCACCCCAATGTCTAACATAGACTTCCAGAGTTTGGCCCTGTTCACGCGGTCAAACGCGGAAGACAGGTCCATAAATGCTAGATAAATAGTGCCCGGACGTGCAACCGTGTATTTGTTAAGAATCATGGTTAGGTTAAGGCACTGGGCCACCGTAGATCGGCCTGGGCGGAACCCATACTGAACATCTACTAGCACGGAATGTTCCTCTGCCCAGCTGGTCAGCCTGTCTAAAAGCACTCGCCCCACCACCTTAACAACTGAATCCAGCAGCGAGATCGGTCTATAGCAATATGTGCTATCTTGGTCCCCCTTTTTAAAAACTGGCACTATGGTTGAAATAGCCCAGGACTCCGGGCATCCGGCCCTTACCGCGGCAAGGACGGGAGCCCAGAAAGTAGGGTCAGATTTGAAGAGATCCGGGGGGATGCAGTCTGGTCCCGGGGCTTTATTACTTGTCAGCCCGATAATGCCCTCCTCAATCTCCCCCAGGCTAAAAACCAAGTCGGGTGTTACTTCCTCACGGCCTGGCAGGCAGATTGGCTCAAAGGGGCACTCAAACATGGTTTCAAAATGGAGCACCCACTCGTCCTCTGTGATGTGTGCACCTACTGCACTGCCTTCATCATGATTTAGAAAGGGACTGTTGATGATGCTCCAAAACCTTGAGCTATTCCTCAGCGTACTAGCCTCGGTCAACCCCCTCCACGCTTCCTCCTTCAAAACAGACTTACGTTTGGCCAGTTCCAACTTGTAATCTCTCCGACACTTTCTGACCAGAGTCTGATTTCTGGGTCTACTGTTCAAAGCTTCCCGCAGCCTTCTTGCTGCCAGCGAACAAGAAGAATCAAACCATCTAGGGGTCTGAGTGGCTGGACGATGAATCGGGACACTTAAGAGATTACCTACTTTGACAGAAATATTCTTAAAAGCACTAATGACCTCCCCTGGGGACGTATACAGTGATGTGCACAAAGCTAATTCAGTAGCACATGAATCTATTACCGACTTGTGGAATGCATCTGGGGAGATCTGTGTCCACTTTAACAGTCTTCTACCATCTGTTGGTTTTACAGACCCACTTTGCCCAGCTCCTCTTTTAGGTAACAATATGGGTCAGCAAAATTCAACACATAAAGGGTTGTGGTCACTGTAGGCACTTTCTTGTATGATAAATCCCGAGAATAGATTTTGTAGTGACGATGAAAATAATATAAAATCAATGAATGAGCCACCACCTTTCCCTTTGAAGGAGGGGACGGTGGCCTTGCTACAGGGGTCACTTAGTGACATGAGAGACATTAAATCGAGATCGTGTAGAAGATCATTTAATATATCCCCCTGTACAGAGTGTTCAAAGTGAATTCCCCTCACATGTGGGCAACCTATGTCGGCCAGTCTTAGAGCTCTGGGGTCTCCACATGGGTGGATATTAAAGTCACCAACAATCATAAGATTTTGAAGGACAGCTGTAGAGTATTGCCTTATAAAAAGACCTAATCTGGTGATGTTACACCCACCCTTAGAACATGATGTTGAGTTGTATAAGTTAATAAGACCCAATTTGTTTGACCCCTTTCTTAATACCAGCGACTGCATGCACAAAGTCATTGTGGTCAAGACCTGTATCTTGCAATCTACCACTAAAGAAATATAAATAACAAGACCACCCTTTGGTCTACCAGCCGATGAGGGCGAGGCGGGAACAAAGAAGGAGTTATATCCCTCCAAAAATAAACTGCAGTCCGTCAACCATGTTTCCTGCAAACATATCACGCGAAATTGCTTCATAAATGCGATCCACAGCGGATCTGAAAACTTATTGGCTAGTCCCACAACATTCCTGGATATAAAGTTTTTATCTCGTTCACCCAGGCGTCCATGACTTTGCCCTGAAATATCCCCCAGGGCACTAGGTTTTTCTGATTCCATGGAAGGGGGACCACCAAGTCAGTCACAGGCATCCATCACAGCCAGGGAGGTGAACCGATTGGACAACTCCAGGGGGGGCGGTCCATAATCCTGTCGATGTGCTGGCATACGATTTGGGTGACCAGAGGTAGAAGACAAGTTTGAATGAGCGTTCCTGCTTAGTGGGTCTAATGGCATCAGACTATCAGATGGAGCCATATTGGCAAAGTTCGCATGATAGCACCCTAGTGCCTCTGGTTTATAGAAAAAGCCAAGGGGTAGGGCCATGATGGACGACTTATGACCAAGAGGGGCTAGGTGCAAATCTGTGAACAGGATCCTTTCCGCAATGTGTGGCCTATTAAAGTTTATAATGATGCAATCGCCCTTGCAGAGTTTGGGGGTACTACCGATCCAGTTGACTCTTTGCACCATGTTAATGTTTTTTCCCACCCTCATTCCTAAGGTGGTATTGTGCGATAACCAGTGTAAAACCTTATTCTTGAGTTGAGAGAAATCCTTCTTGGTGCCCTGGGGGAGGGTTGGCACATTACCCAATATCACTACATAGGAAGTTGATTTCGCTGGCAGATGAATAACTGGAAGGTGCTGCGTGGGTGCCTCCTCTACCACCTGTAATCGTCCCACCGGTAGGTGGTTCTCTAATGTAGAATAAGCCCGCATGACCTGCCTGTCCATGTGTCCGTGGATTACCCCCGGGGTAGGCACTGGTTGGCTTATATGTAGCTGTCCCCCTAAAGACTGAGGCTGCCCCCTGGGGTTTACAAGTGGACCTGTTGGCATAGAGCAGTCCAGACTTAGAGGAGCCAATGGGAGGCTTAGTTCAGAATGGACGGCTGCCCCTCCAGTTGATACAGGTGATACACAGCTTTTAAGCTCGGATAGGCCCTTTTCGATCAAAGTCAGGTGTTGAATGATCGAGCCCAGTTTGGAGTCCAACATGTTCTTCATCATTTCCTGGAGAGATTCTAGTGCGCCTGTCAAATCTGCCTTGGTCAGTGTTTGGATGGTCAAAGGTTCGTGAAATGACCGGTCAGGTTTTGATTTTTTGGCCTTACCCCCCGTTGGTTGGGATTTCCTTTTTGTACCTGGCCTTGAGCTGCCCATCTCAGCCACTGTTAGACTCCCTTGCGTGAACGAACAAGCGGCTTTTGAATTAGCCGGATGCTTACTGGAGGTAATTGCCACATGCCCTCGGTTTGTAAGTACTTTGTCACCCCCCCTTGTTATTAATGATGATGGCAGGGGAGAGGGGAGGCTGTTGAGCTGTTGGATGGCTAGTTGTCCCAGTAAGATCCTGCGCAACCTCTTGTATCCCAGAGATGTTTGAAGAGTTTGGTAAATCACCATCAGCACTAGCCAAAGAATTGTATGTCTACGAGCATGAGGGATGGAGCATTGACAGGGGATCTAGAAAGGCGTCGATTAACCAGCTCAATCTCCTTATCCAACACTGCTGCGGCTCGCTGAAGGAACGAGTCCATAGTTACTGTTGTGGTGGTAGTGCCTGACGGGGCCTTACCAGAGGCTAATGTGGTCTTACGCTTCCCCATTATAAAAACCAGGGAGTCCAAGTTAAAGCGCTAAATAACAGGGCACAGGCCCAGGAGCTGGCAAGGGTTATGAAAAATTGACTTATGTATATAGAAAAGGAAAAAGTGGCTCCAAGATATCAGTGTACGGGGACATGCAGCTTGCAAACGCCCTACTCCCTACATCCCGTATACTTGATATCAGTGTAGATAGGGTTCCAAAAAAGGCGAGCCAACTTCCTACCTGCTCCTTGGCTGCTGTGATTACCTGGTCGGCTGACTGCAAAACTGTAAGATGCACGATGAAAATAGATCTGAGCACAGGGGAATTGCCGTGAGGAAATGATTGAAGGTCAAGGCAAGAGAATGGGCCCAGCCTCGTCCAGTCTCGGACGGGTGCAGACGGCCGCAGACGGGCCCGCTCTTGGCCCGGGCGCGTCCCGCACTGCGGGAGCCCTGGCCTGATTATATGCGCCTCCTGGCGCGCAAGAACAACGTTGGCGGCATGCGCACCCCAAGGCTGCCTGGGGGTTGAAGTCCCAACACCCCCATTGAATCGGGCAGGCAGTAGTGGCACCCAAATGCGGCAAGACAGCAGTTAAAGCAGCCTGTATGAGCTCCCCATTTTTGTACTCTTTTATGATCTTCCTTTAAATATTCTGAAGAAGGGTGCCAAACAGAGCACTCGGGAGCTCATGAGTAGTGCAAAACTCACTTCTTCAAAGGGCCACGCTCGCTCGTACTAATGTTTTCTTGCCTTTGTCCCTGAATGTTGGTGTCTTGGAGAAAATGGGGAGTATTTGTTTGCTGGTTTCTATCTGTGTCTCAGTGTGTGACGCAGGAGAGCATTGTGATGCATGTGACACGAGCGCATCATACATATGTGTACCACATCACAACGGTGGGCACTTGTTTTTGTGCATGCCCCATCGTTATGTGGGAGAATTTTGGGAAAATAATGAATTCAGCACAATAAAGTCATATGCAGTGGCCTCTGTATTATATTCCAGGATACCCTGGATTCTTATAAAATCTGAAATAGTGAGATAATCACTGTTATGGATGTATTATGATTTTGCACTAAAATTACGTAATGTAAAATTTGTGTCCTACATGATGCAGAAAATAAGTTTGAGGATAAAGATAGTCATTAATTTCATAATTACTAAAAACCCAGCAACATTTAGCTCATCTTTCTGCTCTTATGATGGTGTACTAAAATAGGGAATGTAGAATTTGTAGCCTCCATGATCAATCTGAGGTAGTCATTCATTTCATTTCATGGTAACTGGAAACCCCTCCCCACTCAGTTCATGTTTCTAGTGTTAACATGCCTCTAAAACAAGTGGAGTGTAATGTTCTATTCAGACTTGACCAACGGATGCCATCATTTAATCTGGCTATATCAGTCTTGAGTCTGTAGATCCACCTCTGTTTCTTTTCTAAAAGAATTTTGGACACCATGGATGTTGAATCTGAAACCTTTAGTTTGCCAATTATCACACTCAACAAGTCCTTCTCTGTAAGTTTGGCTTCTAGATAGTGGTTAGTCATACATGAGGTATTTTTTTTTGCATCTGGTGTTTATCCTATGTTCATAAATATGTGTTCTTACTTTGCAGTATATTATCCCTATATGTGAGATTGCAGGGACGTATTTTCATGTCTAGTACATGTGTAGAATTGCGGTTGATATGGTCCTGCAAAACCAAATCAAAATGTAGGCCTAGATCAAGACTTTTGACAATTCTGGTACATGTCCCACACAGGAATGCAAAACAGCATGCACTTAAGTCTGTGATGAGCCAGTGCACTTTATCATGCTATGGCCACAGGATTTTAACAAGTGTGTTTGTAGGTCTTGTACTATTATACCTGACTGTGAATACTATCGTCAGGAAAACAAACAGCATCAACTTAGCCCCCAGAACTAGACAACATAAAGTAAGTATTGCAAACTGAGGCCCAGTTTATACCCTGATATTAGATTGACTGGTGTTATTTAAAATGGTAAAGCTTTAGTGGCTGTACCTTTCAACCTTTTACTATTGTAAATGGTTATTTTCACTGGAGCTTTATTGAAATGTACAACTTTCTGCTGGAAACAAGCAGGATTTATTAACATCTATATTAAACAATAACACACAATAACACCACAATTAGGAGTCACAGTAAAACATCAAAAACATGACAAGACACAAAAGAGCAAAACAACCATTAACCAATGCAGGACGCCAACATAACACAGAAATTACAACTCAACCACATTACAACCCAACAACACAACCAACAACATGACAAAAGAAAATGTAACAGAAGTACAAGTGCAAGATGCCAAACAGCAACAAAACAAAATGCTATGTCGTTGTAGCCTTCTCTTAATTTTTTTAATTTAGCTCTGTAGTTATGGTGTATTGAATGCTGCTATGTCTTTTTTTGTGCTGTTGGGTTTTTGTGGTGGTATGGTATACCCAGAGGTGTAAATGTGTTTAAATTAGCTCAAATCAGTGACGTATGAGCTACTTCAAAGGCTAGGTGTTAGAGTTCAATTTGAAATGGGATCCACTTTTTGTTTGTTACACAACATAAAGACAAGTAGGCACCAATACTTGGAATATAACGTGGCATCACATTTACTGTGTAACAATGTATTCTCACAAGAATATTATCCATGATCTTTGTGAACAGAAATAATTTCCAACCACCTGTCAGAGACCGGCTTGATACAGAATCTGTATTGCAATATTTATCCACTCTTCTTTTCACACCAGTATTGAAAGATCCTCTTCTGTACATTCCCGAGATACTGTAAATAACAATCCGACCCCTTCACAGCCACATATGTAAAGCCGAAATGGACAGGTGCACAGTTCCTCAGGAGAATCTTCAATAATGAATACCATACCTTAAAAAAAAAATGTCCTTCATGCAATCATTGAATCAATTGCTAAAATGCTCTTTTAAAAACTGTACTTATGGGACATTTCAGCCAAATTTGTTATAGTGTTATCCACAGCTGTCTGTTCTGTATGCCTTATTGAATAACACTCTATACAAATGCTGTCACTCATTCTTTTTGCTATCTTTTTGGTGCTGTAAGCTTCCAGTGCTAAAATGTGCATTGCAAGGCTGCATTTTGTCTTGGAATTTGTCGATGTTTGTTTGAAAAAATAAATGCATTCTGGTCATGATTTGTATCAGAGCTAATTGCACCGTGCTATTGTGTCTCGAAGCTCTTTTTAAGTGTGTGCACTTACTAAGGTTGTGGATTCACTTAACATGCTGTCACTGTATTCATGTTATCAACACCGACAAACATTTACCCTCAGATGGCCTCTCTTTGTGGCTATTTACTCTGACAAATAGATATTTCTTTGATGCCCCTGTTGAAAAGAGGTGCGTGCCTGTCAGACGTTGCTCACTTTGTTTCTTTAAGATCGTAGCACCACTGAGGATAGAGGAGTCAGTTAATCATGAACTTCATAACCACGCTTGCTGCCTATAAATACTCAATTTCACATAAGAAATGCCCCACAGCCTCAGTGAATGCTCATGTCCTTATCTTCACTTTTCAGGTGATTAAATATTCCCATTGCCGATCCACATGTTCGTTACTTTTTATTCCAGAGTCAATATTGCCTCCATATGTAGAGGACTGGAGATTGTCAGAGAGTAGTCCTATTGGAGAAACTTTAAGGTTTAGAACATATGCATCTGAAGGAGCTTGTATTCTATACACTACTTCAAAGACATTACAAGCCCAATTAGCTTTCAATGGTTCGAATATTGGTGTTCTCATTTTTATCTTTCAATAAAGTTTGGAAAATTGAATCCGATGTCCAGTTAGCCCATCCAGCTCTCATTGGATAATCAATTGTTCTTACAACTAAGGGCCAAGAAAGCCCAGGTTTCTTCCTGGATTCTGCTTCTGAATCAAATCCAAGAGTAGTGCACTTCATTCTTCGGGCACTTTACGTACTCAAAATGTATCAGTTACTTCACAAGGCAGTTGTGATAAATAGTAATGTAAACACAATGTGAGAGAAAATGGGCATCAAGTACGGTGAGCTGCATCAAGTGCCTTTCCACATAACATCTGATAATTAATAAAATTATTGTGCAAAGTTACAAAGATATTTTTGCACTTAATTGAAGTGTAGGAACACAAATAAGGGCATTTGCAAGGTAATCAGGAAAGGTGGGATGTGTCTCTAACAAATTGAAACAGTGTCAGTGTAGTGGAATTTTTGTATCAGACAATTTCTACAGGTATGCTGGCATTTGAAGGTAGGTTCACACTGTTAAAGTTGTTGAACTCTCACAAACTAAATAATTTCCCAATTAGAATATGTTTGTAGATTTACTCCCATTAAGGGTAGAAGTAAAAGAATATTGGCCGTGGGGGAAAGACTATCGCCAGTAGTTATGAATGTGCAAAGGCAATCATTTTGCTAAGCGAAACAAAGCTTTTCATTATACTTATGAATTTTTGCATTCCTTTTCCGCTTGGAGAAAAGTACATCTCTTACCTTTACCTTTGCATACAGTCACACCTTAGTTTTCATGGGAATTTGCAAATGTGCCAGATTTGCAGAGCTACATGTGTTTTTTTCTGAATTGAAATTTCCGTCGTTTACTTTTAATCATTTGAAAAACTGGCCCATTGTGTCTTACACACCTAGGCAACAGAAGAACCCCAAATGCGTTTTTCCAGGACTCTAGGAACTTCGGAAGAAAGCTCTACAACTTGTAAACAACCCTTCAACCCCACCTCCAAAGTTGATTTACATTTGCCCATTTTAGTAAAAACTTGAGATACATATAAGATCACTTGTTGACATCTTCCCAGATAAACCTTTTGGGAAAAGTAACATTCAATTAAAAAATGTACATCTTTCATTAATAAGTATGATTGATGACGCAGGCGGTTCTCCTATTGTGAAATGTGTGGGTCTTATGTGCAAGTTAAATATGCCAAGTAGGAGTATAGCCAAGAGTCAGAGCACATGCACTGGGGCCTTGTTTGCAGAGTCCCTGCACACAGAGTCAAAAACCAGTAGCATCTATGTTAGACATGGGGGTCTCTAGTTGGCAGAGGTATTTACTATTTATTTATAGATTTATAAAGTGCACAGCTACCCAACAGGATTTCCCGGCGCTGATCAGGACCAAACACAAGCCAAAAGTTGTGAGAGGAAGCGCAGACGAGTTAAACTTGGTTATAACGGAAGGTCTTTCATTTTTTGCGAAAGGCAAAGAGCGAGTGACACAACCTAAGTTCCAAAGGGAGAGAATTCCACAGTTTAGGGCCGAGATAGGCAAACGAACGACCTCTCATACGAGTAAGACGGACTCTGGGAACAAAGAACAGAGAGAGGCTCGCTGATCTCAGCTGTCGAGTGGGCACATAATGTTTGACCAAACTTTGTATGTAGGGGGGCACCAAGCCATGTTTGGCCCTAAACATGTAACATAAGGCCTTAAACTCAACAAGCTTGTTCACCTTGAGCCGATGGAGTTGATGGAGAAAAGGTGTGGTTGAGGCATGACGAGGCAGCCGAAAAAGAAGGCATGCAGCTGCGTTTTCCATAACCTGTAAGCGATGGACGGAGGTTTTATCAGCGTCCAGGTACAAAACTTTGCCATAATCGTGTCTGTGTATTACCAACGCCTGCATTACCGTTCTCTGGGAAGCTGGAGGAATTAACCAGAGGATTTTTTTAGCCACTTGAGGACCGCAAAGCAGGTTGCGGTGACCACAGACACCTGGGCTCTAAGGGAAAGATTGTTGTCTATCGTGAAGCCCAGATTCTTGACTTTAGGGACCAGAGCAGGTAAAGGTCCCAGAGAGTCAGGCCAATGGGTAATTCCCCGGAGTTGGAGATTGTTTCCCAGAATGAGAACCTCAGTTTGAGAGCCGTTCAGCTTCAAGGTGTTACTGGACATCCACAGAGAGATATTACTCAGTCCAAACTGGAGCAGGGAGGGGTCCTGATGCTGAGCGGCCGAAATAGAAAAGATGATGTGGGTATCATCTGCGTAGGAAAAAATGGTCAGTCCTGACTTCTCCGCAATATCCGCCAAAGGGCGAACGTAAAGATTGAAAAGCAGAGGGCTCAGAATTCAACCCTGTGGCACTCCTGAAGTTGAGGCTACTAGATTATATTTTACGGTGTGTGAAAACACTTGGAAAAAGCGATCCTTTAGAAAAGAGTTCAGCCACTCCAAGGCCACACCTGCAATACCTGAGGCTTCAAGACGATCAACCAGGTTGGAATGTGAGACCTTGTCAAATACCGCACTCAAGTCCAGTAAAATAAGAACTGCCGTGCCACCGCAATCAAGCTGCTGCTGAGAAATTCAGTGACCCCAAGCAGAGCCGATACGGTGCTGTAACCAGATCAGAAGCCGGACTGTGAAGGATGAAATAAATTGTGAGTAGCCACGTGAGAGGAGAGTTGGGAGTGGATATGACTTTCCAAGACTTTAGAGAAGACGGAGAGGAGGGATATAGGACGATAGTTTCACCAGCAGAGAGGATCAAGACCAGTCTTTTTTAGTAAAGGGAGCACCAAAGCGTGTTACCAGTTCTGCGGAACCTGCCCAGAGCTGAAAGAGGTGTTGAGAAAATTAAGAATCACGCTAAGGATCTACTCATCCAGAAGAATGAGCTTAGATGGAGGAAGAGGATCGAGTGGGGAGCCGGACTTGATGGTTCCCAGTAAAAATTAAAAAGTGACCAAGTCCAGTGGGAGCCAGGCCCTAACTTGTTGGGTCTCATCAAACGAGGAAGCCTGGGAGAGTGAGTTGGCCTAGTCAACATGACAGGTGGTGGGAAAGGTAGAGTTATCTTGAAGGGATGAGTCAGAATAGACTCTACTTTATTAAGAAAAAACGACGCTAGCTTGTTGCACTGTAGGAGCGAAAGTGAAGGAGAAGGCAGAAAAGTACTAGCAGCTGAGAGTTGTTTTCACTACCTTAAACAGAGTTTTCTGGCAGTGTTGGGAGTTCGTGATCCTATCCGTAAAAAAATATGGCGTAAGCTGATCTACACAGAGAGTGGTATTTTTTCAGTGCTGTCTGATAGGCTAACTTAGCCGGTGGTGCATAGTGCTTCCTCCATAGTCTCCCTGAAACTTTGCAGTGTTTTTTCACCTGTTTGAGGGAGTCATTGAACCACGAGGCAGGAGGATGCACTCTGAGTTGAGGTTTGACTGAAGGATTGAGTCAATAGCCTCCGAGAGCCAATACTGCACAGAAATTTGATCAGGGTCTGGCTGCGATGTGAGGATGGCGTATACCAAGTTTGTACCAGTTCCTGGCTTTTAGCGATAAAGTCGAGCGGGAGGGAGTGGCCAGGAGAGACTTGATAGTGAAAGGAACAACAAAGTGGTCCAACCAGCTAAGTTGGATAGGAGGTGCAGCAGACAAAGTAGACAGTTTAGAAAAGATGGGGTCCAAAGGTGCCCCGCTGAATGAGTAGGGGAGGAGCTAATGAGCCGAAGGTGAAGAGTCTTCAGGTCATCTATGAAAGCAGATACTGGTTTATTATTGGAGTCCTCAAGATGAAAGTTGAGGTCACCAAGCACTGAGAAATTAGCGACCCGGAGAATATGAGGGGCCAATGAATCAGCAAGGGCTGGGCCCCAATTATTAGAAGGCCCCGGAGGGCGGTAGATAAGAGCACCCGAAAATGTGAATTTAGGGGAGAAGGGAAATGGAAAAGAATAGAGCTTCCCAGAAGGAGGCATTTTCTGGTTGAACCATTCTGTGTGCCTCTGCCTGTTTGTGTATTGACGGTCTGGTTTTGGAATGACAGGGGCTGGGGATGTGCATTCACTGTAGACAACCACTGGGGGGGTTGAGGTGTGCCTGGCCCTTCCTGGATGACTCAGAGCTGAGCTGAATGAGGCTTGGCTGCATTTAGAGTAGTCAGTGCTTAATTTGTAAAATATGAAGTGCAGGTGCTCAAAAGTTTGTCAGAGGCCACACCTACTTTTCTCTGGCTCCACCCACTTCCTCCACTGGCTCCACCCACTTACTATATTAGCTCTACCCACATCTTCAACTGGCACTGCTAAAAGTCAGATTTAATACCTGATCTGAATTTCAGCAAGGGAGCCTTACTCATAGTAAGGTTTTGATAGGAGCCTACAGTTAAGTCAGTGTGCCTGTGTATGGCCGGCGGTGGCTAGTACTAGGCGGCCACCGGGCAGTGCTTCTCATTCATGCTACTACCACACGGTGGGTGACGTGACCTGCTGCGACCGTCACTCACGCCACCACCACACTGCACATTATGCCTTCGCAAAAGGTTACTTCCATTCCCGCACACCCAATATAAGCGCGACTTTGCAACTCTAGGTCACATCACATGAAACAAAATCTTAAGACAACTAAATTGCAGGCTGCCTAACAGTGTCAGTTGGCGCGCTGTGCAGAAAGTTGTTGCTGCTGGAATGTGGGGCTGGCCCTTTAAGCAGGAAGCAAGACTGTTTGTGCTGCTTCAGCTGTACTCGGATGCATGCTGAGTAAGGGGTCAGGCTGTAACGTGTTGAGCACGGGACTCTGCAACACTTGAGGCTGTCACACTACTTCTCGGAGGTGCGGGCACTACAGTCTGACAAAAAGCCCTCCTCCTAAAAGATCCCATGAAAGAACACCTGAGGCTGGGACAGAGCACCCCTGGATTGTTGGTACACTTGAAGCTGGCGTAATTCTCTTCCTCTGAACAGAGAAAGTGAGCACACCTGATGGATCCATTGCCCAATCATGGGTGTGGGGGCCAGCCCTGGATCTCTATCACTCTTTCTTTGGGACCACCTCAAAGCTATCGAGGATTCATTGCTTGAGAGTTAGCATGCTGGGAATTGCAGGCATATGCTTATACCAGCCAAGTGAAACTGTAAGTCTCAGCATGCGTCATTATTGAATGAAAGCTTTCATGGTTTGAAATTCTCACCTGTGAAATGCAGCAGTCGACCTATGTCAGAGTGTGGTCATAGTGATATAAGAAGTAAACACACTAGCTGGAGTGTTTTATTGGTTTTTTGTCTGTCCAGTCACGTGCTGCTCACTATAGACTAGTAAGTGTCACTAGTAGCACTCCAGTCTTATTTAATTTACTTTTAGTGCGTCATGATTATAAGCCTTGTAAACTGGGCACTAGGTTAGTACCCTTCCATTTCCGGTGCTTTGCAGCAGTTTAAAAAAATTCTTAAAGAGTCTCATTGCTCAAATGGGTGTAATTTCTGATATTTATGGGTTGCCATCCTCTTCATGCTTGATTTTGCTCGCGAGAAAGTGTCACTCATAGTTGAAAAATGTCACTTATAATTACACTGAAATCATGAAAATGTCACACATAAGCAACCTGAAACCTTGGCAGCTATGACTTTGCTTCATTTCATTCTAAAATAAACAACACACAATCTGTTCTATTCAGTTACGAGAGAGAAGTTATTTCTTTCATATGACCTTATTATTCAAGATAACTAAGGACGCGTTGATTCCAGGCAGTCAGTCACATGAAGCAACCCAGAGAAATGCAACTGCACTGCAGGCAGGCATCTTGTCCAAACAACCCTCCCCCCATCAGATTAAATCCGCCGTGTTCTTCTTACAGGAGTTTGTTCAGGGTCTGTGTTTACTGTTTTGTCTGAACAGTCTGATCTCTGATGGATTCCGAGGGACCGGAGGCACGCACCCAGACACAAATTTGCGTCTGTTGGATTGGCATGTGGGCCACGCCACGGCACCGCCACCCACGGGTGGCATAATTATTCATGACCATGCATGGTGATGGATGGTGGCATGGCAGCGGCTACGCTACTAGTAGTTACTTTAATTAACGTAACTTCTTCCGTAATACTGCTGCTTAACTACTGTGTTACTGTTTTTTTACAGTTACAGAAACTGTCAAGTGAAACTTTACCGCTTCGGGCTGGTCGGCCGGCACTGCCCGGGACACACACTGACTGCAGTGCATAGTGCACTGCCAGGCACTGCCTTAGGCTGCTGCGTGCGCAGCGCAGCTTTTAAGTTAACTGATTGGGCCTGCCCTGCCAGCCAGGGCCTGCCTCGCCCTCACCTGGTGCTGTTACTGGTGGTGGCCAGACAGTATAAACTAGTACTCCGTGTCCGTCTCACTGGCAGCAGCGGGCACGCGCCTACTCCTCAATGCCAAACAAATTAAATAATGGAACCGCAACAACGTCGTCCGGCCGGGCCGGTCGCGCTTGCTTGCCGCCTGCTTCTGAGACTTTCACTTAGTGTGAAGAACCGAACGGTTCGGTTCTTGAACCACTGAACGCCGGCCGCGCTGAACCACCCACGATGACTCGGTGTGTGTGGTGGGGTGCGGGCGCGGGTATGCTGGGGCGTGGCAATGCAGCAAATGCGCGCACAATGAATATGAAAAAATCTGCGCACGCTGCCTGCTGCCGCGCACAGCCCCAACCCCGCAGGTTTGAATGTAGAACCAAAATCCAGCCCGGGCCGGCAACATCAAACTAAGGGCCGGGCCACCACCGCCACCGCCAAGCCATCAACATATCAGTCGAATGTGACTGTGAGAGATATTGAGATTAATTCATACATCGATGATTCATGACTGTCCATTCACCTCTTGGCCAGGCCTAGCTCACACAGCAGGCGCGCCCGCAACACACACTTTGCTGGGACTGGGAGTGTGGGACCCGGGTCCCGGACCAGTAAGTTGAGTGTATGACTGACTCACTGCCTTAGGCCGCTACTGCGCAGCTTTATTATCTGATTAGGCCTGCAGTACCAGGCCCTGCCTTACCTGGTGCTGTTGCCAGTACTGGCTACTGCCTTCTCCTCAAGGGCAAGGTCCAGGTCACGCTCACTGACCTTAGTGGAACGGCCGTGAACCACGATGACTCAGTGGGGTGCAGTCGCGTCGCGTGCGGGTATGCTGGGGCGTGGCAATGCAGTGAATGCGCGCGCAATGAATCTGCGCACGCTGCCTGCTACCGCGCACAGCCCCAACCCCCGCAGAAGACCAAAATCCAGCCCAACTCACAGTGTCCCGCCCACTGGGCCGGCAACACTTAACTAAGGGCCGCGGCGCGGCCGCTGGGCCGCCAGTGCCACTGCATGATCAACAGCATTTTAGAATGGAATGGATTGAGAAGAACGAACTTTGAAGAGTCAAACACTTGGTTCAACACATAACTGTAACACTCTGTGCCACTGCCCAGTCCACTAGCGGCGTAGTGAGGTAAATTACTATTAAATCAATTGTCGTGCAGCAATGCGTGTAGACCCGGCCCTGATAATTAAGTGCCGGCGCTAAGCACCGGCAAGCACCGGCACAAATTAAGCACTGAGAGTAGTGGGAGTCAATTTCCTTGCACCTGAATAGGGTCTGTCTCCCTTCCCCAATGCTGTCCCTCACCCCCTGTACCAGTGAGGACAAAACTGGTTTGGACGGGGCTCAGAGACCCTTGCACAAAGAGAACAAAGACATTTTGGGGTATAAGTATTAGACATAAAACCCCCGAACTTTAGATTACTTCTGGACTCAAGAGAACCTTTGCCAAGGAGAAGAGCTGAAGAGCTGTGAGGAGGAGTACTGCCTCTTTGCTGTGTGCTGTGTGGGGTTGGCCTGCAGTTGCTGTTTATGCCAAGGAAAGGACAAAGACTGGAACTTTGCTTGAACCTGCTTGAAGAAGATCTCCAAGGACCTCTGTGTGCTGGCCTCCTGTTCTGAAGTCTCAGGGACACAAAGACTTCATCCCCAGCTCCCCTGAACTCTCAGCTAAGAGTTCTGACCTGCCAGGAGGTGCCTGTTCCAGTTCTGGGCCTCTGGATGTTGTCCCTGCTGTTTGGGATATGGAAGAAAAAAAGAACAGAAGAAATAGACACATTGCTCTTCTTGCGGCTGTTTTTCCGACGCAGCACCGCTGTGCGAGAAGAATCTCCATGCATCACCGCACCACTGCCAAAACCGATGCAGCGCCTGTCGCGACTGCAAGAACCGATGTATCAAGGGATCGTGGCTGAAGAAACCGGCGCATCGCCGCTCAATGCTGCCCCATCGATTGCAGACACATCCCGGATTTCCATGCATTGTACTTTCTAAAAGTGGCATTTTCAAACACACAATTTAAAAACCATCTTTACTAAAAGAAGTGTTATTAAATTCTGAGTTAAGAGACCCTAAACTTTATTTCTCCATCTTGTCCCAATGGGACGTTATACTTGTAAGATGTTGCAAAGTATTTCCCATTCTATCATACGGGGCAGATACCCTTTCAATAGTGAAAAACGAAATTGGCAGTATTTCACTATCAGCACATGTCACACACACACCAGTACATGTCCTACTTTTCACATACACTGCACCCTGCACCTTGGGGTACCTTGGGCCTACCATAGGGGTGCCTTACATGTAAGAAAAGGAAAGGTTAGGGCCTGGCATGTGGGTGCACTTGCTAAGTCGACCTGGCAGTTACCAAACTGCGCACAGACACTCCAGTGGCAGGTCTGAGATACTTTTTCAGGGCTACTCATGTGGGTGGCACTAACAGTGCTGCAGGCCCACTAGTAGCATTTGATTTACAGGCCCTGGCACACCTCAGTGCACTTTACTAGGGACTTACCAGTAAATCAAATATGCCAATCAGGGAGAACCAATTGTAACATCAATTTACACAGGGAGCATATGCACTTTAGCACTAATTAGCAGTGGTAACGTGCCCAGAGTCCTATAGCCAACAACAACAGGTCAGGAAAAAATAGGAGGAAAAAAGCTAAAAGTTTGGGGATAACCCTGCAAAAAGGGCCAAGTCCAACAATCTATCTAAAATAATGGGGGTGATCATGCAAAAAGAGGCATTTCCCTACACTCTGAATACACTCCAGTAAGAAAACTGTATAGCAAACTGTCACATTCATTAGATGATGCCATCAGTTATGTAATTTGAGATGTTATCAGTGATATCATTAATAATGTCATTTAACATGGCATAAGTGAAGTTGTATAGAAGTCATACATAGTGCATGGCAAGAGCACAAGATATAGTCAGTTTACTGAGCTATAACTGGCAAATGCGCGTTTTTTTTGCTTATAAACATTTATTTTAACTAATTTCAGTACCTAACTATAACTTAGTGCAACCTTTGCTTTTTCAATATATATTTCAGGCAACAATAAAATATTGTCCAATATTGCCATCATAAACTACATTGCCCAAGGCCAATTGGTGTGTAAATATCTTCAGAAACCCAAGACAGTAATTTAGAAGCATATTACACTTGTTACCCGTTATTTCATTTATATAGTACATAACTATTTTGGGATGGTTAACTGGGAAAAGTAACTTTCTTCAAAGTGAGGCTAACAATGGTCATTTGTACCTTTCATGAATACGTTTTTGATAAAACAAAGGACAATCGTGAGGTCCTGTGTATTTATGTGCTTCTAAAGCCATTTGCCACATAATTATGAATTTACACTTGCCATATAATTTCCAGATTTCAAAAGAAATATTCTTTCCAGCTCAAATGGATGAAATCTACATAATTTAGATAACCTTGCTACACAATTTAGATAAACTTGGCACATAATCCAAGGGGGCATGACAATAGTAAAACTCTACGGAATGGTTTGATGGGCTATAATTATGATGATAAAACATTTATTTCACAGAGACCAGTCCAATATTTCTCAAATCTCATAATTATTCCCTAATATATGTTTCATACCACTGTATTTCGTGCAATAAAGCACACTCAAACATGCAAAGAGTGTGTGTGTTTATGTTGCAAGCACCCCGATTCAACACGATTTATGTTTAATTAGTCAGCAAGCCAATTTTCGGTTGTATGTACTCAATACCACTGTCCTTGATGGTTATGTAATTCATGTGAACCTGTCAGGCAGTGCAAACACTAGCTTACTTAGAATGCCTTGAGACATTCACCGGAGAGCCATGAATCACAACTTCATATAAAGGAAACTTAGGCCGCACTGAAACAGACTTGTATAATTGTCTAACTTATAAATCACCGTCCAGTATTATTTGTGAGTTCCTAGTCCCTATGTATGTTATTCGTGTGTATTCTTTTCAAAGAACTCTAAAGACGTCTGTGACTGACATTAGTATCATAAAAATGCATACATATAAAAGTTGTTAATAGCAATCAGCATTTTATGTGGTGCAGCCTATAATGTTGGCAGGTTCATTACACCAAGGATGTGAGCACCATCTTAAGATTCAAATTGCTTGCGCAAAACCCGAATAAAGAAATGTGAAACAAAAAATGCTTTCATTCTTTTGTCAAGCATTAGAAAATTAGTATAATAGATTTACCAAACTGACACCTGAAATAGTGTTTTGCTGATGCATGGAGCAGTGGCATAGAACAATATTTTACACATGATTTTAAAAATAGGACCATTAATTAATAGTTTACTTATGTTAATGTGAACCAAATAAACAAGAGCTTCAATACCAAATTAAATATTATAAAGCAGTTGAAGAAACACTAAAATCTCCCAAAATGTACAGACCAATACAATAATATTTCTTTCTTATCTGAATTCAATTTTTTAGATACATTTGTGCCACGTATATAATTCTCACTAATTAAATTATTACACGCTTCCCTAAAATATTGCTAAGATAAAGTAACGTTCAAATGAGTCTACATCCTCAGTCTTGCAGAATGTACAAGTCCGCTCTTTATAGGGTCTCATGAGGCCTCATCTTAGCTCAGGTGCAACCTTGATAGACATAAGACATGCTGACCATTTCTAATCAAAACATGGTATTGTATTGTATTGTATTGTAATTGCATTTATATAGCGCTTACTACCCCTGACGAGCCGTCAAAGCGCTTTTTCGGCGAGTAGCACGCTACTCCGGGACCCATAGAGGATTAGTGTTGAATTAGTATAGTGAAACATGCAAGTACATTTTAAGTGGTGGATAGGTTAGTCAGTTATTTGGATTTGGAATGATAGCAGAAGGATAGAGGAGGAAAAAAGGTTTGTATTTATATAGCGCTTGTTACCCCTGATGGGGTGTTGAGGCACGCTACTCCGGAAGCCCATAAAGGATTAGTGGTGAATTAATATGGTGAAATATGAAAGTAGTTTCAGTGGTGGATATTAGTCAGTTATTTGGAGTGAGAAGGATAGCGGAGGGATAAAAGGGAAGAAAGGTTTGTTTGCATTCATATAGCACTTGCTACCCCTGCAGGGCCGTTTCTACCATTAGGCAAGTCTAGGCGGCCGCCTAGGGTGGCAAAAGGGCTAGGGCGGCAAAAGGGGGAAACATTTTACCCATACCTGGCGGGGGGCTACCTTTGGGCGGATTTAAGCCCACTGTGCGCACGGGCATCTGCCTTCTAAAACACAACACCATACAAAGGTGAACAAAAGCCACACGTTTTCATCATTTTGAAGACGCAGTAGTCCCTGGCCTCTGGATATGGTGCTATTCTGCTCTGCAGACACCTTTTAGATTATAGTCTCAAAATTGTATTCCCAGAATTTACAGTTGCAATAAAGTGAGCACTTCCTAATCTTCACAGAGCCTGTTATTTGAGCGTCACTCGGCAGAGGTCACTCTGCCGAGCCTTTGACGCCCTACAGCGTTTCATTGCTCACCCTTCATAAAATGGCGCTGCTGAGCGGAAAAGTGGTTACGTTTAAATAAAATAACCATTTCAAAACTCGTTTTTTTATCAACTAACAAATATCACCTTAACGTAACCGAGATTACTGGTGCTCATTTCATCGAGCCTGAGAGGATGAAGGGATGAGTTAAAGCCGAGATTACTGGTACTCATTTCATCAAGCCTGAGAGGATGAAAGGTTGAGTTAATCTGACTAAACCAGGCTTCAAACCTATGACCTCTTGCTTTCTGCAGGGAAGCTCTTCTTCATATCCTTCTGCAACATGTGCATTGACCCATCAAGCTATTTAAAGTTTTTTAAAACACTTTCACATTAATTATTTGAGCTTTCAAAAATGCCATGCAGCATAAAAGTCAGTTCTTAGGATAAACACGCTAAGTACAGGGGAAGGACATCCCAAACAGCATGGTACAGAATATGAGGCGATAGAATATTTTGACATAAATACGAAGCTAAATATACATAACGTTTGGAAATACTTTCGGTAGACTGGTCGATTGCGGATTTAACGACAAAAATAACGTCAATCGACGCGTTATTTCGATGTACAATAGCCTTTGTTTATTTTCTGAGGGCTGTTACTGCTCTAAAATGCAGCCCAAATCACTTCTGCTGTGAAGTCCGAAATAACTGCAACAACCAATGTACTTACGAACCAGCTCTCGGTAGAACAACCCGTGGCCTGAGGAACTTGAGTGTTGCATTTGCCATACTTGTGTTGGGATTAGTGGCATCGTGCCAGGCGTGACACCTTCATCCAATATTACTTTTTTTGGGGGGGGCAAAAACACTTTCTGGTTGTAGATTCATAGTCCGCGTTTACACGGGTAAAAACAAAAGCGCAAGTTACCGAAAGTTACCGAATGCATCGGGCAGTGGCTGAACGGACTTTATTAGCTGAAGGTGTCACGCGTGGCATTGGCCACCTTTATGACGTTTTATGTAACAGCAGGTTTTACAGACGCTTGAATTATTTCCATGGCAGCTCTGCGTTATGCGGATGTAAATTAAAGCCTAAACAGTATGGTATTATACCTTCTTTTATATCTAATGCATTAATTCTTCTAGCCTGGATGACAGGGGGAGAGAGTGATGATAGTAAAAGGGAGGGGGGCGGCATTTTTCAATTCTCGCCTAGGGCGGCAAAACACCTAGAAACGGCCCTGTACCCCTGATGGGTGTTGAAGCGCTTTTCTGGCGAGTAGCACGCCACTCCGGAACCCATTAAGGATTAGTGTTGAAAATTAGTATAGTAAAATATGAAGTAATATGAGTAGTGGATATGTTATTCAGTTATTTGGGTAGAGAAGAGTAGGTGGCGGGATAGAAGAGGGAAAGAGGTTTGTATTTATATAGCGCTTGCTACCCTTGATGGGGTTTTGAAGCGCAAGTAGGTATGTTAAGAATTCATCCTTCTTTGCACATTTTTGTCAGATCTGCTTCTTTACTTAGTGCATATTACCCACGTTTAATAAACACTTCTAAAATATACAGAACCTTTCATCATGTCTGAAAAGTGAAGGTTACAGTCCAAGAGCCAGATTTGTAGTTTAGAAGTTGAATACTCTGTCACAAATCTGACGGATATTCCGTCAATCTTATTACAAGAGCTTTATATCCTAATGCACTTGTGATAAGGTGGATGAGATATCCGTCACATTACCCATCTGGCACACACTAAATCAGGCCCTAAATCAGCAATCTAATATTCACATATTCGATAAAACTACTCAGCATTAGGCTCTCAGCTAGACAGCTCATGTGCTTCCTCCTTGAGACATATTGTTATCTGACAGTGGGCTTAGAGCCCGCCTGTGACTTACCTATTTGTTGACTCACTGTCACTCTCATTTCTTTGCATTTATTGGTTATTTGCTGTGGGTGCCCTTCCTATTTGTGTGTTTATCCCTCCCCTGGAGCATGGATGCATTAATTTGGTCCCTCCACTGCTCATTCTTTAAGGTCCTACTTTTTTCTTTCTGTGTAAGCACTCAACCAGAGTGTTTTTTTTTCAGCAGGCTCCCTCGTGTACTTCCCCACCTCCCTGTTACTCCCCCTCTGCTCCTTTTGTCTATGGTGTTGCCACCTAACCACCCACCCACCCTCCTTCCCTTCGTTTGTCTGTGGTGTTTGTCCTGAATCACTCAGCCACCCTCCTTCCTTTCCATTGTTCATGGTGTTGGCATCTCAAACCCTCCTTCTCTTCCGTTGTCCGTGGTGCCACCCGCACATCTCTCCCATAACCATACCAACACCTCCACACCTCAAATGCCTTCCCTTAAACATCCCCAGCCTCTAGGAGATAGAAAGCCTTGAAGGTGTTCATGTCCCCTGTCAACAATCTTCCCTAGATAGCTCTCCAAAAAAACTGGCCACTCTGGGCCAGGCCTCCATGGTGCTGCTTCTCTAATCTCCCCAGTCCTGGAAAAAAGGCATACTTGTGAGTAAAAGGGAAGTTAGAGGTGGTGGCGATTTAAGAGTGGATGGACTGTATTGCGTTTTATTGTTTGATTTCCTTGGGCGCATGAGAGCATCAACAAAAAAATATGTTTTATATAAAGTGAACCATAGTAATGCAGCCTCCCACCACCAAGTTCGGATCTCACGGGAAACTCACAGAAAACCGGCCAATGTGGAAGCAAAGTGAGAGACAAGCTGTGAATGCAATCACATGACATTCTGTAACCTGGACCAGCTAGGCTCTTATTGTGGCCTCAGTGACAAGTCTGGATTCAGCACAGCTCTGCTCTCAGCTCTGTTCAAACGCCTCCTCCAGGAAAACTGTCCATCATATAGTACGAGAGTATAGAAAAGGAACAGGATAAAGTGAATCACAACACAGTGCATTATGCTCTCTACATAGGATGTCAGTTGGTTATTCACTTTTTTTAAAAATCAGAGCATTATATTTTGAATTGTTACTAATGCTGGATATTGATGTTCTCTAGATCACGGTGAACTCTGTTTAGGAGAATGCTGTGTTCTGGTGTATCTATGTTTTCTATTATTGAAATATATGTGTGGGTGCATGTGTTGCAAGCTTCCTTTCACTTTTCCTCTGCTGTTATGTGGTTTTCTGTCTGTAATCTTCATACGTATGCTGATAGATCTTGTGGGCTACATTGCAACTCTGCCTCCAAGAAGGGTTGCAAAACAATCTCTGGTTCATAACACCTACTTGAAAGGGGCGCATTACAAAAATGTAAAGGAGCTACATTCCATTACACCCAACACTGCCCAACCCACTTTTCCTATAATAGGAACTGCCTCCACAAATCAAAAGGCTGCTGAGTGAGAACAAAAGCTCTTTAAGACCAATAGACAACATTCACACAATTCAATAGATGGACTCTAGTGACAGGCAAAGAGGACAAACTGGCTGTGCGCCCTATCGCAGAACTAATCTGATCTCATGTCTCGCTCTGTGATTGATTTAAAACGATTCTACTTTATCCTAGTCACCAACTACCCCCTCTTACAAGCATCCTCATTCATTTTCAGTTTTCCCGGAGCTGTCTTACTTGCCTTGCTTGAACCCCGGTCTCACATAAAAGTGTTTTTTTTTCTATTGTATTTGTTTCATAGTTGTTTAATAGAGCACAAACTCGACAGATTTTAGAGTACAGTAAGCCATGGTACGCCATAAGGTGGAACATAATGCACAGTTTTACCCACAGTTAGTCAACTAAATAAAAGTACTGTACTCTTGATACCCATTTCAGTTTACAGTGTACGGTATGACTTATTGTCAAAAACAGTTTGACTTAGAAGGTTTTAATTCAAATGACGCCCCAGGAGATTGCCGCTTCAGGACTACCTGCCCCAGCCTGCTTTGCTCTGGTGAGAGGAGGGGCCACCGCTGCTCATCAACTCGCCCTGCGCACTTCATAAGCGCCCACCACCTTCCACATCGCGGGATGCCCCAGGAGACTGCTGCTGCAGGAATTGCTGTCCCAGCATGCTTTGCCCTGGTGAGAGGAGGGGCTACCGCTGCTCATCAACCCGCACTGCATGCTTCATAAGCGCCCACCACCTCCTGCAGTATGCGCCCAGGCAAAGCCCCGGCACAGGACGGGCCCATTCTTCGCCCGTCAGCAACAGGAGGAGGCAGGGCCAGCCCCCCCTGTCCTCTGAATGTCAACATCAAGCAAAAGCGTACTCCGAGCTGATGGTCCTGTAAACCCTGTGAGCAACCAAATAATTTGATTGTAATGGGAAAAAGGAAGGCCACAGAGCTTAGCAGGAGACATGGGAAGAAATCTAAATAATCAAAAACAGAAGCTACAGTGAATTGTACCTTGGCCAACATTGACAATCTAATTGAAGATGTCGAGGATTTGCTAACCCAGGTTAAAGCGAGATCAGAGAGTAAGGGCACAAGTCCAGGATAACTCACTTCCTGAAAAGTGAAGAATGTAATACTGGCAACACCACCACTAGCATGACCCATGGGCTGACAGCCTCAAATGCCCCTGAATGCGTCAGTCCAACAACCCCCTCTGAAATCCAGTTAACTGTTAACAATGGAAAATCCCCTGGGGACGAACTATTGGATAAACAACCAGTCCTCACCCCAATATAATATACTCAAATCACTGACGTACCTCCAAACAAATTACACAAACTACCCAATCTGTACCATCCTCAACCAAAAACACACCAGCTAACAACTTGGGAGTTATGAATTTGCTTATCTGTACTTTAAAGAAAGACATAGCCACTATGAATGCCATTATGAAGCTGACAAATCAAAGGGTACTAGAGCTCTTTGAGATAAATGCAAATCTCCTGAAAGATTTTAAGACAAATGCAGTGGTGCCACGTGCGTCGCGATATTGCTGCTATGTCTGTGGACAAACACCCATCTCAAAGGGGAGTGACAAGCTGGGGGCTTTGGTCCTCTCTTATCCATCTCATGTATCCCAAGCCAGGACAGTAACTGATCATTCCGCATGTACTAATCAGCAAAGCGGGGAGGGAGTATGGCCAAATACTGCTGTGCCTCAAGATAGACCTAGAGCACCTAGAGGGTGCGTGTCGAACCAAGGGAAGGGATTTACCGTACAATACCCCACACTTGTGAACCTTCTAACCAAATCGCACTGGACAATAACTCTTTGGGTCCCCCAATTCGAACATTTACAAGGAACCAGAACATTTTGCCTCAGGCAGTAACACCTAGACCTCCTTTTACCAGTGGTGTAACGAAACTTGAGGGGGCCCCCCTGCAAAGTACATGGGGGCCCACCTCAGGACTCACTTAGGAGCTCTCAGGCCAGGATACTGTGCTGAGGGGGCCTCCTGGAGCTCGGGGGCTCCCCTGTACTGTGGGGGCTGCAGGGGCCTTTGTTACACCACTATCTTTTACTAGCAGATAGAGAAGCCACTCTACAGTTTACATGTCAAATGTTCTAAGACTCAAGCCTGGTCAATAGGAGACCACTGAATCACTGGTGAATAAAGTGTCCCATTGGATTAGATTTAATAGAAAGTGTTTCTCAATTGTACATTCGTACATAATTTCTGCCCAACGTAGAACTAACCCTATGGGGAGCCGGGATGCAATAAGGCTAATGCTAAAGGATTTTTGACTGACTAATGGGTTACTGGCCTTGGAGGCATGTTCATACCCACATTTAGGCTCATCAATCCAATTCAGGAGTACTGCAGGATTTCACTTGATAGACACAATGCACCCCCCCCCTGCATCCGTCGTGTCCCCTGCATACACAAGGCTCAATTTTACACAGGAGAGAAGTGCAAAACCCAAGGGATGTAACTAACTCTACACAACCCAAGAAGTCTCTTGCCTTAATGAAATTGACTGACTAAGGGAAGGATTCTTGCTCAAGTACATAAAACAGAGCACCCATTTCTCAATGCTTACCCTCTGTTGGTCATGCCTCTGTAGTGAATGATGACTGTTTAGATGCTAATGATTTTCATTTTAACCCAGCCATCAAACTGAGCCCATGATGCGTCAACTGCCCCATATAGAAAAAGATATGTCAGCTCCCTGTATTACTGCTGGTCTAACCGAAAGTGAGCCTGTACCAATGGGCATGGAAAAAGGAATCTCAGACACTACTCGGACAGTTGACAGTAGAATTAGTCCCCTTAAATTAATGTCTTGGAATAGAGCCGGCATTAGAGGGAAAGTGATAGACTCAGAATAGGGAATTTTATCAATGGGTTCGACATAATTGCACTTCAAGAAACATGGGTTCTGGATAAAGTTTTTTGGCAAGGGTACGTGAATCACACTATAGAGGCAGTTCCCTTCAGGGCAGGATGCCTATCCGGCGGTCTAATAACCTGGATAAAAAACATGCCAGGGGTCCCTGTCAAAAGGTTAGACATCAATAGTAATGATATTATGGGTTTGTACATAAGTGGACATAATGGGCACAGGCTCAAGGTTTTTAAGATTTACCGTCGATCTATAAGCAGGAATAAAGATTCACCTACTGTAAAGCAACAGGCTCATCATTATACTGAGTTATCAGACAACACTAGGTGATTTCAACACTACCTTTGAGCCTCTTCAGGGACTAACAGCAATTACAGAAGGGTAAGATGAAGGAAGGAGCATTCAGAAATTGGAGGCCAGCCCATCTAGATCGTGGTCTTCTGCAGCACTCCAGTTATTGTCTCGCACCCTGACCACTGGTTTACATTCCTGTAATGGCAGATTTGAGTCCGACAAACCTCCTGCCCCAACTTTTGCCGAGAGCCTAGTTTGAATAGAATAGACTATGTTCTCCAAGAAATCTACCTCTGGCACCTTGTGATAGAATTTTAAGTCATAGCATGGGAAAACAGTGACCACAAGGCACTTGCACTGACAATGGATGAAAAGTTGTTTAAGACCAAGTTAACCATAGTACCACATTCTGAAACAACCCTGTCTCTTGCAAATAATAAAAAAACAGTTAAATGTTCTAAGATTAGCTAAAATCTAGACACACTTTTTCAAATATAAACTACTTTTAATAGGTTACTGGGCCCTTTTGATAGCATTTCACTAAATGAAATACCCCTGGGTAGTATGCACAATGCCTTGTTTAACACTTTAAATACCCTATGCACTAAAACTATGAAGGCTTCTAAGTGTAGGGAAAACCAGGCCCCTCCATGGTACAAGAGTGACTGTTGACATGATAAGGAGCTTCTGATCAGTGCAATCATATCAGGTAATCGTGAATCAATCAGGCAATACTGACCGATTAACAAAACCATCATCACTACTTCTAAACAGGAATTGATAGACTCAAGTTGGTTGGTCCAGATTGAAGCCTCAAAAACAAGGAACAGAGATTATTCTGGCAGGTTTTCTCACACGGTGATGCAACAACTTCCAGCCCCATTGAATGCATGGTGCAATCCCAACAATGGGTTGAACATCTTACAGAAGTTTATGCAGCACCTCCCCAGACAGCCCTTACTAGGGCTGAACATCAAATAGAATTGCATGTCTCAGCTGAAACCAAAGTAGATGAATCCCCTCAATTTTCTCTGGAAGAGACAATAATGGCTATTATCTCCCTAAGTCCTGGCAAGGCGCCTGGCCCTGATAAGGTCCCAGGAAACCTCTACTGTTCGGAGCCTAGTGTATGGGGACTTTATATTAATGCCCTATCTAACAAGATTATGGAAGGTGATAGTATACCCCCGTCTGGTTAGGTCCAGAAATAATCACCATTTATAAGAAGGGTGATAGATCATTCCCACATAATTACAGACCAATCATTCTGATTGAAAAACCTCCAAAAGGTTATCTGCCGTCAGATTTTATCTAGACTCCATGACTGGTTGGAGGAGAGGAAGATCTTGGCCCCCTTCCAAGCAAAGTTCCGTACCAAAGTGAGCAACATTGACCAGGTTTTCCACTTAAACCTTCTAAGAAGGAAGTACTTGGCGCTCTCCAAAGATCATCTCTACATAGCTTTTGTTGACTTGAGCGCCACCTTTGACCTAGTCCCGAAGTGTCAACTGTGGCTGCTTTGGCCAGCATGGGTGTCCAACCATGTCTATTGGACATCCTTATTAGACTACATGAAAGGAACTATGCCCAAGTGAGGTGAGGGACCAGGGTGGAACTCACAGAACGTATACCTATTGCCTGTGGAGTGTGTCAGGGTTGCGTGCTCACCCCTACCTTATTCTCACTCTACATTAATGATTTGGTGTACCATTTATCAAACTGTGTACATGATGGTCCCTGGTTGGGAGGGCTGCCAATTCCAACATTACTGTTTGTGGATGCTACTCTCCTCCTGCACCTCTACTGGGCTGCAAAACCTGCTCAGCAGCTTTGTTGAGTATTATGACACTAAAGGTCTGAAAGTTGATACTTCCAAAACCAAGATTATTACCCTATAACCCCATAAATCATTTTAAAGGGGTTTTTCCAATTGCAGAACAAAACTTCAGCGGGTAGACCAGTTAGACTATTTGTGAGTGAGGTTTGACAAAACCTCCAAATGGAAGGCCCAAACATTAAGCTCAGAACTCTCACTGCTTCATTGCACAGCATCAGTCATTAAGCGCTACAAAGCCACTACACTGAAATCAATGTCCCCAGTTACTGAAATCTATAGGGCCAATTTGCAATCAGCTGCTCTGTATGGCACAGAAGTATGGGGTATGGAGAATTTTAATGGATTTATTGCTAAATAGAAATGTACAATATCACATTCATGTATCTCATGAAAAATCCTGTCTACCGAAATAGCCAGAGGTTCTCGCTGCCACACCTGGCAGCTCACATTTAAAGCAGCCTTAGGGGGTTTAAAATTATACAACAAACCTGGTTACCATCTTTTAGCTCTACCGTGTTCGTTTCTGTTTTTTTTTATTCGTGTTCACTCCCAAAGTTTTTGGTTGGTTAGTAAAATACATGCCCCTTTAAAACTCCCCGTAGAAAGGGCACCACCATTCAACCACCGTCTGCCCCATAGCACGGTACATTTTTCCTGTGTAGTCACATCGAGAACTGGTCTTGGGTTTGAGCAGCTAATGCTTTTTGGGGTTAGATATCTTTATCCAGTCACGGAGCCTCCTCGAATGTTAATCAACCCTTGATCTACACTCCTATTTATTTTCTCTATCTTTAACTAAAGGATGAACTAAGGACTCGTATGAATTTCTTACTCCATTATTCACACATTTCCTCGTGGGAAGCATTTTTTTGTGTTGGGTTTTCCTACTCTGTGCAGGCTCGGCGCCACGCGCTCCTGTCCAGCCTTGTGACAACTTGTTTGATGTAGAAGAGCTTTCAGTTCTTTAAACTCTATATGATAACTGCAACAGAATTCTACTGAACAGCGTAGATTATATTAGCTATAACATGTTTTTATACAGCACATAGTCCCCAATTAATGCAGTTTCTAACAGCTGAAAACATTGTAGCTCATTTACAGAGCATATGGACTGATGTATGAAGTACACCCTAAACACATTGTTTCATGCTGTCACTGTGCACATATATAAAATGCTCACCCTCTTGAGAAGGCAGTGGTTATTTCCTTCTAATGTGACACCGAAGCAGTCGGGAAATCGTTTTTTATGTTTCCATTAGAAAGGACTCAATAAGTGCACTTCTCTCGTCCATTTGTGAGTTCACAGCCCAGCAATGAAAGCGTTTCTTTTCTGTGATATATTCAGATACTTTTTCATATTTTTTTGTTCCATGCAGACAAACTTCTTGCAATGAGTTAAAAACTAAGAAGTCATCGAGAAAAGACAGCAATACACTTACAGGGGGTCATTGGATAATTGCAAGGAATTGGAAGCAGCGTCATAGCACTTTTTCCCCTGACTTTCAGCCATCTTGAACAGCAGCCAGGCTGCTACATAACCTAGCTAAAAGACATTGACAAATCCAATAGCTCTCGTATTGCTGAGAACAATTTGCTTTGCCAATGCTTGTTAGGTTCTGTTGCTCCTTGTGCTGTTTAAGTGTAAACTTGGCTTCAGAATGCTCCAATGCCTGTACTAAATTAAAGCATGTCATCTTTGTAGTAATTAGTGCCGAGCACCGTGTGTATGAGTTTAGGATCCAGGCTAATAGCTTCACCTGGACAACACTAGGAAGATGGGATTGCCTTCTAGGAAAGCCAGCTTCATAAGCATCAGTAGAATATTTACTAGTGTGGAGCCGCCCAGAAGCATTCTAGCTAATCAATGTAATTTCTTTAGCTTTATACCTTTAATAGTGGTGTAGGAGTGAGGACCATGTTTGTTATTAAAATGATTTAGGATGCTCCCACTATTCAACGGTTCATGTTTTTTTCAATTTGGAATGTTTCTATCAGCTCAACTGGTAGTCTACTAAAGTGTCCAGACATTTACAACTATAGTTTCAGTGCAGCTTATATAACCATAAGGAACCATCCCTCTTTCTTGGATACTCTACCAAAGCACATGGCCTGTGTTGTTCAAAATGACAGATTAGTAACTTGCGCATGATGAAAAATAATATCTCGCCCTTGCCTCGTGCCACTTTGGCAGCAGATTTTCTTACTCAGTTGCCGATTCTGAAGTTTGTCAACTCCAATGTTGATGAATAAATTGTGCTAATAGTAGTAATAGAACTAGCACCGTAAATAGAGCTGGCCAGCCAATCAGAATGCTTCCTTTGTCTGCTAAAGATATTGTTACATGCATGCAAAAAAAGTATTTTGTGTTGCTGGCTCCTAGCATCCTTCAGAAGTGTTGTGGACCCTAGGAGCACTGTCGGAGGATGATCTTTCTCTTACCTGAAAGACTGGTTGAAAAAAATAACTATTCCCTGTGGCACTCCCTCAGACTTTTCTAATACAACTGCTGGCTCACAGATGGCTGTCCAGGCTCCTCCCTTTTTTTGCAGAAAAGGTAGCCCAATCTGCAAATAAAGTAGAAAAATGTAAACACGCGGGGGCCTATTCATGAAAAAATCATGCAGTGCAGCGAAGCAAGTCACATTGCTGTGCTGTGCTGCACTGCATGACAGAGAAAGGGCAGGAATGAGCCATATTTAAGGCAATACGGTGCATTCTTGCCTCTTCCTCTACGGTGGAACCCTTGTAGCAGACTCGCACCAACGTAGGCACCCTTGCACCATGGGGTGCCTCCATTGCATGCAGGATTGTTTTAGTGCAGGAACGGACACCGGAGAGGCATTATCCTCTATCTCTGTGTGATGCAAAATGCAGCACATAGAGAAAGAGGAAGTAACAAGGAGAATTAAAGATATTTCTACTTGTTACACCTCTCCTGGGAAGGCGTATCTTTTTGGAGCATTCCCAGGCTTACCAGTTCTGATAAATCTGAGAATGCATCAAAACCATGGGATTTGTGTGGGAACACCCAAGCAACACCCATGGAATGCCTTCCCAGGGCAGAGTAAGGCAATGCAGCGATTTGCACTGCGTTGCTTTACTCCAGATTTATGGAGCCACTCAGGGGCACCCAAAGTGGCCTTGTGTGGCATCATAACTCTGACTTAAGGTTGATGTCGCTTTTGCACCACATTGCGTGGCTTCATGTTTTCTACTTTTTTTGGCTGATTGGGCTTCCCTCTTAGTAAAATCAAAGTGAGGCACTCGTACAGCGATATGTGAATAGGCAGCTGCATTAAAGGAGGGTTCAGGAGTACCATGGGAAAATGGAGCTGTTTTTTTCCCATGGGTGGTAATAGCCTTATTGCTTTTCCCTACAGGGCAATATTGACTTTTAATTACCATCCCCTCACTAGGGGCCCTCATCTGTGGCTTGGGCCCAATATCACTGGGAGGGTAATTAACAGCTGATATTGCCTGCAGGTATGGGTAACAGCAGTTTATTGTGTGGTGCTTTCCTACTACATACCAGCGGCGGCCAGCACAGGTAAGCACGGTGAGGCGGGCGGGGTGGGAGGGGAGTTAGGTTGACAGACGATGGAATAGGTATAATTAAATAAATAAATAATACCTATTCCGTCGTCTGTCGGCTTCCCTCCTGCCGCGCCCTGCCCCACCCCCCGCCCCACCGTGCTTACCGCTGCTACATACCAGAGCAAACTCGGCTACTTATGCTAGGCATCTGTCCTACCCATAAATGCCACATATCACACACACACACTTACATCCATGGCACTCCCCAGCGTGCTCCCCCTCCGGAAAAGCACCTCATTGGCTCGTCATCGTTGAGAAAATACAACAACATTACAATTCAGTTCTTTGGATGGAAAGCAAGCAGAGACGGTGAAGTCAGCTAAGAGAATAGTTTTATTTTCGATTGGGATTAAATAACCTGAAGATTTCTTAGGTTGTTTTCAGCCTCACGAACAGTTGCTCTTGTGACCATTGATGCCTCTGACGCACTAGAAAAAAAGTTGTTCTTGTTTATGTGCGTGGAACATTGTGCAAAAACATGTTCTTTTTTCTGGTAATGAGCTCGACAAGGGTTTATTATTTTTCTTCGACGCTGATCATTTTTCTTTTCCTGAATGGCTCAACGTTACAAACGAGTAGTTAGTAAGGATAACCTCGTTTTTATTTTTAATGTTGTAATCCAACATAACTGCCAGTATATCAATATATCAACTTTAAAGCAGGTGACTTGACGTACACCCCAGGAAAGGTGGTTTCCTAGCGCTCTGAACTTAACTAGTAAAGATGACACATTTTAAAATTTGAATTACAGAAAAGATTTTGCTAACTTTCAGACAAAGCGTTCAGAGATGTTTGAGACTATAGCAAATAGATGGAATTGCTCTGCGGTAGCCGGCACCTAAGTAAACATAAAATATTTCAAAATGAAAGTATTTCACCTTTGCAGTTTCTGTAATCTAGAGTTTTAATTATATTACTTGTGACTCCATGAAGGGAGTGCCATTGCCTGCCCCAGTGTATGCCAGTCAGGAAGGCACTGCAGCATTTGTGGTGCTACCCTTGTACCTTGACCCATGAAAGGTGAAAATAAAATGACTAATCAGAATTCATGAATAATAACCTTAAGATAAGGCCGGCAAGGTTGCAGACATTTCCGAAACGAGTGATAGATGTACAGCCTGTTTCATGTTTCATAAATCATGTCAATTCTATATCGGGTTATGTTCGCCGGACACTAGCATGTCGCATAGTTATTCACAAAGTTGGACCGTCTTTAAATTATTTCAACGCGTTGCTATGTGGCTTATCAATAAAAATAAACCTCTGAGATGCCTCTGACAGTAGTCGAAGGAGGCTATTTTGATGGATGGCACTGTACAAATTATTTGAAATAAATTTAACAGCTAAACGAAAAAAACGAAATTATGTTATTAAATATTCTCATATCGTGAAAGTAGTCACCGAAATAATTGAACCTAAAAATGCGTCCCTGGGTCCTCTGTGAAGTCAGCAAAAGTGTATTGCTGGGAACAGGGTCACGTCAGACAGCTACAACGCTGAGACTTGCATAAGGAAGAAAGCTGTTTTTGTACCCCGTTACCGTTGACATTCATAAATTGGATATACGTTTGTGGGTGTACTTCTGCGTTGTGAGAGTGGGTGCATCTAATTAAGAGTAACCTATTGTACCTAATAAGCAAGGCCTCAGTGGGATTCATATATATGTATTTAACTGATTTTAATGGTACCAGAATGCCACCTTCAGAGTTCTTGGGAATATACCATGTATCGAGCGTCCCTTGAATTATGTAACAAAGGAGGGCAAACATATTTGACGGTTTTAATTAAATTATGTGTCAAATAAAGGCAAATGTTGTAGCATAATGCAGCACATTTTGTGACAGTATTACGTTGCTATTTTATCATTTTAACACACATTAATACTGTATCTCGCTTCTTTAGAATTAGCTAAGATCAATTTCGGCCCCACTCATGCAGCAGGACATACACTGGACCTTATCCTCACCAATTCGTCCAGTATCCTGTGCGATTCCCCCGTCCGTTGATTTGGACCGACCATGCTTTAATTGACTTCCACATCAAGGGCCCTAAGGTGCATGATGCACCTCGCCCGGCCTCCCGTCACCTCCGTAGACAATGGCATAAAATCACTCCGGACCTTTTCCAGGCTGCTTTCTCTACTTCATGGAATGTGGAGTCTAACAACATTGAGGAAGGTCTGGCCCATTATAACTCCTCTGTAAAAACGTCCATAGACCAGCTAGCCCCTCTGAAACTGCTCCCCTGTACAGCCAGGCACCCCCAGACAGCATGGTTCTTGTCCGATCTTCGGACAGAAAAATGGCTGCGTAAAAATCTGGAGAGGCACTGGCGCCGAACCCACGATGGGAACGATAAAGAGAGATATAAGATCGCTCTCACCCACTATCACAAAAACATAAAAACTGCATGGAAAGCCTTTATTGCACAACAGCTCAACCAGGCAGGGAATGCCCCCAGAGTTCTATTTGAGATCCTCAAATCCTTTACCAAACCAAAGGCTTGTGATAATGAGGAGGCCCCCTCTCAAGCACTCTGTGATAAAATAGCAATGCACTTTACACAGAAAATTGAGCTAATTTACGATAAGATTACTTCAGCTGGGAGTCTGCAGCAGGTTGCTACATCTTATAGACCACCTACACTTACGAAGGCCCAGTTGTTGGAGATCTTTCCCCCTCTTATTTGTGATGATGTGGAATCATTATTACGCACAGTAAAATCAGGCTCACCCCTTGACATCATTCCAGCCAAAATCTCTTCCTCACTCTCTAAACAACTTTCCGTGCCTATCTGTTCGCTTCTCAATCTTCCAATAAGAGAGGGTCATCTCCCCATTGAATGGAAGTCAGCACAGGTCATTCCTATTCGCAAGAGTACTAAGGCCCCTATGGAAGACCTCTCCAACTTCCGGCCCATTTCCCTACTACCCCTCCTGAGCAAGTTACTGGAAAAGCACATCAATAAACACCTGTCTGACCATGTCAAATCCACCGGAAGCCTTGATCTTTCTCAATCTGGATTCAGGCCCAAGTACAGCACTGAGTCAGCCCTGGGTGCTGTCACGGACAACATTAGGCTGTCCCTGGACAGCGGACAATCAATGCTACTCGTGCTGCTTGACCTCTCAGCTGCATTCGACACGGTCTCCCACCAGATATTGCTCAGGAGACTGAAGGAAATTGGACTCCGAGGACTAGCCCGGCAGTGGATGGTGAACTTTCTTTCCTCCCGCTCCCAGACCGTTAACCTAGGTCCTTTTCGGTCAAAGATTATGAGGCTGACCAAGGGAGTACCTCAGGGCTCTTGTCTGAGCCCAACCTTGTTCAACATATACGTCGCTCCCCTGGCTGACCTACTTAGGACACTAGGTTTCCCTCCCATTTCATTTGCGGACGATACTCAGCTTCTGTTTTCATTCAATAAATCCACTCTTGCAGCCCAGTCCACTTTCTCCACAGGTATGATAGCCATTTCCAACTGGATGAGGAGTAATTTCCTTCAGCTTAATGCAGGGAAGACTGAGATCATGCTCTTCGGAGATGCACCACTGCTGTGGTCACCGGATTGGTGGCCGGTGGATCTTGGCGACCCCCCTGTACCTAAGGCTGTTGTCAAGAATCTTGGCATACGCCTAGACCAGGCACTGACCATGAAAGAACATGCGGCCTATACTGCCGGCTCCTGTTTCCATGTGCTTAGTCTGCTACGGCGAATCTTCCCTTTCCTCCCGGTGTCCACACGCAAAACCCTCATTCAGGCATTGGTATTAAGCCGCCTAGACTACTGTAACGCTCTCCTGGTCTCAGCCAATGAGTCCTCGTTGTGCAGACTGCAGGCAGCCCAGAACACTGCGGCACGCCTTGTCGTGAATGCTCCACCCAGAACAGCTTCTCTTCCCCTTCTTCAACAGCTTCACTGGCTCCCGGTACACAAGTGAATTAAGTTTAAAATCTGTTGCGCAGTTGATAAGGGCGTGTATGGCAAAGGGCCCCACTTAAAATGCAAGGAAGCTTAATCACTATATTCCTACAAGGTCTCTTCGCTCAGGAACCAAATCTCTTCTCCAGGTTCCTCGGTTTAAGAAATCAAGGATGGGTGGGAAAGCTTTCTCTCACCTTGCCACTCTCTATTGGAACCAGCTCCCCACCCATCTGAGCCAATGCCCTGACCACCTTCAATTTAGAAAGCTCCTCAAAACTGTTTTGTTCTAATCTTTTCCTTCATCTGGCCTACTGTTGCATGTCCATAGCGCAGAGATACCCCTTCGGGGGTGATTCAGGCGCTCTACAAAACACTTAAAATAGATTAAAATAAATATGAATAATAGTTTCACCAAATTATTACCAGTTTACAGCTGTACAGAGTAATCAGCATCTGAATGGTTACTAGTTAATCTTTGCAAATGGTTTGCCTCTGTGCAGAACACGGGTAGCGCCTTTTTCTTGTAACTTTTGATCTGTTTGATCTGTTTGAGCTAAAAACACTTTATTTGTAGAATTCTCCAAATAATATAGCTTATGATTAATTGTGTGGTGAGTGTAGAAAATTATATTTATGCCTAAAATGACAGGACTGCAGAATCAAATAATCCCAGTGGAACTGCATACTCAACAAGGGGCAATCATGAGCAGACACAACCCATACTCGAAGTTTCATTATTAGTTCTCCCGCAATGCATACTCTTCTTTGATAGGGTGTTTGTTGGGTCCAACATTATGTTTTGAGTCTAAGATATTGTTCTGCAAGGCAAAATCATGCATTGAAAGAGAAGTCATTTGTAATCTCCAGACTACTCAGTGGTTTTCTTGTTACCCCAGTGTTGGAGTTGGACTGTTTCAAATGTGGGCGTTTTTTGTCCTTAGTGATTTTCCCTAGGTCTGGACCTATTGTGGCTGCATGGTTGGTGCCAATTGGATCAGTGCAGGGGGTCGCAGTACATACAACATAAGTAAATACAGTTGGCTATTCATAGCAGAATGAATGCATATTTATGGTGCATAGTTTACATTATACATTATAAAGTCCTATTGCATGGCATTTTATATGTTGATTATATATCTTGATGTTCAAACGGAGCGTGGCAAGACTTATAGAATCGAATTGGCTGATTTACTATCTAACTCTGTGTGTCCTTTGAGATACAGAACTATTCAAATCTTTTCAGAGCAAATACATCTTTCATTATGCCCTAAGATTAATCAAAAGAAACATTACGCACCAAAGGAAGAATGTTAAAATATTTTGGAAACCTTTACATTGTAACATGTTTCTCACAAGGTCCATCTCTCTTGCTGCAAAGGTTCAGTATACTATGATGTAATCTTGCGGTATGGCTCACCGAGTTAAAGAGAGGTCGCTGAGATGACAAAATCAGTCTTCCATCCTTTCATGGTTGGGAAATTGGAACCAATAGATTGGGTAGCAATAGCTAGAACCTGGTATTTACAGTACATTAGAAACTGCAGAATAGTGGCATAGAGTCCCATGTTAAAAGCATGGTATTATTGTAATGTAGATTATAAAACAATATTGTCCTGAAAATGAATTGCGTATATGTAAAACATACTTAAGCACTGATGAAAACTTAAAGTGCACGATTAAAGTAGAACACATCTTAGTGCGCTCACAAGGTGCAACTCGCCGCCCCCCACTGAAACAACTCCCAATGAGATAGCCAATTGCAATTAATGTGGTTTATCGAAGGGCGTAGTCTTTTATTCAAATAGTTACATTGCATCAGTGATGTGAGAAGTTGGCCTGGTATATGATGTCCACTAATTAAAGTGGGCACCTTGCACCAGTCCAAACAACCCTTATGGTGATTTAAGAGGTCAAATATAACCTTAGAAAGCTATCCAAGTGGTAGCTGTGGAGAGCAGCCTTCAGGCTTAGTCTTGAAGGAATGTTAAGCAGCTTGTTTTACCAGAATGCAACCTTATTGTATTGGTTAAATGAAAGGAGAACCACACAGTAGTTATAAAAATATGTATTTATTATTATAACACACCTTAAATACCTCACAGTGTCTGCTACTTGCAGGTAAACACAAAGCACACAATACTGTAGCACAGAAACAATCGTAAGTAGCACTAATACACAGTGGTCTCAAGGGGGAGACCAAACCATATACTAAAATAGTGGTATAAGAACCACGACTCGCGTCAAGACAGTGTCTAGAGGGTGTAGAATCGCTGGGACCCCAAGGAACCACCGAAGGTGAGTATGTAGGGACCCCATGGAGAATGGGTGCAGTGTGGAAACACGACTGAGTGCTACGTACAATTCAATGGGAGAGTCGCGGTTGCAATTTTAAAGTTTAAGGACCCTTCCCAGTGGATTACGAGGAAACCCTTTGGCACATAGAAGGTTGAAGAGCCACCTCACCCGTGGATACCCAAGTACCAGAGTTGCCTATCCCAGGGAAGCTGGGTGCATAGGGCTGAACTGGCGTCGGAAACCGCCGTCTTTCTCAATGGGAGTCTTCAAAGAAATGCCACTGCTGGAAAGAAGAAAAGTGTCCGGTGGAACCCACAGGTGGATTCATGATGGAAGGAACCTGAAAGCAGAGGGGACAGAGTCTGGGTCACTCAGGAGTGACCAGGGGCTCGGTAGACAAATGCCCACCGATGTTGTGTGCTTCAGGTGTGAAGATGGAGACCTTGACTCTACAGCTGCAGGGACCAGGAGACGTCGAGGATGACCAAGAGCCGGATACGAGCTGTACCACGAAGGATGTCGAGTGCAGAGGGGTCGGTGTCCGGCAGGAGCACCAACAAGCCTTGACAGCGGCAACCCATGAAGAAGGTCAAGGAAGGTTACGGTCTGGCCCAGCAAGGACCAGGGAAATCACCACAGCAAGGGGAGTCAGGGCAGGCCTGGAGCAACCAGGGGAGCCCAAGAAAAGCAGTGTTATCCCTCAAGTGGACCCACAGGCCGGAGGCACAGCAGTCGTAAGGGGACCTCTAACAGTTTCACAGAGTAACAGCTTGCAGGGCACAGAGTGCAAGGAGGCCAAAGTCCTTTGTACAAAATGTGCACAGAGGTTGAGGCTATTGATAGCTCAATGCACTTAGTTGGGAAATGCCAACAAGCATATGCACTTGCAAAAGTACGTGTTGCACAGGGGTTTAGATTATGCGGTCCCCACAAGGGATACTGGCCTTAAACTTGGTGAGAGGGCAGCTCAACCTCAAAAAACATAGGAACCCCCCTCCTGTGATGCTGGAGCCTTCAGAGTCTACAGGAGCTCAGGATCAGCAGACCAGTCAGTTGCATTATGGTGTCTACGAAAGCAGGGGAGTGACTCCTTCACCCCAAGGGAGATACTTCAGTTGTCCTCGATGCGCCACAGGTCCTGCACGGAGCCTGTATGGTGCACAGGCACAGACAATACTTTGGACGGAGAAGGAGATGAAATCGGGCCCAGTCGAATTCCAGAGTGTCCAGACAGTCGAAGGTCAGTGGCTTCTTGATCAGAATCTTGTCCACGTCGAATCTAAGGTCATACAGCCAGGTAAGCCCTTTTGTACCCACGGGAGAGGGTTGGACAGATTCAGGGGACCCTCCCAGGGGAGGGTCAGGACAGTGGGGAGGATACTCCCCTGTCCTTTGTCAAGTTTCACGCCAGAACAGGAGCCAACGGCTCCCAGGACTGGTTTGAACTGGACTATTCACAGGTACACCAAATGTGCCCCTCGTGCAGACTTGCAGGCACTTTGGAAGTGCACCCACCCAGCCCCAATACACTAAATCCTGTCTGGGAGGTGGTCACACCTCCCTGTGACAGGATGCCTATTGTGCTGCCTTCCCTTGCTCGAGCTTGGCTCAGCAGCAGGAGGGCAGAAATGTGTCTCTGGTCAGCAGCAACCATTTTGTGCTGTCCGGGTCAAGAAGGCTGGTACCGGGAAGACCAGGGACCCCACGAAGCTCACTTCAGAAGGGTGGAATCATACCTCCCACACCGGTTACCGGTGTGGAGGTATGATTCCAAGGTGTTTGATACCAAACACAACATGTTTTTGTTGCAGCTGTTTTCGAGATAGCATTTTACGCGAGCATATAATGCATCTCTACCTATATGTCTGACTCCGTCACCGACAACCCGGGAGAATGGTCTCTGAAGGCTGCAGGGGTGCTCTGCTCATGCAGGGGCACCCTCTCATGTAAAACCCAGCACCCTGCCTTCAGGATTGTCAAGGCCTGCTAGAGGGGTGACTGATGGGTTTTAAGTGTAGTGACCTATAGATATAGTAAAACTTTATCTTAAGTAAGTGGTGCATGCACCAGCGTACACAGGCTGCAATGGCAGGCCTGTAGGTTCCATTTTGCATGGCCTCTCATGGGTGGCATAATACATGCTTCAGCCCATGGGAGGCCTCTGGGGTACCTATGCCCTGGGTACATGGGTACCATATACTAGGGACTGACAAGGGTACCCCAGTATCCAATCTGGAGTGTACCTAAGTACATAACACAACCACTTTAGGGAGAAAGCAGATAGACTGGGGTCCTGATTAGCAGGATCCCAGTCAGACTAGTCAAAAACCAGCAAAACACCAGGCAAAAAGTGGGGGTAACCATGCAGTCAGATCCTACCTTCCTACAAGTGAGGAATGATAACCATAGTTAAGCATGCATAATTGTTATGAGAATACAGTAAGATCGGCCATACATTGTTATGAAAATACAGGACATAAGCTTTAGCAAAACAGCTCAACGATCGTACAGGCATTAAAACAGTTGACTCCACCCATTACAGTGCAACACTTCAGAATGTACTTGTAAAATCAGTCCAAGGCATTATTGTTCTGAGAATACAGTACATAAGATCAGCAAACAGTCTTCAGCCTGGTGCGCGGTGGAGAGAAAAAGAGGCCGGCCTCCCCTCTTGCAAAGCCTTATAAGCCTCCGGGCGCCCCCCGATGACGTCACCAGCCAGCGACCCTCTTCTCATCCTGAAAACTGACAAGGGACTCCCGCTTCTAGGCTCCTGCACTTGGAGTGACTAAGGGCACCCCACCGCTATTTACGGGGGGCGCCTGGTCATTTTTTATAAAGGCAAACTGCGAATCAGATTGGGAATTGGCCAAATCTGCTGGACATCTAGAACACCAAATGACTTGTTTCTGATGGTTTTAAAATTTGCAGACCTTGGTTTGTTTCATTTTTAGGTCTAGCCTGCACAACGCATGTGCTGCATGCGCTCTCACTTGCGAGACACTATTGTTTACAGTAAAGGGCTTGAAGCAATCACATTCCTTTCCATTTGTTGGCTACTGTATCACTCTTATTTACAGCCTCCTAATTGGCCAGTACAAGCCAAGCATCACTTCTCTTCCTTTCTGTAGGGCACAGACCAAGCACTGATTGATTCAACTTAATCAATGCCTGTCCGCTGCTCCCAAATTGATTGAGGTACTATTTTTTTTCTACCCCCCGCTTCTCCTGCCTCATCAGGCACTCCCTCCCTCCTCTCTCGTTTTTTTTTTGCTATACTCACTCCTCTGACTGTCCATTATTGCTGCTCTCTCCCCCTCCCTCATATTCCCCCCCCAGCTTTTTTAAATACATTGCACAGCAACACAGGCTGCTGTGAACATAGCTTTTTAAAAAAAAGCGCTTTGACATGGTCAACACTGACCACATCATAGCGCTTTTTAAAAAACTTTAAGCTATGTTGAATAGCAGTTCACACTGCTGTGCAATATGTCTTCAAAACTTTGACAAAGCAAATAGATCTCACATAGTTGAGACATATTGGCTTTGCCAATGCTTGATATAATCTGATTCCATTTGGAAGCCAATGCTTCTGGTTTTGTAGCAGGTAGGTCAATTTTTCATGAATCGACTCATTTTGTAAGAAATTGGTTAATCTTTGTGAAGGGCAATTTTTAAAAGAGTGGCTCAATTTAATGGCACCACACTTCATTCATAGTAGCACACTGAACTGCCACCGTTCAACGGAGGAGAGGCCCAATCAAAACTGTAATAACAGTGGCTCAATTCACACTTCTCTGCTGCTCCGTCTTCTGACTTATTGCTCACAGGTTTTGTATTGTATATTCATTTATCTAGCACCTCATACAGCGGACGAAAGCCAAAGAAATTTAGCTGATCGGTAGAACTGGACAGCTTAGGCAGTGCCTAGAGTAGAGGCATATTGAGTTGCAGTGCAGACTATAAGGAAAGTATTCTAATATTGTGCATGATGACCAGGGGAATGCCCTTATCCTGCCATCAGTTATTGTGCTTAGGGAAAGAGGAGTAAGGGGTTCAATGCCTGAGTTTCATTTTAATTTATTTTGCCTTTGGCTTGAATAATGTAGTTATGATTGTGAACTTTGGGGGAGATGTTTTAATCTTGTTTGTGACGAATCAAGTAGACTCAAGCAGTGTGAGAGATATTTGTGCATGAGATGATGCCATCAACCCTTCAGTATGATAGCTTTGATTTATTGTATGGTAATGGGGTTTTCCTAGAGGGAGACAGAATTTGTTCCGTTGTGGTGTGATTCTGTATATCTTGTTTGGAAAGACTCATATCTTTACTTCCTTCCTAAATTCAGAGTGATCTTTTGATTTGTCTTTACTTGTCAATTGCTAAATTTTAAATTACTGCAGCTCGTACAGAGAAGGATGTCTAAGTAATGTGCTTCTTTTTGAAGTGAAGGTGATTATCCGAGGCGTCATATCTTTAGAAATGTTCTTGGCTTAACAAATGGCCTTTGCTTTGATGGTCCGGTGCACACTATAGAGCGCCTTGAAGGCAGAGCACCTGGCTTTCGGGACGTAGTGAAGTGCTTGGAGCATTTGCATGCTGCATTTGCATAGGAAAAGTTGTTTGTGTGACTTGGTGGCATGATTTTATGCCTCTTTTTTTACTAAAAAGCAGTATCCATTGAAAAATCTTCCTGCCCCCTAGTCCTCTGTTGAGCAGCCCTTTACGATACTCATCTGAACAGCAACAATATTTTGTCAGCCTGTTATGTATGCCTAAGGCAAGACCTCCTTTATAAAAAACACGCTTCCTGTCTATCCCAATATGTATAAAATATTCGTAATTACCTTATTGCCACTTTAGGCTTTCAACCCTCTCTCCTATATGCCAACTAAAATGAAAACATAATTCATCCTATTAATTTTTTATGAGCCAGATGGGGCTGTGACTTACAGTGCAGCGCATCATAATATTTGTATTAACTTAACCTAACAGCCGTGCTACCTTACCGACGTTTTAGTTACATTGTACATTTTTCCTCACTTTGTTTAAATCTGACAAAAGAAATTCATATATTCACCCTTGGAATATTCCTTATAGGAGATACCACTTGTGAACCCTTTCCTCCACAATTTCCTCAAAAAAGTAGATCTTTGCTTTTGACCTAACGGTGATTGATTTCATACATGTATGAGCTTGATGTATAGTGCCTGTTAGCAAACGTCGTTAAAGTCACCTGCTGGACTGCATGGAGGTCCAACTCCCCAGTATGGAATGCAGGAAGTAGGTTTGTAAGGAAAACGGAAAGGCGACTGGGGCATATCAAGGAGGCTGAATAGCTCTAAAAAGTTGTACAAGAGGCACGTAAGAAAAACACCAAAAAAATGAACATAGTAGTCATGGAAGTAGGTAGGAAACAAATTAATAATATGTGGCGCTGTGTTTGTGGATTACATTTATGTGTATGAGAAAAACATTTTTGTTTTAAAACCAAAACTTTGTGCCGAGGTTTGTGAGGTGAAGTGAGCTTCACTACAACCTACAGGCACCCGTTAGCGTCTCCTGTTGACTCGGACTATAGCGATAAGGTATGATGTAAACGCTCAGTGAAGATAGTGTGCACTCCGGATGGCGGGAGAAGTGCAAACTTTGTGTATTGCTCGTTAAAACTACACAAAATATTAAAAGGTTGCAGTGTGATGCTGCATTTCGATTTTCGGATGAAAATCTAGAATTTTGCAAACATTTTATATACAAGTGAAATTTGTGTTGAGTTACACAAGGAGAAGATAAGAAGCTAGTCATTTGCAATCAACATTTTCTCAAATTACCCATGCAACATGATCATGGAGAAACAGCTAAGCAATATACACACTCCACTACAACATCCTCACCTGTTACTGACACCAGCTAACACTCATAAGAGAGAACTAAGCAAGTGTATAAGCACAGAAGAGGAAGCTCACTCCAGGAGGTACGGATCCACCAATAAAACGGGAGCTCCCCGAGGCTACGCTCACTTGATAAAAACTTTACAGGCCTCTTGCTCCTGAAAGAGACACATATAAGGATCATGAATGAGACCTTGATTAATGTTCTACATTATTATATCACTTATCATTATCCCTCCATCTTTTTTCTGTGTGCCTGCCATTTTACTGCATATGCACGTGGACATCAAACGACACTAAATAAGTGTGGAAGTGTTGTAAACGTGTTCGGCAGGTTTCACAGCAGAAGCTCTAAAAACTTGGCAGCTGTAACATAAATTTTATAGTTATAGACAAAGAATGGATGGCATCCATAAATCCTTTGTAGGACTTTCCAGTGCTGAATTGCATGTTTCTTGCAAACATAATGGCTTAGAATGTATCCTGCAGCACATTGATCGCAGAAGGAGTTATTTTCCTGAGAAAATGATGATCTACTTTACTTAATACTTAGGGCCTGATTTAGAGTTTGGTGGACTGGTATACTGCCACAAACATGACGGATATCCGTCTGCCTTATTACAAGTCTGTTATGCAATAATCAGGGCCACTGAAATTATGCAGCGGGGGGAGTAAATCATGCAAATAGAAAAGGCAAAATGTGCAGCATAATGTGGCACATTTTGCAATAGTATTACTTCATTATTTCATCATTTTTAAATTTGGTAACACTGTCAGGGCATTTGTTGCACCTCTTTAGTAACAGTTTAATACCCAAATATAGAAATAAGCAACAGAAAGCTGACCAGTGATAAGTCAATTTTATTGTATGGTTAATAAAAACCTTTACAAACAGTAAAAAGCATGGGAATGTGCAACATTCAGATAAAACCATGTGGTAAAAACATTGCTAGGTACCAACGGATTCCACCAAAAGGTCTGCTTCCAGTGCAAGCTCCCTGGGGTCAGAGAACTCACACTCCACCGGCTGTTGGCATAGCTCTGGAAAACTGGGACTTAACATATGCTCTCCAACAATTGAATCACACAGCCCCACACAAGTGTTGACCAAGCTACTCTTTGCCTCACCACCCAGTGCTTCACACAAGTACCTCATATCACCCACCTGAGACTGGCAAGACAGTGTCTGACTGTTTCTGTAACTCAACCGACACTCTTCTCGGCGGTCTCCACACTCACATACCAAGGCTTCTACCATCGGGGAACCCCTTTCCCTACACTTCCCATCTAGAGTCTGTAAAGTGTCTCTCCTACCACTAGAAATATGAACCCCTGTGCCACTTCCCCAATCCACCTCAGGGACACTACGCACCACTGGCGCTACCTCATAACCCTGAACCCCTTGGTGTATGTCAACCCCCTCCTTCAAGTCGGGCGCCACGTCTCTGGGTGTGTGTACTTCTCCCTCAGCACTAGACACTACATTCTTGCAGCCACCATCTGAGCTGGACTTCACCTCCAACCCAGCCAAGCTCAAGTCATGAGCTAAACACTTTTCCTTTTTCTTGGCTAAGACACTCATGGCCTCAAGCCTCTCGAGCTACACATCAAGCTCTCTCATTCTCAATTCATGTGCCAAGATCAATTTAATTTCTTCTGAGGCATAAGCCTTCTTGCTCTCCTCTGCCTGGAGCCTCATGACCTCCAACTCATGATCTCTGGCCCTTTGCCTTTTCTCCAAATCCTCTGGAGAAAAATTCCTGGAAGAATGATTGCTGCCAGCCCTAGAGGCTGCTCTCCTAACAGGCAAATCCTGGGAACTGAAATGGCCTTCTGGCACACCCCCATCTGCATCATCTGTCTCCCCAGCTTCTTTGGCCTCCCACCAGGCCCCTAAGGCCTTCTGTAGCTCCTCTTTCCTAGAATTGCTCTTCATGGGACATCTAAAGCTCTTGCAGAATTGCTTGAGTTGCTCTACTTTGTAGCTACTTAACATTTCAATGTCAAACTCCAATTCTGTAGCCTCACTTCCTGATTTACTATTCAGAGACATGGTGCATGGATACTTCAATGGTCAGATCAAAAATAGAACTATAAATAAAACACAGTATGTGGTTGCGTAGTGGTCTGCACTAAACTAGTGATGTACACCAATCACTGTGGGTCAAGTACAAATACAGGTTAAAATCCTCACCGCTGTCCACCAATGTTGGAAATGGGGGTCTTTAGTTGGCAGAGGTAGGTACCTTTGTCCAAATAGGGACCCTTGCTTCTAGTCAGGGTAAGGGGATACACACTTTAGATAACCCCTGCTCACCCCCTGGGTAGCTTGGCATGAGCAGACAGACTTATCCCAAAAGGCAATGTGTAAAGTATTTGTAGTCAAAACACTGAGGGGCCGATTCCGATCTCGGCCGGTAGGGCTCCGAATCGGATTCGGCTTTACCGGATCCGATTCGGAGCCCTGTTTCCCGACCGAACCGTACGCGGGTCCGGCCGAGCGAGTACGATGCGAAATCGCCGACCGACTCGTCCGGGCGTCCCGACCGCTCCGACCGACTCGCTCCCGGCTCGAACCGCTCCGACCGACTCGCTCGGACTCGGCTCGCACCGCGCAATGGAGACGTTTCCCGGCCGGGTAAGTACGATGCGCGCCGCGAGCAGTCCGACCGAACCGCGCACTCCGGCTCGTAAGAGCTGTCGGAGCCGTACTTTGGGGGTCCGTGTCGGACCCCCTGTACGCGTAGCCGCGCGAGTCGCACACAGGGGGACCCATGGGTCCCCCTACCTGTGCGTGTACGGCGCGAATCGCTCGCCGCGTACCCGCTGTAGGGGCGCCCTTGTCCGACTCGCACCCATTGAGTCAATGGGAGCCCGCGTACGCGTTGTACGACCGGCTCCCATTGACTTCAATGGGAGTCCGACCGACTCGAGTCCGATAACATACGGACGCATCGTACTCGTTCGGTCGGACTGCACGGGTCCGATTCGGTCGGAAATCTCTCCGGGTCCGGCTCGGTCGGAGAAATTTCCGGCCCGAATCGGAATCGACCCCTTAGTAATACTTTGATAACACCACAAATGGACACCACACCAGTTTAGAAAAATAAAGTATTTTTATCTAAACCCAACAAGACCAAAACGATAAAAATCCAACAGCATATAGTAAGAATATGACTTTAGAAAGGTTTCAAACAACTTGGTCAATAGAAAACTAAGGATGCGTGATTTCACACAAAGTACCTGTAAATGCGTCAAAATTCATAAGGCCAAATAGCAGTAGAAATGGGAAGCGTAGAGAAACAAATAGATGCGTGTGAGAAATTGGCCTGGTATATGCTGTCCACTAATTAAAGTGAGCACCTTGCACCAGTCCAAACAACCCTTATGGTGATTAGGTCAAAGATAACCTTTTGAAAGCTATCCTAGTGGTAGCTATGGAGAGCAGCCTTCAGGCTAAGTCTTGAAGGAATATTAGGTATCCTTGTTTTACCAGAATGCAACCTTATAGTATTGATTAAATGAAAGGGAAACCACACAGTAGTTATAAAAATATGTATTTATTATATATAACACTCTCTAGTATCCTCTACCCGAGGATAGAACACAAATCAAATAATACAGTTGCAAAGAATCAAACGTAAGTAGCACAATACACAGTGGGCTCCCGGGGGAGACCAAACCATATACTAAATAAGTGGTATAAGAACCATGACTCGGGACTAGACCTAGTCTAGAAGGTGTAGAATCGCTGGGACCCCAAGGAACCACCCAAGGTGAGTGAGTAGGGACCCCATGGAGGACAGGTGCAGTGTGGGAACACGACCGCGTGCTCCGTACAATTCAATGGGAAAGTCGCCGTTGGAAAATCAGAGATTAAGGACCCTTCCCAGCAGATTACGAAGACAGCCCTTGGAACCTAAGGGTTTGGAGAGCCACCCCATACCTTTGTACCAGAGTTACCTCTCCCAGAGGAGCCGGGTGCATAGGTGCGAAGTGGCGTCGGAAACCCTTGTCGTTTTCTATGGATGTCGACAAAGAAATGCTGCTGCAGAAAGAACGAAAAGTGTCCGGTGGAATCCAAATGTGGATTCTAGATGAGAAGAACCTGAAAGCAGAGGGGACAGAGTCTGGGTCACTTTGGACTGACCAGGGGCTCGGTAGACGAATGCCCATCGATGTCGGGTGCTTCAGGTTTGTTGACGGTGAGCTTGACTCTTCAGCTGCGAGGACTCAGAGACATCTAGGACGATCAGGAGCTGGAGGACGTCGAGTGCTGAGGGGTCGGTGTCCGGCTGGAGCACCAATCAAGCCTTGGCAACGGCAACAACGTAGATGGTCAAATTCAGTGTCGATCTGGCCCAGCAAGGACCAGAAGACTCACCACAGCAAGGGGAGTCAGGGTAGGCCTGGAGCAACCAGGGGAGCCCAAATAAAGCAAAGTTGACCCTCAAGTGGACCCACAGGCCGAAGGCACAGGAGTCGCGAGGGGACCTCAGGCGGTTTCACAGGATACCAGCTAGCAGGGCACAGAGTGTGAGGATGCCAGAGTCCTTCTTAGAAAATATGCGCTGGGGTCAGGGCTACAAATGGCCCAATGCACGGAATTGTTGCACAACAACAAGCATGTGCAGCTGCAAATGGACGTGGTGCACAGGAGTACGGGTATAGGGTCCCCACGAGGGATATCCACCTCAAACTCAGTGAGAGGGTAGCTCAACCTCTGAGACCTTCAGAAACCCACCTCCTGTGTTGCTGGAGCCTTCGGAGTCTTCAGGAGCTCATGATCAGCAAACTGGTCAGATGCGTTACGGTGCCTGCATTTGCAGGGGAGTGACTCCTTCACTCCAAGGGAGATTCTTCTGTTGTCTTGGAGGTCCACAGGGTCCTGCACGGAGCCTGTATGGATCATGGACAGTGGCAAGACTGGGGACGGCAAGGGAAGACGAAGTCGAGCCCAAGGGAGGTCCAGCGAAGTCCAGCATTTCCAGACGGTCGAAGTGTAGTGGTATCTTCTTGCAGAATCTTGTCCACGAAAATCTAATGTCCTGTAGCCAGGTAACCCATTTTATACCCACGGGAAAGGGTTGGACATCTTGGGACCCTCCTAGGGGAGGGACAGGACAGGGGGTGGCTACACCCATGTCCTTTGTCCAGTTTCGCGCCAGAGCAGGAGCGGATGGCTCCCAGAACTGGTTTGAACTGGACTATGCACAGGGACACCAAGTGTGCCCCTCGTGCAGACTTTCTGGCACTGAGACAGTGCACCCACCCAGCCCCAATACACTAAATCCTGTCTGGGAGGTGGTAACACCTCGCTGTGACAGGATGCCTGTTGTGCTGCCTTCCCCTGCTCGAGCTTGGCTCAGCAGCAGGAGGGCAGACTCGTGTCTGTGGCTGGCAGCATCCATTTTGTGCTGTAAGGCTCTAGAAAGTTGGTACCGGTAGACTTAGGTACCCCCAGAACGTCGGTTCTGAGGGGAGGAATCATACCTCCCACACCAGTTACTGGTGTGGAGGTATGATTCCAAGGTGTTTGATACCAAACACGACATACTTCGTTGCAGTCGTTTTTGAGATAGCATTTACGGCGAGGTTATAATGCACCTCTACCTATATCAATCAATCAGGGGTTTATAAAGCGCGCTACTCACCCGTGAGGGTCTCAAGGCGCTTGGGGGGGTGCGGAAGCGGCTCCGGTTCAGTCGAAGAGCCAGGTCTTGAGGTCCTTCCTGAATGTGTGCAGGGTCGGGGAGCGTCTGATGTTCACAGGGAGCTCGTTCCAGGTTTTGGCTGCGATGTAGGAGAAAGCTCTCCCACCAGTTCTGTTTCTGCAGATGCGGGGGACCTCTGCCAGGGCAAGGTCGGCGGAGCGGAGGTTCCTCTTGGGTACGTGGAAGGATACTCTCTCGTTGAGGTATTTGGGTCCGATGTTGTTGAGGGATTTGTAGGCATGGGTGAGGAGTTTGAAGGTGACCCTCTTCTTGACAGGGAGCCAGTGGAGGCCTCATAGGTGTTGGGTCATGTGCTCGTGGCGCGGTGTCCCGAGGACGAGACTGGCTGTGGCATTCTGGATGGTTTGGAGTTTGTGTAGAAGAGTTTTGTTGATTCCGGCGTAGAGGGCGTTGCCGTAGTCCAGTCTGCTGGTTATGAGTGCGTGGGTGACAGTCCTTCTGCAGTCGGGGGGGATCCATTTGAAGGTCTTACGGAGGATGCGAAGGCTGTTGAAACTAGTGGAGGCGACGGCGTTGATCTGGCGGTTCATGGAGAGGGAGGAGTCAAGGATGATGCAGAGGTTTGAGTTTATATGTCTGGTAGTATCACGTACAGCCCGGGAGAATGGTCTCCGAAGACTGCAGAGGGGCCCTGCTCATGCAGGAGCACCCTCTCATGCAAAACCCAGCACCCTGCCTTCAGCATTGTTAAGGCCTGCTATAGGGGTGACTTATAAGGTTTTAAGTGTAGTGATATATATAGATATAGTGAACATATATCTTAAGTAAGTGGTGCAATCACCAACTTACACAGGCTGCTGTAGCAGACCTAGAGTTCCATTTTGCATGGCCTCTCATGGGTGGCATAATACATGCTTCAGCCCAGGGGAGGCCTCTGGGGTACCTATGCCCTGGGTACATGGGTACCATATACTAGGGACTTATAAGGGCACCCCAGTATCCAATCTGAAGTGTACCAAAGTACATTACACAACCAATTTAGGGAGAAAGCAGATAGACTGGGGTCCTGATTAGCAGGATCCCAGTCAGACTAGTCAAAAACCAGCAAAACACCAGGAAAAAAGTGGGGGTAACCATGCAGTCAGATCCTACCTTCCTACAATGCGTCAGTTCCTGAGACCATGGTGAGGCGATGCAACAGATGCGTCAAATCTGGTCTGTAGGGGAAAGTGATGCGTCGACATCAAGACGGTTCTGGTCTGAGGGTGATGCATCAGTAAAACTTGCCACACAGGTACGATTTGTGGAAATCCGGGATGCGTCGGCGATCGATGCGGCCGCGTCGAGCGGCGCTGTGTCAGTTTCTTCAGCCGCAATCCCTCGATGTGTCGGTTCTACAGCGGCGGGGTGATGCGTGGAGATAATTATTGTACAGCAGTGCTGCATCGGAAAAACAGCCGCAAGAAGAGTGATGCGTCGATTTCTTCATTTCTTCTTTTCTTTCAGCTCCCAAACAGCAGGAACAACCTTCAGAGGCCCAGAACTGGAACAGGCACCTCCTGGTAGGTCAGACCTCTCAGCAGCAGCGTCAGAAGAACTTGCCGCACAGGTACGATGCGTGGAAATTTGGGATGCGTCGGCGATCGATGCGTCGGCGTCGAGCGGCGCGGCGTCAGTCCTCTTCAGCCGCGATCCCTCGATGCGTCGATTTCTGTAGTTCTTTGAGTTTCTTCTTTCTTCCAGCTCCCAAACAGCAGCAACAACCTCCAGAGGCCCAAAACTGGCACAGGCACCTCTTGGCAGGCTAGAACTCACAGCAGCAGAGTTCAGGGTAGCTGGGGGTGAAGTCTTTGTGTCCCTGAGACTTCAACACCGGAGGCCAGCACACACAGGCCCTTTGAGGTCTTCAAGCAGGTTCAGAGCAAAGTTCCAGTCTTTGTCCTCTCCTTGGCAGATACAGCAACTGCAGCCAACCCACACAGCACACAGCAAAGGGGCAGAACTCCTCCTCACAGCTCTTCAGCTCTTCTCTTTGGCAAAGGGGTCCTCTTGAGTCTAGAAGTAATCTAAAATTCTGGAGTTTTAGCTCTAATACTTATATCCCAAAATGTCTTTGTTCTCTTGGTGCAAGGGTCTCTGAGCCCAGTCCAAACCTGTTCTGTCCTCACTGGTGCATTATGACCACAGGGGTTGGAGACAGCATTGTGCAAGGGAGACAGGTGCAAGGAAATCTCCTCCCCCTTTCCTAAATGCAGCCAAGCCCCATTCAGCTCAGCTCTGAGTCATCCAGGAAGGGCCATGCACACATCTACCCCCCTCAGTGGCTGTGTAAAGTAAATGCACATCCCCAGCCCCTGTCACTCCAAAACCAGAAAATCAATACACAAACAGGCAGAGACACACAGAATGGTTAAACAAGAAAATGTCTACTTTCTAAAAGTGAAAGGGAAAACTGGGACGAAAGTCTTAGACAGAAAGTGCACTACTACATACACTCTGAGAGTGTCTCGCACATAATATGCTCCAAATAGATTAGTTCATATCCATAAACAAAGCTTTAACAAAAACAAAAGCAACTCATAGGTTAGTCACAGTATCCCAATGAATGTCCTTGACACCGTTACACTGTTGCTTCGTCGTTGTTTGTTTATTCAAACGTAGAAACTTCAAAAAAAGTTCATCATCTTTCAAATGTCGATCATAAATGTCAAGCGTGGGTAATACAAATCCCAATGCATTTGGGGTATCAAAACAACCCTTCTTAAGGGGAATCTACAAACAAATCATAGTGACAATAAGTATACATCATATAAAGTTTCATGGAAACATTCAATGATACCAAATGGCCCTTTATCCTGTGAGGTGGATATACGTATGCGCTATGTGAATTTCTTGTGTTGTGAGCCCAAGTCCAACTTAAACTTGTGGTAAAATGTTATGAAAAAAGAAGTCAATGAAGAAAAAAGAAGTCAATGAAGAGAGAAATTAAAAAGTGACAAACTATAAGAAGATAAGAAAAGAAATCCAACTGTGCAAAATGTGTAAGTGCCGAATCTCTCCATCAACGTGCTCAACCACGAGCAAAACACTCCACAAGACTATCTAACAAAATAGTCTAAAAACCAGTGCACGTGACCCTGTTTACTCACTGTAATCTCATGCAATTCTGTGAGCTGGCGTGCGCCCCCATGCTGCAGTCTACATCAAACGCAATATTCATAAATACCTCCACGCCAAACACTCCGTCACACAGAGTCCACCGTCTGTTATCTCAATGCTGTGGACTAGTACTATGACTGCTCTGGCGTGAATGTGAAATCTAGCCAATAGCGATCGCTTACTGCTAGAATGCCAGTTATCTGTAGACACATGTAAGTCCCCCAGCTCGCAGGGACGACTTTCGATGTGGCACTGAAAATCAATTCGATGATTCTTCGACTCAAAACCAAGCCACTTGTATAAAAACCAAAGCTCAAACTGAAAGTGGGCAAGAGACCCAAAGTCAGTGCGACTCACCTAACTTCTGTCTTCGAATGCGCCGTGCTTTTCGATGGTGAAACGGCTCCTTTTTTATCACTGCCAGCCCCAGTAACTTCTCGCTAGGCTCCACAATAATAATCGTGCTGTGAACACGAGAGGAGTTCTCCCGTACAGCAGGACCGCCGCCCGCTGTGAATTAACCAGGTCAAAAGCAATTATGACATGTCCTGAACTACGTGAAACACCAGCAGCCTGATGCCGGCTTACTCACCCAGCTAATCCTACTCGTACCACGAATGTCTGCAGTTTGACCAAAATAAAGATTTAGCACTCCCCTCTTCACTTCATATTATATCAGATAACAAATGCAACTACATCCGCGTGTATTCAAATCCGAACGTGACTGATTCCAATAATCCCCGGTTACCGCCCGTGCGAACAAGACACACCCCCACTAAGTGTTAGAGCTAGAAAGGAGACAGGAGAAAGATCCTCAAACTAGAGAGTACAACAACATGTCTGCCAAAGTGTGGACCTTCAGTGCGATGTTATTGATAAGATATGCAATGTGTGTGAGTTTCAAAATACTAGTTATCATATGTATACTCACAATAAAATATATGTATATTCAATACACCTGAATAGGTATGACTGGCGCTTGTGCAAACTCTGGTCATATTCATCACATTCTCTGTAATGTATATACATGCTATTTAAATGTAACGCTCTCCGATTTCAAGGTAAATTTAGTTGTGAAGAGAATTTCGGTCCAGCAATACAATACTCATCATGCATTTTTGTTTATTGTTTCTTTCCTTTTTAAGATCCATAATATTATAAAAGGATAAAAGAGATTCAGTTAAAACACCCCAACAACTAATATGATTTATAAACAAGGCAAGTCGACGCCTAGTTTAAAAAGAATACATGAAAGTGCTACTTTTAGAGAGCATTTTACCTAATATACCATATTGCCGACAGGTATCTAGCAATTGACTACACCACACAGTCTCTGGTACTGGTTTTACATATTCTAAGAGCTGTGTGTCGATCACTAAACCCAAGAAGTTTGCAGAGGGGAGTAATCCATTGTGAACGTTGTTTAGCATATGCCTTACAAAAGAAAGGAACGTGTTCGATATTCTCTGGGACTAAACAACCCATCAGGCACAGGTTTGTTATGTCTCCCTTTTTCGACCAGGAGTCGGTAAATGAAACCAGAGGTATTATACCCAATCTGGATTTAACATAAAGTGCTCATGTGGCAGGGTTCGTAACCATGTTCAGGTATTGCTCATATTCAGGTGCACATTTAAATATCAGAAAAGAATCTACCAGGGTTCCAGGAGAAGCCGCAGAGAGTTTTACGCCTAATACATAATTCGAGTATGATGTTTTCAGCTTCTCCCTAGCACCTTTGGGTAGTTCAAAAAGCTGTAGCCAGAAACCTTCCAATCCCAACCTAAATAGCCAATTTTTGATGTGTACAAGCCAGGGGATCTTCCTAGCATGGTGGCCATCTAGTATAATCCTGATAAAGTCCCTGTAGGGACCTAGATCGTCATTTGTCCAGAGCCTTCACTCTCAACACAGCAATGTGGATGGGTCTCAACACAGCAATGTCAGAAACGGATCTTAGATTTAATTCAAATCTAATAGGCAGGGTAGGAGCACTGGTTGGGAGTCTCAACAGAGACTAAATAAAGGCATTTTCAGCTTTTTCAAGGGTGTTTAGAATACAGTGCCCACATAAATCTGCCCAATATATGGCTCCACCACAAGCTTGAATATTGTATCTCTCTAGGGGAGGGGAGATAGCGAAAGTGGATGATCTATTGGCAAATCTTAAAATGAACCCAGTTCTTTGCTTTAAGATCATGGCACTTTTCTGGACCTGTGCTACCCATCTATGTGAGTCTTCCATTCTTACAACCAAATTATTCAATTCATGGGCCCTATCTAGCGCCTCCCCCCATGAGTACCTTACTCTTGAGTATTTTCTTCCTATTACCGAAGACCATATACTTTGTTTTGTATTTGTTAATTTCCAGGCCGTGGTCTTGGCAAAAATTGTTACATTTATCCAAGAGAATGGACAGGCCACAAGGGAATTTTGATAATAATAAAGTGTCGTCTTCAAAAAGAAGACACAGAATTTTATAATCCTTCACCTTCTGGGAATCGTTTTCACAGTTTAAAAGATAGGGGATGCAACCATTTATATACAAGAGAAAGAGTGTGGGGGCTAAAATACACCCTTGTCTAACACCCCTCCTAATTGGAATATCTTCCATCAATTCCCCTGCAGGGCCCCACCTAACTCTCACAGAGTTTTCAGTATATAATGCCTGGATCAAGGACAGTAGTCCACGCGGGAGCCCGATCTTGTGCAAAGTCACCCAAAGTTTTGCCCTGGGGACTAGATCGAAAGCAGCTTGCAAATTCACAAAGGCAACATACAGCAGCCCCCTGTCAATGTTTATTACCTTCTACTCAACAGACAGGAATCAAACATTCTGGTCTATGGTGCTGATGTTGGATCTGAATCCCGCCTGTAAGTGGGACAACACTTTGGCTTGGGCAATCCAATCCCGTAGCCTAGATAAAATTTACAAAGGCTTAGAGACAATAAGCGCTTCTGGCAGTTGGTCACACATGATGGCAATAGAGATTTATTTCGCCCAGACTGCCATATCCCCCTAGAAGCCTGGGTGATTTACTTCTCAAAACTTTATGGGGAGGAAAGAGTGGGAGATGGGATAATAGAGACCCTGCCATCCCTTCCCACAGATTTTCCTAGAGAGGAGGTTAAGCCATTCACTCTAAAAGAAACTCTTGATGCAATTCAGGCCCAGAAATCAGGCAAAGCCCCTGGTTTGGATAGAATTCCAGCAGATTTATTCAAGAACGAACAACAGATCTGGGGACCCTATATAAATTCTTTGTCAAACGCACTGATGGCACCAATCCAGAGGTCTTGGAAGGGAGCAGAAATAATCATGATTTATAAACAGGACGATAAATCCACACCGGTAAATTATAGACCAATAAGTCTAATAGACAATAGTCAGAAGGTCTACAGTATAGTACAATCAGTTAGTCTGGAGAGCATCTAGGGAGTATCTAGACACGTGACTGGGAGAACCGGGATCTTATTGAATGCAGGTCTCACAAAATTGAGTAACACAATTATAACAGCTTGTAACATATTAGAGAAGAAGGACCTACTGATTTCCTGGTCATTAATCAGGCATCTTTTATCACTTATCTATGGTTGTAAACTGTATGTCTCTTGTCCACCAGAGCTGATAGATCCAGCTTCATTATTTGCTTCAATAGATAGTAAAGTACTCTGCCTGTGATTAGTGCTTCTGTTTTGCTGTTCTGTATATCCCCAAACTTCTAGAGGCCTAAGTTTGGTACTTGTGTGATCCAGAAAAAAGGCAAATTCAGAAGAACATCAGTAGTAGCTCTTTGAAACTGAAAGCTCAAGCCCCAACTCATAACAGGATGAAGAGCAGTGCAGCTTTGGCAAACCCCTGGTGGCAGTGGCATCCCCCGAGCTCCAGGGGGCACCCTCAGCATTGTCATCCCTGCCAAGTGCCACGCAGGTGGGCATTTTGTTCACATTACCGCAAGGCCCCAAATTTGTTACGCTAATTCAGCTACTTGAGAGCTATGACTGGACACTCGCATTGCCTTTTAAGTGGCACTCAATCAATCAATCAATCAATCATAGCATTTGTAGAGCGCACTAAATACCCGTGAGGGTCTCAAGGCGCTGAGGGGGGGGGGCTGCTACTGCTCGAAGAGCCAGGTCTTCAGGAGTCTTCTGAAGGTCAGCAGGTCTTGGGTCTGCCATAGGCGGATGGGGAGGGTGTTCCAGGTTTTGGCGGCGAGGTGGGAGAAGGATCTGCCGCCGGAGGTCGCTCTTCGGATGCGGGGTATTATGGCGAGGGTGAGGTCGGCGGAGCGAAGCTGGCGGGCCGGGGTGTAGAGGCTGAGTCGTCTGTTGAGGTATGCAGTTCCGGTGTTGTGCAGTGCCTTGTGTGCGAGGGTGAGGAGCTTGAAGGTTATCCTCTTGTTGACGGGGAGCCAGTGCAGGTTTCTCAGGTGAGGGGTGATGTGGCTGCGGCGAGGGATGTCGAGGATCAGGCGTGCAGAGGCGTTCTCGATGCTTTGCAGCTGTTTCCGGAGTTTGGCAGAGGCTCCAGCGTAGAGGGCGTTTCCGTAGTCCAGCCTGCTGCTGACGAGGGCCAGGGTGACCGTTCTTCTCGTTTAGATGGGGATCCACTTGTAGATCTTGCGGAGCATGCAGAGGGTGTTGAAGCAGGCGGAAGAGACGGCGTTGACCTGCTTAGTCATGGAGAGGGTGGAGTCGAGGATGACTCCTAGGTTGCGTGCATGGTTGGTGGGTATTGGGGCTGCTCCCAGTGCGGTCGGCCACCAGGAGTCATCCCAGGCCGAGGGGGTGGATCCGAGGATGAGGATCTCCGTCTTGTCAGAGTTCAGCTTCAGTCGGCTGTTCCTCATCCATTCGGCGACGGCCTTCATTCCTTCGTGGAGGTTTGTTTTGGCGGTTTGGGGGTCTTTGGTGAGGGAGAGAATCAGCTGGGTGTCATCGGCGTAAGAGATGATGTTGAGGTCGTGCAGTCGGGCGACGTGGGCGAGTGGTGCCATGTAGATGTTGAACAGCGTTGGGCTGAGGGATGAGCCCTGGGGTACGCCGCAGATGATCTCGGTGGCCTCGGAGCGGAAGGGGGGGAGGCGGACGCTCTGTGTTCTGCCGGAGAGGAAGGAGGTGGTCCAGTCCAGGGCCTTCTCTTGGATTCCGGCGTCGTGGAGGCGTGTGCGTAGTGTGTGGTGGCATACCGTGTCGAAGGCGGCTGACAGGTCCAGGAGGATGAGGGCCGCGGTCTCCCCGTTGTCTAGCAGGGTCCTGATGTCATCGGTGGCGGCAATGAGGGCAGTTTCGGTGCTGTGGTTGCTGCGAAACCCGGACTGGGACGGGTCCAGGATGCTGTTCTCATCGAGGTAGCGGGTCAGTTGTTTGTTGACGGTCTTCTCGATGACCTTCATCGGGAACGGGAGTAGGGAGATGGGCCGGAAGTTCTTGAGGTCCTTGGGGTCCGCCTTGGGTTTCTTGAGTAAGGCGTTGATCTCGGTGTGCTTCCAGCTATCCGGGAAGGTTGCTGTCTCGAAGGAGATGTTGATGGCTTTCCGGAGATGGGGTGCAGTGGTGGTGCTGGCTTTGTTGAAGATGTGGTGTGGGCATGGGTCTGACGGAGATCCGGAGTGGATGGTGTTCATAATCTTAATGGTGTCGTCGTCGTTTATGTTGGTCCAGGAGAGCAGGCGGTTGGTGCGGAAGTTGGTCGTGGGGGCGGGGATCTCAGTGGTTGTCGGGGCGATCGTGGTGTTGAAGCTGTCGTGGATGTCAGCGATCTTGCGATGGAAGAAGGCAGCCAACGAGTTGCATAGGTCTTGCGAAGGTGGGATGTCGTTGGTGTTGGAGCTAGGGTTAGAGAGTTCCTTCACGATGTTGAAGAGCTGTTTGCTGTTGTGTGCGTTGTTGTTTAGGCGGTCTTTGAAGGAGGCCCTTTTGGCGGATCTAATGAGGTGATGGTGTCTGCGGGTGGCGTTCTTGTGGGCTGCGTAGCTGTCCGGTGTTTGTTCGCGGTGCCAGTTCTTCTCTAGCTTTCGGCAGGTTTGCTTGGCGGCCCGGAGGTCTTCAGTGAACCAGCTGGCTTTCTTGCTGGTGTGGCTGTTGGGGGGTTTCTTGAGCGGGGCGAGGGTGTTGGCGCAGTCGTCGATCCACTGTCTGAGGTTGCGGGCGGCGGTGTCGGGGTCAGTGGGGTCGGCTGGTGGGCACCGGGCTAGGGTGGTGGTTAGCTGGTCTTCGGTGACTTTGCTCCAGCAGCGGCGAGGCATCTGTTGGGTGCGGTGGTGCGTGGTGGCTTTCTGGAAGGTGAAGTGGATGCAGCGATGGTCGGTCCAGTGGAGTTCGGTGGTGTGACTGAAGGTGACGTGGGAGCTTGCGGAGTAGATGGGGTCAAGCGTGTGGCCGGCGGAGTGGGTGGGAGTTGTGACGAGTTGTCTGAGTCCGAGGTTGGCGAGGTTGTCGATCAGGGTGGTAGAGTTGGTGTCGTTGTTGTTCTCGAGGTGGAAGTTCAGGTCCCCGTAGAGGATGTAGTCCGTGGAGGCGAGGGCGTGAGGGCTGACGAAGTCGGTGATGGAGTCGCTGAACTGTGGTCGAGGTCCGGGGGGTCTGTAGACGAGGGTTCTTTTGAGGGTGGTGTTGGGGTCCGTGTGGATCTGGAAGTGCAGGTGTTCGGCGGTGCTGAGGGTGTCGTCGTTGTTGGTCGAGACTCTGAGAGTGTTCCTGTGGACGATGGCGATTCCTCCTCCTACTCCGTTGGTGCGGTCCCTGCGGGAGATCTTGTAGCCTTCCGGGATGGCAATGGCGATGTCGGGTGCCGAGGAGGGGTTCAGCCAGGTTCCGTCAGGAATGCGACGTCAGGGGAGGTTGAGTCGAGTAGGTCCCAGAGTTTGATGGCGTGTTTGCGGGCGGAGCGGGTGTTGAGAAGAATGCAACTGAGGTGGTTGGGTTTGTTCCTGGTCGGCGGGTTGGCGGGCTGGGAGCTGGTGAAGCTGCAGTTCCGGCAGGAGAAGGGTCCTTGGGTGCTCTTCGGGGTAGCCAGGAAGCAGGTGCATGATCGTCGTCCGGTGTTGAGTGCTTGGAGGGTGCTGGAGTCGTAGCGGAGCCGGGCATCGTGGCGGGCGCGGGGACCAGGGGTTCTGGCGCTGGGCGCGGTCCAGGTGCGGACGGGCGCAGACGCAGACTCAGGCTGGTTCAAGCTAGGTCCTGGCATTCCCAACTGGAGCCAATTTTCGAGGTGTCACTTGGCACTTGTCATCAGTATTACATTACAATTTGATACTGTTAGGGAGAGGCGTGTGCATAGGTCATGTCATGTGGATAGTCTAAATCACATATCCTGCTGTTTGGCACAAATAGATGAGTGGATTTCTGTTTTGGAACTACAAAGTATGCGAAGTGTAGTACATCAACAAAGGTGACACAAGCAAAGACTTTTCATATATCCAAGTCTGTTTTCTATCAGGTTAACCCAGTAAAGTAACAAAAGGGCTCTGACTTGCCAGTTCATTGGATTCCATTTAACAAATAATTGTGTTGTGTGTAATGTAGCACTGCGTTACTGCAATGGTGCCAACTGCACTAAATTAACAGATAATGGTTATTGCGCACAGAATGTTTAGGGAGCTGAAGTTGTGCTGGTGACAAATGTAACTTGGAATTCCAGAAAGGTTGGCTTAGCCATCTCTCTTGCCAAAGTTTGCAAATCGTGAACCATAAATGTGCCAATTAGAGCATCTGTTATTTTCTGCACTTAGAAATGACGTGTGCTGTATATTTATTGTTATTGTTTGTATAATGAAAGCAAAAAGTTTGATACATGGACCATTTTCCTGATAGTGGACAGCTTCTTGTGCTTAAGAAGAGCTACACCACATGCATATGCTGAGAGTTTTAAACCACTTTATGACTCAGATTAGATAGGAAAGGTAGTGATCCAACCATTACATTGATGTGTTTCCAGCATTCATCCAAGGCCTAATTTAGAGCAACATACTGTTTTTGTAAGACTCTAAAAATAATTGAGGTTGGTAATTTACTCATTTACTTCCTGTGCCAGAGTTGAAAGGGTAGCAACTAACATTATCTTCAGCTGCTTTTAATGGAAGCCTCATGATTTGTTGACAGCACTGGTCAGTATCTAGAAAGAGCACTGACATGCATTTGGAAAAAAACTTGATTCTGACTTCGTCCCACAATGTTGTTAAATGTTGTAGAAGGCCAGTACGTTTTGAATGCAGATATTCTTATCTTGACCCCCTCACACATAACAATTACACACCATTTCAATCTCTCTCTCTTGCTCTCCACACTCCCCCACTCCTGCCATCACCCTACTACACAACATCCTCAGGAAATGGCTCACATTAGCAGGCTAATTGTTTAACCCTGGGCGGAGTTCGTGGAGTTGCACTACGCGGAACACCGCGAAGTGCATAAAAAACTCCGTCGCACTACGCAGAGCTCCGCGAGCGGCGGAGTATGATAGAAAAATGCCGTTCGCGGTGATTGCACAGTGCCGGATGCTTGTCCGCACTGTGCAATCATTGCGAACGCCACCATGCACAGCACAAGCTTTCCTTTTCTGCCGCTCCAGTAGATTTTTACTCGAGCTGCAGCTTTCTCAACGGAAACGGGCAGTTTCTCAACGCGAGCGGTCGCGAGCATACGCGACCACTCGCAATGAGAAACCTGACCCCCCCTTGTTGAGAAATCTCGCCGGGATGTTGATTTTCCACGCTCGCGCTCGCCAACTTGATGTTGACGATCGTGAACGAGGAAAAATCTCGCCGGGAGGTTGATTTTCCTCGCTCGCGGTCGCCAACTTGACATTGACGAACGCGTGGGAGGAAAACTCCGCTACGCACCGAGAAGCAGAGTTTTTCAGAACTCCGCGATCTCCGCATAACGCCGAGTGCAGGAAACTCCGCAAACTCCGTGAGCGAAGCCGAGTTCACCGCCCAGGCCTACTGTTGTTGTTGTTGACTGCTGGTCTGGCGGTGACCTACCATCCGACTAGGTCAGAAATCATTGGCCCAGAGGAACATAGTAGGTAGAAATGGCAAAGGACCAGGATTATATTAGAAAAGGGTCAGGTAACTGACTTTGCATAAGCACTTAATGCATGTTGGTGCTGTTATTTGTTATAGCTAGATTTTATTGATTTTATTGCAAGAGAGAAACAGTACAAAAACGAAGTGTACATCAAATACACATTACAATTCCAGTCAGCTGAAAGCTTTTTTAAGAAGGTTCTAAACTACTACATTCCAAAAAGGTGGATTTTTTGTTACTTTTCTCACTATATGAATATAGCTGTTGTTCTTCTCACTATAAAGTGTCACACACGTGCATTGAAATGTCACACATAAGTGTACTGAAAATATGGAAATGTCACACAAGCAAAATGAAACCTTGGCAACTATGCACAGTACACTTGCTGGGTCTGGGACCCGATACACTCGTGCATCCACTCATGCAGCATGTACTGGCCAGCAATGTGACCGGACTGCAGGCCCCTGGCCTGAGAGCTCCTGAATGGCTCTGTGGGAGGGAGCCCTCCATGTACTTTGAAGGGAGGGGTACACAAGTTTTGTTTTGCCACAGCCTGGTGGTGCTACCAAAGTGTCTGTTAGACCTGTCATTCATAGGGGGCTGTTTCCCCAGACTTTTTGCCTTTTACCTACTGTTTTTGCTGAATCTTTTTGTTGGCCTTAGGACTCTGAGCACTTTACCACTGCTAACAAGTGCTAAAGTGCATGGGCTTCTCCCCTAAACATGATGACATTGGAGTATACCGGATTGGAATATTTGATTTGCTTGTAAAGTGGTATACCATATACCCAGGGCCTGTACTTCAAATGCTTCTAATGGGTCTTCAGCGCTAAATGTGTCACCCACATAAGTGGCCTCTCAAACCTGTCTCAGGCCTGCCACTGCTGTGCTGTGTGTGCAATTTGCTGCCACTGTGTATTGGCTTTTTTAAGACTACTTGCCAAACCTCAAACTCCCCTTTTATTACATATAAGTCACCCCTAAGGTAGGCCCTAAGTAACCCTAAGGGCAGGGTGCTATGTAAGTAAAAGGTAGGGCATGTACCTTTATGTTTGACATGTCCTGATAGTGACAAAGAGCCTATTTCATTTTTCACTACTGTGAGGCCTACACCTCTCCTAGGCTAGCATGGGGAATTCCTTAATACACTTTCAAGAAGTTATTCCTGACCAGAGACAAGTAGCTTTTTCATGTTTCATATGTTTGGAACGATAATGATAAATCCTACTTACTGCTGAAGTTTGATTTAACATTGCTGTTATAGAATTGCCACTTTTAGAAAGTAGACATTTCTCTGCACTGACTGCTCTGTGTGCCTGGCAGCCTGTCTCCAATACACGTCTGGGGTGGGTGACAGCTACACTTTGTGCATTCCTCTAGACAGCCACAGCACAGGAAGGATAGGTATGTTTGAGTACCCATCGACATACATCTGCTTTGTGATGGCCTTGTCTGAGCAGGATGGAAGGGAGGGGCTAACACTGAACTTGAATAGGCAGTGTCCACTAAGGACTAATGACCCCCAGAGATAGCCTGGCAGAGAGGACTGGGTTGAAAGGTATAATTGTGCACTTCAGAGCATTGCTTTGGGGTCACCCCCACATCAAGGCCACTTTTGGGTGTAAGTACTGGGTCTCTGACCCCCTAAAATCAGACATTACTGGACTTGACACTGAAGCTCTGCCAGAAGAACTGCTGTGCTGCTTAAAGGACTCAGCTGGATTGCTGATCTGGATGGCCTGCTTTTCTGTTTGTTGGCCTGCTGCTCTCTGACTCTGCTGTAGGAGAGCCGGACTCTGCCTTCACTCCAAGTGATCTCCAAGTGCTTGTTGGCTTGCCTCCTGTTGCATGAGACTCAGGGATATCAAGGTCTCTACCCCACCTCCTGTGCCTGGCTCGCTGGAAGTGGTCCAGATACTTGCAACATGGATTTCAATGCTTCTCCTGTCTGCGTGTAGCAGAAGCAGAAGCAGAAGCAGAACCGGCGCATCGATCCAGTTGCGGGAGTATAATCAGTACATCGCATCGGAACCAGTGCTTTGCCTCCAGAGATCGATGCATCAGACAGGGTATCACCGCTGCTGCAGCTACGTGAGAATGACGCATCACCTTGACTGCTTGCCAGAATCCGGTGCATCGCTCAATGCCTCTCGACTCCTCCGGTACCCATCTTTGGACCCTACACATCGCCTTCACTACATGGAGAAGATCAGCACATCTCGCTGTTTGCAACCAGGAAAAGTATTTTGTTCACTGGGGCCTGTATGGGTCCTGTAGCTGGCCGGTGCTCCATTGCGGTCGGACCTAACTTTGACTTTGCCCCGGGCCAGCGTGACCTAAAGTAATCGATTTTAGTGCTACTTGCTTCTAAGCACTTTACTTCATTCATTCCTTTAAAATTAAATATCTCACTTCCATACATTGGATTTTTGTTGTTTTGATCTTGTTTTATTCAGAATATAATAATCTATTTTTCTAAACCTGTGTGAAGTCTCTTTGTGGTGTATTAATTGTGTTACTGTGTGTGTTGCACAAATACTTTACACATTGCCTACCAAGATAAGCCTGACTGATCTATGCCTAGCTACCAGAAGGTGAGCACAGGTTATCTTTTAGTGTGTATCTAGCTTACTGTGACTAGAGTGGTGGATCCTGCCTGGCCTGGGTGCATACCTCAGTCAACCAGTAAACCCATTTCTAACATAGGCATTGTCATAAAGGAGCCAGTATGAAGATTTCTTGAACGTGAGTGTGAGGATTTTCATAGGCTGGGAAACCTTATTTGCAGGTTAATAAACTATCCCAAATCCACATCATCATTGATCTTGCTAAGATTAGACTATAGGGCTCCTCAGCATCCATCAATGCTGATCTTATCCTAGACAAATTTGAAAGAGCTGTAGGCTGCACCTGTGGGTAATAATGGATATTACTCTGCATGCAATTATGGGTCTTTCCCGCAAGTGAGGGCCCATAATGAGAGAGATGATAATAATAATAATAATAATAATGAGAGAAAATAATAATATAACAATAATAACAATAGTAATAATAATAATAATAATAATAATAATAACAGTAATGAGAGAAAATAATATAATGAAAATAATAATATAATAACAATAATAATAATAATATAACTAATAATAATAAGAGAGAGAGACAACTGTTGTCGTCCTACAGGATAAGGGCAATAAGGCTATAAGGAGACCCCACTCAAAAAATAGAGAGCGCTGCAGGAGAAGCAGCTGTCTCTTACCTGAAAGTGGAAAAAAAATCTCCACTCTTCTGTGAGGTTCCCTTAAGCTCTTCAGATGCAGCTGTTGGTTCACAGACGACAGTCTTAGCTCCTCTCTTCAATTTTGCTGAGAGTGAAGTCCAATCAGCCAAAAGGTGTTTATATTATTCTACCTTTTGGCTGACTGGCCTTTTCTCTCAGCAAAAGCAAGGGCGGCAGCCCAGCCAGCCACATGTGAACCAGCAGCGTTCAGGAGAGAGACAGTTCCTGCTTCCTTAGCACTCACACAGGTTTAGTAAAGCTGGGAGCTTGCCACAGAGAGTGCTCCCTTTTCAGGCCTGTAACAATAGTTATAGTCTGTAAAGGGTGCATTCTGATTGTCTGCCCCAATGCTCAATCCAGAGTGCAGATAAAAGCAGATCATCTGAAGATGTGGTGGAGCAGACTTCATATTTCATAACACCAACATTTGGTGCCGAATCTTACACGTCTATAGTTAGACAGCTGCCCTTGACGCCTGAGAATAACAGTGGATTTTGTAAGGTTTTACTAATGACTAAAAGCCCATAAATTCCACTGGGCATTTGAATAAGTACCTCGTGTTGACTATAGCCTTAGTGGAGCACTGCTTCTTCCTCTTACATATCGTTTCACAGCTAGTCAAAAGCCTATGTACAGCAGGTCAACTCTTTTCAGCCTCAGCCTTTAAAGTTATTTTTGTATATATTGTGTGTCATTCCTGAATCATCCGACTAAGGGTTCTACCTTCCCGAACTGCACCCATAGGTCTACTTACGCTTATTATACCATGCATCAGATGGAAGATCAGGGGCGGCTCCTCCATTTGAGTGGAGGAGCGTCGCCCCACAAGCCCCAGACCTGAAAAATAAAATGGTAATAAAGTTTATTTATTACCATTTTATTTTTCAGCAACCTGTCCCGAACTAAGTGTCAGGACGGAGCAGGGCCAGCGCAGCCGAGTGGCAGCAGCAGGGAGCTGTGCGCTTTAAAATGCACGTCTCTTTTGCCGGCCATCTTGAGATGGCCAGCCAGACATGCCATTTTAAAGTTCTCTAACCCTGCTGTCTTAGACAGTGGGTTAGAGAAAGCTCAGGCCTCTAGTGCTCTTAGGACCGCTGGGAGAGCCTGGTCTAGCCAATCCTGGCGCTGCTTTCATGCTGTGAGCAGCACCAGGTTTAGGTAGTGCAGTTTTCTGCATAGGGAGCTTCCTGGAAGACACCCGAGGGAGGAGGACGTAGCACTGCGAAGGTAAGTGATTTTTTTTGTGGCCCACCACCCTCGGTACAAGCCAGCCACCACTGTGGAAGATCAAGAACCTTTATCTTCCTGGACTTCGTAAAACATGGTGGATGTGACGCCCCCTGTCGGCGTTCTGAGATGACCGTTGATTGTTTTAAGCATTTTCCTAAAAAATATAAGTAAACGCCCAGAAGAGATGGTTCTGGTTAGTGTTTCAGCCACTCACAAATTGATGTGCTCACACTTTATGCTCTAAGTTCTAAGACAATGAAGCCTAGTAGAGATAAGACATGCTTCTGATCACACATGCGGCCGAATTAGAGTGTGCAGGCATCCGAGATTTGGATTAACTGACCTGTACGAAAATGGAATTTGAACCAACTAAATTGTGTAAAAAATTATTTTTTGAAATGTGCCTAAGAGGTAAGAGACGGCACCATCATCAATTAAATATTGTCCACCCAAGTGCACAGCTATGTAATTGGAACAGTGGTCTTTTTTGACAGATTTGTGATGATTGTTAGTATGTATGGAATTATAAGCAGACTGGAATTTGCTTTTTCAACTAATGTTACATTTTAACTCAGTATCTATCGCCTTGGTGTCTAACATGAACACATACAAACCTACACACGGCGCATTTAGCTTTTCTGATGTTCGTGTTCAAGTAAGGTTATTTTTTTTCAAAGTGGAGAAAGCAGTTTGTGCTGTCATTTGCTGTCATCTGCACTCGCAAGTAATACATACTCTTTTGATCTTTCCCTGGGCCGAAGGAAATGACTCCTTATTTGTCGGTGTTCTTGATTTCACGCAGGAGCTGCAGGATGGCATCGGACGGCAGCAAGCTGTTGTCAGGGCGCTGAATGTAACGGGCGCAGAGATCACCGAGCAGTGCTCGGCATCAGATGCCAGGTCCATACAGGATAAGCTGGGCGACGTGAATTTAAAGTGGCAGGAGGTTTGCAGACAAGTGACCGAGCGCAAGAAAAGGTAAGGTTACTTGCAAAGCTGGCATTTCTGAACTTTGAATTATTTTGTCATTTGAAGCCTTCGTCTAGTCTACGGCGAACTTTTCTTTTCTCTAGCCCCACCTCTCAAAAGAATTCAAGGGCACATTACAGCCATTTCCTTGCTGTGAATGTATTTGATTATAGTGCTACACCTGACCTAAAGCATAATTTGGTCATTTGGTATTGTTGTGTTTGAAACAATGAACCACATTCTGGACTTTTTAAGAGATGTGAAGAAGCGCTAGAATTAAGCACTTCTCTTTGTCCAGCTTGAGATGCAAACAGGTCCATAAGCAGATATGTCTATTACCTTGTACCATGTACAGCTGATATAGTGCCTTCTTCGTAAGGCTTTCATGACCAAATAGAACATGTGTCACACTGTCAGAGAAATATGTAAAAACTCTCCCTTTCTACATCAGAATGTTGTTAGATATATATATATATGTGTATATATATATATATATATATATATATATATATATATATATATATATATATTATCTACTGGCGGTCGCCAGTAGATAGTTATAGTTAGGACCTATTTTCCATAGGAAATTCACAACATTCTATTTCCAATAACTTTGGCGCCGGTTGATGAATCTTCGCGAAATTTTCAAAACTCGTGGGGCGCTACGGTCCGCTCGTATCCCGAAAGTTTCAGGGTGATTCAGCAAGCGGGGGCCGAGAAAAAGGGGGGGTCCCAAAACGTGTTTTCTCCATGTTAATTCCCGTAGGAAATTTTAGACACGGCTACAGCCCGAACTGCTGAACGGAATTACACCAAATTTGGCAAAAAGGTAGCGCTTGGTTCAGAAAGCGACCTTTTTTAAATGGTGTAAATCCGTTCAGTAGTTGCGGAGAAATTCGAAAAATAAGAGTCAAAAATCAATTTCCCATAGGAAACTTTATGCAAGGCTACAGCTCGAACTGCTGAATGGAATTACACCAAATTTGGCAAAGAGGTAGTTCTTGGTTCAGAAAGAACCCTTTTTGTTAAATGGTGTAAATCCGTTCAGTAGTTGCTGAGAAAATCAAAAGTAAAAACACATATATATCTATGGCCGCGGAGGGTCCGCGCACCCTCCCGATCACGAGCTGTATGCTAATTGGCTGTCAACACTCCAAACCAGGAAGTGTTGGCAGCCATCTTGTTCCTCGGTAGAACCGAGGCACAAGAAATCAGAAAAACAATCGCGAAAAACGCAAAAAGGGGGCAGGGTAGAAACACCCTGACCCCCTAGGCCTGCTCAGGGGGTCCCACAAGGACCCCCAGGGCCAAAAAAAGCATATTTGTTTTTAAAAAAATCGGCGGGATGCGATTAGGCTGCGCGGATCCCGCAGTGAAAAAAAAAACGAAGCGCGGGCTCCCGTGCTTCGTTGTTATTTGGACCCCGGGTGGGCCATGTCCCGGGGGCATGCGGGGGTTCATAAAATATTTGTTTGGGGGGCCTCTAAGGCCCCCCCCAAGCCCCGGGGACCACCACCCCCGGGGCTTTGATTTTAAAATGGTGCGGGAGGGCACTCGGCCCTCCCGCAGCCCCGGGGACCGCCCCCCCCGGGGCTTTAAAAAAAAAATTAAATGACCTGTGTGGGGGGCTCGAGCCCCCCACATGCCCCAGGGACCGCCACCTCCCGGGGCACTAAGAATTTTAAAGTGGGGGTCTGTTTCGGACCCCCGAAGCCCCGGGGACCACCACCTCCCCGGGGCTGTTCAATTGTTGGGAGGGGGGCCACGCGGCCCCCCTCCTGGAGCCTGTGATGGCCCTGGGGACCACCCCCCCCAGGGCTGGCTCCTGCAGTGTCCCGGGGTGCTCAACCTCGGGACACTGCTGTTTGCTATGACAGGGCGGGAGCCTCGCGGCTCCCGTCCTGTCATAGCAAACTTGCTTTGAATTTGGGAAGAGAGAGCAGGAAACCTGCCCTCTCTTCCAAAATTCAAAGCAAATTGCTTTTCCACACGGGGAGCAGCATCTTAGCAGCTCCCCATGTGGAAAGCAATGCCGGCTCCCGAGGGACGCGGGGAGCCGGCGGGACCGTGGGGGGATTGGGGACCCCCCCACGGTCCACAACGGAGAGGGCCAGCCCCGGTGGATGGGGTCCCCGGGGCTAACAAGTGGCCCGGGAGGGGGGCCACGCGGCCCCCTTCCCCAAAATTTTTAAACAAAAAAAAAAACAAAGGCCGGCCCCGGGGGATGGGGTCCCCGGGGCCGATTAAGGCCTCGGGAGGGGGGCCACGCGGCCCCCTTCCAAATTTTATTTAAAAAAAATAGGGGGCAGGTCCTAGGGGATGGGGTCCCCAGGGTCAATAAATTAGAAAAAGAAGGGGGGACACAGCCCCCCTTCTTAAAAAATAAAAGACCAGCATCGCGCCGGAGGCCACGCCCCCTCCTTGCAGCACTCTGCAAACGCGCCCACTGGCGCGTTTGCAGATGGGGAACGAATTCCCCTTGAATACTGGGGGTCCCTGAGGGCCAACTAGCCCACCAGGAACCTCCAGTATGCGCCAGGGGGCTGCGTTGCAGAGAGGTGTTCTGAGGCCACGCCCCTTTTTACACCTCTCTGCAACGCAGCTCTGTGGCACTTAATGGAGGTAGCTGGTGGGCTAGTTGCACCCCAGGGACCCTCAGCATTCAAGGGGAGTTAATCCCCCAACTTAAAACGCGCCACGGGGCGCGTTTGCACAGTGGTGAAGGGAGGGGGCGGGGCCTGAGGTGACATGTGTGCAAACATGCCCTGTGGCGTGTTTTAAGTTGGGGGATTAAGTCTCCTTGAATCCTGAGGGTACCTGGGGTCCAACTAGCCCACCAGGTACCTCCAGTAAGCGCCACAGAGCTGCGTTGCAGAGAGGTGTAAAAAGGGGCATGGCCTCGGACCACCTCTCTGCAACGCAGGCCTGTGGCGCTTACTGGAAGTACCTGGTGGGCTAGTTGGGCCCCAGGGACCCTCAGGATTCAAGGTGACCTAATCCTGCAACTTAAAACGCGCCACAGGGCGCGTTTGCACAGTGGTGAAGGGAGGGGGCGGGGCCTGAGGTGACATGTGTGCAAACACGCCCTGTGGTGTGTTTTAAGTTGGGGGATTAAGTTCCCTTGAATCCTGAGGGTTCCTGGGGTCCAACTAGCCCACCAGGTACCTCCAGTAAGCGCCACAGAGCTGCATTGCAGAGAGGTGTAAAAAGGGGCGTGGCCTTGGACCACCTCTCTGCAACACAGGCCTGTGGTGCTTACTGGAAGTACCTGGTGGGCTAGTTGGGCCCCAGGGACCTTCAGGATTCAAGGTGACCTAATCCCCCAACTTAAAACGCGTCACGGGGAGCGTTTGCACACATGTCACCTCAGGCCCCCCTCCCTTCACCACTGTGTAAACGCGCCCCGTAGCGCGTTTTAAGAGGTAGTTTTAATCCCCCTGCCCTATTATGTTCTAGGGACTTACAGAGGAGGTCATGCTAATCACAGGGGTACCCCAACGCATAGTGTTCCCTAGTGTATGTAGGTGTTTTCACTGCATTCTAAGTGTCTTTTAGCGTAGCACTGGCTCTGGTTAGTCAGAGTCAGTTACCACCAGTACCCGTCTGAAAAAGTTGTGGGCACAGGATGATTTTGCAACAAGGCCTCTTTCTGCTCCTCTGTTGGTTCTTTCTGCACATCTTTTGCTTCTTCCTGCACTTTTCTTCGTCTTTGTGGACTTCTGTTGCTTCTTTCTGCATTTCTTTTGCTTCTTTCTGTGCGTTTTTTCTTCTTTCTTCACATGTCCGACCTCTGTAGGCATAGTTAGAAACTAGCATTTAAAAAACCTTTGAAATTCACTGAAAAAACCATAGGTATCAGGCACGTTATAGTTAGAAATTAGCATTTAAAAAACCTTTGAAATTCAGTGAAAAAACCATAGGTTTCAGGCACGTTATAGTTAGAAATTAGCATTTAAAAAACCTTAGAAATTCACTGAAAAAACCATAGGTTTTAGGGAAAGTTATAGTTAGTTGGACATTGCACTCGTACAAAACCCGTGAAATTCCCCCGTTATAGTTAGTTCAGCTAACTATAACTCGCGCCCCCGCAATGCACTGCTGATGACGTCACATATTACATCACTCATGACATGGTCAGTGACATCACTGATGACATCATCCAGTGACTGTGTGTTTCTGTAAAGTTGAAATATGTTTAATATATATAGGGAAAGGCGTATTGAAGAATGAGTGGGTGTATAAGTGTCTGAATGGATGATTTAGTAGGTGCGTGACTAACTCTATAAGTGAGTGATTAAACGTATCTTACTGAATGCATGGATTAGTGACTAAACTGGGTGAATGTCTGTATCCGTCTGTCTGTTGCTGTGTAAGTGGCTGCATGGGTTTGTGAATAGCTACATGAGTGTCTATATGAGTTATTGATTGGTTGTCTGAGTATATGTATGGGTGCCTGAGTGTTTGTGTGGGTGGGGTGTGTGTGACTCTGTGCATAGATGTGTGAGTGGGTGATTCACTGGGTGCATGGTTTCAAGAGTGCATCTGTGATGGACTGTATGGGTGGGTGAGTGTGTGTATGGGTGTGTTAGTGAGTGAATGTATATCTCAGTGGTACATGTGTGAGTAACTACATATGTGAAAGGCAGTATATATGTGTGTTGGAGTATATAAATGGCTATAAGTGAGAGTGTGTGAGTGTGAGAGTGGCTGTATGGATGAGTGTGTACTTGTATCAGTGATTGTATAAGAGCGTAAGAATGTGCTAGTATTTGTATGAGTAAGTGAGCTGTTGTGTGTATAACTGTATAGGTGAGTAAATGGCAGTGTGATTAATTATTTGCATGACTGACTAGGTGTGTGAGTACCTCTATGGATGAGTGGCGGTGTGTGAGTGTCTATGTAGGTGTATGAGTGCATATGATAGTTCTGTACTGAGTGACCGTAAGTATGAGTGACTGTACGGGTGAGTGAGTGGATGTGTGTGTAGACCTAAGAATCAGTGAGTGGGTATGTAGTTATTGGTGTTGGAGTGTCTATGGTTTTGAGAATGGCAGTCTGTAATTTAGAGTGGGTGTATCAAAAGTTATATTAGGGTGTGAGAAGATGCATCAAATTATCACATGGATGATGTCATTTGAGATGTCATCAGTGATGTCATCAGTGATGTCACTGACCATGTCATGAGTGATGTAATATGTGACGTCATCAGCAGTGCATTGCGGGCGCGAGTTATAGTTAGCTGAACTAACTATAACGGGGGAATTTCACAGGTCTTGTACGAGTGCAATGTCCAACTAACTATAACTTTCCCTAAAACCTATGGTTTTTTCAGTGAATTTCTAAGGTTTTTTAAATGCTAATTTCTAACTATAACGTGCCTGAAACCTATGGTTTTTTCAGTGAATATATATATATATATATATATATACACACAATGTGTATATACAATATATATATACATACATACACATATATATATAAATATATATAAACACCTCCACAGTGCAGTAATTTGTTGGAGAACATCACCCCCCCACCCCCCCCATGGGGATTTATTTGCGGACAGTGCCTAGTGACTTTGGTTCCATCCACCTATGGGATTTATGTGAAGGACAGACAGGGGCACCTCACAATCAAGAGCATTCCTTTTCAATACTCACTGTTCATAGTTTTCTTACACTGTTCCAGCAATTCTTATACTTGAAAATCTGGAAGGAGTTTACTTCAAGGTTGGTTTGATAATTGGGATGAAGGAATATTTCTTTCATGGAGCTTGATAAAGGAGCTCTTCACTCAACATATGAGCCTTGGAGGATTTTTGCAATTTTAAAAAAAAGTATGTTAAATCTGACCCATTCTATTTTTAACACATTGTTTCAAGTGTTGCAGTCTAATTCTCTAATACACAGACTGTTCTCTAAATTGATTCTCTAAAAGCTATAAACTCAGGCGCATAATTATATGCGTTGGTGTCTTCAGTCAGGACCTAGAATTTAGACTGTAGACCTGAAGTAATAATTGCTTGTTTATCCTGAGAGGATATTAGGTAATAATGCATGTCAGTGATTACACACAATGATTTCATTTTTTCTTGGAATTGACCGCTTCCCTCCTGGTGTGTTGATGCGTATCCTTCCTATGTACCTGACCCTCAATCCATCATTCTCGTTCATTGTCCCCAGATCCCTTCATCTGTGAGTTGGACTGACCCCCCTAGCTTCTGAAAGGTTCTTAGTGTGGATGCCCATGTGTACAGGTCTTCTGCTGCCCTCTCATCTCTGCAGGTCATTGTAATATATGTCTCTCTAGCTGGAGCCCACTCAATTGTGTCTTTAATCCAGAGGTGTATTGTGGGACTCCCTGACCCAGAGCATACTTCTTTTACAGGCGTACGTCTAATAAGATGCAGCAGTGCTAGATTAGCACTAGGCAGTCTATGTCTGAGTATTGATTTTTAGCTTTTATCATTGTATTTTTACTCTGACACTGTTTGACCTTGTGAGATCCAGAGATATTTTGCCTTCAGCCCTCTGTCTATAAAGCTCAATCCACATTTCAGTAATAATATTAGCAAGGGGCTGCAAACCAGTGAGGCATAAAACATTTTCCTCACTTTATATCCTCTGAGTTTTCATAGTAATGGCTCTTCTCAGTGCAGCTATAGTCTTTCCTTGGAACACGGAAAAATGCTTTCTGAAGGATTGCATGCATTTATGACTTAACATATTAGAAGACCTACAAATTCAGGAAGGGTCGGACAAGTTTTTGCCAGTGTAGTTATTTCTGGAATCAAAAACTATGTTCGTTTCCACCCGCAAAATCCTCAGAAATGGAAATGTAGCCCTATGCTCTAACCAAGGTTTACATTTTACAAACCTCATTTTCACTTCCACAGTCAACACTTTGGAATGCTTTTAACTTCAAATTGACAGTACAGCCCAACGACACTCAACTAAGAAACTCCAGAAAACATAATTTTTAGAGTCGTCATTACTAGTCTCAGTCTGCAAAGTGAGATGCTAGCTAAGTCAAATTGTTTAGGGAGCAAGCACCCTGAATACCACCCTGCCCAAAATCAAGCTAACTGCAATTTACGTCAACTTGATTGAAGGATTAGACAAGTTGTCACCCATAACCTCTGAGTAAAGCCCTTCTATTTAGCAACTGACCAACAACCCAGCTTGGTACAAAGCATACCACAGCAATCGACAAAGGTTAGTCAGAGACCCCCCGAATTCTATATTGACTGTAATTACCTGTGATAGGTAGATGATGCCTAGCCTTCCCTCTGCCTCACTCTTTCAATGATAACTTTGTTGGTCTCACATTCCTGTCTACATTCTAGCATCACACATATTTGCTAAAATGACCTCAAAGAGTTATATTTTTGAATTTCTCTAACATTTCTCTGCATGAAGGTTTACCAACTCTAATCGACTGCTCTGAAGTTAGTGGAAGGGGGAATGTCATCATAGTACAAATAAGTTTGTTTCAAGGTCCTGATATTTGAAACCAGCAGATCTAGGAATAAAACTGAGTGCAACACGATTAAGATATTTTTAGGTGGAAACATCAATGTGTTTAAAATGTTGATTGGTAAAAAAGTAGGATCTTTGTGAAATGTGGTCAGCTCCTTGCAACACTTGATAATTGGGCCTTTTTACAGCTCGTTCTACTGTCTTCAACCTTTAGTAGGCAGTGACAGAACTTGAGCTTGAAGTAGTCCAGACAAATGCTGATCACAGGCTTGTTAAAATTTTCAGGCTGTTCAGTCCAAGCAAGGCACATTGGAAATCTTGTGAAAATCAAGACTTTCCAATACAGTAATGCAATGCATTGAAAGAAAACCATGGCCACAAATACAAAAAATGGAAAGATATTGGAAAGGCAAAAATACGATAATCAACATTAAATTATATACTTATAATAAAACATGTCTAGACAGATAGACACAATACAGAAAATGATGAGAAACTGTCAAAATAAATCTCAGTGAGGAGGTACTGTATTCACAGAGCACAGCAAATAGTTGGAACATAGCCCTATGGTAAGTTCAACAAAAACACTACTTTGGCCAGCAAGCCACTGTCCCACTGACCGGCACAAAAAGGAACAGCCAGTCTTGGTGTCTGAGTAGGGCACACTTGGGAGAGACCCATCCACAGTGAGACACCACCAGTTCTATGGGGATCCTTTATGTTATTTAACATGCTCTGGAGACACCAGAGAGTAGACCAGAGAAACCAGAGGCAAGAAACCCTGGTAAGAGAGGTGCAGATATGGCAAAGACTTACATGTGGTTTGTAGATTTCTCCTGATATGATTCCGGTAGTCAAATGTAGTGGTTCATTGGACACAGTCCGGGGTCAATGAGTCTTCATTCGATGGTGAATGGTGCTTCTCCTACTGGTAATGTTCTGGCTTTATTTTTGGCATGAATGTTGTACTGTAAAATTTGGCATGCTTTTCTTCGTTGGAAGGTAAATTGTTTCAGACAGTTTGGAGTACTTTCTTTGTCTTGATTCTTGCATGGGCACAAGGTAATGGTAGCAATCTGTTGAGGTCAAGCCTCATGTTGACTTTCTTGAAGGATAATCAAGTGGCCAATTTTCTTGAGTTGTCCGAGCAAACAGTTGATTGGGGAGAGGAGTTGGCCTAATGGCTAGGGCGTTCGACCTTGAATCTGGGGAACTGGGTTCGAGTCTCGGCAATGACGCTGAACATCCTGTGATTCTGGGCAAATCACTTAATCTCCTGTGCCTAACAAAAAAAACCAAACAAAAAAAAAAAATGAATGTGTCCTCATGTAATGCAACTGGTGCTATGTAAAGCGCTCTGATACCCGATTCGGGTCAAGTTCGCGCTATATAAAACTCTGTTGGGAAAAAAAAAAAATTGTTCTTAAAAGCTTCCTGCACAGTACTAGAAGAATAGCCATACCAGGATTTGGGAAATAAAGGAAGAGACTCCTCAAGGTGTCCCAAATCTCACACAAAGCATACCAGTCTTTTACCCTTCTCTGTGTTTTTTAACATTTCATTGAAAGAATGTAATACTCCCATTAAATCTAGTTGCCTAGCAGTCACCACAAGATCAATCTGCTACTTCCGCTTGCCTGCACTTGGATGTGCTTCAATGATAGGTTTTGTCCCCATTGATTTCTCGGTCTTTAGGGACTGCTAGGCAACTAGATTCAGTGGGAGTATTATATTCTTTCAATGAAATGTTAATTGTTTTACAGTATTTATAGTGGTGAATGGGTCAAATATAAAGGTTTTCAATATTGAAAGATAAAATTACTTCATGTTCTTGTAAAGCATTGATATTGATATTTAAAAAAACGATGGTTCTTTACTAAATGGTTGGGAAATAGCCTGTGGTAAAGCTAGAAGGACAGGCCTTTTTTTCTAAATATATACTGTTAGAACTGGGGGTCGCTACATACAGTAATACAGTGACAACACTACAGATGGACACCACACAAGTTGTATATGAAAATAAGTACTCTTTATATAGACTTAACACAAGACCCAAAACGACAAAAATCCACAATACAATACGAAAAATATGACTGTCAATGGTAGAAAATAGTTCAGTTCAAATGCAGGTGATAAATGCGACACTCTACGTTCAATGTACCTTTGGATGCGTAACGCGATACAAACAAAAGAGTTGCAGGGAAGGTGAGGCGTTGGTTCCTTACATGCAAGAACGGTGATGCGTCGGTTCCTTGCTCCGGGGAAGGTGATGCGTCGGTTCCCTACTGCTGCGTAGGGGACGGTGATGCGTCGGTTCCTTACCGGAGAGGAGGTGATGCGTCGGTTCTTCACTGCGTGGGGAGGTGATGCGTCGGTTTCTTACTGCGCTTCTGTGGTGATGCGACCAGCAGCGCCTTGATGCGATGACGACCCGGTGCAATGAAACAAAATGGCGTCTTCCTCTCGATGCGACTATGAAGGGGGCGATGCGTGCACGCCCGATGGCCATGCGGCGACTCAGTGAATCTTCTGAGCCACGACAGGCCCTGCAACACGCTTCTCCGATGATGCGATGGCGTCTGCTGCGACGGCGACACTCTTCTCCGGTGATGCGAGGCGCTTCGGTGATGAGATGGCGACAGCGGCGGCACGCTTTCTCGGCGATGCGACAACAACTGCTGCGCGGCGACACGCTTCTTCGTGAGTCACGCTTCCAGCTCCCAGCGACACACAGTCTCTCAGAAGGCCCGACACAACAGTAGGCACTTCAAATTCCCAGCAAGGGAAGTCAGAGGAGCTGGTTGGTGAAGTCTTGTATCCCTGAGACTTCAGCAGGAGGCAAGCTCAATCTTCAAGCCCTTGGAGATTTTCTGCAAGATGATGAAAGTAGGCACAAAGTTCCTTTCTCCTTTCTTTAGCAATCAGGCAACCACTGCAGGCCAATCCCTCAAACAGCACACAGCATAGGGATAGTCTCCTCCTTCAGTTTCTCTGGTTCCTCTCCGCAGCAAAGGTTCTTCTTGTTTCCCAGAAGTGATCTTAAATCTTGGGGTCTGGGCCCCAATATTTATACTAGCAAATCCTTTGTCCTCTGAAGGCAGAGGGTGCTGTACCTAGTCCAAACCAGTTCTGGGTGCATTCTGCCAGTGCACACCTTCTTCCTTTGTCAATGTGGGCCAGGGACATCAGGCGCCCCACAGGAGGTGGAGCCAGCATTGTGGAAGGCAGGCACAGCCCTATTCAGGCCCAGGTGCTACTCCTCCCACCACTCTACATGCAGATAGGCCTATTCAGCCCTGTGCTGACTCACCCTGTCTCCTGGAGTCCCCCAGCCCCTGTCACTCACAAACCCAGACATACAATACACAAACTAGCAGAGGCAGGCTGGATGGTTAGGCAAGAAAATACCTACTTTCTAAAAGTGGTATTTTCAAACACAGAGTGTTAAAACCAACTTCACTAAAAGATGTATTTTATCATTCTGAGTTCAGGCATACTAAATTCGTTTTTCTTCTATGTTCCCTGGGTCAGTTAGGATTATAAGATGTTATAATCAAATTGCCCATTCTGGCCTATGGGGACAGGTAGCCTTGCAATAGTGAAAAACGAGATTGGCTGTAATTCACTATCAGGACATGCCACACACACCAGGGCATGTCCTACCTCTTACATACAATGCACCCTGCCCGCAGGCCTACCTTAGGGGTGACTAACATGCAGAAAAGGGAAGGTTTGGGGACTGGTAAGTGGGTGCACTTCCCAAGTCGACATGGCAGTACCAGACTGCACACAGGCTCTGCAATGGCAGGCCTGAGACACACTTTACAAGCTACTCCTGTGGGTGGCACAACCAGTGCTGCATGCTCACCAGCAGCATTTGATTCACAGGCCCTGGGCACAAACAGTGCACTGTACTAGGGTCTGACAGTGAATCAAATAGGCCAAACATGGAGTCACTAATCCATACATCAATTTACCATAGGGAGCACTTGCACTTTGGCACTGAATAGCAGTGGCAAAGTGCCCAAAGCATCTAGACCAGCAAAAAAATATCAACAACAGTGGCGGCATAGTGAAAAAATGGAAGGGAGACCCACGCCAAGGATGCCAGGTCTAACATATACCAATATTGATATAGATACATATGGAGTATTGAGGTTATAGTAGGACTTAGGGTCTGCATACACATTGGTGCCTCGATCATGCTTTTTTCTATGGTACGCAAGAAGGCAACCATTGTCAAAATAAATAGTAATTTATTAAGGTGAAACCTCAGTTTTAGGCTAAAGTTGGAAGACATTCAGCTCTAACTTAAAGTAAAAGTCATTCTAAGAGAAAAATATGATTAAACTGTTTCGAAGCAAAACCTGTCATTGAAGCATAATATTTGCAAGCTGATGTCCGTGAAATATGTGATTTGCCAGATTGGGTATATTTGTAGGGTACTCTATCAGCAAAGTATCATTGTTCGGGAGATGATTGCATGCCTGTTCAGAGAATCCCTTTTTAGAGGTCCACTGCAAAGAAAGGACTGTGACTCTTAAACAAAGGGGCATATGTACAAGGGGACTGCGCCACTGGAACATCACTTTTTTTTTTACATTCTGGTGGCGCAGTGCCCTGCGCCATATTTGCAAGGCAGCATTAAGCCACTTTGCATGGCTTAACTCCACTTTGTAAATATGGTACCCTTTCACGCAGGTATCTGTGTGAAAGGAGCGTGCAATGGGTATTGCTGTGGGCGATCCACTGCAACACCCATTGCTTTTTGATGCTGCCCCAGATTTACTAGGATGTGTAAATGTGAGGCAACACCAAAAACTAAAGCCATGCAAAAACAGGCATTAGATTGGCGCTACAATGAGAAATACTTTTATTTCTCCTCACTTTTGCTTTTTGTAAGTGTGCTGCATTCTGCAGCACTCATAGAAAGAGCAAAACACCATTAATTATTGTTTTTCTGCAGGAAGGTGTGCCTTCCTGCACAAAAACAATCAATGGTTATTTGCTACTTCTATGTGTGTTGCAGAATGTGCATATGTACAAGGAGATGGTGCAGCGTGGTGCTGTGGCAAATTTTGCTGCATTGCATCATTTAAAAAAAGCAGGGATGCACTGTATTTACAAGAAAATATAGCTGTCTAGCATCAACAAAGACACCCTTGCGCCACAGTGCAAGGGTGCCTGTGTTGCAGGGATGACGGTTGATGTACAGGAATGTCTCCCTTCCTGCACATAAACAATCAATGATGGGGATTTGTGGAAGTAGCAAATCGCCATCATTGATTGTTTATGTGCGGAAAGGGACACCTTCCTGCAGATAAACAGTCCTCCCTGCAATGCAGGCCCCCTTGCACTGTGGCACAAGGGTGTCTATGTTAGTGCTAGGCAGCTACATTTAGTGCCAGCACAAGGGAAAACACAGGGGTGCACCATATTTATGTAAATACAGCAAATCCCTGCTTTTTTTAAATGAGGCAGCGAGGCGCAGCAATATTTGCCACAGCACCACACCACTTCCTTGTACATATGCCCCACAGAATGAGCGATTCTGTGCTCTTTTGCAGAGAATTCTATCTAAGAGGTCTCACTACTCACCAATACTTCATATTTTGTTTCCTAAACTTACATGCATGAACCACAATCAATGTATATTTGTTGTATGCACAATAATAACATGTAATGGCAGGCACATTTTCTAAACCCGGGGTTGACAGTTAATAGGACACATGCACTCATGCACACTATATGAACTTGGAAGTGTAAATCGATTCGCTTGTATTCCACAATTTCCCCTACAGCTGTTTGCTTTTGCTGCCCACGTGCAACCTCTTATGTGTGGCAATACTTTAGAACAATAACATAATAGATTTTATAGGTATGGTTATTATAGCTTAGAATCTCTCTGGGTAAATAGAACTAGCAGTAGAAAATGCAACTGTACGGACAAATGTCTTACAATAATGAACTGGCGTAAAAATTCACGGAACACAATGGTCGACCAGACCATTAGTTTCGTATAGGTGTGGACTGCAAAGATCATAGGTTAATACCACAAAAAATGTTAATTAAATGCGGATAAATCGAGAGATAACAGAAAATATGGGAGAGAGGAAACACTTAGGGCCTGATGTGCAAAAAGATTTGAAAAATCAGTGGATTGCACCCTCAAAATCCATTTTTGTCATGCACAAAATCTATTTTGCAAGTCTGAAGACTTTTTCTGACTCGTAAAGTTGGTTCTGACACTCATACCAAATCGCATTTTGGAAGAGGCGTGAACGGGACAATACTTCCGAATTTCGATTTAGTATCGAATGTTTCAATGACTTGCATTCAAAATTCTGGTAGCAAATTATTGAAAAGTTACAGACTCATCAAAGGAGGAAGGAACTGATTTGCAAAGAGTGAGAGGTCTTATTGGGATTCACTTCCCTTTGAGATTCTGGGTGCACTTCCTGCTCTTCCTGAAGTTTTTCAAAATGGAAAACTTTTTTTTTTTTTTAAAACAGTGCCCGTTCTTTTTAGGATGATGGTCTGATGTTCCTTGAAGGCCATCATCCTTGTTTTTTGAGTCCATCACGGGGTGGGGGCGGGGTGCAAATTGCACCCTGCCTAATGAACATTAATTAGCCAGGTCATTCTTTCACTCCTGTGATTTGCTATTTTGTGAAGCGAATTATCGGTACATAGGTCTCGTAAGAAAATCCAATTCCTGTCACAAAAAGTTGGTGCTCAATTTGAAACCACTTTTTGCAAATGGAGGAAGAGTACATCTGGCCTCTGATTCCTAAAAAGGGAACAATGAGGGGATGTTAACGATGGGGGCATGGACATAGTGGCAATAGCCAGTTAGCGTGAGGTGAAAAAGAAGGAAGGGCAGAAGAGGGTAACAGAACATGAGCACTATCACAACTAATACAAACAGAAGCCTATAGCAAAAGAGATATTGTCATGTACCATTTGCGATCAGCCCAACAGCGCATCAACACAGATAAATGGCAGCAAACATACTGACAAGGCAATTGATCAAAAATACCTGCACAGCAGTGAGCTACTTATTAAGGTTACAGTGGCAATATATTGTGGACTAATGCGATCTGCCTCTCAAGGCACCATCAATGCCAGGACACTCCAACTTGAACTGTTAGAGTAGTACCAGAGCCACAGCTCATTTTGCATGACAGCAGTAACAAATTCACACATATCAATAAAGCATTCACTAACTCACCCAGCATTTTAATTACAGAAGCCTGATCAGTGACGAAACATAATAGTTGACATGCAAGTAAGGCAACTTTGTATTGTGTAATTTGTGAAAAGTGGTAATTATTAAGGTGACCTTAGTTACTGGCACTGCTGTCCCTCAAATGAAAAAGGAATGGGCAATAACCACTATTGTCAGAACCCCTTATGGCAATCACACTCAGGGCTGGCTTTAGCTCTGCTAGCGACTGGTGCGACAATCTTTTTTGGCACCCCCAATGACGTCCTTCTTCCTGGATTCCCTCACTACCACCCTCCAACAGTGTCCCTCATTACTCCATAGCTCCTCTTTCACATGCATTGCATTTGTTTTATAGCGCTATTCATACCAGTGTATTGTGTTAGAGCATTTTATGTCACATAAAATTAAACAGAGACAATCATACATGCGTAAATCAGTCTATATGAAATGCTACATAAAACAATGAGGATTACAAGGTGTAGGAATCACATGTAATCCATACTAGTAAGCAGTATATTTTAAGAGAGTTTGGTCTGGTGAAGCACAAACCTTTCACAGTGGTTGGGGTTGGCTTTACTAACAAGAATGTATCTCCACCCAAACAAACCCTTTTTACCAAAGTTAGAGTAATGAAAGACTGGGGAAACACATAACAAACATATCATTCTGACCTTTACCATGCATTCAAAAAACAACGACAAACTTGCCAGTACTGATCTATTTTCCATTATTATTTTAAAGGGGCACAAAAAACCATTCAGTGTGACCTAGAAACCTCTGTTCCATTATTCTTTATTTCATTTATAGAAAACTTTTTCTTTCTTTTTTTCGCACCATAAATGTAGAAAATTTTTAAATCATTACAAACACCACAACCTTAATTTAGAATATAACATCACCAATTTACAAACTTATAACATTAAATGACATTCAACACATAATCAAAGACAAATACAGGACACTTAAAAACAAAACATTCACAAGACAAACAAACCCGGACAGGTATGACTTTATTTACAACTTTTCAACCTTCTGTTTCAGGCAAGCCTCAAACAGTGTACTGTCTACAAAAAAACTCAAACTGTTTCACACTTAATTAGCACTCAATTCATATCAATACAATTGCTTTTGAAATCAGTTAGGGGTGGGTATTTTTTAACACTGTTTGAAAGAAACCACGGTCGACGCGTTTCAAACCCCTCTTTCAAATCTTGGGGTTCTCTTCAGGACCAAAAAAGCTATTTATTTCGAGATCAGCTGATCTCATCTGTTCTAAAGCGAATCAGAAGCCTAATTTTTGTAGGGTGTCCATTCATTAAATACTTCTTTTGGTCGATTTTGCTCGTGTGTCCGAGCAAAATCGGTTGAAGAGAGAAAGGACGCCGCCACAGTGAGAAAACGCGTTGACTGAGATTCGCATGTTGAATACTCACGGCAGCGTTCATCTGCTATAAAGAGAATTTTCAAGTTTACAGCCCTAAAACAAAAAGTTTCCAACAAAAGGTCACACTGAATGGTTTTTTGTGCCTCTTTAAAATAATAATGGAAAATAGATCAGTACTGGCAAGTTTGTCGTTGTTTTTTGATTATTAGGCTCAGCCTTGCTGATAAGAGCCTGAACCCTTGATTGTTAGCTACTTTACCATGCATTCAGCATGCAGCTCTTTGATGACAGCTCGTAGGTTACTGTGCTATATTAGGATTATAATTTATAAACTATAAGTAACAAAAGGATCTCTGCGATGACAGCAGTAACCCATTGAGCTATCCACATAAAATACAGTTCTGTGATCTGCATGGTACATGTTCTCTGCAGCAGGCATATTAACCCTTTTTACTACTTTATGAGGAGGTAAAACATGCCACTTGACAAAAGTCCTATCTCTCTCCAGCAGGGACATCAATCACCAGAATTATCTTGACATTTTTATTGTTGCCTGAAAACTGCTGCACACACAAGGTGCAGCATGTGGTTTTAAACCCATGAGTCATTTCTAAACACAGCCCCCCTCCAAGCTCAGCACTAGCTGCACCTGTTGCACCGTCCTAAAGCCAGTTCTGATTACACTACCTAGCAAAAATACTTAGAGGCAATATTATCCAGCTGCATCTCACAACCAAAACATAATGCACCACCTAAATTATCGATGTATCTTACTGTCCCGGTACCTACCGTGCCCAAGAAATCATCTGCTGTACACTAAACCTGTACTGACCTTCATAAGCTCCTGCTGCAGACCTATACAAAAGGCCATAAACATTGTTGTAACACAAAAAGTACACTTGCAACCTGAATGCTCCGGTGCTACAGCAAGCACAATATTATGTACAGTGTCACCTAACAATGAAACCCATCGGAAGAAACTAGAAGTATACAATTGTGCCTTACAAGGCAAACATGTCTTTGCATGTTAAACCTTGAGCTCACATGTGCTTTGGTGTTTGAAAGCACACCACGGCTACAGTGAGGTAAGGGCAAGGGCTAAGTACATATGTCTCTGTTGAATCTCTGGCTGTTCTTTGATGAATTCCACTAGTTGTCTGGGACTGACATGCCAGGTGACTATTATTATTGGTGTCACTGATGCTGCTTAGAAGAAGTGTAGGTATTGATGCTGGAGGTGTAGCCTATGAAGCTGATGGGTATGATATCGCTGCATAAATGGATGCATTTGGCTGCTTGGCATTATTGATACATCGATTATTACAGCGTTCCCCGTTGCCCTTGGGCATGCGTTATGAGATGTGCCCTGAAACTTTGTCACTGTGTTGTTCATGTTGAAGTTTAAAGTGGCGAAACATTCACTGCTTGGGAAAGTGCTATACGAGGTGTATACATTTAGCAGGAACCCTCTGGGGAGAAGCTTGATTAAATAGTTGAAAAGATCTACCTTTATTTCAACTCCATGTGCCTTCAATTAAAAAACAATGTGTAGTTACCATGGTCTATGCCTGTCTGTTATCAGGTATTTCACTCATGTGTGGCTAAGTTATGAATTCCATGCATTGCCTGGTGCCACTCCATCAACATCCATACATCTATTGCTTAGTTCATATTGTTCTTGACCTTGGTGGAAACATTCCAGAAGCCAGAAGTGTCAGACTGCCAGCAACTGACCAAGCTGAAATGTTACCACAGCACCGGTGCTTGCTGCTTTTCTCAGTCCTACTGTCTCATGTTTGGTACATCTCGATGATTTTTCACAGAGTGACACTCATTTCTGAGTCATGACAAGCCTGGAACTGGTTGCTCCCTTTCTAGATTGCCCAGAGGGCAAAAACAAGCATGGACTGGATGTGAACCCAAGCGAGTGCCAGTGGCTTATACGTTTGCAAGAGCTAACCATTCTCTGTTTACATCTGGAAAAGCTCCTATTCTCGAAGAAATAGAATATCCTTTCATTTGAACCATCAGCATTTTTGAGTTATAGCAGGAACTTTCTGATTTACCATCAGACATCTTTTGATCTTCAGATCCACTAAATGTGACAGGCCGAGGTTTTGGCTTTAGACTTGTTTCCATATTTTGCATCAGCAACATGGACTCGAAGAGTTTTTTCGATCCCCTATTACTGAAAAAGGTTGAGTTTGTTTGGTGACATTTAAAAATGGCTCAGCCTCAATTAATGCTGTGTGCTCGCTGACTTCACCTGGGAAAATCTGTTCACTGATTGATGGGAGCAGCTATTGTAATCCCAGAAGCCAAGATTACCTGCAAAGTGTATTCAAGTCTGCATTTCATTAATTTCCATTGAGACTACAAAGGTTTGTCACAGCTCGGAAGGTATTCACTTCACTAACTCCAAAAATTGAACACTTCAGATCTGTGACCCCTCTCGTCACCACCGCACCAGAGGAAAACAGATTCTATACAGCTGGTGTCGAAAGAATGTAGATATGAAATTGACGTTTAGGGATTTATAAAAATAATTCCGGAAGAAGTGTCTTGTGTTAGTACCCAGAATATGACATCTTTCAAATAGCACTTACAATTATGTAACACTTGCCCACATTGCAGTGGCGCTGAATAGAGCAAACACGTTTGCAATCAGACTAGTGTTGCACCCATGGGGCCCGATTGACCAAAATGTTTCAAAATCCGCACCACTTGTCTGCCACCTCGCATGAGCCTTTGAGTGAAAAGCTTCTCTGTTGATAGTTTAATGCAAATAATGGATGCTGAGCGAAAAATATACTTCCACAGCAGCAGTTTTTTAATGTACCTTCAGCACAGAATTCTAATAAGGAACAACAGAGCTAAATCCTGTACTAAGGACGAAAGGAAAGCACAAGTGAAGGGGGGGGCTGTGCAATTCATTTCACACAGAGGGGACAGCAAGAAATGAGCACCCATGGGATTAAATATACTCTTTTTTTTTTTGCTGAGGTAGATCTTTAAACCCCCTGTTTGAGAGCACTGTGTGTTTACTGTCAATTATTTCATAATTTAGTTTAAAAATGCTGACAATATTGATGAGATATTGCCACTTTTGAATCCCAAATCCCAAATCTCCTCCCTGCATTTGTTTTTCCAGATCATCTATCCTCTTGTTCACATTTTAAAATATGTACACAGGAACATTTTATAAGAAAAAGAAGGGCTTTTCCAGGTATTCCATTGCAATGCATTAAATTAGATTTTTTGCGGAATATATAGGTATTTACAGGTATATCCTGTGTTTTAAATTGGCTGGTTTTGTGCCCAAATGGGGCTAGATCCTCACAGTTTTGTCATACTAATGCCCTGATTATGGGTGGCCTAGCACAAGATACAGCTCTAGGCAATTGTGAATACCCTCTGTTTCCTGCATAATAAATGGGGAGCTTCAAACGCGGCCATGACCCATGCCATCCTTGCACAGGGCTAGAGACTCCAAAACCCACAGCCCTCCTCTCGCGCCAGTGTATCACCTGCTCAAGACAGGCCCGGGAAGGGGGCTGGAACTGAATAACTGCAATAAAGGATCTGGTCAGATTGGTAACTCATATTCTTTCCCATTCGTGCCTCAGTCTCTCATAATTGATGGATTTTGGTGCAGGCATAATGTCTGGAGTGGGAGACTCTGCCCCCGCCCCCCCCCGCCGCATCCCCACACCAAAGTCTGCATTACTTATAATGTGCCCTTATGTGAGATACATTAGAAATGTAGCCTTTTTGATATAATGTTTTAACCTTAGAAGACAGGTGTTTTAGAAGTATTTCAGCTGTGACTGCAATGATGCTAGTGTCAGCTTATGGCTATGATTCTCGTAAGTATATATTAAATGGCTAGAAACCAAAGAAAATACCCATGTTGCTACTGTGCTGCTCTCCGACATGCAATTGTGCACGTGAGCATATTAGTAGTGTGTCTCTTATCAAAAATATTTTTCTTCTCCCTCCTTGCTCTGCAAAACAGTCTCTTAGCCCTGCACAGTGTCACGTGCTCTCCATGGGGAGCATGAGTGCTATTCATTGGCATATGTGTTGTGTTTGGTCATCATCAATGCGACTTGAACAGAAAAGGAGACATGTCTGCCATTATAATTTGTTCTAGTCACCATTGTTCAGCTGCGTTAGTAGTATTGTGCGATGACAGCTACTTTAGCAGGTGCCAAATTAAATCAAGGCCACTCACTTGTGATTGCAGTTGTTCTGCTCTATAGTAGGATTTCTCTCTGAGCAAGCCTTATCGTTATTTTCTGCTGGCAACTTATGGCTGTATTGTACGATCATATATGAATATCACGTATTAGCAAAGTCACACTGTTTAAAATGTTAAAGTAAGTTCTGAGATAGGCATCGAATACTTGACATCAAAAAAGTCCAACCCCTTTATGGTTTTCCGGCATGGTACTGGGTCCTCCCAAATCAGGAGTCTAACAAATGTAATGACTTTTTGACAGGACATCTTAAGGATGATCTCCTAAGGAGTGAGCATGACTATCTATATTCAGTCTTGAGAGTTGTTTGTTTTCATTGTCTTTGGTGGAGACTTCATGCTTCAGGAACAGTATGTTGAGTTTCGTAAACTAGTATTTTACGCAATCTGGGTCTAGTTTGTATGTGTGAGGTGACAGAGACTTTCTTGCACAAAAGACAAATCAACCCTTAAAAAAAGAAAATAGTGATATCACAAACTGACTTTGCAAACGCCTTCTTGTTTAGGACTTCTTTGATAGTGATCCTCATTTTAAGAAATTATCTCCTCAGTACACACCTATGCCATGGAATCTTTACTACTGTCACTGCTACATTCATGGGCTAGTGATCAACACTTTCTTTACAGATGTTTTTATCATAGAAGCCGATGGGAGAAGGGGGGCTGATGGGGCCAGTGCCCACCCCACCTGCAATTGTCCTGGCCACCTCAAGTGCCTCATCAATCATGATCAATAAATCCAGACCTTTGCAAATGACAATAACCTTTCTCACACATTGTTGGGCTAGGCTGTGAGTGCCATGCGGCAAACCATCAGTGTGGCATATTTCACAGTGTAGGTCGCTGTAACCCCAAACCATGTTATGAAACATGCCACAGGAAATTAGGTGTGACTGATTACAGGCGAGAGTGGGAATTCTGGGATGATTTTCCAGAAATGTGTTTGGTGGCCTTGCGCACTCCCAGCACCCAAGAGTCTCCAGCCTCTCAGTGACGACGGTCTGAGAAATCTCTGCGACCCTGTCTCCACATACAATGATGTTCTTGTATTCAAAAGAGCAGCGCTGCGGAGTATGGCGAGCTAGCAGATCCCTGATTGGTTCTGCTGCAGTTGTTCTTTCTGCTGCTGCCGGCAGTGCCGGGATGAGGCCGGCAGACCTGGCAGCAGGCAAATAGATCTGTGCTCTGCCGCACCTCCTGCCTTGAACGAAAGTAACTTCAGCAGAGAGCTCACTGCTGACACTTTTTTTGTGTAAGATACAAACTTTCCAAAATTAAGAAAAGAGTGTATTTCGTTTGGTAATGTTTTACTTTAGCACATAAAATGATATTGCGGTACTGTGTCCTTTCATACAAGCAAACCCCTCCGAGTGGCGAGTCCTCCTTACCCCCCCTGCCCGCATAACTGCATCCCGTTCACCTTTTAATGACTCCACTGACAACGTGATTTGGTGCCTTAAAAGGTCGCAGTTTATTCAAAACATAACATGGTTGTACATTTCGCAAATCATCTGGTCATTCATAAACCTCCATGTTATTGCATAATTTTGTTGTCTTTGTACATTCGTCATCATTGTTTGCTCACAGACCGTATATTTTGCAAGTTGCCCCTTCTGCTGGGCCTTTGTGTCTGCGGTTCCGGGCTTCACCTTGCTACTGAATTTTGTGGGCGTCCGTCAGGACCTGCCCGGGCTGCAAGTACCGTTCTGCTTGCCCTGGACCCTTTGTTGGCCACTTGCCTGCTCCTCAGGGCCCCTGCCGTGTGGCATCCCAAGGACCCTGTGTGAGCATTTCATTTACTCTGCCTGTGGCTGTGTCCTGATATTTAGCTCCCTCAGTACCCCTGCCGTGAGGCATCCCAAGGACACTGTGTGAGCCTTCCATCTACCTCTAGTAATTTTTCTCTCATTTATGTCTCTTTCCTGGGTTTCTTCCGCCTCACCCCTGACTTGTGGCTGCGACGCCCACTTCCTCTTGGTGTGGGTGGGATTCCGTGCTCCTCTTGCAGGGGGGTTATGTGCTATTTCTGGGCCTTTTGCCCCTATTTAACCCACCCACCTTCTTGGTGCCTTGCTCCCTGATTGGGGGGTGGGCGTTGGCTACCTTGGGGGGCGACCAATCCCTGTCGCCCCCCTTTTCACGGGCTTCCGCGACAGGGGGGAGGGATTCCCGCCTCCGGGCAGCGTTTGCCCCGGGCCCCCATTGTGTCCGGCTACGCCTTCCCCGGCCCGGGTTTCATCATGTTTAAACACTTCTGTCCTGACAATGATCTCATTTATAAGCCAAAAGGCAAGTCAGTTGTCTTGTGCCTCGATAAAAGGTGTTTATTATTGTTTTATTCGGAGCACCATTGTGGTTTAAATAACCATACAGAAAACAGTTTTTTTTACAGCGTGCACACTAAACTGAAATAATTGAAGGTGCTCTCAAATGTGATGATCATGGGAAAGGAGGGATAGCGAAATAAATTAATTGCACACGGTCAAACAGTTTGGTCAATCTGAGAAGATGAGATTGACCCCCAGTTTCCAGAATACGCATTGTGTACTTGAACTCCGAAAACATTCTTCCCCTGCTCAGACATCTCACTGCTGGAGCAAAGAAAACCTTCTTACAATAATCATAGTGAATCCAAGAACTCTCTTGTTACCTAATTTTTGTGTGAGAAGTGACTTAGAAGAGGTGTTCACTTCTGCAGGTGAAAGTCAGAGGCATGGCAGACTGTCCTGTATGGGGTTTTCATCGTGGTTATGTTTTGGGGATACTTTAGAGGTGAACGAGCCGGAGCCTTGCAATTTTACTGCTCTCAGCATGCTCATCCTAATGAACCTAACCAGTATATAAATCAAAGATACACCCATCTCACCCAAAACTAAACAAGCAGGCACTGCCCCTTATGGAACTGCAGCCTCGGAACTGCAACCTTTCTCAACCTCCATTGAAATGCTTTAGGCAGCTGCCTCCTAGGCTAAACCATTTGGAAGACAGCGGGGGGAAAGGTGGGATACACCTTACCTCCCTGATGGCTTTATGTCCCTATGGTTACATCTCCCCCTTTCATCTAACAATATCTTCCGCACTGATGAGTGAATTCACATGTTGTGTTCTCATCCATACACCTGGTGGCTGTGTTTTTTCTGTAACCTTTGTGATATAATCTTATCATTCATTTTCTCTTCTGCTCTCCTTTCTGCCTTCTCCTGCTTTTTCTTTGACTTTTCTTCTACTTCTCTATGCTTAGCTGGCCATTCCTTGAAAAGATGCACTTTGATTGCAGATACCTGTGTTAACAAATTTATGTGGGGCAAGGATTGAACTACCCATTGCAATCAGGGTGTTGAGTTACAGTCTGATATGGAGATTATTCCCTTGGCAGAGTTGGATCATGACTGAGATGGTTTGAGGTATGGGTGGCATTGGTAGGGGGCAGGGGCTAGCAAGACAAAATAACAGAAGCCCTAGATTATAACAGAGTTTGTACTCAGAAATTGAGGAACGGGAAAGGACAGGCAGAGGTTCCTTGATCATGTAGAGTCAATATCTCCTCTACCTAAGGCCACTGCAACTTTACCCAATCTAGTGTCAGCGTCTACGTTTTAAGAGGGTTATTCAAACAATGCAGACCAATAAGACTTCAGGGTTCCATGGCATCTTTGAAGTGTTTATATTAAATAATTTTTATTCATTTGCCTTTTTGCATAGCATGGACCACATCAGTGAATTTCAGGGTCCTTTAGATTGGAATGAGGCTAGAATGTATGTAGATAAAAAAAAAAAGAAAACGAATTGCAGTTTCCATTATGAGATTCAAGCATGCAGATACTTCGATAGAGAATGTGATGAGAAAGGCATTAAAATAAATGCCTTTATATGCAACTGTGTAAGGTTAATTTGTATTAAGGGGCTTTCTTCAAGTCTGAAGAATTGTAATTTCAGATCTTTGGCGCTGAACTAGAGACCCACTGTTGCAGAGTTTTTTATTTTATGAATTCGGAATTTCAACTGTCAGTCCTTAGATTCTGGAATTTATGTTTGCTCCCAGGAAATGTATCTTTTATGCTAAGTAAGACAAATGTTACAGTGTATAACCTTGTATGCTATACACAATGTGATAAGAATGTATCATTTGCTAATGGAGACTCAACTGAGAGAACACGGAGCTGGCACAATATGCTCAGTTTGTTCAAGGCAAATTATGCCGGAATGCCCAAGCTCTGGCCAACTCCCTGTGGACTAGGTTCAAATGTTTGCTCAACGCAAAACACTATTTAATTATTAGGAGTATAGTCTTGAGGTGGTGTTGGTGGCCGAGAGTGCCCTAGTGGCACCTACCCCTTTTCAGTATTATGGTGTATGTGGTAAGACAGAGAAAAGCAAGTTGGCAATTCTTTTTGTGCTATAATGGTCGGGAAGCTAATCATAGCTTTAAATCTGAAAAAAACCCTGCCTTGCTACCACTGCATGAAAGGAGATTAGAATCGGCAGATATTTTAAGAGCCTTAGATCTGCGACAAATGCAAGGTCAGAATTCTTTGCCAGACTGTAGGTGATCTCTGATTTCTCAGAATTGATATCAGAAAGGGGTTGAAGCCCAATCCTTAATAATAATAGATGCGTTTATTTATCTTTTGCAACACTTAAATCAGCTAATATATAATATTTAACATTTGAAATTTAGTTAAGAAACTGAAAGATTACTGAATCTTAAACTGGCCATATTGTGACAGAGAGACTAAACATTAGCACAACAGAAATTGTTTAAAGTCTAATTGGAGGTGTTGTACACATTTCACAGCCATTTTCGATTGTATGCAAGATAGCATAGAATTCTGCACTGATTGCCTGAGTGAAAATCATATAATTACATTCACACTTTGGGTCCAATTCACAAAGACTTTGATGTGACTTATCCTTGTAGTACTCCCAAACTCCAAAGGTGAGGTAAGAGTAAGCCAGGAGATCTAACTTACTTCTGAAATTTATGAGTAAATTAGGAGTACTACAAGAGTAAGTGTTAGACATCCTTGGTGTGGTCTTCCCCTAAACGTTTTGCCTTCAGCCTTCTTGTTTTCTGAATTTATATATTTTTTGCATTATGACTCTGTGCACTTCACCACTTCTAACCAGTGCTAAAGTGATTCTGTCTTCTACTTAAAATACGGTAAGATTGGCCTACACTTGATTGTATAATTTAATTTACTTGCATGTACCTACTATATTGTTCTCGAGATACCCCAGGGCCTGTAAATTACATGCTACTGGTGAGGCTGCAGCACTCTTTGTGCCACCCACTCCAGTAGCACTTTAAAGCATGTCTCAGGCCTGCTATTGCAGCCTGTAGTGCAGTTTTAAACTGCCAATCCCAGATGGTAAAATAAACCTTTGCCAGGCCTAATCCTTCTTTTTTAACACACATACATATGGCAGGGTGCATTATATTAAAAAATTAGGAAGTGTTTTTAACTTTTACATTAGTGAAAACTCCTAAATTAGTTTTCCACTACTGTAAGGCCTACCTCTCCGATAGCATAACATTGGGTTACACAATTACATTTAATAAGTGCTAACGTTTGATTGGGAACAGGTAGAAATGTCATGTTTGGACTCAATGGATTGTAATTTAAAATCCTCAATAATGGTAAAGTCGGATTGTAAGTCACAACTCTGAAAATGGCACTTTTAGAAAGTTGGCCTTTTCTTGTCCTAACCATTTGGTGCCTGCTGCCAGTCTCCTCGGTCACATGACTGTGAATGGCTTAGCTGTTGGGCTTTGTATATTCCTCCCAGACAGCGAGACAAACGAGACAAGGTGTTACCAGGATGGGCCATCCTGCCTGGATTGCTGGGGCAGAGCTGTTCCCTGCCCCCCTTACATTTCAAAGGGCTGCATCCAGCACACACACATTAGGAGCCTTATACTTTTCTTTTGTCACCCAGACTTCTTGAAGCATTGACAGGGGAAAGGAAAAACCTTCCTGAACCACATGTGGGGGTAGTCTAGAAGATTCCTCCACTTCAAAGGCTGGCACCAGGTATACAAATTGGACACTCTGAACAACTCTTCAGTGCAATCCTGGACCTGTGGAAGACTTCAGAAGGACTGCCTGGACCCCCAGAGGATTGCCCTGCAGCTTGAGGCCTGCTTTGTTCTCCAGAGGACTGCCCTGCTGCTACCAGAGGACTGCCCTGCTGCTACCAGAGGACTGCCCTGCTGCTACCAGAGGACTGCCCTGCTGCTTGAGGCCTGCCTTGCCTGCCAGAGGGCTGCCCTGCTGCTAGAGGCCTGCCTTGCTGCTTGAACCTAGGACTACCAGAGTTACTGAAAGGGATAGTTGGCTGGCCTCCTGTGGGAACTATAGGGGCATAACAAGCTCCTGAGACCCTGAACCCTGCACCTGGCGTCTGCTCGAGTGAGACCTAAGCCCCGAAGTGGTGCCTCCCAAATACTGAACCCTTAAAAGGGGCGCTCCTACCTAACCCTAAAAGTTGGGACTTAGAAAAATGTTCACCAGAAAGTGCCTTAAGAACCAGCAGAAGACAGTGACCTGCCTGCCAGCCATTCTGACCAAGGCGCATTGCTGGTCAGCCTGACTTCTCTACAACTACAAATCCTGTTCAGCTGGACCTCCGCGGAATGGTATCCAGCCTCGTGGAGCCCTCCTCAGGTACATCTTGCAGCTTTGTCCCGCTGGAGGTTTTTGACTTCCTAAAACTTGTCTAAATTTGAAAGTAAAAATCATCACTGGGCTCGACGTCGACAGGCTCCCTATCGACGACAAAGACCTTCTCGGCCTGGAAATCTGGCTTCTCCCACTTGGAGCTTTTTCTGCCATCATTGACGGCTTCACCAAGACCTCATCCACTGCTAACCAGCAACGACGACTTCTCCTTGGACACAGCCTGCTTTCTTGACCTGCAGAATTCTACGTTCTCCTGGACTTTTCTTCAAGACATTTTCCACATCCTAAAGTAATCAGAGAAAGGGCCCAATCCACCCCATGTATCCAACCCAAGCCCCATCACGGTCAGCCTTAACTTTTGACTTTGCTCCGGTCTGCGTGACCAGATACAGCCTGTTGGCGCTTTTGTCTTTTAAGTACTAATTTCAATAAAAACTTAAAAAATTTATAACTCTGGTTCTACTGAATGGATTTAATTTGTTTTGGTGTCTGTTTGTTAAAAAATTGTATCCTGTTTTCCAAATTAGTTTGTCCATTTTTCTTGTGTTGTATTTTCACTTTTTTACTGTTTGTGTGCTTCATCAACACATAGTGTCTCTAAGTTAAGCCTGACAGCTTTTGCGCCAAGCTGCAGAGGGATAATATAGGAAACTGGGTCATTAGTTGTTTAGGATGTGAGACCTGCACAACTAATAGGTCCAAAATTTCCCCTTACTGAGAACCAAACACCTCATTGAAGAACTTGACTCTCTCAGGGTACCGAAGCAGAACAGTCCAAGGCCTACTCAGGGAAGTTGGTGTGGGCTAGTAATCACCATTTGCTGGAACGCAATAATAAAACTCAATAAATGATTGTCCAGTTTATATCTGGGGGTACTTTTTAATAGTGAAGGGACTTGGAAGAATATGGTGGAGAATAGATGTAATGCCTTAGAAAAAAATGCTATGGCTATTCGATCCTTCACAAGGAAATTGGGCACAAAACCACTTGAACCAATTAAAAAAATCTATGGCGCCAGAGCTATCGCTTCTGCATCATATGGCGCAGGGATATGGGGTATAGCTAAAGTTGATTCGCTACAACAAAAGGAAGATATGTTCTATAAAAAGCTGTTTTCCATCCCTAAAAGTTGTTCTAATTATATTATGCACCAGGAACTACAAGTCCCATTTATATCTGAATTGACCTTTATAGCTCCGGTTTTACTCTGGCATTCAATCTGGACCAGAGATACAGTGGGACTTACTCAAAATATTATTCAAGATTGTTTATCTCTTGATAAGGTAAATCATGTCCCATGGTTACGTTATGTAAAAGACATACTGGTAAAGCTGGGCTTAGAGACCCTTTACTCCGACCCATCTGCATGTATGGGCACATCAAAAACTGTAATTAAAACACGTGCGAAAGAATATAGAGGAAAGGAAAGAGATATTTTAAATTTTGACAAAACTACGGTGGCATTATACCTAACCCTTCCATTTATTTCAGGAGAAATGAACTCATACTTGACATTTGTCACAAACCCCGGCATAGATTTGTTTTGTTAAGGTTTAGACTAAATTTTATCCCATGTATGTTAGCTCATCCATCAGGGATGTACTCAGTAAATGAACTCCCAGTTTGCCCCTGTGATAATATATCTACTCAATCTAACTTACATTTTATATTTTTCTGTAAATTTTATTCTAGCCTTCGGAAAAAGTATATTCGCCCACTGCTGTTAAAATATAAATTTATTCAATGCCGCCCGGCCCTGTTTTTTATCCAAACACTCCCAAATCCATATGTTAATTACTGTGTTGCATTGTATTTATGCTTGGCTTTATCTAAAAGGAGGTCAATGAGATAATAGATTGCACCTTAATGAACGCTGCGTTGCGAAGCACTTTATAAACACATGCTGCTGGGTGATTAGTATCCCAAGTTCTCATAAGTATTTTAAGAGATATTGGACAATTTGATGTATTTTACCGAATGTAATGGTATTGTTTAAAAATGGCACTGTTTAGCACTTTTACATGGTATGCTGCTTTTTTGCACAAAGCACTTTATGAGCTATTGAAGTTCCTATCTGCTTTTTTATTACTTTGTTTTCTTGCCTGCACTTTTTGCGATCTTTTTTATTGAAATTGTTGGTGATGTATTTTAACTATCAATTATGATCAATGTATTTTCCTTGTACTTTTATGATCTTAATGTTTAAGATCGAATAAAGTATTTATTTATTGATTGATTGATTGTCCAGTCAGTGCTTTTTCTTTAGAAAAGGAAAAGTACATTTAGTACAAACACACACTACTAAATGCTACACATTAATTTACAAATATGTACAGAAGGCAGATCAAAAATCCCTAAGATTACATCATGACCCTCCATATCACAGTGCCCCCCACCTACAGGAGACAACCGATCACAATATTAGAGGGGACCACTTTAGGTAAAACAGGATTATTGGCATTGTCAAGGGGTCACAATATTACAAGAACAACAAACTACATGCTGAAAATACCATCATTTTGTGCGTAAATGCAGTGATCAATAATAACCATGGGTAAATGCAATTAGTAAAGTCAACACAGCATATCACGCTTCATCAGTAATCACTGCCAAGATTATTATTTTAATAAAACATTTTAAAATTAACATATCATTTGTTTGTGTTTTTTTGTATACTTTCAGGTCATATAAAATGCAGTCTTCAAAAAGTCCCCTAAAAAAACAAATTTCAAGCCACAGAAAATGCAGCCATAGAGCAAACCCCTAGAGGACACTGCAATACCAGCTGTAAAACAAAAGATCCAGTCTTGGAAATACTGAAGAATCAATGTGAAATTCAAAGGGGTCCAAATATTTCTGACCCAAGAAACTTAGGGTCAGTTTTGAAAACATGAGTAAAGGGAGCTGCCACACTCCTACAGCACCCATGCACATTCTTGGTGTTGTTAGAGATGCCCCTATTCTCCTGGGCCCACCACGAGGAGGTAAACAAATGTGCAAATAAGCCCCACAGGGAATTATGGGGCATTCCAGTGGGAAGGGGTGAATATGTTATTAACAGCTAGTTCAAATGCTCTTGTGCTCATGCTACTCCTAATGGCGAGCTCTAGCCACCAGGGGCACGCTTAGCAGACCTCCTCACCTCCAAAGTGGTGTAACTTAGAGGGAGCTGGTTCCACTGGCTCCCTGAGTCAGCTTTCCTCCTGGTCTTTGTCTCTGGGCGCAGATGTCCAGATCTGTCCCCAAATGGTCCTCAGGGAGTGTAAGGGGTCCAGCCCGGCTGGCCCTTGGAGAGACCTACTGGTCCTGGTGGTTAGCTGGGGCAGAGCCCTTGGTCCACTTGGACAAAAGGGGTTTTCTCCTTCTAGTTGTCCATGGCTGTTGAAGATCCAGGGTCCATCAGCAAAAAGCACAAACAGCATCAGCCTCCCATTCTCTCACTTGTGCAAGAGTTTTTAAAAGGGGGTGGACGGTCCTAGAAGCCAGGCACCCATGGCCAATCCTAGGGTGCCATATCACCTCTACCCACCTGTCCTAAACCTTCCTGCATAGCATGCTAGGACAGTTCAAGATGGTGTCATCCAGGAGTCACTGGTCGCATCTGCTCTTTGGATCTTAGCTCCACCCCTCGGTGACATCACTACCAAGGCCTTTTGTTAGAAATGGGATTCCTGGTTGGCTGAGGTATCCACCCAGGCCAGGCAGGAACCACCACTCTATTCGGGGTAAGCTAGATACAAAATAAGATAACCTGTGCTCACCCTCTGACAGCTTGGCATAGAGCAGTCAGGCTTATATACAAAGGCAATGTGTAAAGTATGTGTTGCAACACACACACAGTAACACAATTAATACACCTCATATAGACTTCACACAGGTTTAAAAATATATATCATATTTGTATGAATAAATCAAGACCAAAACAACAAAAATCTAATGAGTAGAACCAGAGTTATGAATTTTTAAAGAATAAACCAATCCACAGTGCTTAGAAGTTAATAGCAATAAAAGGTTACTTTAGGTCGAGCTAGGCCGGGGTAAATCCAAAGTTCAGGCTGACCACGATGGAGCATGGGTCAGATACAGTTCCAAACAGGTCCTGCTGACGTTTTACCTTCTAAAGCTGAGCCAAGAGGAACTTTCGTGGGGGAGACTGTCGCCAGGAGGGAGTAGAGCGTCACCAGTTATGATCCTGAGGATATGAAGAGTAGGTCAGGCATCATGGACAGCAGACGGGGCCTCACGGTCATGGCCGGCGATGCTTGCTGTGCGAGGAGACGATGTTGTGGTGCCTCATGCTGATCCTTTCAGCGAGCAGCGCAGTCCCAGTATGAACGGTCCGTTTGCGGTCGCGAAGAACCCAAAAGCTGGATTTCAGGGGCCCAGGAACTGTAGGTGATGAAAGCAGCTGCACAACCCACTTTTGAGGCCAGAGTTTGGAGGGGCACCTCAGGCAAGGGTAGGACTCACAGAAGGCAGAGTCCAGCAGTACCAGCAGAATTGTAGGAAGTCTTTTGTGTCCCTGAGACTTCAGAAAACAAGAGACAAGCCAGAAAGCCCATGTAGATCACTTTGATGGATGGCAGAGTCCTTCCAGCAGAGTGAGGGAGCAGCAGGCTGCAGGGCAACGAGCAGAAAAGCAGTGCTTCCAGAAAAGCAGTCCAGTTGTGTCCTTTAAGCAGTACAGCACTCCTTCTGACAGAGATTCAGTTCAAGATCCAGAAGTCTGATGTTAGGGGGGTCAGCGACCCAGTACTTATACCTAAAAGTGCCTTTGATGTAAGGGGTGACTTAAAAAGAACTCTCTGAAGTGCACAAGGATCCCTTTCAACCCAGTCCAGTTTGCCAGGCAAATCCTGGGGGGGGTGGGGTAAATTGGTGCTTTCTGTGAAGACAGGACACAGCCTATTTAGATGTAAGTGTGAGCCACCTCTTCCCCTTCCTGCCCAGGAAGGCTATCAGAATACAGATGAGTCCTCTTCAGACCCAGCCCTTCCTGTGTTTGTGGCTGTCTAAAGGGAATGCACAAAGTGTAGCTGTCACCCAGCCCAGATGTGTATTGGAGACAGGCTGTCAGACACAGAGAGCAGTAAGTACAGAGAAATGTCCACTTTCTAAAAGTGGCTTTTCTAAAACAGTGATGTTGAATCCAATTTCACAAGTGAGGAGGAGCTATCATTACTATTCCAAACATTAAACATGAAAAAGCTACTTCTCTCTGATCAGGAATTACAGTTTAAAAGTATATTAAGGAATTCCCAATGCTGGCCTATGAGAGGGGTAGGCTTCACAGTAGTGAAAAACTAAGCAGGCTGTTTGTCAGTACCAGGACATGTAAAACATAAAGGTACATGTGCTACCTTTCCCTTACATAGCACCCTGACCTTAGGGTTACTGAGGGCCTATCGTAGGGGTGACATATGTAATAAAAGGGGAGTTTAAGGCTTTGCAAATAGTTTTAAATGCCAAGTGGAAGTGGCAGTAAACGGCACACACAGGCACTGCAGTTTAGACCTGAGACAGTTTTGAAAGGCTTCTTCTGTGGTTGGCACAATGAGTGCTACAGGCCCACTCATAGCATTTGAAGTACAGGCCCTGGGTATATGGTATACCACTTTGCAAGGGACATACCATTACCACAAATATGGCAATCAGGTATACACCAATGTCACCATGTTTAGGGGAGAAACAAATGCACTTTAGCACTAGTTAGCAGTGGTAAAGTGCTCAGAGTCCTAAGGTGAACAAAAAGAATCAGGAAAAATGAGAGGCAAAAGGCAAACATTTGGGGAAAAGACCACCCTAAGGATGACAGGTCTAACACCTTTCTCATCAAACTACAAAGAAGAGCCCCCTCCTGTGAGTCTCCAGTTGTCAGGGCTTCCTCCTTTTTCAGTGGACCTAGGCTGTCCCCAGCCCTGGTACAGTGTGACAGCTAATTAACAGATGCAGATTTTCATCACAACCCCTTCCTACTAAAGGGCTTAGGGGAGCACAGCTAATTACTCCTTTTTTGGGGGGGCATCCTTTCTTCCCTCTACTGGGAAGAAATGGAATTAAGTTTGCCTAGCAAGGGTGACCAAAGGCCTGGGCTGTAATCTTGAGCTGCGCCAGAGAAATATGACAATTCTGGGTGACCCATAAGACGTACATGTATGGTCTTGGGACCTACGAATATGAACTGGGTGCACCTTTTCCACCCCTGTTTCATACCTCACTGGACTTTGTAGGCCTAAGGGAAGGAAAACTGTACTCTAAGGCAGATTTCTCCCTATGTGTATAATAGAATGTCACTACAGACAAAACAGTAAATCAGGCTGACTTTACCTATAAGTACCCACTAAAATTATAAGACCTATCCCAAGTAAATATCTAACCCTGCAAAGTCCCCTCTGTGCCAGGCTACTTGTGCCAGTTACCAGGCTGCGCACAATGGTAGTCTCACACCCGCAGCCCACACACATGAGCACTTGCATATGCACATGTGTTCATGTGTAACCAGCCAAGTGCCCAGTAACCTAGCTTCTTAGCACCGGCCTTATCTGAAAAGGCTGGCAGTGGGTGTAAACACATGCAGTCCATTTACCATGTGATTACCGTGGGTGAGACACATGTAGTGAGACTCACCCGCTGTAAATAGCCCAAAACCAGGTGATCCCAATAGCAAAAAATGTGGACTTATGAAATGGGCAAAACCCATTTAGTAACATTCAAGCACAGGTGAATGTAGTGACTTTTGTGGTTCACCATTACAAGGTTTGTGGTTGTTGCCTGAGCAGGCTTTTTACCTCTCTCAAACAATACCCTGATTTCTTACAGTAAATCACAGCTATTCGTACATCAATTTTTTTAATTGGGCTAAACGTGTACTTTTATGTATGAGAAACCTCCTAGCACTCTGCAAATAGATAAAGTTCTGAAGATATCCTGAGTAGATAAGCATTTTGCAAAAGATTGTGAGTAGCCTCAAATTCACACATTTGTGGGAATCTACCAACCTTCCAAAGCCGGAATGCCCATGTCTCACCCTTTCGACCAGATGTGCTGACACATGATAGTGTACCATGATGACTTACCATTGCTTTCGAGTCAAGTCATTCAAGAGTGAAAACTCACATTTTGGTGATTAGGGGGTGGCTGAATGTGTTCACAATTTATGCACTATAATTCATCTAAAGCCTGCAAAGGGCTTACTTTTACCCAGGCACGGTTCATTTGAACATTAAGAACACAAACTTCAAGAAATACTGGTGTGTCAGGGAACCAGCCTACTCGTAAATAATAATAAGAATTCATGCTGTGGATCTCCTCTGTTGCCCTGCACTTTTGTAAATTTTTACCACAGTAAGTGCATATTCCACACAAATGTCCTGAGGTGCAAACATTTCTTTAAAACAGATATGGCTTATGTAACAATCATCAATGACAAAACATGGGCATGCCTTTTCGTGCAGCTCTTTGTAGAATTTTACATGCAGTAGTGGAGTGGGGGAATAGCAAGTAGATACAAAATTAATTCGTATTTAGAGTACAATAGAAGAAGGAATTTAGCAAAGTCATTTTTTGATTTTGCAAGACAGCTCCCATTAGCGGCATTGGAATGCCTATTTAAATCATGCTGTGCTTGTTTTAATTGGAGTAAAAGATAGTATAATGATGATCAGCGCTCATTGATTTTATTAGGATCCCTGTATGGGATTTAGAAAAGATCCATTTTACAACGTGAAATTCAGATTGCTGAAGTATCATATTCGGTGTCCAGCAGTGTGCTTTTGTAGTGGTTCCTTTCCGTGCTCCAGTGGCCGGAATTAATGTGGTATTGTTATGAAGAACACAGTCATAATATCTTTTAACAATTGGCAATAGTGGAAAGACACCCTGCGAATGTTTTGTCGCTGTGTAATACTTATGGATGTTTCTGAAGTTGCTGGAGACCAGTCCTGTTTTCTGTCATTTTGAAGACATTAGCAATTTGCATATTAAAAAATGCACAGTACAATATCAAAAGACATTCAGTTAATATTTCGGATTTTTGGTGCATTTATGCTATGATTTTCAATAGTTAAAACATGCATTAAAAATTGCAATTATTTCTTTTAAGTAGATGGCCGTTGTTCACTCTCCATTGCAAGAAGCAATTTAATTGTCTTTCTGCTAGGCCTTAACAATGTAGATTCAGAATTTCTGTTAAATCATAAAAGAACATTCCATTAATATTTCATATGATGTTATGTTATGCTATGCTATGTTATATTATGTTCCATTATGTTATGCTACCTGCATTTGTATAAGGTATCACTGCCGTTTGTAGGGTCCTCCTGTACAATTTTGGCTTCTGGGTGCCTCTTGTGGTTCTGGTATTTTCATTGGCCAGAGTTGAAGTGGTCCGTTGCCATTGTCTTTAACTTTGATTTATATTTTTGGCAGTGCATCATATTGGATAATGGCCAGCAAGTCAAAAATAAAATAATGCATTGTTAAGAAATAGACTGCATTGAATAGTGGTAGGTTAGATGTGGTCATGGATCGGAGTGGACTAGTATGTGTTTGCATCTGTGTGCCTAGGAACGTTGCCCTTTAGTTGCTTGTGCCATGCAGCACAGTGATCAATTTCTGAATTTGGGATGTTTGTTACATTTAAAGACACATTTAGTGATTTTGGTTGTTATGTGAATTTGTGAGAGGATTTCTGTATGTGATTGTAGTTGCACATTCTTAGACAAATGTGTAGCTTTGAGCTATGCTGTGTGCATGTTGCTGGTAGGATTTGTGCGTAATGTACATTTTGGTCCAGGGCAAAGTGTAAATATAACATTATATGGATGTCCAGTTGAGTTGGAAACACATATGTATCTATATATCTTGGCGTCGTGGTGTGTTTACACTTGATCTCGAAGATTTTATTGACTGGAATCATGTAGATTGATCTCAATATATGGTTAGGTATATCTGTGCACCTTTAAAAGTGTTCTTCACACTATGACCTCGGTGAAGATTTGTTCTCGGCCGAGGAAAGCATATATCAAATCAAAACAAGATTTATAAATAAGCAAAACAAGCTTTACAATTTTAGATATGTTGACCCTATAGCAGGCATATAGATAGGGCAATTATTGAATAAGTACATTGTACTTTAGAAAGGGCAGACGATGGAGATTGTTGGGGGTTTATTGGCAGTACTTACCTCAGCTTGAGAGCCTCAGCAAACTCTAATCTTGATGCAAGTCTGCAGTGTGTCTGGTCATGCCATACAGTCATGGTCCATGACACAATACAATATAAGGAGTTCCTAAAAGAAGAAAAGGAAGTCGTGGGAAGATAAAACACCCTGCTGGCACAAATTGGACGAAGCAGGGGTGCAAAAACAATGGCAATTACAACACACACAGGCCGTAGAGCAACATAGGTTGAGGATATATGGCCAAATTAGAGGGCTGGTCTACGATTTATCTAAAAGTGTTACATAGTCAAGAGGCTTGAGTGAGCACATACATTTTTATGACACAGTAATGCTGGATGCCACGCCTCCATTCTTACACCAGATGATCTGCCAGAACATGGCAATATTTATGAGTCATGAATAGAATATTAGCATGTGAAAACATATACAATTGCTTAGAATGTGAACACAGAACCATAACAGAGTTTTATTTGCCTAAATTCTTTGCTCATGTCACTGTAAGAACAAGACCCACATTCACCCAAATTATATGATCTATCGAACTTTGGTTAAAATAAAGATTCAAAATAAAACGATATGGGATCAGGAACAAACACACGAGACCTTCAATGCCTCATCAATAAATAAACACACTACACATTGCAATAACTTTTCAACGTGTTATAGCACTGACAAAAATAACTTAACAGTTAATGGGCACAAAGGTTAGCACAATTTATTTGTAAAGGATGCCAATAATTTCACGCTTGGTAACTGCTGTAGTTTCCTTATTTATCTCCTTTATTATACTTTTGATGGCAAGGACTTGAGAGATAGAACTATACCCGAAATTGTTCCTTTCTGCAGTAAAAAGGGGGTGAAGAGCTTTGTGGGGCATGTATCCAACCCAAGAATCAGCCAGTATGCTATCACGGAGTGCACATAAGAACTCTGAAGACTATGGGTTTTATTTAGAATTTGTGGAAGTGGGAAATCAGCCAGAACATTGTCAGGTGCCATATTCACACTGTTCAAACTGTGTACAATGTGTACACTCAAATAGGGCGTATGGAACATCCATACTTGTTTGGCAGATACCTAGCATCCTCAAACTGTAAATATCCAGCTAAGTCATTTCTTTAGACGTAATGTATAAAACACGTACCTTTGAAGCCATTCTAACTCTAAGGGGCCGATTCCGATCTCGGCCGGTACCGCACCGAATCGGATTCGGCTTCACCGGATCCGATTCGGAGCCCTCGTTTCCGACCGATTCGTGCATGCGTCCGGGCGAGCGAGTACGATGCGAGCGTACGCGAAATCGCCGACCGACTCGTTCGCGTGTCCAAACCGCTCCGACCGACTCGCACGGCGCAATGGAGACGTTCCCCGACCGACTCGCGCCTTGAGACCCTCGCGGGTATGTAGTGCGCTTTATAAATGACATGATTGATTGATTGATTGATTGAGCAAGTACGATGCGCGCCTCGAGCAGTCCGACCGACTCGCGCCGTCCGGCTCCAAAGAGCAGTCGGAGCCGGACTTTGGGGGTCCGTGTCGGACCCCCCTGCACGCGTAGCCGCGTGAGTCGCACACAGGGGGGACCCATGGGTCCCCCCTACCCGTGCATGTACGGCGTGAGTCGCTTCGATGCATACCCGCTGTAGGGGGTGCCCTTGTTCGCGACGTACCCATGGAGTCAATGGGAGCCCGCGTACGCGTCGTACGACCGGCTACCATTGACTTCAATGGGAGTCCGACCGAATCGAGTCCGATAGCATACGTACGCATCGTACTCGTTCGGTCGGGCTGCTAGAGTCCGATTCGGTCGGAAATCTCTCCGGGTCCGGCTCGGTCGGAGAGATTTCCTGTCCGAATTGGAACCGGCCCATAAGTGTAAAGACTACTGGTTTCCTTGGGAATTTCTTTCTGAAGGAAGTTTGAAGGCTGAGAATGTTCTGAGTTGAGGAGCAGAGCTAAATCAATGCTTGGCGGTGATGCTTCACATTTTCCTTGCTCTGAGAAGAGGTATGCAGTTGGTTGTGAGTGGTGAAGGAGAGCAAGCATATTAATCTGCTAAGCATCAGTTGATAATGTTTCAATCTGAAATGAATTGAACTCCATGAATTTATGAACAACTTGTGGGATAAAATGGCAATGGAAAAGTCAAGTTCAATGAATGTGGGCTACCTACGTATTTTGTATACCTCATAGGTATGTAGTGTAATACTAGCACAGCAACACAAATATTAGAAATAAAAGGGAGTGAAAATAAATAAATGAGTACAAACAAAATTAAGAGCAAAGGGGATCATTAGTCAAAAATAATATAGAATATCCGAAAAAATGATGAGAGCACTTTTTTCAACACTTAACATAGAGGAATGATAGGGGAATCAGACAGATGAGGCATGCATTCAAGTCATTTATCATGGCCTCATCCTGGACACCAATATTAGATAGGGTGTGTTTGGTATCTTTTTCCAACAGGTTGTTATTGGTCTAACGTTTGCGTCTGTGTTGACTATTATGTCTTATTTAGGAAATTTACCCTGTCTGAGAGTTGGGATTCAGGATTAGTCTAGAATGTGAGGCATTTTCATAACGATGCAACCACCTATATTTAGGAATATTGTTCCTTTCAGTAGCCAGTTATGATGCCGTAATTTTACTGCACCATTCCCTAATTGCATTGTGAGTATCTCCACCTTATAGCATGCTTCTGTTTTTATTTTTTAACCTGTACATCTAGTAGCTAATGGCTAGTAGTCACACTCCAACTACATGTTGTCTGCCCTAAAGCTGACAAATGGTTTTGCTTTTAAATTTATATATTTGATACTTTAGTATGTCATCTGTTAGTGGTGTAAAGGTTTTTTGCAGCAGTACAACATTCAAATATAGGATTCAAGTGCGAAAAGTATAGTTCTTCCACTTTCATCAAAAAAAAAGAACATCTTCTTAAGAGTTCATATTTTACACCAGACTGCAGAAGCAAGTGTTTTAAAAGTATGGCATGGGCAACAAACACCCCTCTCCAATCTCCTCTTAAAAATGGTACCCTCAAATTAACAGTAAAAGCATTAGTAAAGATGAGAAGATCAATGAAGCATTAGAAAATAACTAGCTTTACAGACTTTGAGTAGATATCTCCACCCCCACCTTTTCAAACTTTTCTATGGAGAGATCTCCACACATTTAAGTGCATTACCTATCAGTAAATGAGGTAGAGACCAGGAGGATTGGTGGGAAAATTAGGAATATCTATTACAAAATGGGAGTGCTTTATTGAAAGCTATTTGGGGAGGAACATGAACATACAGATACCCGCCCTCATTGCTATTCACAAAGTATCCTTCTATAGTGAATACAGCCCTTAAGGTGACAAAATAGCATTAAATGTACTGCAGACAAAGCTTGGAATAAGCCAAGAGCCACACATGGCTACTCACAGGTACTGCAACACACTCCCAAAGAAAATAATGGAGTCAGGCACTTACAAATACACCCCATAGGAAATAATGGAAAATAACTGAAATAGGAAAATAAATATATTTAAATTAATTAGTGTAATGAGTTAGTGTGCTGTAACATGTTATTTTATTAAATCTTTGTCAATAATAAGCACTTACATTATGTTACATTTTTATTTTATATTAACATATTTTGAATAATAAAAAAATAATAAGCTTGAATAATTTTCCCTATACTTTCTCTTAGGAAGATCTCTACCACAATGGTAGCGATCTCCACCCCCAAGCTGATTTTATAATGTGTCAAGTGGATGTCTCTAAATTTGCCCTAATTTGTTTTTTAATGTAGTAGATGTGTGATACCTAGACGGGAAACATCCTGAACAACGACTCCGGAACAACGAGTTCCGGAGTCACGCAAGCCGAACAACGACTTGCCCGAACAACGACTCAGCCTTAACCACGCATGTGCGTGGTTAAGGCTGATTCGGTCTAGTGTTCGGGCAGGGCGAAGTTCCGAGGAGCGTCGCAGAGGAACAGGTAAGAGGGGTTAATTTTCAGGGGGTGGTGGGGGTTTAGGATTAGATTTTAGGGGTTTGGGGTTTAGTTTTAAGGTGGGGGAATTAGTTTAAAAGGTGTTGAGTTCGTTATTAGGAGGTGGGGGTAATCGTGATTATTTTTAGGGAGGGGGAATTAGTTTCATGGGGGTTGAGTTTATTTTTAAGGGGTGTGGATGATCGTGTTTGTTTTTAGGGTGTGTGGGTGATTGTGTTTATTATTAGGGAAGGGGGAATTAGTTATTAGGGTTTGTGGGTGATCGTGTTTATTTTTAGAGTGGGGGAATTAGTTTTAGGAGGGCGGGGGTATTGGTGTTAGTATGCAGGGGTTGGGGGGTTTGATGTTAGTTTTTAGGGGTTTGGGGTTAGTTTTTAGGGGGTGTGCGTGATCGTGTTTGTTTTAAGGATGTGTTGGTGATCGAGTATATTTTTAGGGTGGGAGGGAATTAGTTTAGTGTGTGTGGGTGATCGTGTTTATTTTTAGGCTGGGGGAATTCGTTTTTAATGGGTGGGGGGATCGGGGTACTAGTTGGAAAGCATTTTTTAACACGCATTCCTTTACCACGAAAAATCATTGTAAAGGAATGCGTGGTAAAAAAATCGTGGTTTAGACAAGGTCGTGGTTGCGACCTCGTTGTTAGGGAAGTCGTGGTTGGGGAACACGTTGTTCCAACATACAACCACCTAGACATGTACCACATGCTTGCTCTGTCATGAAAGTCAAGCTATGCATCACTAACAGACCTAAGTAGACTTAAATCAGCAAGGGGCTGCTTGTATTCCCCTCTGGGGTAAGACTGGACAGGCTCCTGGAGTAGGACCAGGACATGTGTACATATAGCTGGTCTCTGTCTAGAGTGGCACAGAGGTTAAAAACAGTAGATTGTGATGTCGCCCCGAGCCATCACTAGTGGCTGAGATAAATTCAAGTAGTCCTTCCATTACTTTTTATTTATTGCTCTAAATTACACAGGTTCATTTCTCAGCTGGGGTTTGCAACATGTAAGCATTTTGCAGGTCTTCACTATTTGAATGTCACTGTGCTATTAGCAACATCACATACATTAATCATTATTGGTGGTATTCAATTTGTTTTTATAGATAAAAGCAGTTTAAAGTAAATGAAATTGTTATTCTAACCTTTAGAAAAAAACATTACTTGCAACTATGCAAAAAGCGTTACACTGTACAACATACTGCCCAGCATTAAGCAGCGAGGGCCTGATTCCCAAAGGTAAATGTACACTTTTGTGTAAGTTTGCAATTGTTTGCTATCCACAAAGGTATTTAATTAGTAGTATCTTTCTGATGTGATAATTTGTGTCTTCACACATCTACGCCTAAGAATCTGGTAGTTTAATTAAAAAACCTAGGACATCTGATGAAATAATCTAGCAACCTTCCAAATTTGATTTTTAGCTGTTTCTAGTGGTAAAATATATCCTCCTTTCTCTGTTTAAATGAAGAACTTTTACTGCTTACTTCATAATAAGTTAGAAAGAGCAAGCAGTGCGTGCCTATTGTTCTGTGCACGGAAATTAATTGAATATAAACATGTGGACAATTCAGATATGGCAACAATAAACCAATTTTAACAGTTTGTGACCTTTATCATGCAAAACTCAAAGACATGAAACCTGACATTTGAGAGACCTTTTTTTAAATGAAGAGAATTGATATTAAACTGATTTTGAAAACTATGTGGTATTTTTAAGAAGAAGTACTTATATGCGAGACAATAATTTTTTGTTGTTATTCTATAGGATAATGCCACCAACTTTTTTTAAATTAGCAAAATCATGTTGAATTCAAAATTAATGACAATGGTTATTCAGCTTACGGTGTGCACAACATGGACATCTTTACTTAAGTATGAGTTTACATTATAAACATTATTTAAATTATATACAATTTATCTTGTGCTTGTATGCTGATAGGTGTCAGTTGTCACCAAGATCAACTCCTGAATATTAACATTTTTCCGCAGGACCATTTTACTGCTTTAGTCCTCATTTTGACATGTGAACGAAATTTGCATCAGTAATACTTCACTTAGAACTAATGATGCTACTGAGTTTTTCCCTTAGGAATGGGGAATAACCACAGCATTAGTGTTTCCCTTATTTTGGGCACATTAGCTCTACACATGTTGCCACGGTGTAGTGGTGAAATGTTCTTCATGAAAACAGTCAGATGTATGGTGTCCCTCACAAGTCGAAATTCTGAATTGGACAACAACTCCTATTACCAGCCGAATAGTGAGCCCCCATGAGATATTGTGGCTCCTTTACCTTGAAAGGGTGCACTTAGGGCCATATTTACTTAGGTTCACACAACAGAGCATCGTGCAAAAAATTGTAGTACAAATATACTTAGCTTCACACAACAAAGCATCCTGCAAGAAATTGTAGTACCGTAGGGTGCAAAGGACATTGAGTAATCAGCAACAAGTCACTGCTTTTGATGCATCAAGAAGCTGGCCCTATTTGTGACAGGACCATCTTGCAGATTGTCCCTGCCTGCATCAAATCTGTGCCATAGGGACACTGGTTTTGGTTTCTCAGGAACAAACTGTTGCTTTGGGTGTTTCTGAGAATAAAATATATACCATGAGTGCCACAACAACATTACTGACTGCCTTGCATTCAATTTTAATCAAGGTGCTACTGCACCACTGATGGAAGACTGTAGTATCCTTTATGTAGTCAAGTAGTCAAAGGGTTAATGTGTACAACCGGTGTTGGTTTGGTTCCATGTTCTAGATTTTGAGTATGTATATTAGAAAATAGGAATGTTGAGGGTCATTCTTCTGGGAGAGCTGTCTTGCTGTGGATGCCTGGCAGGGGTTGGAATAAAAGGAGTTTGGAACCTTCAAATCATGTGGACTATGCAATTATGTGGAAGTTACTACACTATTCTGGTGACAAGGTTAATTCCTACCCCTTCGTGAACCCATGCTGTCATTTTTCACCCTGTGGGCGATTCTTCGAGGGAATAGTACTTTCTGTTTGAAAGCAGAAAGCATCAGCGGAGTCTACCTCGGAGTCTATGAGATTATTGCTTGGCACTGCTTGTGGGTGAAGTACTTTGCTTTTGTGTGTGCCCGCAAGAGTTTCCCTGCCCACAATGTGACCATTATTTCTTTCCCCGCTCTGCTTACTTTTGATTAGTGTTCTGCCCTTCATGTACGTTGCTGCTCGAGCCTTCCATTGCTCCGAATGTGCGCTGTGGCTGCCTGTGTTTGCGCTGCCTAACACGCGCTTTCACCTACTCATCCTGGAGAGCACTGTATCAGTGTGCGCACTCATCAGATGTCACGGTATGTGACCTGGTTTGCCGCTATCTTGGATTGTGGGCTCGTTTCTACGCATCCTCCATCCCTGTGATTTTGTTTTGTTTGTTTGTTCCTCACAAGGAGTTTTTGGTTACTCATGCTGCCTCTATCAGCATGAGGTTCGGCAGCAAACATCATCTGACATCAGGATAAGAAAGTGAGCAGTAAGAGTTTTTTTTGAGTGGGTTTGTTCTTTTTTTTGTGTTGACATTTTATATTAAGTTTTACAATAAAATACATGGTAAAACAAAATAGGTAAGAGCAATGAATTGTTAATAAATACTTAAGAAATATAAGAATAAAAGGTAACATTGAATACATAGTAGTTGTGGTAAATATGGACGTATAAATATGGAATATATAAGTAGGCTTATTGTATATAAATGATTAAATAAATAAATAGATAAATAGTGAAAATTTACATAAGTAAAGAATTGATATAACATATTTTATTAATAGATAAAATATAAATGAATCAAATATAAATACAAGACAGTGACTTTACATAAGATCATCGTAATAAGAATAGGGAAAAGTGCTATCATAGAAAAATACTCACCTTGCAAGGTTTAAGACACAATACTTTGGAAGAGGATAGTGGAATAATGTAAGGAAGGAAAAGGAGAAGAAGAAGATAAGAGGAAGATAGTAAACTTGAAGAATAATGTGGAGGAGTGGAGCCAGAGTAAGGAGAGGGAGGGAAGAGGAATAGAAGGGAAGGGAAAGGAAAGGAATGGTAAAGGGATATGGTAAGATGGAAGAAAGAAATAAAACAAGTGGAGATGGGAAAAACTTAATGTACAAAGATGTAAAACAGTGAATTAGTCTGCTTGACTGGATGTGTTGGGAGAAACAGATGAGTTAGCAGTATCATCAACTTCAGTTTTTAGGAAAGGAGACCAGGTCTGGAGAAACATATCAGCTTGATCCTGGAGGTTATAGATCGTACGTTCATGTAAAGCCGTCTGCATCATTGCCACTAACCATTCTTCCTGTGAGGGTGGGGATGATGACTTCCAATGGCGCAGAATACAAATTTTGGCTGCAGCCACCGCGGTATGGAAGAGACGGATTTGTGGTTTAGAGAGCTTTGGAGAATGACGTAAATCATGTAAAAGAATGTTGGCAGGCGTAAATGGTAGATGTAAGGGTATTGTGGAATGTAAGGTTTTACCAACAAAGGTCCAGAAAGGCTGTATTCTTGGGCATTCACAAATAATATGAGTTGTGTCACATGCAGAGGTGGAACACCTCCAACAATCGGTGTGCGAAAGTAAACCAGCTTTATGCAGTTTAACCGGTGACCAGTGCCAGTCATGGAGAATTTTAAATATACAAAATGTAAGCCTTGCTTCAGGGACTCCTTTATGTAAACCCTCCAATATCTGTTCCCATTCAGTAGCTGTATAAGAAGTAGATAAACGGGATTGCCATTTAATTTGAAGATTATGAGAGAGGGTTTGTGAAAATAGGTGAAGCGTAAAGGTTTTATAAAGGCCAGAAGTCACTCCTTTATGTTTCCCCCATATATTTAGGTAGGATAATATTGGAGATACTTGAAGCATCCAAGGGGGAGACCCCAAATGTTTCTTCAAACATTGTTGGAGTTGAAGGTATTTAGAAGAATGTTGTATAGGAATATTAAATACCTCCCTTAGTTGTGAGAAGGATTTGAAGTCGCCATTATGAAGAAGTTGATCTGGAGAGTGGATGCCAGCTGCTTGCCACAAAGGCCAAGATAAATTACGACCATTAATACGTATACCTGAATTATTCCACAAGGGAGCCTTGACATGGATACGTGAGTTTGAATCTAATAAACGATGTCCTCTTTGCCAGGATTTATGCATAACTGATAAAATCGGGTTTTTGGGATCAGAACGACTAGTACCGTTGCCATACAAAAGAGAGAGACCTGAGTCCATGGATAAAAGTTGGCGCTCAATATAAACCCATTGCGGAATATCTTTGATTCCTGGCAAGAAGTAAGAGAATTGAGAAATGTGCAATGCGAAGGAATAGTGTTCAATAGATGGGAGACCCATTCCTCCATATAATTGGTGGGATTTTAATTTTGCCATTGCAAGGCGTGGCCTAGCTGAACCCCATATAAAGGTCTTAATCTTGGAATCTATTGATCGAAGCGTAGCTAAAGGGATCTGAAGGGGAAGCATGCCTAAAATATAGATAAAACGCGGAAGAGTGACCATTTTGATAGCTTGAACTCTGCCCCAAAGAGATAGCCCTAAAGTTTTCCATTTGTCAAAATCACGCTGCATTTGAGAAAGCAGAGGAGCTAAATTGTCTGTAACCATGTTTTCCAAACCCTTATTAACTAAAATTCCTAAGTACTTAAGGCGTGTAGACTGCCAGTGAAAAGGAAAGCCGTACACAGCTGCCTTTGTAGTTCCATCAGAAATGGGTAGAGCCTCACTCTTGTCCCAATTAATTTTATAGCCTGAGAAAGAAGAGAAATTCTTAATGATTTGAAGGAAGGACGGAAGAGATTGAGGAAGATTTGTAAGAGTAAGTAGAATATCATCTGCGTATAAGTAGATTTTAGAATGTCCAATTGGGAGGGGAACACCTATGATCTCAGCAGATTGGCGGATTGTGGCAGCTTGTGGCTCCATTGCTAAAAGAAAAAGAAGGGGGGATAGAGGGCAACCCTGGCGCGTTCCTCTCCGAATCGGAAATGCATCAGATAGAAAACCACGCAATTCACTTGAGCAGAGGGATTGTCGTATAATAAGCATACTTTAGTTATGAATTGATCACCTAATCCAAATCGTTGCATTATTGTAAAAGATATTCCCACTCAATGCGATCAAACGCTTTTTCTGCATCAAGTGAAAGTGCTAATGCATCCTCTGAGAGATGTTTAGCAGACCACAATGTATGGGCTAGCGTACGGAGATGATTCCGAGAGGAACGCCCCGGGACAAAGCTGACTTGAGTGTGGTGTTGTAGAGAAGGTAAGACTTTGCGGAGGTGAGACGCTAGGATGCTGACTAATATTTTGATATCACAATTTAATAACGAGATGGGACGGTAGCTACTGCATAGCAGAGGATCTTTACCAGGTTTAGGTAGCACGGCGATAACTGCCTTGTTAGAAAGAGGTCCCAATGAAAATTCATTATCTGCCTCCTGAAATGCAGCATGCAGTGTATCAATAATATTGTGTCCTGCCCATCTATAGAATTCAGCAGGGAATCCATCCTCCCCAGGAGCTTTATGGTAAGGTAAGGCAGCAATGGCTTTAGAGATCTCATCCTTGGTAATTTCACCTTCAAGTAGGGCTCTACCATCATCAGAGAGACGGGGAAGATCCACCCTTGCGAGGAAAGAAGACATCTTATTTAGATCTATTTGGTTGCCTGGGGTATAGGGATTGATAAAAAGAGGCGAATTCATTGACAATCTTTTGAGGTCTTGTGAGTATATCACCTTGTGTTGATCGGATAGCTGGGATGGCCATTGCTGCCTCCCTTTGACGCAATTGTGCAGCTAACAACCTCCCGGCCTTCTCCCCCTGTTCGTAGTGCCGCCCCTTCATTCTCTGCAAAGCATATTCAGCTTTAGAGGTAAAAAGGCTGTTTAAGGACATACGTGCTTGCTCTAGTAATTTACGATTATGCAAGGCTGGAGTTGATGCGTACAGGCGAGAGTAAGATTGAATGTCTCGTTCTAGCTCTGTTTGTCGTGCAGCATTCTGCTTACTAGCGAGTGCTGCGTCACGCATTAACTGGCCCCTAATAGTGACTTTAGCTGCAGCCCAAATGGTCCTGCTGGAAGTTACAGAACCCTGGTTAATGGAAAGATAGTCTTGGAGATGGGATTGCAATTGGAGTTTACCCTTGGGTGTCCTATGTCGTTGGATGTTCATACGCCGTGGCTTGCGCCCTGGCCGAGAGAGTCCTAGATCTAAAGACAGAAGGACAGGAGAATGATCAGACAAAGCTGCTTCTAAGATGCGAGACTCCGTGACCAGTTGAACCGCTTTATGTGATGTCAAAAAGTAATCAAAGCGAGAAAATGTGCCATGGGTGGGAGAGAAGAATGTGTATTCTGTGTCTGTTGGATGACTAAGACGCCAATGATCAACCAATCCGTTATCTGAAAGTATATAATTTAATATAGCTCTATCTGCCGCATTTCCTTTGTCTAACGGACCTGTTTTGTCTAGAATAGGGTCTTGTACCAGATTCCAATCCCCACCAAGAGATATTGTGAGGCATCAATCTCTGTTAGTAGGCGGTTCAACTGGAGGAAGAATGATTTTTTTGTGCCTGTTGGAGCATAAACTGATCCTAAGCAGATGTAAGGATTCCCAATACGCAATTTAGCAAACACATAGCAGCCATCAGGGTCCGACCATGTTTTGGAGATCGTGACTGGAAGTGATTTGCGAATAAGGATTGCAACTCCACACTTGCGGATAGGGCTAGTATCTGTGGGTTCACCTTTTTGGATGCTGCTGTGAATGACCTTCCCCACCCAATCCCTGCAGAGTTTGTCAGATTCTAGAGCATCTAGGTGTGTTTCTTGCAATAAAGCCACATTTACATGTTTGAATTGAAGTTAAGAAAGAACTTTTTTCCTTTTAATGTAGTGGGTGAGGCCATGGACATTCCATGTAATGGTAGATAGAGGGTGAGTGCTCATCATACTGAAATACTGTCAAAATGAATTAATAGTTCAGGAATCAATGTAGTTGTCAAAGTAAAAAGAACAATAAACTAGTGAGAATACAATGAGAGGATAGAGGGCAGAATAGAAAAGGGGGTACTCTAGCTTACTACGAAGACAGCAGTATGTTGATATTAGAAGACAATCAGGAAGAGAGAAAAAATAGTCTAGATAAATAGTAAAGTAGAAACAATGCAACAAGTTATGTGGGGGCATAGAATGAGGCTGAAATGAAAAGGAGAGTAGGAATGGGACAGGACTGGGGACCCTAAACTGTTAACCGCGGGTCTGGGCTCACTGGAGCAACGCCGCGGGGTGGGCCCCATCAGAAAGTGAGATAATTAGTAGGGTTAATAGTGATTTCAAGAGAAAAGCCTATGATAGCACATTAATCCAACTGAGGAACACAAAATAAGATAATATGAAGTAAATAATGAGAGAAAAAATATGAGGTTCATCACCATAAATAAAGAGAGATAATAATTTCATGAGTTGAACTGGGGGATATATAGAATTTATGTAAAATGAGATGGTAGTAAATCATTGCAAATGAAACATTATAAATATAAAAGTGAATAATTAAAAACTGAAATATATGTAGCAGAATGTAGTGTAAATTGGTATAATATGACGTACAATATTAAGAGTGACAAAGAAAGAGGCTGACTAGGCTAAAACATTAGAGTTGTGAAGTAGAGCAGTACAATGTGTTATGATATATTAAAGGTTTGAACATCATTGTCTTGTGGTAGAATGTAAAGTGTGAATAGAGCTTATGTTAATAAAGGAAAGGTCTGAGAAAGGTAAACTGGAGTTTACTCTGAGTCAACATAATAAATATTAAATAGAATAATATAAATTGAGATAATACATTGCAGCTTAGAATAATAGAATGCAATCGAAACATGCTGGAAAAGCAGATAAAAAACACGGGAAAGAAAAAGCGTTTTAAATATAGAATTACATAGATATAATAAAATTATATCGAAAAAATCCGAACACTGAATTCCTGTCATATCAAGTAATTTGCTTATAACATTTATGTGAGTGAGAGAGATTTAAGGATCGTCCGAAAGCTTCCTCTAATTAGAATTATAAATATGAAATAGAATAACATAGATTAATTTAATATAGTGTAGCCTATATGAATATTATATAACATTATACATGAAAAGTAATAGGTGAGGATTATGAGGATACTGGAAATGCAAAGTTATATAAATATAAAATAGAGAAATATATTCCAAGGCGGCATACTAAACATGACTTGAATAACATTTCTATTAAAAATATACGAGGTGAGCACAATACTTATTGTAGTGAAGAAGTATCATAAATTAGCGTAAAATCTTCTTTGAACTGCAGACCAATATAGTAACATCAGACTAATCAAGTAATTAGAGGTCAGTCCGCATCTGAAGTGGATTTGAGAGGGGACCTGGATTTGTCTCTGTGTGGTTCTTGTGTAAAAGCAGAAACAGATTGCAGAGCTGAATTCTTGTCTTCTTGAGAACGGCCGGACCTTTCCAAGTCTCTGCCACAATGCCTGGGGTTGCTGAAGTTTCGTCGTGTGTTATCTGATAATTGTGGCGAAAAGTGAGAGGATGATTGAGATTGAGATTGTTCTTGTTGCGAATGTTGAACCTCCATGTCTTGTTTTTTCAGGCAGTCCAGGAATTTTTGTAGGTCTTCTGGGTCATAAAAGTCCTTAGATTCTCCATTTCTGGTGATGCGGAAACGCGCAGGTTCGAATAATTCATATTTGATGTCTAGTTGTCGAAGCTGAGGTCTCATGGCCAGAAATGCTTTACGCCTGTCATTTGTTTCCTTAGAAAAATCAGCAGCCATGTGAATAAGGTGACCATCATACAAAAAGGAATTTTGCGAACGAGCTGTAGTCAACAATTGTCTAGTTTGTTCATGCCTGAGGAAGCATGCAATAAGCAGTCTCGGGCGAGCTGCAGGGTCTTTTCGTGGTGGGCCAATTCGGTGCGCTCTCCGGATTTCCAAAGGTGGAGTAAAAGAAATGCCAGCCAGTTTTGGAAGAACGTCACAAAGAAATGCTCTGGTATTTTGGCCTTCGACATTTTCTGGAAATCCAAAGAAGCGAATGTCGTCTCTTCTGCTGCGATCTTCCAAATCAACTACTTTACTATGAAGAAATAGAAGCTCTTGGTCTCTTGGGAGGCGCCTCCTTTCGTGGGCATGTTATTGGATTGTTTGAGAATTTCTGTAAAGAGAAGTGGTTTAGAAGGTTTGTTGCCGGATTTATTACCAGACATTCGGCCTTTTAAGTTTGACCAGTACACAGAAGGTAACGTGAGGGTGGCCTTACGCGTCTTAATGTGACTGCAAATAGACGCTTTTGTGTCCCTTTAACGCCGATCGTTGACGACTTAATTTTAGTTTATTCTTTTCCTGCAGTCTCCAGCTCCGAGGTAAGTCGTGGGTGCCAATTTAGGAAAAGTGTATTATTTTCACAGAAAAGCTAGGCACATTTAAAATTAAAGAGCTGAATGACAAGTCAAGGACATTCCTGTCATAGACCCATTTGTGTTGCGTTAACTGCTACAGAATTTTTATTTGGAGATAACGATAATGCGGGGTTGCAGTTTCCAGAGGGAGCGTAGAAATGAGCAAATAGAGTATTGGCTAAATCATTGTCTACCCCCTCCTTCGACCCAGGGTGCTATAAGGAGACATGCACACCAGATGGATAAAGCGCAGGACCTTCAACAAAGGAGTGAGGCAAGTTTAAGATGAAGAAGCTGAGTGAGAGGTCTGAGGCACTTCTGTGAGGCAGCCACACATGTGGTAATATAAGACAGGAAGTTCCCAAGGAAGCGTTTGAGATGAACAAATAAGTTATTAGTTATATCGTTGCTCACCCCCTCCTTCTGTCAGACGCGCTATATGGGATCATGCGCATTAGATAGATAAAAGCGCAAAACCTTCAAAAGAGGAGTGAGGTAAGTTTAACATGAAGAAGCTGAGAGACAGTGTTGAGACATTCCTATGAGGGGTTTCCTTTAGAGCATTGTATACCATAGCATGGAAAGCTACTTAAAAAATTCAGTGCAAGACTGACAGAATGCTCTGAACCCTTAGTGCATGGCGAATGTTGCGGCGTAGAAATTTCCCTCTCACACTATAATTGAAAGCATTTTTTTAGGAAAAGTTCACTTCACCTCAAGACGCATCATGATCAAAATCAATTGTTAGTAAGACACTGCAGGCGAACAGTAATTAATGGCTCCAACCATTTAGACTTTAGTGCTGAGGTAACATGAATAGCATCTGAAAGCGCCGTTCGCTAACTCTTCCTTCATAAAAACCTCCAAATGATAATGGGAAAATTTGTATCTTTGAATTTGTATGAAACGCCAGCAGCTGTCATTATTTTGGGAGAAGCGAAACCAAGAAATGTGCTGTCTCCTCAGTTTCAGTATGTGTGGTATCAAAGTCCTCTCATAAAAAATTCCTGTCACTTAATTATGTACCTGCCGGTATAAAGATACCGTTGTGGAGATACTTGGTACTGCATTCAAAATGAAGGGACTTCAATTCCCATGCGAGGCGTTGCTGCGCACCGGCAGACGCAAGGGGTGCGGCCTCGACAGGAATGAGAGGCGCGGCCACAGCAGACGCAACCAGCGAGGATCGTGAGGCGAGTTGAGGCCCAGAGGAGGCTGTGCTCTGTCACCGATTTGAGGTGAGAACAGCCCTTGTTTCTCACCGAAATACAGACCACATTGGTCTAGAGACCTTTAGGATGACGAAGAATGGAGGTAATTAAACCCGTTACTCGTTGGGTCCGTCCCGCGGCGGAGCTCTCACATTAGGAGGCCATCTTCCTTGGTGGCCAGACCACGCCCCGAGTGGGTTTGTTCTTCATCTCATTTTCTTTTCATTTCTGACTGTTTTGAGTCCATAATGGAAGGTAATTCAGCAAGCACAAGTTCAAACTCTACCAGTGCTGGCAGTGCATTAAATGTTGGCATCACTTTAGACACACCTAAATAATTTCTTACCAATGCAGGTGAATCAAGTGTGAAATGGCAAGAATGGAAGGAATATTTCATAATTTATAAAGCTACACTGGAAGATAATGGGTGTATTTTGTCACCAGACAGAAAGATTTGCATCTTATTACACTGCTTAGGTCCTGAAGATTTCAGAGTGTACAATCAAATGCAGAAACCTGAAAGACGTGGTGAATTTGATGTTTTTAAAATTTGCACTTTTAGATCTTGATGTACACTGTTCACCTATTGTGTGTGTTGCGGTTTCTCGACGTGCGTTTTTAAACGCAAGCAAGAGCATAATGAGTCTATTGAACACTATGGGCCTGATTACAATGTTGGGCGGCGACACCGTTACGGAAAAGAACTGCCCGACCTTAAGTCGGCGGTTCCGACGGCACTGTTTCGATGCAACCGCACATAGGGCGGTCGCAAACATCCATTTCACAATGGAAGCTTGTGCGGCGGGGGAAAAGGCCCACAGCACAAATTTCCGTTGAAAAATTGATGTTTTCAAACATCCCTGCATCGTGTAGCATGGACCTCACGGTGCTTGCCACACGGTGCAGGGATGTTTAGGGGGGCACCATAGGTGCTCCCCAGCACCAAATGCAGGGGATCAGGGGGGAAGGGGGCCTGCTAGGGGCCCCCAATGTCGCTTTCTGACAGCCTTTCCATGTCATAAAGCCCGACATGGAATGGCCGTCGGAAACCGACATCATTATCCTGACGGTGGAGCCATCGTCGTTGAGGGATTATACAGACTTACCGACGGAGCCCGGTGGAACCATGTCGGAATCCCCCCACAGGTTTAACTCTGACTGCCGTCATCCTAATACGGTGGTCGGACTTTAAACCTACCATGTCGGGTGGAAATTTTCCCACCACTGGTTGGAGGCTTTCCACACAACATCGTAATGATGCCCTATTTCTATGTTCTCAAGAATTTAGCGATTAAGTGCATTTTGGAAATCCACACGTTGAGTTGGTGAGAGATCAGTTAGTGATGTGTGTAAGGAATAAAGGCATTCAGGAAAGGTTGTGGAGTGAAGATGAATCAAGCCTTAAAGACATCATAGCGTTAGTTAAAAAAGCTGGGATTTCTGAAAGATACACCAAGGCAGCTGACAGTTCTTCGGTTAGCAAAGTTTCAGAAGGAAAAAAGAGAAAACCGTTTCCTCCAAAAATGCTGTTTAGTAAATTATGTGGAAACAAGGAAGCAGCCAAAGAAATGTATCTGGTTTTGTGTGTTTCAAATGTGGAAGTACTACACATATTGCCAGATTTGACAAGTGCCCTGCTAAACCTGCCAGGAGGGAGGAGCCAACTCGCGCTTAAATAGCGCCAACGTGTACCGTGGCACGGGACGCTGCTTTGTTGCTGCCGCTGGTTGGGTGACTCATAGCCCCAGAATCCTGCACTCTTCCAACTCCCAGGAGGGAGGAGCCAACTCGTGCTTAAATAGCGCCAACATATACAGCGTGCGGGACGCTGCTTCGTTGCTGCCGCTGGTTGGGGACTCATAGCCCCGGAATCCTGCACTCTTCCAACTCCCAGGAGGGAGGAGCTAACTCGCGCTTAAATAGCGCCAATGTGTACCACGGCGCTGGACGCTGCTTCCTTGCTGCCGCTGGTTGGGGGACTCATAGCCCCAGAATCCTGCACTCTTCCAACTCCCAGGAGGGAGGAGCAAACTTGCGCTTAAATAGCACCAATGTGTACCGCGGCGCAGGACGCTGCTTCGTTGCTGCCGCTGGTTGGGGGACTCATAGCCCCAGGATCCTGCACTCTTCCAACTCCCAGGAGGGAGGAGCCAACTCGTGCTTAAATAGCGCCAACGTGTACCGCAGCGCGGGACGCCCCCGGGGAAAGCCCGGGCCAAGGGCGGGCCCGTCCCGTGCCCGTCAATGACAGGAAGAGGCAGTGCAGGACCACGCCCCCTGGCTTTTTCTTTTGACCCGATCCAGTGACCTGGGACTTGAAGCATTCTGTGCGCCCCGAGCCTGCAGCCAAGGTCAGTTTTCTTGCCTTGCCTTTGACTCTATTGTCTGATATTGAACTGTATTTTCAGGAGGCTGTGGCAATTGACTTTTGATTCTGAACTTTGGGACCTGGGGACTGGCAGCGTCCTGATTGACTTATTGACTTAATCATATCTATTTTTATTTTTAAAGCAGATTCTTCACTGCATTTTAAAAGGTTTACTTATATACGTTATCCTTTGGGGCCTTTCCGATTAAATCAGCCATGGTAAAAGGAAGCTCGCCGGGGGGGGGGGGGGCAGCCAAATCACCAAGGGATACCCTGCCATCCTCTTCCATCTTGAACTACATTACGGGTGCAATGGGGGTGTTGGAAAAACAGATCATAAGTGTTGAGGAATCTTTAACCAACTGTTCCAATACCATCTCTGGTAACTCGGGCTCGATTCCAACTGCCCTAGATGTAATCCCCCCTGTTATCCCTGGCAGCTCATTAGTTAATGGGCAGCGGGAAGTCAAGGAACTTGACAAGTGTACCCAAAAATCCCCCCCTACTGTCTTACCAGATACCCAACCACATAGAAAACGTTTTAAAACTCCATCAACTACTACCACTCAGACTTCTTCTTTGCCTGGGGGAGCGGGCGGGGGAGGCAAACGTTCCAAGAAAATACCGCCTCAAAAGCAACCCTCGACCACAAAACCCCCCACAACACTAGTTAATCATTCGCATCCAGATTACGTTTCCCTGACCGCTTTAGTACAGACCCTTTCTGATGCAGTTACAACCGCTCTTAGCTCTCTTGTGGAGCAACTAAAAGGGTTTGAGAGGAACGTGCTATTCCGTTTGGATATGCTGGGAATGATTCAGACAACACCGGCATGCCCCCCTCATCCTAGGGACCCCATAGCACCGACCCAACATTCTCCTATTTTGGAACCTGTGCAAATTCCTCAAGGTATCCATCACCCTCCTTCCACAGTCTTAGCAAGGGCCAGGGACATGAATAGCGCCTCTTTGTTCACCTCACAAGGCCTTCACCACCCTTCTTCCACATCCTTAGTGAAGACAGGAGTTATAAATCAACCATTGGGGTCTAGTTCTAACTTTGCCCCATTGTCTTTGCCATCCCAACCAGTCCCTAGTAATCTCCCCCCTACATCATTCATCAATTCTCAAAGTTCCATATTTTCTAACCATGCAACCCAGGAGACACCACATGTTTTTCCCACCTTTAAAACGGACCACCTGGAACTTCCGCCTGCAGCCACACCCTACGTGGTAATCTTAGCCAATGCCCCCAAAGTTTCTAGTTCAATATATGAATCATGGGAGTCCCTTCAGAACAAATGTTTAAATTGGCTGAACACAAGGGTAGGTCTCGGAAGGGTACTTTTTGCTGACTTGAAAATGATTAGGAGAGCTAAGTGGGTGGGCACAGGAAGTAAAACGTTGGAGGGAGACTGTGTGGTACTTACGTTTACATCTCCTAACCTAGTGAAATTAATACTTGAGAGAGCTAGCTTACCATCCCATACAACAAACAGATTGTTGTTCAATTTCTTTGTTTCTTCTACCAGCCCCCAGCCCCTTTCCTGACAGTAACCCGCACACACCAACAGGTACATTTCCCCGTGCCCCAACATCCCTCGATCGAAACTTTCATTAGGTTTGACTGTCTTTCCACTCTTTGTGGTGTGGATTGACTGAGGGTCCCTAACCATGATGGCAAACTGTGTGGATCTGTTATAACTTCAGAGCGCACTAGGGTCCCTTGCTTGGACATTGATAAGGCGTGTATGTCTCATAAACCTCGCACTGCTGTGCCCCTGAAGCCTCGCATTGCAGTTGACCCTACATCCCCGAGCGCATCTCCTACTGGCATTAGGTTTCCTGCGGGAGCCAATACAGTTTTGTACTGGAATGCTGCTGGCTTACGCATCAAAAGTACTACGATTGAGTGGTTTGATTTTATTTCCAAATTTCATATTTTATGCCTACAGGAAACTTGGTTAGTGGACTCAATTCATTTAACTGGCTTCAAAACTTATCATCGTCCAGCGATCCAATACAACAGTGGGCGTTCTAAAGGGGGGTTGTGTATTTATGTATCAAACTTGCTGTCACCCCTGAACACAATTGTGATTGATACTAGTGCATTCTATCAAATTGTTATTTTACATATGTCTGCACACTCCTCTATTGCTATTGTAAACTACTTTAACAATGCCTGCCCTCAGGAAATCATTACAGCTCTTAATCGTTTAGGTTATGATTTGGAAACACCTTTCCAATTGATTGCAAGAACCCAATTATCCTATGGGGCGGAGATTTTAACAAATGTGCATGCCCGTATCCATCTAATAAGGTCTGTGGCAGGACGTCTCCCAACAATAGTGACATTACCCATTTTTCCCACTCAGTATATGGGGATACCTTAAGCAATTTTCTTTTCAAACACAATTTGTATTTCTGTAAGAAGCTTACTAGTACTCCAGTTACAGTGAGTTGCACCTACAATGGCAGAGTTGAGAACAGTGTGATAGATTTTTTACTTCTCTCCCAGTGTTATTCGGAGCTGGTTTTAGGATTTTCTATCCAATGTATTGCAATTAGTGATCATTTCCCCCAAAGCGTTGCCCTGAACATCATCCTTTTAACCCAGAGAGGAGACGCACATAGAGTCACTACTTTGGAGAATATTGACATTTCCCTTTGTAACGGGGTATGCATTGAGATGGTCCCTGGTGGATCCTTCCAACTTTCTAGCAAAACTAGTTCGGAAAGAGAGGGAGGCTTTCGAACAGTGCCTTGATGAGAACACAGAGGCCCACGAGTTCATACAAGCATTTGACCTCATAAAAAAGGGTATCGGTGAAGGGCTCTATGTTAACCGGAGCAAAGCCAGGGCATGTCATCCTGGCTGGTTTGACTCATCATGTACCAAAACTCTCAGAAATCTAAAATTAGCCTTAGCTAAAAAACCGAGACAGGTTTTGGAGGTCTGGGAATGCAGATCCGCATATAAATTGACCATTAACCAACGGAAAAAAAGCTTAAACGAGGATACTTGGAACCGTTTACTCAAAGCCAGTTTGTCTAATGACAACATTATGTTCTGGCATATTATTAATTCTCCCTCTTATGACCCGGCGGATTGCCCTCGAGCTGAGATGGCCATTACTGAGGCCGCTTGGCTATCTCATTACACAGATCTTTATTCCTCCATGAACGACACTGCGATTCCCTTGCTAACTGCACCCCCCATTAGTGAGCCTGCCACTATCCTACCACTAAACAAAAGGAATTATCCAGTATTCACTTTGGATGAAGTAGTTGTGGCACTGAAGACAAGCAAGGGTGGCAAAGCCCCAGGCCCGGATGGGATCCCCATTGACTCGTTTAAGTCCAATATTGACCTTTGGGGCCCCATCATTACCCTGCTCTTCAGAGGCTGTTGGGAAAAAGGTTTTCTGCAAACTTGGCCTGAGTCTCTCATCATCCCCATATACAAAAAGGGTGACCGTAATAGCCGAGCACAATACAGGCTAATCTCCCTCCTACACTCCTTAGTGAAGGTGGCTGGGCGCATTCTCCTCGACCGACTGCAGGACTGGGCAGAGTCTAATAATATTCTCTCGGACCTGCAGTATGGCTTTAGGTCTGGGTTGGGGACCACAGAACAGGCCATGAACCTGGATTTCCTCATCGTTAAATACATGCACATTAAGGAAGGAAATCTGTTTTTAGTTTTTGTGGATTTACCTTCCTCTTTTGATTTTGTGGTTCACGAGAAATTATGGTCCATCATGACTTGCCTGGGAGTTGAGTGCACCATTGTTAATTTTCTTAGAGATTTGTATGCTTTAGGTCAGGCTAGAGTGATCTATGGCCTTAACGGCAATTGTACCCAGTCGTTCAATATAAAAAGAGGGGTACGACAAGGCTGCGTACTTGCCCCCTTCCTGTTTAATCTCTATCTAAACAGCGTAGGCGACACCTTGGCAAGTAAGTGCGCCGACTTACCACAAGTAGGCCATCGCCCAATCCTGGCACTTTTTTACGCCGACGACGCTGTTTTAATGGCTCGTACTCCTCTCGGACTTCAGTGCCTAGTCGACGAATTCGTTAATTTTATGCAGAACCATGGCCTAAAAATTAACATTGGTAAAACCTTTGCAATGAAAATCGGGCATACGGCCTCATGATGTCGTGATATTTTTATTGAGGGCGCAAAAATTGAGCACACAACTACTTTCTCTTATCTGGGGATTGTATTTAGTCACACTGGGAAGTGGCAACGGGCAATAAAATCAAGGCAACTTCAATTTGTTAAAACTACAAGGGCCCTGTTGCAGTTTGCTAGCACTCAAGGAATTAAACACCTGAGGGAATTGTTGACCATTTACAAGGCCAAATGCAGACCCACTGCCATGTATGGGTCTGAACTATGGGGTACGGGCAGATTGACAGTCTCCAACTGGAAGAAAATGCATTTTTACGGAACCTCCTTGCTGTTCCGAAAAGCAGTGCAACATATGTCTGCCATACGGAATTGGGAGTACCTTATATTGCAGATCTGATTAAGATACAGCCAGTATTACAATGGCATAAAATTTGGTCATCGGTACACACTACACTCAACCGAGCGATTATAACCGATTGTCTTATATCCACGTCGGCCCTTAAAATCCTCTGGCTTAAATTTGTGTACAACTTTCTGGCTGATATTGGTCACCCTGAGTACTTTGACCATCTCGAGAGCTTGGTATCTGTTCAAAGAAAAGTACTCAAAATGAAATGCTTATCTCTATTTAGAGGAAACGAGACTAGCATCTGAAATCTTGAAACCTTCTGTCCTGAGGAATCAGATGATATTGACTAGCTTCAACATGCAATTTTACTTAGCCAATGTGTTCAACGCGTGCCACAGGTTCGTGCTGACTCGGTTTCGTTTGAATATCTTCCATCATCTAATCAGCTTCCCCACTATTAACAACTGGTCATCTGACCTGGGGAAATGCACCTGTGACAACATCTCTCCGCAGACCACTATGCACACTGTTTTGTTCTGTAAACATTTTTCTGAGATGAGGAAGAAATATATGAAATTCCTGTTATTGCAGCTGGGCTTTGTACAATGCCGCCCAGCTTTTCTGTACCTGCAAATGCTACCAAACATTCACATATGTGCTGTAATGTCCCGATTTTTGTTGGCCGTTATTAATTGCAGGAAGCAACTGTAGTTTGTATTGAAACTAAAATTGATTGTGTATTTGATTGTACCTGTATTTATGTATCACAGTTTTTATACTTTTAATCCGTTTTAACTTTTTACTGGTCTTTAATCAATTTTGTCATGGATGTTATTTTGTAGCTTTTATGAATCACGTGTGAATTCGAATAAAGCTTATTTTGATTGATTGATTGACCTGCAAAGTGTATGTAATGTGGAATTTTAGGACATTTTGCAAGAGTTTGTAGGAAGAAAGGGAAAAAGAAAAAACACATAGCTTGCTTTACTGAGAGTGGTTCAGATTTGTCAGGAGATTATTCTGATGACCTTTCAGAGGGTTCTTTATCCAAGGTTGGTGATAAAAAAAGTGTGGTGTTAAATCTTAATGGGGGGAATTGCAACTAACCTTTATGTATTGTTTCTTTTGGTGGTATTTCTTTACAGGTGTCAACTGATTCAGGATCTCCTTTCACAATTCTTTCTCGTTCTGTTTGGGAATAAAATTTTGTGGTAGTTATTGGTCGCTATTTTGAACCTACTGGCGTAAACCCAAAAAGCTTTATAGGTGAAAAAAATCAATATTAGGATATAGGTTACTCATTTTGTAATTCAAATGCTTGGGAGCTACCTGCAAATTATATATGTTGCTGCTGAGAGCCCGTCTTTGTTGGGGTGAAAGGATCAAAAGCATTGAGCATTGTTCTGGATCCCAATAGTCAAGAGCAAGTGTTAATTGCTCGTGAGGCTGAGAAACAAAAAAATGGGCTCTTAAAGAGTTTCCCAAAGTTTTCAATGGTAAAATTGGGAAACTCGAAGGTTTCACACACAAAATCAGAGTAAAAACCTGTGCTATTCCTAGGATACATAAGGTACTTAATATTCCTCTGATAGTCGGGGATGAAGTTAAAATGGAGCTTAAGATTTTGCAGGAAGCAAACATAATTGAACCTGTTGAAGCTTCAGAATGGGTTTCACCAGTTCTTATCACGAGAAGAGCCAATGGAAAGATTAGGCTCTGTGTTGATCTGAGGTATTTGAACAACAATATTGTGGTTGACCTGTTCCCGTTACCAAGAATTGATAAGATGCTTTCCTTGACCAAGAGTGCTAAATGGTTTTCCACAATTGACCTCTCCTCTGCATATCACCATATTTCTCTGAATTCTTCTAGCAGGGCAGTAACAGCTGTCTGTACACTATTTGGCTGTTTTCAATTCTACTATATGCCTTTTTGTTTGGCATCTTCAACCACGGTTTTTCAGAGGTTGATGTCTGAGTTGTTTGGTGATATGCAGGGGTTTGTTTTCTTTCAGGACGATATACTGGTAATGGGTTCTAACAAAAAAGTTCAGAATGAAAGTTTGAGAGAGGTGATGTGAATCTTACAGAAAAAGGGAGTGACGGCAGAAATCTCAAAGTGTAAATTTGCCGAAAGTTACATATTTTTTTCTTCTGGTTTTTTACCTAAAACTAGCTTGGTGAAAGCTATTGTTGATGCACCCTTGCCTAAATCTAAGGATGACCGTAGGTCTGTTTTGGGTTTCGCAGAATTTTATGCAAAGTTTGTTGATAGGTTTTCAGAGCAAACGTATGCCATGAGATGTTTATGTAAGAACAAAGCACTATTTGTTTGGAGTAATGCTTGCCAGCAATCTTTTGAAGAGATTAAAAATTCTATTGGCAGAGCAGCGAATCTTCAGGGATTTGATCCTTTGGCAAATACAATTGTTACCACGGATGCCAGTAGTAGAGGATTGGGTGGTGTCCTTACCCAGGTCGATGGTAACAATAAAGAGGTTGTCGTTGCTTTCGCATACCGCTCATTCACACCTACCGAGGAAAAATACTCGGTCATTGAACCTGGGACATTGGCTTGTGTGTGGGCATTAGAACATTTTAGAAAAGTTTTATTTCAGGAACTTTACTGTGCGTTGTGAATCCAAACTGCTCACCAAAGTTTTGACTACTGAAGGTTTATTTAATGCTACTGCAAGGATTGCTAGACTATCAATGAGGTTACAGTATTTTATGTACGACATTCAGTATGTACCTGGGGCAAAAGATTTTACAGCAGATTTTCTGAGTAGAATGTCTTTACTTCTGACAGAAATTGACAAAAGTCACTGGAATTAATTTTCTGTAGCTAATGTGTCACATAAATTATCCCATGACAGTTTTAGAATGGAAAAATGGTTGGAAGCTGAAAGTACTAATGAAGTTTTACTTGAGGTAAAGGAAAGGATTGTCAATCGCTGGAATAATATGGATAAAAACTTGCTGAAAGATGAACACAGAGGTTTTTGGAAGATTAGGAATGAGTTAAGTGGTTGTCATGAAGGCCATTCTGGTATTATGGGCACCAAATGCAGACTTACGGAGCTGTTTCAGTGGCCTAGAGAAGATGTGAATATTGAAAGATCTGTCAGGCTGTGTGTTAAGTGTGAGGTGGCTGACAAAACCCAGAAAAAGTTTAATCCACCGTTAGGCTCTTTAGGTTGTCCAAAGTTGCCCTGGGAAGTGGCAGCTTTGGATATAATGAGACCGATAAATTGGCAGGATGGTACATGTAAATATATCTTGGTGTTGGTAGATGCATTTTTTAATTTGCAGGATGATGCATGTAAATATATCTTGGTGTTGGTGGATGCATTTTCCAGGTGGTTAGAAGTCAGTGTGGTAGACATGGTTAACACAAAAACGGATTTCTTACTTGGATTAAATATTTTTAAGGGAGGGTTTCCCAGCAATCATACTTTCTGACAATGGTGTGCAATTTAAATCTCCTCAAATGAGAGAATACCTAAAAGCATCTGGGATTGAACACCAATTCACAGCATTGTATCATTCCAGTAGAAATGGTTTTGTAGAGCTAGTGAACCAACGTACTAAAGGTGTTTTACATCTCGCTAATAAAGGAAGTATTTCAAGAGACTGTGAGATAATGAAAATGGTTTGAGCTTACAGAATCATGTATCATGGTACTGTTGGTAAGAGCCCATTTTCATTAATGAGAAGCAGGATACCTCATTCCAAGGTAAACCCAGGTTGGATGAAGAAAAGTGAAATGGTAGAATGTGATATCCAGGAAGTAAGGAATTGTATTTTGGATTCTCAAAAGAAAAACAAACTGTATTATGATTGCAAACATGGTACGAAACAAGAAAATTTTAGTGTGGGCCAATGGGTACATGCGAAAAGTGCTAAGAAAATTGCTAAAGGTGAAAGCAGATTTAGTGAACCTAAGAGAGTTGTAAAGGTGATAAATAACACTGCATTTTTGAACAGTGGTGAGGTATGGCATTTTAGTCGCCTTGCACCAGTTATGGGTCTAAATGGAAAAGGTGGGGAGTGTGTGACCACTGCTGGTAATGTTTGGTGGTTGAATGGTCAAGGTCTATCCTCTAATAGTGACATTAAACCTGGCAGTGATTTCGATGAGTCTGCAGTCTTTGAGGGAATGTCTAATTCATGTGCTGATCTGACTTTGGAGGGAGGACAGTGCACAACAAATGTGTATTGATGGTGCACAAGGTAATAATAAAGATGAAGAAAGTGTAGAATCAAAAGTGGTTAAGATCTCAATAGGTAAAAAAACTAGGAATTTGGAGATGTTTGTTTGTAACTAATTTTGTTTTGTTTTTTTGAAGGGGGGTTGTGTAGTCAAGTAGTCAAATGGTTAATGTGTAGAACTGGCGCTGGTTTGGTTCCATATTCTAGATTCTGAGTATGCATATTAAAGAATAGGAATTTTGGGGGTCATTTTTCTGAGAGAGCTGTCTTACTGTGGATGCCTAGCAGAAGTTGGAATAAAAGGAGTTTATAACCTTTAAGCATGTTAACTACGTTATTCTGTGGCGGTTACTGCAAAGACCTTATAACAAAATGATTACCTCCAACATTGCCCTGACTTCAACATGGAGGCAGTCCTTCGCAGACCCGCGCAGGCTATCAACCCAGCATTAAAGGAGCCTCAGTAGCTCAACTTCCAACAACTGTCCTAAGGACAGATATGAGCATTTTCTATTCTTTACTCATACATATTTATATTTATTTAGCTAATTATATATATTTGTTATATCATTTGTGATTCTTTTGATTGTTCCCCATTTATTTCCACGTAAAATCATGAAGAATGTGTTTGCCTACTGAGAAGTTTTGAGCATTTGGGACACTTTCCCACTCAAAAATGGCATCCTTTTTTAAATCAAGTTTAGGCATGCATTTTAGGCATTAAATGCATTTGAAATATTGATGAACACCACAAAAAATTATCTTTTTGAGTATTTCAGCATTTTCACTGTGCTGCACCTTGCCCTGCATCCGGATATGCCCATCATATTAAAAAAACACAATTTACAAACAGACTGAGGACAGAAGGAATCTTAGGTTTGCAATGTGCACTCACAAATGCGGAAATTCTGCTAGAAAGGCATAATTGGTCCATTGGAAAGTTTAGGGTTAGGGGTTGCATTATTGCATTTTCCAGGTGGGACATGGAGATAAATCGGGCTAACACCCAGTAGCATGGGGGTTCATACATACCACTACAGGTGGTTTCCACTAAGGAAATGCATATATATTTGTTCTTGTTAAATACAAGAGTAGGTGCATTTCCTGAGATGGAAGAAGCTGCAACAGCCCTCTATTTTATCAGGGCGTAAGGAGAGTGGTTTCTCCATGGGGAAATATTTCCCTTGAAGGGAAATGCACACTTATGCTTCATTCACACATTCAGAATAGACCACTAGGTCAAAATTTCAAATTTCGCACATTGGTTTACTCTATAAAATCAATAACTGTCATAGATTTCCCTGAATATTCCTCCAATTGATTATGAATCTCCTACAAACGCATGAGTAAACTGTCAGGAGATCGTTTCTAACTCCTTAAATTTGCGCATAGGTGATATACACATGTTTAAGCAATTATAGAAATGCGACATTGCTTATTAGATTTGAATTAAATCTCCCAGATGTGCTCAAATCTTCCAAAGGTGCTCAGTTAAATGTAACAAGTCAGCCACTATTGCCATTCAGACACCCTAAACAGTCTCATCATGCTCTGTACCTGGAATGGCCCAAAAGTCCATCAATGAGTTTAGGGAATACATCTAACGAATATCTCCGATTTGTGTGGTATCTGTACATTTTATGAATGTGATACACGAGGATTTCTCGAAATAATATAAAAAATATGATGTCATTTGCACACACTAGAACTTTTAGTTAACTTCTTCAATCAATCAATCAAAATTGATTTTATTCGTTTTTTGAACAAACCATAAAAGCAACATTACAAAATCCAATCATATACAGATATCAATACGTAGGAACAAATTTACAGTGCTTACAAATAAAATTCTTTAAATTTGACAATAAATACATTAAAATATATGCGTACCTTAAAAGTTGAAAACTCCAGGAGTGCATCAGGAGACAAATGGTGATATAAATAGACAAAAACAGGTCTAGATAAAACAAGTCCAGATAAAAACAAGTCTAGGCATATCAAGTTAATGTTCACAGCTATTTCTCAGTCTCACAGTGGCTTTCAGAAAGCTGACTATGTTCAAAAAGATGTAATCCAAAAGCATTTGAAGGTACACAAGGGCTGGTCGAACTTGAGAAGTTCTCCCACCTCAATATAGGAACAATAAAAGCCTTTCTGGAGACGTCATAAAAAATTTAAAACATGGTAAAATGTAAAGTGTTCTGCGGAGACACATTGTCGCAGCCATAGAGCCCAAGAATGTGGCCCCGTGATCTACCTCGAGGAGATGCTAATAGTTAGTTAGTTAAAACAAGTGCTTGGCGGGTTCGCAATTTTATGTAAGTCAACTAACATTCAGTTAAATATTTGTCTCTTTCCAAAAAAGAAAACTAACGATTTTAACAACGTCATTATTTGGCATTGGAATTTCATGACTAAATACTTGTTCCCCCATGAATATTTTCTAATGTGCATTTTTTTCCACTGATGTAATGTTGATTGATTTCTGTATTTTCGTGATAATTGAAAATCTGGTCTTGCAAGCTTTGCCATGTCATTATAAAGAAAGCTGTAGCTATCTGGCAGGCCACCTATTTTCAACCGTGAACATTATTATACAAACATAAATAAATCAAGTGCATCAGGGCTGAAGAATAAGATTTCAGTCATCTGACTGCATTGGGAATGTCATGTAAATGATCATCTTAGCCAGAGGCATATTTTTATTAAATATATTATTTAAGGTTTTAACTTAGGAGGAAGATATATCATGTGGTATCATGATTTATGATAAAGCAATAATATGAATGCAATCAAATTAGCTCTATCTTGTGTTTGTGAATTAGTCATTAGGAAACACATCAAAATACAATGGATAAACCTGAAGCACTGTGATAGTTGCTTTTCTGTCGCTTCTTTGTAAATGCGACATCATTTCTCATGCAGTGGTTTAACAGTGCCTCCAAAGGGTTGTTCATGCATTCACACTCATGTGTATTATATTCCTTGTTTAGTGGTGCCTCCAGGGGTTTCCCATCTGCCAGTCATGTGTAATTTATTCTGTGATGGTTAACCGTGTCTACAATGTCTTGGTTATTCTATCGCTTCTGGGTAGACTTCACTCAATACTCCTGATGCACATCAATGATACTGACCATCAGCAGTGAGATTAGTACCTACATGCACTGCTTCATCTATTCTCTCAATTCCCTGCAACACTCATGCTTTTGTTCAGTGACACTGACTTCAGCCTGCGCCCACAAACGTTGTTAAACATCATGCACCTCACTCAGCATATCCCATAAAGGCTGGTCCATAAACAGTATCCTCTCAACCAAGCACTCCGAAGAGCACCCTATAACCAATGAAAATGTAAGTTATGTTATGTTATTAAATTTGTAAAGTGCACAGCTGCCCAGCCACAGGGCGTCCCAGTGCTAGTTCCAGAACAAACATCGGTTGAAGAAGAGACGAGGCCGGGTGGTTAGGCCAAGAATAGCCAGGTTTTCACTCCCCTTCTAAATGACCAGTGAATCTGGATGCTCCTGATGGACACCGGAAGAGTGTTCCAGAGGGCCGGTGCTTTAGCGTGATATGAGCATCCTCCAGATCTTACTCTTCTGACACGAGGGACACATGCCAGATGAAGGTTAGCTGAGTGCAGCTCGCATCGAGGGGTGTACGGATGGAGCAAGTTGGATAGGAAAGGGGGCGCCTGGGAGGTAAAGATTCTATGTGCTAAGCATAGTGCCTTGAAATGAATTGCCTTATCCACTGGGAGCCAATACAACCTGTGGATAAAACTGGAAACTGAGCAGGACTTGGGGAGTGCGAATAGTAATCGCGCCGCACAATTTTGTAAATTTAAGTGTATTATATATTCACCAAAACCACCCAAAAAAGAGAATAAGGCCTCACATGGTATATGAAAAATGCTCTATAATTACCTACTAAATGAAATAAATATAATCCAATTCAAACTACCTTTTACATATAAAGCTCCACGTTTACTTGGTGGTGGGGTTGAGGGTTGTTTGGAGGGGAGGTGCAGTCCATTCAGACTCACAGAGATTATTCAAAGTAATTTCTGTGTTAAGGCACAACCTCTTTACAAGTTTGGCAGAGTGTTGCCCCTGGGGATACTACTCCACCACACTACATGCGGTCCATTGTTTCCAGTCCCAAAATGACTGGGTCCAAAAACAGAAGAACACATTTTTCTGAATGCAAAGCTACACACAGTAATACCATGACTAGATAGCAGCAGTGAAGGTGGGCTGAGGCACACCCCAACTCCTGCCCACCCCCCGGCAAAACCTGGAAGCAAAGAATGCTCCCAGACCAGACAGCAGATTCTCCTTGGCCAGTATGCCCTTCAGCCCCCAACCACAGGCATACATCTGCCTTCATTAATATTTACCCCTGAATAGAGCAGTACAATTTGGCAGAATAGTCCTTGAATCACACAAACTTGCAAGTCTTCACCCAGTAATTCTGGATCCACAAAGTTATTCAGATTCTGGAGATCATAACTTATCATGGCCAGAACTGCTTGTGGGAATCCCTACCAGAATTGTCGATTCTGGGCCCATAGTACCCCTGACCTTAATCTGGCCAGCTCCTAATAAGACTAAAGTGAGCTCTGAGACATTCACAAACAAGGACAACATGAAGACAGACCCTGGACTCCTGCCCTTCTGTTAGGCAGTTGGTATGGACTTGAACTATGTCTCATGCTGATGTTTTACAGAGATTTTAGCTGGTTGTTGCCTAGTGAGTGAGTGAGTGCAGGGTTTGTCTGTGCTGTATCAATAATGCATGTACTTTCTTTCTGTTTTTTTCATGGTGACATCCATTGTCTTTCCATCCCATTTCTTTAGTGAGCACATTAATAATTTTTTCCTGTTTTTATAATACATATCAATGAACTAAAGTAATGCATCTTGATGAATGCTACTATGTTTCTACTCCTTTCTTAGTGCAATCTACAGTCTTTCTTTACTGTTGCTTGGTGAGTGCCAAAGTATTTGACTAACATTATCCTGATAAGTGTTCCAGATGTTCTATCAGTTTCCCCATTGACAGTCTTTGGTGCTATTTTTATATTTTTTATTTTGTTGCATAATTTCTGATATTCTCTTCAGGATCTCTATTAATCAAGTGGTCGTGTTTCAAATTTTGACCAATATTTTTACTCACTTGCTCCACAAACAAAAATATTAAAATAACTGTATGAGAGCTTTACCAGACCAATAAACGTGGAAGAGGCACTTGTGGCAGTACTCCAGACACCTGCTAAGAAGTGATTTTTGAAATATAATTTATGAATACTTCTTCCATATCCTCAAATGGTCCATGTAGAAAGGGTTGTTTCTATTTTGGCTATTTATTACTATTATTGGTGCTATTATTGTTATAGTTGTTGTAGTAGTGTTGTTACTTTTATTTATTGTTATTATTTCTAAAGCACAAATGTTCATCCCAAGAAGCCTCTTGACAGTAGTTAAAGTATTGCTGTTTAAATTCAGAATCAACAGAAAGAAGGCATCTGTTAGCAGAACACATAGATTTTAGGGCTTTCTTAAATGAGAAAAACATTTGAATCCTTCACAAGTGGAGTTGCCGCACAACAGATATTTTGAATCCAATTTACCCTATTGACCTCACTCCAGTGCAGGTTAACTTAATGTGGTAACTTGAAAAAACATGGAAAAATCAGATCACAGAGACCTATCAGGAGAGAGCTTTGAGAATCTCTAAGTTTCTTAGCCTTAAAAAAACAGGAAGAAGATGACTGCGGGTTCTGCGGGTTCTGAGGTTTTATATTGTTCTGAAATGTTGCAATGTTTAATATACAAAAGTTCTATCCTTGGTTTGCTGTGAGTTTGGAACAAAAGAGTAACGCATAATATTGGCCTCCGTGCCATAAAATTGAGGGTGGCAAAAAAAGGTAGACCAGGTGGAGTTTTGCTGTTGATGCTTGTTGTGCTAAATTGGGCAGTTGGTTGAGTGGGACGTTCACCCTTGCTCAAGTAACAGCCACAGTCCCTGTCAGGGTGAACCACAAAATTCACCATATTAACCGGTGATTAGCCCTCTGGTGGCTTGGCACAAAAGCAATCAGGCTTAACTTAGAGGCAATGTCTAAAGTATTTATGGAGGACTCAAACAGACATAAAGTTAAAACACAACACAAGAAAAATCCTACACTAATTTAGACAAATTAAGATAATTTTATTAAATCATTTGACACCAAAAGAACACAAATACAATCAGTAGAACTGGAGTTATGAAATTTTAAAATTTAAGGTAAAAACTAGAGCAGAAAGATCAAAGCGCCAACCTCTGACATCTAGTCACATGAGACAAAGACAAAGTCGAAAAATATGGCAGACCTCAATGGAGCTCAAGTTGGATTCAAAAAGTGGATTGCACCCGGTCAGCGCATACCTTTGGGATTAGAAGAAATTTGAAGAAAAAGTCTCCTGAGAAGATAGATGTTTAGTGCAGCAAGGCTGCAGGCGGTGTCTGAGTAGGAGGCATCGTCGTCGTCGCTGGATGAATTTGCAGTGAAGATTTCTATGTTCGGACTTCTTTTCTTTTTTTGGAAGTTGAAAATCTCCAGCAGGATAAAGCTGGAGGCTGTAGCTGATGAGAGTTCCACTAGGCCAGATGCTCCATGTCCCAATTTTAGATTTTGGCTATTATTGTGACAGATGCACCTTGCTGATATTGCAGAGTGTCTTTGGGGCTGCTGTCCAACAAATGATTGACAATCATGTGGCTGTGAGTTTACATGTTTTGCATGTTGTGCCCTAAGTACCTGGATGATCCCATTTTCAGTTCAAAATCTTTATCAGAACGCTTATAAAAATATTATGTAGCCTGTTGCTCTATTATGAGCATGTTCTTTGCCGACATATAGGTGCCTGATGGACCTGTGCATCTCCTTATGTTCAGTGAAAACACAACACAGGAAAAATCCCACACTAATTTAGAAAACTAGAGTAAAATTGTCGAAATTATTTGTCACCAAAATGACAAAAATTAAATCAGTAAAACTGGAGATATGCAATTTGAAAGATTTAATGTAAGTATAGCACCTAAAAGCACATAGAGCCACTCACGGTTATCTGGTCGGTTGAGACCGGGTGAAAGTGAAAAGTTCAGGCTGACTGCCATGGAGCATGGGCCAGATACAGTTACCAGGTTAGTCCAGCTGAAAAATGTACTGTCTCATCCAGCATGAAGAATTCCGTTGGCAGTGAAAGAGGTCACAAGGAGATGGGAGTGCGTCATGGATGGTCATCGCTGTAGCACAAAGAGCAGGCCGGGTGTCCCGTATGGTCGCAGCAGTAGTGCGAAGATCCTGTCAAGTGCCACTGGTGGTCATTGATGGAGATTTGCATTGGCGGTCACTATGGGCTGAAAATACTGTAGCACGAAGTGCAGATCTCGCATTGTTGATCGTCACTGGTGGTTGCTGTAGCACAAAGAGTTGGGTTCACTGGAGCTTCGTGCTGGCAGTCAGTGCAGCTGGTAAAATCTTGGTGAGAATGGGTCACTTGATGGTCACAGAGAGTCCAAATCTTCAGGATTTCTTCTTTTGAGTCCAAGGAGTGCACTCTGATGGGTCCAGGACCTCGGGAGGCACCTCTAGGGGATCAGGGACTCTCTCTTTCAGAGGCCAGCAGGGTTTAGGCAGTTCCAGTTGCAGGTCTAGTTGCTGGGCCAGGCAGCAGGTAATCTGGGCAGGTGCAGGGAGGCCTCTGGAGCTTGCTATATCCCTGTAGGTCAGAACAGGAGGTCAGTCAGCTGACCCTTGAAGTCACTTAGCTTGAGATGAAGGAGCAGGTTCAGTGTTCTCAGCAGCAGGGTGTCATTCTTCTGTAGTAGCCACAGGTCCGGAGTGTACTGAAGAGTGGGTCTGAGGGTTCCATTTTATACATGATGCCCACTTTAAAGTTGGTGAACCTTCTATAGTACCCGCCTACAAAGGTGTTTAGTATTTCCTGCCTCCCTGCCTTGGTCCCATTCTGCCTTGGGGCACCATAGGTTAGTGTGAGGCCTTTGTGTGTGAGCTGAGCCAGTGCCTTTGAAGTGCGAGTGCAGTAGGTTTCAGCTCTGCCCCCCATCGAACCAGGATGACCCATCCTGCCAGCACCAGACCCTCCATTACGAAGATGTCTGGGAAGAATACACACAAGCCAACTGCCATCTACACCTATTCATGTGACCCAGGAACAGGCTGCAGGCACCAAATGGTTAGGACAAGAAAATTTGAAAAATAGGACCGTGTTCGCGTTCCTTACCCAGGCGCACAGCATTTAACTTGTTCATCAATATGAATTTACGAATTCTCAAGAAATTAATCCATGTACTCCAAACACTGTGATAACTTCCTTTATTTTCTTATAAGATGGTTAATCATACGTGAGATAGTATATCTTGAAATGCTTCTCATGCCTCAGATATGCTAATCCAAGCCTTTCTCTTGGCACGACACAAAACATACAACATCTCCAAAAGTGAATAAATGGTACCCAATGCATTTCGAGCTCTGCGTGAGCTCTTCTTCAGGGGTTTCACTGCAAATGCAAAAACATAAAACAAAAGAATGCAACTCCAAACAATTACAACATGCGATATGCCATTTTAGATGTTTAAAATCCATGCCTGATGTTATCACCAAAATTTGAGCAACGTTTTCCCTCTAACGCCGTAACACTAAGTTTACCAAATCAATGTCCTGGGGGTCCCATAATCTAAATACAACTCATAACTACTGCAGCTCTACCGTACAATTATTCAAACCCACGTCGATGTTAACCAACATAAAACGCAGCTGCAATATACAACCCTCTGTTCACATACCTTCATGAGTGCTCGCGTGTAAACTCCTGCGTTTTTTTGAATGCGGTAAATGCCTTCCTGATCTTTCTGAACTTTTTAAACCTTGTGGCGTGACCCCTCCTCCCCTCGTGCACCAATCGTGAATCAACAGCCATTTGACTCCCTCCTGATGACTACCCGCCCCACAATGCAATATTTCCAGTCGTGTTCAGTCACGAACACCATCCCCGAAACCTTACATACTGTCTGATTAAACCGATCTCGACAACTCACACCCCTGGACATTTAAATAATTGCCCCGCCCTCCCTTTGATGATGTTTAACACGCTACAAAAAATGTGGTGATTCATAAATACGAACTCCTGACTTGTACACCGGATGATACAATTTTATATGACATGAATGAAATTATACAAGGGCATGATACGCAAGACCATGAATGTAACATGGAGGCAACAATTCACGACACAGTTCCTTCAAATGCTGAAATGTGCATCTCACGTATGAAATCGTTAGTGTCCATTTTTCTCCATGTTTTACAATGCTCACGAGGGTGCAGCAAGTAGTTAGGGCAGAGCACTCATGAAGGTATGTGAACAGAGGGTTGTATATTGCAGCTGCGTTTTATGTTGGTTAACATCGACGTGGGTTTGAATAATTGTACGGTAGAGCTGCAGTAGTTATGAGTTGTATTTAGATTATGGGACCCCCAGGACATTGATTTGGTAAACTTAATGTTACGGCGTTAGAGGGAAAACGTTGCTCAAATTTTGGTGATAACATCAGGCATGGATTTTAAACATCTAAAATGGCATATCGCATGTTGTAATTGTTTGGAGTTGCATTCTTTTGATTTATGTTTTTGCATTTGCAGTGAAACCCCTGAAGAAGAGCTCACGCAGAGCTCGAAATGCATTGGGTACCATTTATTCACTTTTGGAGATGTTGTATGTTTTGTGTCGTGCCAAGAGAAAGGCTTGGATTAGCATATCTGAGGCATGAGAAGCATTTCAAGATATACTATCTCACGTATGATTAACCATCTTATAAGAAAATAAAGGAAGTTATCACAGTGTTTGGAGTACATGGATTCATTTCTTGAGAATTCAGTAAATTCATATTGATGAACAAGCTAAATGCTGTGCGCCTGGGTAAGGAACGCGAACACGGTCCTATTTTTCAAGTTAACTTCAGCGTGAAACAGGGCGGATCACGCTCCCGGGTTGCACGCCCAGCACTGCTTCAGAATGAGCATGTTCTAAACTACAAGGAAAATAAGGTGTGCACAGTAATATTCTAATAGGACAAGAAAATGCCAACTTTCTAAAAGTCCCAAAAAGATGGAATGGAATACCACCCCAAACCAGATGCACTGCATTTTTTTGTTTCGTTGCATATAACAACATTCCACAAAGTTCTTTGTTACTCATTTGTATTTATTTTTCTCCAACGTGATCCAACTTTAGTAATCTTCATAATTTTCACATGTCACAAGAGAAACGCTTATGTCTTCACTAAACTCTTAAAGTTACGGAAATGCCCATCCGGGCCTTATCCTGCACCACGACTGTGTACATAAGTTAATCCACGATCTTTGATCATATGTTACCCAATGCATTTCGGGCCCATTCTTTGGCCCTTCGTCAGACATTCATAAACAGCGTGGCTCGGGCTGACCACGTTTCCAGGTAGCACGCCATTAATGTGAGAATCTTAACATCATCGAAAGAAGGAAAAGAATAATGATGAAACAGGAGTGCACTGCGTCGTTCTTGAATGGATTAACTTTCTAAAAGTGGCATTTTCAGAATTGTGACTTTAAATTGCAATTCCTCAGACACCAAACATGACATTCCTACCTGCGTTCACACAAAATCACTCATTAAATGTATTAAAGAAACCCAATGTTATCTTTTGCGAGAGAGTATGTCTTGCAGTAGTGAAAAATGATTTTAGATATTTTTCATTAGCAGGAAATGTAAAAATTAAAAGTATATGTCAAACTTTTTTAATGCAATGCACCCTGCTCCATGGGCTGTTTAGGGATGTACGAAATTGGGTTTTTAGTTGACTGGGAAGTGAACCCTGGTCAAACAGCAACCACATTCCTTGTCAGGGTGAGGCACAAGCCAATCCTAAATTACCTGTGCTCAACTCTCTGGTAGCTTGGCACAGAGTAGTCAGGCTTAACTTAGGGACAATGTGCTAAAATATTTGTGCAACACTTCAAACAGTGATAAAGTGAAAAAAACCACACAAAAGGGATCCCTCTCCCAGTTAGAAAAATAGAGTTATTTTTTTTTTAAAGACAATAATCAGATCAGTAAAACCAGAGATATGCAATTTTAAAGAGTTCAGTGAAAATAGCAGCAAAAAGTCCAAAGCGCCAACTGTGGATATCTGGTCGTGCCGGACCAGAACAAAGTTGCAAGTTCAGTCAATTGCGATGGATTGTGGGCCAGCTACAGCGACCCAGTTAGGCGCGCAGAACATGGTACCTTTAATCCTGGCTTGCAGAGCGTTGCGGGGATTTGTGTCAAAGAGATGTTGCGCTGCTGAAACTATGCAGCAGTTCCAAGATGTATTAAGGCTGCGATGCGAGTTTCTGTGCGGTCGTTGAGGATCCCATCGACAAGGGTTTGCGATGCGAAGTCCGGCTTCAAGGATGCATCGCACAGTCAAGGCGATGCGTCGTTCCAAGGAGTTGCGAAGCTGTGATGCAGACTCCAGCATCATCATTGAAGCTGCCCTCAATGAGAGATAGAAGGGCATGTGCCAAGGATATGTCATGCAGTGGCGGTTCTGAAAAAGCTGCGGAGATGATGCAGGTCTTTGCAGCAGTTCCAATCCAAAGTGCAAATGCAAGGTTGTTGGAAGCCTGTTGTGTCCCTGAGGCTTCAGATCATGGAGGCCAGCCAACTAGCCCTTGGAGTCACTCTGGAGTTCTGGGTACATGAGATGCAGGTCCAGTTCTTCTCACCCAGGCAAGAGGGCAGCAGGCAGCAGGTGAGCACAGCATGGCAACAGTCCTTAGGAGCAGAAGTCCAGCAGAGTGACAGTCCTTTCAGCAGTGCAGCATTCCCTCTTCCTGGCAGAGTTTCCACAGGTCCAGAAGTGTACTGAAGACTTGGGGGTCGATTCCGATTCGGGCCGGAAAAAGCACCGACCGACTCGGATCCGGAAAAAATACCGACCGACACGTACCAGTGGCGCCCGACACGCCAAGTACGATGCAAGCCGCGATAAATCCGACCGACACGTCAGGAAACCAAGCCGACCGACCGAGCCGCTCGGAAAATAGCAATCCGGCCGGAAAAACACGCGAATCCAACCGACCGACACGCACCCGGAACAAATCCGACCGAATCGTACCCGCCAACTCCAACCCGCAAAGTACGATGCAAGGCGCGAAAACACGACCGAGTCGGACGGAGGACAAGCCGTCACGACCGACACGCATACAAAACCGAGCCGAAGCAACACAATACACCGCGACCGACGCGTACGCAGCATACAAAACTGCACAAACACAGCGTGAACGAAACGGAAAACACCGTACGAGACCAATGCAGGGTCCGACTCGGTCACAAGAACGTTTCCAACATACACAAACAGCACAAAGGAAAAATCAACCAAAAAAGGCCAAACAAGCAATTACCAAGCCAATAAATACTGGGGGGTGGGGACAGAGAACAAAGACACACCCACAACTCCACCTATATAAAGGACACAAATCACTACCATGAGCCTTTGCAAATGCCATTTCACTGCCAGCACCCAAGAGAAAGCAACCACACACCCACAGCTCATCCCTCACACAAGCCACACACCATCAGCACACCAACAAATACCTACCTCACATACACCCAGCAAAACACACACTCACACACCCTCACCTGCACACCAACACACACATCACTCACCATCACCACCCATCACCATGCCCCCAAGAAGAATCCCAAGTTCCTAGATTGTGAATTGGAAGTCCTGGTAGACGAGATCCTCAGGGTGGAGCCACAGCTGTTTGGCACTCTGGTCCAACAGACCCCCATGTCGCAGAAAACCAAGATGTGGGAGAGGATCATCAACAGGGTGAACGCCCAATCATCATGTCGGCGCACAAAGACGGACATCCAGAACAGGTGGTATGACGTGCGCAGGAGGGTACGGGACCTGCTGAAGATAGACTACATCAACAGCCAACAGACCGGCAGTGGCCCTCCTGCCAAGCCAATATACCTCAGGCCCTGGGAGGAGAAGGTGCGGGCCATCCTTCCGCCAGTGAGCGTATATGGACTAGAGAACATCCCAGAGCCTGGTGAGTACACAACAAATGTACACAATAAACTGCCACAAAACACACACATCACTGTCAAGGGAGAGTCAAACCATGCACACATAGCAATTACACAGCAACTAGAACAGAATCATCCCAAAATGTGTATGTCAGTCAGATAAACACAACACATGCCATCAAAAAGTCACATCCAACTGTGCCAACACATGTACAAACACAACCACAACTACAGCTAGGCAGTGGCACAAATAGAACTAACACACACATCCACACATGTAGCCACCACAACAACACCAACACACAGTGAAGACCACTCAAAGGAAGGAATTCTGTGTATGCTGGCCAAGTCAGTGTAGCCAATAGCATCATGGGAGTCGCAGTCACACATATTGCCCCCCCACAACTGTCCCATCAACACCACCCTGAACCATGCTCACATCACAGGGAGTGGAGAAGGACTCACAAGATGGCTGACACTGGCTACTGCTGTGGGGAGCACAAGGCCCTGCTGGCAACTGTGCACCAACAAACAGCAGGACACCACTGACTGACATCCTGAGAGACAACTTACACTCCCTGCAATGCAAGCACGTTCCATGGTGGGCTATCTGGCTGGCTGGGTGGGAAGGGGGACTTGCAGCACTGACTATAGTCACCAGCACCTCCCCTCACACCCCCCCAACACAAACTCCACAGTACCCACCTGGTAGAATGCAATGCCCTCCATCCTAACACAAGATCCCACAAAGCACCACCACCCTGGGTTATGTTGTGTGAAGCACAGGGACACTCTTGGGACTCTTAGCCAAACAACTGCCAGGACAACACTCCCAGCCATCCTGTCAGCACAGCCAGCCCACCCCACAGGGAAGCAGAGTCAAAAGGAAGGAAGCATGGGCATGCTGGGAAGGGGGGTGGAGGCAATAGCATGATGGGAGTCGTAGTCACAGACATTGCTCAGCCTCACAACTGGCCCATCAACACCACCCTGAACCATGCTCACATCACAGGGAGTGGAGAAGGACTCACAAGATGGCTGACACTGGCTACTGCTGTGGGAGCACAAGGCCCTGCTGCCAACTGTGCACCAACAAACAGCAGGACACCACTGACTGACATCCTGAGAGACAACTTACACTCCCTGCAATGCAAGCACGTTCCATGGTGGGCTATCTGGCTGGCTGGGTGGGAAGGGGGACTTGCAGCACTGACTATAGTCACCAGCACCTCCCCTCACACCCCCCAACACAAACTCCACAGTACCCACCTGGTAGAATGCAATGCCCTCCATCCTAACACAAGATCCCACAAAGCACCACCACCCTGGGTTATGTTGTGTGAAGCACAGGGACACTCTTGGGACTCTTAGCCAAACAACTGCCAGGACAACACTCCCAGCCATCCTGTCAGCACAGCCAGCCCACCCCACAGGGAAGCAGAGTCAAAAGGAAGGAAGCATGGGCATGCTGGGAAGGGGGGTGGAGGCAATAGCATGATGGGAGTCGTAGTCACAGACATTGCTCAGCCTCACAACTGGCCCATCAACACCACCCTGAACCATGCTCACATCACAGGGAGTGGAGAAGGACTCACAAGATGGCTGACACTGGCTACTGCTGTGGGAGCACAAGGCCCTGCTGCCAACTGTGCACCAACAAACAGCAGGACACCACTGACTGACATCCTGAGAGACAACTTACACTCCCTGCAATGCAAGCACGTTCCATGGTGGGCTATCTGGCTGGCTGGGTGGGAAGGGGGACTTGCAGCACTGACTATAGTCACCAGCACCTCCCCTCACACCCCCCAACACAAACTCCACAGTACCCACCTGGTAGAATGCAATGCCCTCCATCCTAACACAAGATCCCACAAAGCACCACCACCCTGGGTTATGTTGTGTGAAGCACAGGGACACTCTTGGGACTCTTAGCCAAACAACTGCCAGGACAACACTCCCAGCCATCCTGTCAGCACAGCCAGCCCACCCCACAGGGAAGCAGAGTCAAAAGGAAGGAAGCATGGGCATGCTGGGAAGGGGGTGGAGGCAATAGCATGATGGGAGTCGTAGTCACAGACATTGCTCAGCCTCACAACTGGCCCATCAACACCACCCTGAACCATGCTCACATCACAGGGAGTGGAGAAGGACTCACAAGATGGCTGACACTGGCTACTGCTGTGGGGAGCACAAGGCCCTGCTGCCAACTGTGCACCAACAAACAGCAGGACACCACTGACTGACATCCTGAGAGACAACTTACACTCCCTGCAATGCAAGCACGTTCCATGGTGGGCTATCTGGCTGGCTGGGTGGGAAGGGGGACTTGCAGCACTGACTATAGTCACCAGCACCTCCCCTCACACCCCCCAACACAAACTCCACAGTACCCACCTGGTAGAATGCAATGCCCTCCATCCTAACACAAGATCCCACAAAGCACCACCACCCTGGCTTATGTTGTGTGAAGCACAGGGACACTCTTGGGACTCTTAGCCAAACAACTGCCAGGACAACACTCCCAGCCATCCTGTCAGCACAGCCAGCCCACCCCACAGGGAAGCAGAGTCAAAAGGAAGGAAGCATGGGCATGCTGGGAAGGGGGGTGGAGGCAATAGCATGATGGGAGTCGTAGTCACAGACATTGCTCAGCCTCACAACTGGCCCATCAACACCACTCCTGAACCATGCTCACATCACAGGGAGTGGAGAAGGACTCACAAGATGGCTGACACTGGCTACTGCTGTGGGGAGCACAAGGCCCTGCTGCCAACTGTGCACCAACAAACAGCAGGACACCACTGACTGACATCCTGAGAGACAACTTACACTCCCTGCAATGCAAGCACGTTCCATGGTGGGCTATCTGGCTGGCTGGGTGGGAAGGGGGACTTGCAGCACTGACTATAGTCACCAGCACCTCCCCTCACACCCCCCCAACACAAACTCCACAGTACCCACCTGGTAGAATGCAATGCCCTCCATCCTAACACAAGATCCCACAAAGCACCACCACCCTGGCTTATGTTGTGTGAAGCACAGGGACACTCTTGGGACTCTTAGCCAAACAACTGCCAGGACAACACTCCCAGCCATCCTGTCAGCACAGCCAGCCCACCCCACAGGGAAGCAGAGTCAAAAGGAAGGAAGCATGGGCATGCTGGGAAGGGGGGTGGAGGCAATAGCATGATGGGAGTCGTAGTCACAGACATAGCTCACCCCCACAACTGTCCCATCAACACCACCCTGAACCATGCTCACATCACAGGGAGTGGAGAAGGACTCACAAGATGGCTGACACTGGCTACTGCTGTGGGGAGCACAAGGCCCTGCTGGCAACTGTGCACCAACAAACAGCAGGACACCACTGACTGACATCCTGAGAGACAACTTACACTCCCTGCAATGCAAGCACGTTCCATGGTGGGCTATCTGGCTGGCTGGGTGGGAAGGGGGACTTGCAGCACTGACTATAGTCACCAGCACCTCCCCTCACACCCCCCCAACACAAACTCCACAGTACCCACCTGGTAGAATGCAATGCCCTCCATCCTAACACAAGATCCCACAAAGCACCACCACCCTGGGTTATGTTGTGTGAAGCACAGGGACACTCTTGGGACTCTTAGCCAAACAACTGCCAGGACAACACTCCCAGCCATCCTGTCAGCACAGCCAGCCCACCCCACAGGGAAGCAGAGTCAAAAGGAAGGAAGCATGGGCATGCTGGGAAGGGGGTGGAGGCAATAGCATGATGGGAGTCGTAGTCACAGACATAGCTCACCCCCACAACTGTCCCATCAACACCACCCTGAACCATGCTCACATCACAGGGAGTGGAGAAGGACTCACAAGATGGCTGACACTGGCTACTGCTGTGGGGAGCACAAGGCCCTGCTGCCAACTGTGCACCAACAAACAGCAGGACACCACTGACTGACATCCTGAGAGACAACTTACACTCCCTGCAATGCAAGCACGTTCCATGGTGGGATAACTGACTGGGTGGGTGGGTGGTGGGAAGGAGGTCTGGCTGTCAACCAAACACAATCAATGCAGACCATGTTCACACCCCAGAGAATACATAGAAATGCCCAAATAATGCAGGACAATGTGCCACACCAATATCAACCCCTGACTGTGACGACTTAGGACAATACAATGTACAGGCCCGCACCCCGAGGCACAGTCACAACTGTCAGGTGTGTCAACCACTGATGCCTGCAGAAACATGACATACATTGTTTGTGTCTCCCAAAACAGGTGATGATAGGGACACAGCAGCAGACGCTGAGGAGTCCCAGTCCCAGGCTCAAGAGGATGCCGAGCTCACTGGCGTCGTACAGCCTCTGTCCTCCTCGGACGATGAAGAACAACCTGGCACATCCGGTGCAAGTCAACATGCTGCACCAGCAGGACCACCAGCTGCAGCACCAGCAGGTCCACCAGCTGCACCCCCTGCACCCACCCCTCCAACGACTGTCACCACGAATACCATCCCTGCCGACATGGACAGAATAAGGAACAACACCAGCGCAGTGACCCTGGACCAACCTGGGGCCATGGACACCACCACCACCACCAACCCCAAGGTGGACCAGGGTTATCTGTGCGTGCAACTGCACACACTGCACATGTCAGCAGGGGTGGTGGGAGGGGTGGGAGACAGAGGTCGCTGCTTGCAGACGTTGCTGGTGTGCATGAAGACCCACAACTGGTACGCATAGCTGATGCGTACCAGTCCAGCACCGGAGAGCTCAGCCAGGTAGTGGGGCTCCTCAGAGACATTAAACAGCAGCAGGCTGCCCATCATGCCCGCTTGGACTCCCACATGTCCCAAGTGGAGTCACACATGTCACGTGTGGACTCCCACATGTCACGTGTGGACTCCCACATGACCCGCGTGGAGTCCAAGTGGGATGTACTACATGAGATGACGGCGGTGCACAGGGACATTTTACAATGCCTCCGCCAGATGAACAGCAACCAGTCCACACCTCCCTGTGTGCCAACAACATCTGGTACCGAACAAACTGCAACTGCCACAGGGAGGGAGGAGGACTCTGGCGGAGAGTCCCCTGCACCGCAGCAGCCTGCACTTGAGGGCCCCCCCAAGAAGAGGGGTCGTCCGAGGAGGGGAAAGTGAGAGGCTGATGGCCAAGCGCAACTCCCAGGAAGCCTGAACCTGTTCTGGATTTTCGCCTTTGTGCACAGACTGTTCACCCTGTTGATGGCAACACTACTCCCACACATTGCATGGGGAGTATAAGTTGGAACAATGTGTCAGACAACAGTGGCCCCGATACTGGGGATCCTGTCTACCTGGACTTTCTATTCATCTAGGAACTTGGGATTGCAAGATTCATGTACAGCACAATCCATCCTATGCACTATTATCACAATAGCTTTATATAACAAAGGGAGGGAGTGAAGAGGTAGTGTCTCACACGGACACTGTGGCGGATATATCCTCCTCTGATGCTAAGTCAATAAATCAAATGAATCCACCACATGGGACTAGAAATAAACAGGAAAGTGTGTTGAGTCATCCAAATGTGGATGCACACAGCGCTTGCTTAAATACCCTCACACACCAAAAGGACCCTTGGTGTCATGCTTCATCATTGGTCTTCCCGTCCCGCTGCGGGACGGGCGTGCTACGACCTACAGGCTACGCGGGAGCACTAATATTAATTATACTATGTGTAGTGATGGGGTAGTGAGAGGGAGGGTCGAGAAAGGATATGGGTAGGTGATTTAAAGGACCTGGCCTCATGGACTTAAGAAGAACTTTAATAGGTCATTGAGGCTGGACCTGTTAAAAAGTGATGCGGAGAGATCCTGCCAATAATGTGCGGATGCTCCTAAGAGAGTCAACATGTTTCGAAGCAAAGCTTCTTCATCAGGACTAAGAAGATCCCTCAATATCCACTATGTTGATTGTTCCCAAATGGGTGTGCTATATATACAAAGTGATGAAAAATATAATAAAGAGCGTAAATTATGCACTCTATACGATACCTAATAGTATCATGTAAATGTCAATTATGTAATGTAGGAGTTAATACTCCTTAAGCCTCTTGTAACGGGTGGGGGAGAGAGTCGCCAAACGTAGTTGTAAAGGTCAACCCAGTCTCGCCTTGAAATAACACCAATAACGGAGCCGCGGGTTGGTGTTATTTCAAGGCGAGACTGGCTGACCTTACAACTACGTTTGGCGACTCTCTCCCCACCAGTTACTAAGAGGCTTAAGGAGTATTAACTCCTACATTACATAATTGACATTTACATGATACTATTAGGTATCGTATAGAGTGCATAATTTACGCCTTTATTATATTTTTCATCACTTTTGTATATATAGCACACCCATTTGGGAACAATCAACATAGTGGATATTGAGGGATCTTCTTAGTCCTGATGAAGAAGCTTTGCTTCGAAACATGTTGACTCTTTAGGAGCATCCGCACATTATTGGCAGGATCTCTCGCATCACTTTTTAACAGGTCCAGCCTCAATGACCTATTAAAGTTCTTCTTAAGTCCATGAGGCAAGGTCCTTTAAATCACCTACCCATATCCTTTCCGACCCCTCCTCTCACTACCCCATCACTACACATAGTATAATTAATATTAGTGCTCCAGCGTAGCCGTAGAGTCATAGCACGCCCGTCCCGCAGCGGACGGGAAGACCCCAATGATGAAGCATGACACCAAGGGTCCTTTTGGTGTGTGAGGGCTATTATCACAATAAACACACTAATACACCATACTTGCCTCTGTCGTGATTCCAACGTGGGTGCTGTTATGGGGATGATGAACTGCAAAATTACACAGTGTATGCGAACTGCAACAGCAAGGACAACACAGGCATGTGAGTACAGGCAACGTGACACATATGAGGGAGACACACCACCAGGGCTACACAACACATACACACCTAGGCCATCTGACTCATTGCCTACACTGATGTTGCCAGGGAAGACGGTGCAATGCACAGACACCACACCCATTCCCAGTTGTAGTCAAGTAGCCCACAGGTGCAGTAAGCAAATGGCAGTCAAATGTGTGACCACAGACAACGCACATCACTAAGTGAAGCACAGGTTTATTACACAGTAGCAACATGCCGTAACCACTACAGATGCAAGGTAACCCCACCTGGTAGCGGGCACACAGTCAACAACTGTAGACAGAAGGAAGTCCATGGGTGTGGCGCACATCACCTGTAGGGACACAACAGCTACCAGCCTGGATGTGCAATCACGTCGTCGGTGGACACAGTTGACCAAACGAATCTGAAAGTACCCTGTGAAGGACAGAAATGACACACAGTCAAAAGCAATGCAGTACAGGACAGAACAGCAAAACTCATGCACAATACATGTTACAAGATACCCACCCAGAACCAAGTTAGCATGTCAACACTGTTGGGGAGTACAGCCCACCTGTCACCACACATCGCAACACACATCCTGTCAAGTAGCCCATGGACACACTCCAACAGCACCAGAGCACCACCCACACATCATGCCAACTCACATCATTCACATGACACCTCAGGATACTCACATTCAGCTAAAGAAGTTGGTGATGAGCTGTGTGCGGACATCACCATCACCATCATCATCATCATCGTCACTGGCATCGTGGTCCAGGCCAGGATCCTCCACAGGTGGCGGATGTTGGTCATCGTCATCCTGGATGAGAGGCAACTCCTTCCGCACTGCCAGGTTGTGGAGCATGCAGCAGACGATGATAATCTTGCACACTTTCGCAGGGGCATATGGGAGGGACCCTCCGGTCTTGTCCAGGCAGCGGAAGCGGCTCTTCAGGAGACCAAAGGTCCGCTCAATCACTCTCCTGGTCCGACCATGTGCCTCATTGTAGCGCATCTGGGCAGGTGTCACAGGGTTCCTGAGGGGTGTCAGCAACCACGGCATGTTGGGGTATCCCGAGTCACCTACGGACAGACAAGTGCACATCAGCTGACTTGGAAAAGTGGGCGGAATACTACAGATCAGATCACACACAATGGCACAAAGTCAGTACACACCGACAAGCCAGGCACGCTGGTTCTGCATCTGTGCCATCAACCTGGGGATGCGACTACTCCTCATCACAAAGGCATCGTGTGCTGAACCAGGGAAACGGGCACACACGTGTGTGATGGTCATGTCTGCAAGACACACCACCAGTGCATTGACCGAGTGGTAGTGCTTGCGGTTCCTGTAGGCCTGCTCCTGGGCCTGTGGTGGTACCAAAGCCACATGTGTCCCATCAATGGAGCCAATGACATGCGGCATCCTCCCCAGGGCATAAAAGTCACTCTTCACGTCAGTGAGTCGTCGCAGTCTAGGGAAATAGATGTACCGGTTCAGGAAGAGCAACATTGCCGCCAAAACATCGCGGAGCACACGGCTGAACATGGTCTGTGACATCCCACCAGCAGACGCCACAGTATGTTGGAAGGTACCGGTGGCAAAGAAGTGTAGGGCTGCCATCACCTTCACCTTGGGGGTCAGCGCTGTAGGATACGGCCGGCCAGGCTGCAAATGTGGGGACAACTGCACTGCCAAATCCTCAATCAGCTGCCTGGTGAAGCGGTACCGTCGGATGCTGTCCCGTTCCACCATCGTTGCCAGGTCTGGGAATGGCCGATGGACAGCAGGAGCCCTGCAGTGCAGAGGAGAAGTAAGCAAGATCGTCAGTCACCCCACATATGCGGCATTGAACACACTCAAGATCCCAACATACATCATCATGAGGCACAACTACATGAAGTGTGCAGTACCGGAACGACATTTATGGTACATACATGGCCAACATCTGTCAACACGGTCCTACAGGTGGCATCAATTTGTCCCTGTTTGGCCCATTGGATATCATGATGCTGTGTCACAGTCACCCCCCAGTGACATGTGAGGACAGATGTGCCCCAGGCACCACAGCTCAACGACAGGCACATTCCCAGGGACCCTGTAATGCCACATGGACACTGGCATCACCTGGAGTATCATGTGTACACCACAACAAAACAAACATGACCCCCACAGGTAGTGGCCACACTTGCCATGGCAGGAGAGCCATGGACGTCTGTGACACACACGCACAACATCAGAGTCCATGCACACACAACGTGGATGTGGAGACTGTCTCCCATTGTGCACATGAAATCAGAGACATTGTAAACACTACATGCACAAAGACTGTGGAGGGCCATCACTATTGTGCCACTGGGACACCCTGGCTCAAACATACCGTCCCACATGGGACTCACGGGGTATGTGACATGACATACACAAACACCACTGTGAAATGTGACCATGGCACATGCACAGATATGAACAGTTGCACATCACAGTGGTCACGTACACGTAACACCCATGATCCTGTCCCCATGAACACGTGCACAGCCTGGGGGTGGCTGCCCACAGGTGACACCCACAGGACAACATGTACACCAACATACACACAATAGGAAATGCAGCCTTACATGCCTTATGATAAGGTTTGGACAGGCTGTCGTGATGTAGGTGTGCCCCTCACTCCCTGGGAGCTATCTGTGGCTGGCATATGTCCATCTGAGACAGGCATGCTGACATATGCCAGTCACATGTACAGTGATGCGTTGTACTGCAATGGACCAATCGGTGCCTCCGGCCGGCCCATTGCATTCAATGTGTGCGGGTACGCGTTGTACCCCTGTGCGCGTTGAACAGCAATGGACCGATCGGTGCCTCCGGCCGGCCCATTGCATTCAATGTGTGCGGGTACGCGTTGTACCCCTGTGCGCGTTGAACAGCAATGGACCGATCGGTGCCTCCGGCCGGCCCATTGCATTCAATGTGTGCGGGTACGCGTTGTACCCCTGTGCGCGTTGAACAGCAATGGACCGATCGGTGCCTCCGGCCGGCCCATTGCATTCAATGTGTGCGGGTACGCGTTGTACCCCTGTGCGCGTTGAACTGCAATGGACCGATCGGTGCCTCCGGCCGGCCCATTGCATTCAATGTGTCGGTGCACGCGTTGTACCCCTGTGCGCGTTGAACAGCAATGGACCGATCGGTGCCTCCGGCCGGCCCATTGCATTCAATGTGTGCGGGTACGCGTTGTACCCCTGTGCGCGTTGAACAGCAATGGACCGATCGGTGCCTCCGGCCGGCCCATTGCATTCAATGTGTGCGGGTACGCGTTGTACCCCTGTGCGCGTTGAACAGCAATGGACCGATCGGTGCCTCCGGCCGGCCCATTGCATTCAATGTGTGCGGGTACGCGTTGTACCCCTGTGCGCGTTGTACTGCAATGGACCGATCGGTGCCTCCGGCCGCCCATTGCATTCAATGTGTGCGGGTACGCGTTGTACCCCTGTGCGCGTTGAACAGCAATGGACCGATCGGTGCCTCCGGCCGGCCCATTGCATTCAATGTGTGCGGGTACGCGTTGTACCCCTGTGCGCGTTGAACAGCAATGGACCGATCGGTGCCTCCGGCCGGCCCATTGCATTCAATGTGTGCGGGTACGCGTTGTACCCCTGTGCGCGTTGAACAGCAATGGACCGATCGGTGCCTCCGGCCGGCCCATTGCATTCAATGTGTGCGGGTACGCGTTGTACCCCTGTGCGCGTTGAACAGCAATGGACCGATCGGTGCCTCCGGCCGGCCCATTGCATTCAATGTGTGCGGGTACGCGTTGTACCCCTGTGCGCGTTGAACAGCAATGGACCGATCGGTGCCTCCGGCCGGCCCATTGCATTCAATGTGTGCGGGTACGCGTTGTACCCCTGTGCGCGTTGTACTGCAATGGACCGATCGGTGCCTCCGGCCGGCCCATTGCATTCAATGTGTGCGGGTACGCGTTGTACCCCTGTGCGCGTTGAACAGCAATGGACCGATCGGTGCCTCCGGCCGGCCCATTGCATTCAATGTGTGCGGGTACGCGTTGTACCCCTGTGCGCGTTGAACAGCAATGGACCGATCGGTGCCTCCGGCCGGCCCATTGCATTCAATGTGTGCGGGTACGCGTTGTACCCCTGTGCGCGTTGTACTGCAATGGACCGATCGGTGCCTCCGGCCGGCCCATTGCATTCAATGTGTGCGGGTACGCGTTGTACCCCTGTGCGCGTTGAACAGCAATGGACCGATCGGTGCCTCCGGCCGGCCCATTGCATTCAATGTGTGCGGGTACGCGTTGTACCCCTGTGCGCGTTGAACAGCAATGGACCGATCGGTGCCTCCGGCCGGCCCATTGCATTCAATGTGTGCGGGTACGCGTTGTACCCCTGTGCGCGTTGAACAGCAATGGACCGATCGGTGCCTCCGGCCGGCCCATTGCATTCAATGTGCGCGGTACGCGTTGTACCCCTGTGCGCGTTGAACAGCAATGGACCGATCGGTGCCTCCGGCCGGCCCATTGCATTCAATGTGTGCGGGTACGCGTTGTACCCCTGTGCGCGTTGAACAGCAATGGACCGATCGGTGCGCACCCATTGACAATGGGCTTGCCTGGCAACGGACGCGTTTTTGAATATTCGAACGAGTCGGTTGCTGGAAAATCAGTTGGTCACCCACAACAATGTTGCAAAATCATGTATGTCATGAAGTTGAAGATTTGAAGGATGCTGTGGGCGTGTTTTGGTGCTGCTATTCCATGGATTGGCCAGATTCAGAAGATGCAAACGACTTGGACCTATCACTTTGGACACAAGGGACAGTATCTGCCTCTCCAGCACATATATATTGCTGCATGTTCCCCTGAGAGCCCACTTGCCTGCACTACATGCTCCAGGACGACATCTGCCACTGCACTGCTGCTGTCTCTGCCCCTCTGGACCCTGCAATGGCACGTACTGTGGAGAGAGCCCCAGCCTTCAGCCTTGAAGAGAACCAGGCCCTGCTGGACAGCCTACTTCCACAGTACAGCAAGCTGTATGGGACACCAGGGGAGCAGGTGAGTGTTCTGTGCACTGCCTTTCTGAATGTGCATTTTGTCTGACTAGCAAGGCTGAGAGTCAGCACACCACTGGCTAGCAGGCTCACTGAGTAGTTGTCACCCCCCATAGTGTGTAGTGACTTGCACTGGACAGGTATGGTGCAGTGACAGTGCTTCTGAACAGGGTTTTACTCCCCATGCTATGATACCATGTAGTGACTTCTGGAAAACTGTCCATGGGCAGCCGTGCACTGCCTGGGTACACCATGTGCCCCTGTGATTGCGACATGTATATGCAACTGTGTCATGCACGGATATGTTGCATGTGTAGTAATGTCCTTATCACTTTGTCATCCTGACAGGCTTCTGCCCATCGGAAGCATGAGATCTGGAAGGACATCGTCCGGGCTGTCCGGTCCGTGGGGGTCTACAAGCGCCGGATCCGCAACTGCCAAAAGAGGTGGCAGGACCTTCGGGGCTGGACCCGGAGGATTGCACGGGTCCAGCTGAAGCTGTCGCCTCCTCGCAGGAGGGGCGGAACACGGACCCTGACCCCCACATGCTCAGGATCCTGGCGGTGGTCTTTCCAGACCTGGATGGGCAGCTGAAGGCCAGAGAGCAGCAAGGAGGGGGTGAGTCAAAGACTGCACTGTGTACTCTGTCTAACATGTTATGTGCCCTCCTCGGGCCAGGTTGAACTGCCACAGTACAGCAGTCATGTTGTCCAGGAGCCATGTCCCTCTATTGTGCACTGCCCACTCCTCATCTGATACCCAGGTGTGGCCCTTACATGCAGGGAATTCTGTCACTTAGGACTGTGTCCTTGCAGTTTGCTTGACTCAAGGTGGGAGACAGCATCTGTTTCCCTGACTCTGTGGTGGGCATCATGGGTGGGTCCATTGCTTACACAATGCCTGTATTCTGACATGTATTCAGCGTGTTACTTTGATCTGTGGTCCAATTGCTGAGCTGATCCACCACATGTGGCTGGGGTACCTGGCACACACCCATGCTGCGGGTGGGAACAATGTTTGGGCCCCAGGAGTATGTATATGACGTGTGTCACACATACTTAGCCAGCTGCCTACAGTCCAGGGCTCATCCCTCATTCATGTGGGGCTGGACAGTCATGCCTACTCCAGGCCATACAATACACTCTGTACTCCCACTCCCGTGTATCAGAGGACACATTGTGCACAGTGATTTGCCCCTCAGGTGTCTGCCTCTGTGTCAGTGTGCTGTGGATTAGTCGCCAGGACTGCTGTGGAGTTTCTTGGTAGGGGCTCAGCATGCCACTGGAGATGTGACCATAGGAGACGATACTTGTGTGACACATAGGTGTCTGATCAGCTGCCCATGCAGACTGGGGCATGTAAATGTGAAGTTCAGGCAGCTGTTCCCCATGCACAGCAGAGTGTGAGGGGCTCAGGTTCAGAGGGTAGTGTCACAGGTCTCCCATATGTCCAATAGGTATGACCTGGACAGATGAGGGTTAAGAGGATGTGTTGTGGGGGGATGTACATGTGCACTTGTGCAGCTCCAGGACTTGCATTCCCCATGACCTACTATTGTGACACAGTGCAGAGTGTTGTTGTCTGGCTGCAAAGTCATACATCACTGAGACAGTGATGTATGACTTTGCAGTCATGCCTCCGCCATGGCATGTGTCTACTGATTGGTGATCCTGCAGGGGAGTGACATGTGCTACATGCACACCATAGTGGCGCTGGCTATCAGGACATGGGTGCATCATGGTGTCTGTCGCTGGTATGCATCACATGCATTTCCTATTTGACTCTGGGCATCCCTTACATCCGTAAACCTGTACTGACTCAGTGGCAAGAGCTGTGATGTGTCCACACCGTGTCCTCTGCACTGTCCAACTACTGTGTACTTGGTGCATGTGTCAACACTGGGGTGTTGCAATCCAACAGACACCAGACAGATGGGTGCAAGGCCATGTGGGATGTGAGTGCCATGCTTGGCATCAGACTGACAATTGACTTCTCCTGTTCAATTAGTGCACTTTTAGCAATGTACAACTAATGATGCCAGGGCTTGCTCTGTGATGTGCTGTGCTCACAGTGGTGTGTGCGTTATGTGCAGGTGACTGATGTCTGTCTGTTTCCCCATTGTTTGCAGATACATCCACGGCCACGGAAGGGGACAGCTCCACGGACCAGGAGGAGCCGGAGAGCCAGACTGGGTCAGCAGCCGAGGAGTGGTCGGAGGGACCCAGTGGCACGGAGGGCGAGGGGAGCCACACCGAGGAGTCCTCAGCAGCATCCACCTCAGCTGAGGACCAGAGCAACTCGGAGGATGACTCCCTTGTGGAGGCGGGTGTCAGCAGCCACCACACCCCAGCTAGTGTTGCTGTCCCCGCCACCACCAGCACCACCACCGCCCTCCCATCGGCTCCCATTCCCCAGGTCCGTGGAGGCTCCCATGTCCGGGAGCGTGTCTCCTTTGGGCCAGGCACCGCACCCCTGCCCCTGTGTCCCCTGCTGCCCTGAGTGAGGAGTCTGTGTACCTCCTTCGCCAGCTCCATGTAGGGCAGACAGCCATGCTGAGTGTCCTCCATGCGCACACCGCGCTGTTGACTCAGCTGGTGTCGTTCATGGAGGGCATCTCATCGGGCATGTCTGACCTACAGAGGGGCAATAGGTCCATGGACTCCTCCCTGACGGCAGCAGTGTCCCTCCTCAAACGGTCCCTCACCCCTCCTGCCTCTGCTCCATCCACACTCCCCAGCACCTTACCCATCCCAGGCACACACACACTGGCACACACCAGCACACACACATCCAGCACACTGACACACACGCCAATGACAAAACGCACACGCAAGCACATTCAGGGGACTGAAGCCAGACTCACAGGGGATGGGGCCCTGGAACACACACACGCATCCACATGCACTGCGCAGTCCTCAGTTCCCTCTCCCTCCAAAGCACCCTCCCTTGCCTCACCTGCAACCCCAAAGTCACAGCAGCTCTTCCTCTGTGACCTCGGCCTCTTCCCCACCGATGAAGCTGCTCCAGCATCCCGGGGGAAGAGGAAGCCCACCCACACGGAGCAGAGTGCCCCTCGCCCCCGGACACCCTCCCCCAGGCGCAGACGGACTGAGGCCCCCACCCGCAAGTCCCCCGGAGTGCTAAGAGCAAGACCCCGCCACCGCCCTGCAGCTCAGGCACAAGGTCTCCGTCCTCCATCCCTCAGGCCCCCACTGCACAGGTTCCCCCACCACACCCTGCCCCAGGTTCCCCCACCCACAGATATACCATCCCCAAGATGCTCCGGCCTTCTCCCCTGCCACTTGCTCTCCCAGCACCACACCCCCGCTGCGCTTGTCTGTGCCACTGATGTGGTGAGGGTGTCCCCCCTCTGTCCAACCCACCTTGCCTGTTCCCCATTCTCCTCCCCTGGAGGTAGGCACTGCAGTGGAGTCCACTACCGCCCTGTCTGACTTGGGCACTGCAGTGGCGGACCTGTCCACCCCATCTGCAGGGTCCACTGCAGTTGTGCCGGCACCCACGACATCTGTGTCATGCCCCCAGTTGTGCCGGCACACACCATGTCAGACACCTCCACTGCAGTTGTCAGTGGCTCTCCAGCACCCACCACCCCTTCCCTGACTCCCCTGGTGAGCCCTGATCCTGTCCCTGCGGTGCCTGGCCTGCCCCCCGGTTGCCCCTCCTAGTGGATTGTCCCTGGTTTTGTGCAGGCATGCGTAGGGTGACATCTGCCAGTGTCACCCTGTTTGAACTTTGACAATGGACTGGCCATTGGCCTTTGCTCTTTTTCAGGACTTCGTTTGGCCTCAACACATATGCTGAATAAAGCAACTTTCTTTTCTCTAGTGCTCATGCTTCAGATGTACATGTTGTTGGTGCAGCTAACCATGCCCTTGCTGCAGTGATGGTGATATCTGGTCTCATGATTATGAAGTGTTACTGTGCAGGAACCCATGTGGTCCAGGGGGAATGTGTCCTATCATGTGGTGTATCCATGTCATCAATAGCAGCATCTGAGGGTGTCATGTGTTCAGTATTTGGCAATGGGTTTCCTACTTACATTGGCAATTTCACATCTGTGGCTTCCACCCCTGCACATCTGTTGTGCCTGCCATCGTTGCATTTGTCTACTTCCCTGACCGTGTTGCCATCTCCAGTGGACATGCAGGTTTGGGCATCAATGGGGAGGGACTCATCCGTGTAGTCAGTGCAACATTGCTATACAAGTGTGTTGGATCTGTGCTGATGATTCCGTTGGCACATCCATGACCAGGCTGATGTGATGGGAGCCCTCATTTGGTGCTAATTGTTGATTGTGTGACCAAGTGCTCAGCTGACATGATGGGGCCCTACTGAGGCAACATATGGCACAGCTTTCCTCACACAGGAGTGGAGTCCCCTCATGGCAGTGTGTACACGTGTGACATTGCCTGCGCCCAAGGTGTGTGTTGTATGTGCATGTCTGTGTGTTCACTTCCATTCATCTGCGCATGCTGTGATCCCTAGTGTTGTACCTGTTTGTGATGCTTGCTGACTTGAGCTATGTTCCCCCAAAGTCTTCTCCCTGTGTTCTCTGTGATGTGGGTGCATGGCACATTACTGGTCATCAGGGTGTCACCCATAGGTGTGTTTGCTGTCAGGGCAGAGTTTGTGTGCTGACGCAGATGGGTCACAGTCAGGTTTCCCTTTGGCACTTGTTGTTTGCCCCTGTCATGTGATTTCCAGTTTGTGTTATCTTTCAGTGATTGTGACACGTTGTGTGTGTGACTGCTGGCACTCCTTAGGGTCCGGGCTGCAATGTTGGTTGTTGTCTATGTGTGTTCTTTGTGGGTGACCTTGGCTTCTTCATTGGTGTGTGACTGTGGCTGGGATCCCATTGGTCGGTGTGGTATTGCCGTCATGTCCATGTACAGCGTAGTGTGCAGTGTGTCAGACATTCAGGAGTCTTGTTGAGTGTCCATGTGTGATGTGTTTCTACACCTTGGTTCCCACCCACCACCCTGGAATAGTAATGGGTGCATGTGCAATGTCACCAGTGCATGTGTACTTCACTGCTGCACATTGTTGGAGGTCGAGGGGTGTGGTGTTGAGTGTGTGCAGATGAGAGTTGTTGCCCGGCTAGTCCCCTGCCTCCATGTTGGCCTTGGCTTACTGGCCATGCTGATTGATTTGTGCTTGTGTAGGTGTGATGGTAGTTAGTTGCTCAGGACACCTGACTGTGGTTCACAGTGTGAACGACATTTAGCTTTGTCATCACAGTGGTATTTTTCTTCAGCCCAGGGTCACCACATTGTGGGGGCCCTGGGGGTGGTGCTGTGGTGTGTCTGTGACTTGCTGTGTCAGTTGTTGTTCCTACGTGCCTGTGTGACATGTGTGTTTTGTGCTCCCTCTCACCTGTCAATGCCTGCTTGCCCACATAGGGGATTTGGATCCATGAGTTACCTTAGTGTGGCAGTGTATGCACATCTGTATGATTGGTATTCAGCTCTCCTCATGTGTTGTGTTGTTGCCTGGGGACAATGGCACCCCCACCCCTCACCTGCTGTGTATGATGACAGTGTTGGTCTGCCTGTTTGTGTTTGTGCATCTGCACCACTGCATTGGCATATCTTGGGTGTGCCATTGGCTGTATGTTGTTTGGTGTGTTTCCCCTGCTGTCCCTGGGACTCCTAGGTCATCGGTCAGCACAGTGATCATGGTTTGTGTGTCCCATTGCTGCCATGGTATGGTATCTGTTCACCTCACATCTGCTGTCTCCACAGGGTATCTGCATTTGTGTGCCCATTGGTGCAAATATGTGGTTCTGCATTCTGATGGTCACTTCTGTCATTGTGTCATTGATGACTGTTGACGGTCTCAGCCACCATGGGTGTTGTTTGTCTGCACATGGCCAAAGGAATGTTTCATTTGCACTGCAGTATTTGGCTCCCCAATTTATGTTGCAATGGGACACATACACTACTTTGCCACAGATGAGTTTTTGGTTCTGTGACCAGGAATGATCCATGCAGTTTGGCAGTTGCAGCTCTTTCTTTGTCAACAATTACCTTTTGGTCACTGTGATGATGAGGGTGTAGACCCCATTGCCACAATGGTCAAAATGTGCTTCAGCTATGGACCCCACACTTGCCTTTTGGTCACTGTGATGATGGGGGTTTAGACCCCATTGCCACAATGGTCAAACTGTGCTTCAGCTATGGACCCCACACTTACCTTTTGGTCACTGTGATGATGGGGGTTTAGACCCCATTGCCACAATGGTCAAAATGTGCTTCAGCTATGGACCCCACACTTGCCTTTTGGTTACTGTGATGATGGGGGTTTAGACCCCATTGCCACAATGGTCAAAATGTGCTTCAGCTATGGACCCCACACTTGCCTTTTGGTCACTGTGATGATGGGGGTTTAGGCCCCATTGCCACAATGGTCATGGGCTGCTTGCATTGTGGGTGCCACACACATATATGTGTGGCACATGTGCTAGGGGGTCACATTGTATGTTCAATGTCATGTTCGGTGTTGTAGGCATTTGACACAGCCTGCTCACACGCTTGTCATGGTGGTGGGGGGATGTCTTAATCTTGCATTCCCTAGGTTGTGGTGTGCTTGTTGTGTCATGCATTGTCCATCCTATGAGTGGGGGTGGTAGTAGTGGTAGGCATCCAGCCCCCTGGCTAAGGGTGGTAGTAGTGGTGGGCATCCTGCCCCCCTGGGTGGGGGTGGTAGTAGTGGTAGGCATCCTGCCCCCTGGGTGGGGGTGGTAGTAGTGGTAGGCATCCAGCCCCCCTGGCTAAGGGTGGTGGTAGGCATCCAGCCCGCCCTGGGTGAGGGTGGTAGTAGTGGTAGGCATCCAGCCCCCTGGCTAAGGGTGGTAGTGGTGGTGGGCATCTGGCACCCCCTGGCTAAGGGTGGTAGTAGTGGTGGGCATCCTGCCCCCCTGGGTGAGGGTGGTAGTAGTGGTAGGCATCCTGCCCCCCTGGTTGAGGGTGGTAGTAGTGGTAGGCATCCAGCCCCCTGGCTAAGGGTGGTAGTAGTGGTGGGCATCCTGCCCCCCTGGGTGAGGGTGGTAGTAGTGGTAGGCATCCTGCCCCCTGGGTGAGGGTGGTAGTAGTGGTAGGCATCCAGCCCCCCTGGCTAAGGGTGGTGTAGTGGTAGGCATCCAGCCCCCCTGGCTAAGGGTGGTAGTGGTAGGCATCCAGCCCCCTGGCTAAGGGTGGTAGTAGTGGTGGGCATCCTGCCCCCTGGCTAAGGGTGGTAGTAGTGGTGGGCATCCTGCCCCCCTGGGTGAGGGTGGTAGTAGTGGTGGGCATCCTGCCCCCTGGGTGAGGGTGGTAGTAGTGGTAGGCATCCTGCCCCCTGGGTGGGGGTGGTAGTAGTGGTAGGCATCCAGCCCCCCTGGCTAAGGGTGGTGGTGGTAGGCATCCAGCCCCCCTGGCTAAGGGTGGTAGTAGTGGTGGGCATCCTGCCCCCTGGCTAAGGGTGGTAGTGGTGGGCATCTGGCACCCCCTGGCTAAGGGTGGTAGTAGTGGTGGGCATCCTGCCCCCTGGGTGAGGGTGGTAGTAGTGGTAGGCATCCTGCCCCCTGGTTGAGGGTGGTAGTAGTGGTAGGCATCCAGCCCCCTGGCTAAGGGTGGTGGTAGGCATCCAGCCCCCCTGGCTAAGGGTGGTAGTAGTGGTGGGCATCCTGCCCCCCTGGGTGAGGGTGGTAGTAGTGGTAGGCATCCTGCCCCCTGGTTGAGGGTGGTAGTAGTGGTAGGCATCCAGCCCCCTGGCTAAGGGGTGGTGGTAGGCATCCAGCCCCCCTGGCTAAGGGTGGTAGTAGTGGTGGGCATCCTGCCCCCTGGCTAAGGGTGGTAGTAGTGGTGGGCATCCTGCCCCCTGGGTGAGGGTGGTAGTAGTGGTGGGCATCCTGCCCCCCTGGGTGAGGGTGGTAGTAGTGGTAGGCATCCTGCCCCCTGGGTGGGGGTGGTAGTAGTGGTAGGCATCCAGCCCCCTGGCTAAGGGTGGTGGTAGGCATCCAGCCCCCTGGCTAAGGGTGGTAGTAGTGGTGGGCATCCTGCCCCCTGGCTAAGGGTGGTAGTGGTGGGCATCTGGCACCCCCTGGCTAAGGGTGGTAGTAGTGGTGGGCATCCTGCCCCCCTGGGTGAGGGTGGTAGTAGTGGTAGGCATCCTGCCCCCTGGTTGAGGGTGGTAGTAGTGGTAGGCATCCAGCCCCCCTGGCTAAGGGTGGTGGTAGGCATCCAGCCCCCCTGGCTAAGGGTGGTAGTAGTGGTGGGCATCCTGCCCCCCTGGGTGAGGGTGGTAGTAGTGGTAGGCATCCTGCCCCCTGGTTGAGGGTGGTAGTAGTGGTAGGCATCCAGCCCCCTGGCTAAGGGTGGTAGTAGTGGTGGGCATCCTGCCCCCTGGGTGAGGGTGGTAGTAGTGGTAGGCATCCTGCCCCCTGGGTGGGGTGGTAGTAGTGGTAGGCATCCAGCCCCCTGGCTAAGGGTGGTAGTAGTGGTGGGCATCCTGCCCCCTGGCTAAGGGTGGTAGTGGTGGGCATCTGGCACCCCCTGGCTAAGGGTGGTAGTAGTGGTGGGCATCCTGCCCCCCTGGGTGAGGGTGGTAGTAGTGGTAGGCATCCTGCCCCCTGGTTGAGGGTGGTAGTAGTGGTAGGCATCCAGCCCCCCTGGCTAAGGGTGGTGGTAGGCATCCAGCCCCCCTGGCTAAGGGTGGTAGTAGTGGTGGGCATCCTGCCCCCTGGGTGAGGGTGGTAGTAGTGGTAGGCATCCTGCCCCCTGGTTGAGGGTGGTAGTAGTGGTAGGCATCCAGCCCCCTGGCTAAGGGTGGTAGTAGTGGTGGGCATCCTGCCCCCTGGGTTAGGGTGGTAGTAGTGGTAGGCATCCTGCCCCCTGGGTGGGGGTGGTAGTAGTGGTAGGCATCCAGCCCCCCTGGCTAAGGGTGGTGGTAGGCATCCAGCCCCCCTGGCTAAGGGTGGTAGTAGTGGTGGGCATCCTGCCCCCTGGCTAAGGGTGGTAGTGGTGGGCATCTGGCACCCCTGGCTAAGGGTGGTAGTAGTGGTGGGCATCCTGCCCCCCTGGGTGAGGGTGGTAGTAGTGGTAGGCATCCTGCCCCCTGGTTGAGGGTGGTAGTAGTGGTAGGCATCCAGCCCCCCTGGCTAAGGGTGGTGGTAGGCATCCAGCCCCCTGGCTAAGGGTGGTAGTAGTGGTGGGCATCCTGCCCCCCTGGGTGAGGGTGGTAGTAGTGGTAGGCATCCTGCCCCCCTGGTTGAGGGTGGTAGTAGTGGTAGGCATCCAGCCCCCCTGGCTAAGGGTGGTAGTAGTGGTGGGCATCCTGCCCCCCTGGGTGAGGGTGGTAGTAGTGGTAGGCATCCTGCCCCCTGGGTGGGGTGGTAGTAGTGGTAGGCATCCAGCCCCCCTGGCTAAGGGTGGTGGTAGGCATCCAGCCCCCTGGCTAAGGGTGGTAGTAGTGGTGGGCATCCTGCCCCCTGGCTAAGGGTGGTAGTGGTGGGCATCTGGCACCCCCTGGCTAAGGGTGGTAGTAGTGGTGGGCATCCTGCCCCCTGGGTGAGGGTGGTAGTAGTGGTAGGCATCCTGCCCCCCTGGTTGAGGGTGGTAGTAGTGGTAGGCATCCAGCCCCCCTGGCTAAGGGTGGTGGTAGGCATCCAGCCCCCCTGGCTAAGGGTGGTAGTAGTGGTGGGCATCCTGCCCCCTGGGTGAGGGTGGTAGTAGTGGTAGGCATCCTGCCCCCTGGTTGAGGGTGGTAGTAGTGGTAGGCATCCAGCCCCCTGGCTAAGGGTGGTAGTAGTGGTAGGCATCCAGCCCCCTGGCTAAGGGTGGTAGTAGTGGTGGGCATCCTGCCCCCTGGGTGAGGGTGGTAGTAGTGGTGGGCATCCTGCCCCCCTGGGTGAGGGTGGTAGTAGTGGTAGGCATCCTGCCCCCTGGGTGGGGTGGTAGTAGTGGTAGGCATCCAGCCCCCTGGCTAAGGGTGGTGGTAGGCATCCAGCCCCCCTGGCTAAGGGTGGTAGTAGTGGTGGGCATCCTGCCCCCTGGGTGAGGGTGGTAGTAGTGGTAGGCATCCTGCCCCCTGGTTGAGGGTGGTTGTGGTGGTTGGCATCCAGCCCCCCTGGGTTGGGGTGGTGGCGCGCATTCAGGCCCCTGTGTGCATATGTGGCATTGGTGATGGGCATCCCGCCCCTATGGTGCTGCTGTTGCTGGTGTAAGTATATTCAGATTCCCAGTGTATGTGTGTGATGTGTCGTGTACGTGTTGTATGTGTTTTGTGGTTGGTGTCTGACTTACCTTCTGCGCCGTACGCGTCCGTGCCTGTTCCGGTAGTAGATGTAGAATATTGGTATGATCGGGACGAAGGGATTCATGGTTGGTTCGTGTCGTTCGTCCTTCTCGTTGCTTCGCGTCGTCCTCGTCGCTTGGCTTCGTCCTCGTCGCTTCGCGTCGTCCTCGTCGGTGCTGTGTTCGTCTCGTAGCCGTGGATCGTGTTGTGGCGCGATTCGGAGCTTATGTGCGCCTCTCCCGGATGCTTTGACGTGCCGTGCGTAGCGACGGGTTCGGCGCGTACGGAAAGCGCATCGTACTTGTCCGGCCGGACGGGGCTGCAGTTTCCCTTCCGTGCGACTCGATTCGGCGTTTCCGGATTCGCCTCGGTCGGAGAACAGGACCTGGTTTGGGTGAGTACGGCTCGGCCGGGATTTTTGCTGTTGTGCGCATCGTACTTGCTCGTTCGGTGTGCTGTACGGATCGGTCGGGAAACTGGCTTTCGCATGGCTTTTTTCCCGACCGAATAGTATTGGGTGCGCCTCCGACCGAGATCGGAATCGGCCCCTTGGTGTCTGAGGTCCAGTATTTATACCTAGTTGTGAGTTTGATGTGGGAAGAAGCTTCTAGAGGCAGGCCTTTGAAGTGCACAGGTGTCCTATCTTACTGGCCCTGGCTCTAGACTAGCTACAGAGGGCCGGCTGCCGTTTGTGTGGAAGCAGGACACAGCCTTCCCTGTCAGTGCTGGCCCATCCAGGCACGCCTAAGCTCCCTTTTGTGTGTGGCTGGCTAGGAGGAATACAGAAATGCTCAACTGTCAACTATACCCACTAATGTGACCCAGAGACAAGCGGCAGGCACCAAATGGCTAAGGCAGGAAAATGACAACTTTCTAAAATCAGACTTTACCATGAGTTAGGGTTTCTCATTACAATTCCAAAGGCACCAAACGGGGACTGGTTACTTGCTCACATTTGGAAATTACACCGTATTAAATGTAATAAAGTAACTCCAATGTTATCCTATGGGAGAGGTAGGCCTTGCATTAGTGAAAAACAAATTTATGAGTTTTTCACCACTAGCACATATAAAACTTAAAAGTTCATGTCCTACTTTTTAAAAAAATTGCACCCTGCCTCCTGGGCTGTCCAGGGCCTGACCTATAGGTAACATATGTATTAAAAAGGAAGGTTTGGCAAATGGTCAAAATGCCAGTTTAAAACTGCACACCCAGGATGCCATGGCAGGCCTGAGACATGTTAAAAGTGCTACTTAAGTGGGTGGCACAATCAGTGCTGCAAGCCCACTAGTAGCATTTAATTTACAGGCCCTGTATACCTGAAAGACCACCTTACTAGGGACGTACAAGTAAATTAAATGTGCCAATTGGTTGTAAGTCAATCCCACCATGTTTAAAGGTGAGAGCACAGGCCCTTTAACAGAGTCCTAAGACCAACAAAACAAATTCTACAAAACTGGAGGAGTGAAGGCAAAAGGTTTGGGGGAAGACCACCGAAAGGCTGACAGGTCTAACTAACACTGTCCCTAACTGGCACAACAACTGCTATTTCTAGGACTGGTATGACATAATATCCTCTAATGAGACAATCCCTCAGTGCTTATTTGCACAAGAATTAGTGCTGGGGCCCAAAGGTTTGCTCAGAAGCCCACAGCCTACACTGTTGACGGTCAGCTTTGCTAAATATCAAGGCTGTGTAGTCATGATTGCACGGCATGCCTCTTTAATACACCACCAGACACTCCCTAACTCTGTATCTCACTCTTGCAGGTTATTTTTCATTTCTGTTTTCTCCTTTTTGCGTTTGTTCAGTATTTCTCTTCCCCCTTTTCCACTTTTGTGTTTCTCTCTCTCTTGCTCTGGGTCAAAGTTTATTGAGGAAAAATAAGCGCCCATCTCATAAAATACCGACAGGATGCTTTGACAGCCAGACACGTTTAGGCAACAGTGTGCTGTAGAAATTCAAAAATATTGTAATAAGATATTGGTGTATTCACGACTTAAGTCTGTTTAAAATGATTGCGGCGGGGTGAGGGCAAAGCAAGATCTAGAACCAAGAGCTTACATTAGAAAGTGTTTCCACGTCCGGTTTGACAAATAAAATATGCGTTGGCTGCTACACTCCAATCTCTGGTTTAGCAGCCCACAATCTTAAGGGAAATCAGGGTTGTTCTGCATGATTACGCTCAGTATAACAATATTTCCTTTCTCCTACTTGAAAACATCATATTGAGCCACTAGCGTTCACCTCTGTGCTTCTTGTAGCAAGAACAATGCTATTTACCTGCATGTGATACTGCTGGTAAATCTACTTTTTGATTTCTAATTTACCACCCAACTCTTTGTCCTTCTGCTCTCATCCAAAATTTTGTTTCTTGTGAGTGAGGAAAAGCTGTCCCGTCAGTCAGCTTGCCATTCAATACCGTGTTTGCCGTATTTTCAGAATAGGATAATTGTGTAGCAGTGTCTCATTATCCTGAAAAATTACTAGAATTATGTATGTATCACAGCTTTCAGAAGCTGTACACAAGACAATGAGTTAATCAAGTTTTCAAGTTGTACTCTATGTATACTGTACTACATATTATCTGAACAGGGTATTTATTGAACAGCAGCATCCGTTGCCGTACATGCACTCAATTATTTTTTTAAGTAGAGTGTGGTAATCACACCGCAAATTGTACGCTTGGTTGCACACACGACCTTTACAGAGGCGCTGTTATATTGTTCCATGAACATATGTTTTCTTTTAAAGACAAGTTTATGTCATGAAAACTAAAATGGTCGCATTTTCTCCCCAAACTCCCAGAGCAGAGCACACTATTACCTAACCAATTATAGCGATTTTCTAGAAATCAATTTGAGGTCAAAATGAACCACGACTGTGCCACTATTTGCTTTTTCTGAGATTCTTGAGCTGAAGAATTATGATCACATAGGAGAGAAGATGGAAAGAGGATTTATCTAAAGTAAAATATCTGCAAGATCGAATTTATCATATACATTTATTAGTTCTGAATTTCCTTTGTACTTTCTTAGTGCCACAGCACCTAGAAAGTCCAAATAATTTTTGGTCATTCGGATTTCAGCAGCTTTGCATTCCAAGCCTGAATTGCTTGAATAGAAACGGCTCTGCCTCATGACCGGACCTTTCAGATTTTAGGAACAATCAACCACTTCAATTCAGCCCAGGCTGTCCAATACTTTTATAGTTTTCACCTGTGCTTGCTAACCACATTATAAAGAAAAAAGAAGTCTTAAAAGGGGCTTACAACCCACCCATTACTCACCTTTACTTACCATTGGTTAACAGCTCCTGGGTCACTCTCGTTTTCATGCTTCCTATTGGTTGACACCTCCTCCTCACCTCTGGTTTCCTCCTGGGCTTCAGTCTTCATCCCTGCCTGCCATGGTGCATCATGGACCAACTACTGCTTCCTGTGGCCAATGTCCTTCCACTGGCCACAGACTCCTTCAGGTACTCTGTTTTACTTCTAGTGCAGAGCCCCCCCCCCCCCCATCACCGTTGTTCTCTTTAAGCCAGGACACTGAGCACTTTACTACTGCTGGCCAGTGCTAAAGTGCATGTGCATCTCCCCTAAAACATGGTGAAATTGCTATATGCCTGATTGGCATATTTAGTTTACCTGTGAGCCTTTTGTAAAGTGGTATACCATATTCCCAGGGCATGTAACCTAAATGCTACTAGTGGGCCTGCAGCACTGATTGAGCCACTCACAAAAGTAGCCCTTCAAACTTGTCTCAGGCCTACCATTTCAAGGCCTGTGTGTGCAGTTTACTGCAATTTCGACTTGGCATTTAAAACCACTTGCCAAGCCTTGAACTCACCTTTTATTACCATGGGTCACCCTTAAGGTAGGCCGTAGGTAGCCAAGGACCGGACCCATCTCACTTGAACCCAGAGTGACTCCAAGGGCTTTGTGGTGCCTCCTGTTTTCTGAAGTCTCAGTTACACAATAGACTTACTGCACCACTGCCATCTGTGAGTCCTACACTTTCCTGAAGTACCCCCTCCAGCCCTGAGCCTCAGAACGGGTTTTGCAGCTGATTTCTGCAAAAACTGACGCATTGCCATGACTGCGTGAAAAATTCCACTATATCACCCATCGACTTTGACACAGAGGCTGCTCAGCGACAGTGGTTCCACAGCCTGCGCAGCTTGATGACCACACTCTGCGCGGCTTGATGACAACACATTGCATTCACTTCAACGGAGCTTGATGATGATGTGTGACCCTTTTTGCACGGCTCAACGATGACACAGTATGCTCTCGATATTGACACTGGCTCCAGCCAAGGTATTTCTTCAGCGGGACCTGTCTGGGTCCGGTAGCAGGTCTGCCCTCCATCGCGGTCAGCCTGCACTTTGGATTTGTACTAGTCCCTCGCAACCTCAAGTAACCTTTTGACTGCTAGTGACTTCTAAACACTATATTTTTGGTTTATGCTCAAAAAAATAATTTCTCGACTTCTGCTTATTGGATTTTTGTGGTTTTGGTCTTGTTTTACTCAGATAATTATTCTCTATTTATCTAAACCTGTGTGGAGTATTTTTGTGGTTTTTTCATTGTGTCTGTGTTGCTCATTTACACATTGCATCTTAAGTAAAGCCTGCCTGCTCTGTACCAAGCTACCAGAGGGTGAGCATAGGATAATTTAAAGTGTGTATGTAGCTTACCCTGACTGGGATTGTGGTCCCTACTTGGACATGGTGCAAACCTTTGCCAATTAGAGACCCAATTTCTAACACCCACTTTTCCCCCTTTTGCTGCTTTTTTTTGTTGCAGATTTATATAGCGCAAACCTCAACGGAAGTATTGGAGCACTTTACATGAGCACCAGTTACATTACTCAAGAACACATTCATTCTAGTTTTTTAGCCACAGGGAGATTAAGTGATTTGCCCAGAATCACAGGATGTTGAACAGACGCCAAGACTCAAACCTGATACCCCGGTTGGCAGCTCTTACTGTTACGCTAAATCCTCTCCCCAGAGTAGAGGGCTGCTTGTCACCCCCAAACCCTAGCACTGTTTTAAGGCATATTGCACATAACATGTCTTAAAGTAAATAAAAGCAAAGCACTATAGTGCGCTGAGCATTGATCATGTCATATCGCTTTGTTTTTATTTACTTTAAGCCATGCAGCCTGCGTTGCTCTGCAACATCTGTATTTAAACATTACCAAAGCCAAATAGAGCTATTTGGCTTTGTTAATGCTTGTTAAATATGTTGCATAGTAACGCGGTTGCTGTGCAACATAGCTTAATGTAAATAAAAAGAAAAGGCTATGACTCGGTCAACGCTGGGCTTGATACAACGCTTTGTTTTTATTTACTTTGAGCCATGCTGCATAACAGTTTGTGCTGCTCTGTAAGATCTATAAAAACATGAACAAAACCAAATAGCTGGTGAAGAGCTATTTGGCTTTGTGAATGTTTTTTAAAGATGTTGCACAGCAGCCCAGCCTGCTGTGCAACATGGCTTAAACTAAACGAAAACAAGTTCTATGGCACAGCCAATGCCGGCTCCCCTATAGTGCTTTGTTTTTATTTGCTTTGAGATATGTTACACAGCAGCATGCGCCTCCCTCAACATCTTTAAAAACATTGACAAGGCCAATAGCTGTGCATAGGTGAAACCTATTGGCTTTGCCAATGCTTGTGAGGTTTCTTTTTAGACAGTCTGGAGTACTGTTGAGTACCATCTTGTGTACAAGACACAGTACTTGAATTGTAAGGGCCTGATTTATACGTTTTTTGCTGTAGGGCAGCGCAGCGCAACAGGCCTTGCTGCTGCGCTGCCCTATGGCAAAAGAAAAGGCCAGGAATGCACGTATCAATTAGATACGGTGCATTCCTGTCTTTTTCCCTTGCGCCTGCGGACAATGGGCTGCCGTGCATCAACACAGGCACCTTTGCACCATGGTGCAAGGGTGCCTATGTTGCGGGTATGATTATTTTTGTGCAGGAAGGGAAACCTTCCTGCAGAAAAACATTCACAAGAGGCTTTTTCCTCTTTCTATGTGTGCTGCAGAATGCAGCATGCATAGAAAGAGGAGAAACGAGGAGAAATAAAGATATTTCTCCTCGTTGTGCCTCCCTTACGCCTCCCAAGGGGAGGCGTAAGTTTTTGACGCTGCCTCAGACTTCTGATTTCTTGTAAATATGGTACAGTGTCAAAAAGTCATGGATGTTGCTAGGAATGCCGCCAGCAACACCCATGGAACTGCGTGAAAGGGGCACATATTTATAACGCCATTAAAAGCCACGTAACATGGCTTTACGTTGCATTTAAATATCGCACTGGCACATTGCGCCACCGGTACGTCAAAAAAGTGACGTTCCGGCGGGCAATAGTGTAGGTAGAGCCTCATAAATGAGGCCCTGAATGTTTTCTATCGGTAGCCACTGTAAATCAGCAAGAGCAACTCTGTCACAAGCTGAGACGAGAGGAGATCAGAGATGGCATTATACCCCAGACTGTGAGCTTTAGCTGGGCCCTCGTTTTGTAAAACAGCAACATTGGTCAAGTAAAGAAACTTTTTTCCAGTTCACATACTTGCAGTGCCACATCCACTAACTTGCTGTGTTCCTGCCTAGCCCGGCCATCCACACAGTTTTAACTGCCTTTCACGATATTTAATTCATCCCATTTTGACACCCCACATGGAGGCAGTATATTCGCATAATAATCTATTGATAGATTTATAAAGCAAGCCTAGCATTGTTTTATTATTAGTGATACAGCAGCTAATATGGAAATGCCACTAAATGACGCCCAAGGTTGTATTAACATAACTAGGAATACCAGTTCTACTTTCCTGGAGGAAATTTATTTTATATTGTGGACCAAATACTTGTACAAACTGCCATAAACAGAAGAAGTAGGACTTCGTGTAGTTTTTGATCCAGGCTCCACAAAAACTTCGAACAAGCCTGAGAAAGAGCTTAGGAGATCCCACTCCCAGCAGGGTTTTGGCTGCTACGTTCGGTGGACACTGAAGCTGACGCTGTAGAAAGTCTGGATGGACGATATGAGCCCTGTGTGTCTTTTTTTTGTTTTTTGCAGAGTTTTATATAGCGCGAACTTGACCCGAATCGGGTATCAGAGCGCTGTACATAGCACCAGTTACGTTACATGAGGACACACATTCATTTTGGTTAGGCACGGGGAGATTAAGTGATTTGCCCAGAATCACAGGATGTTCAGCGTCATTGCCGAGACTGGTACCCAGTTCCCCAGATTCGAGGTCGGCCGCCCTAGCCGTTAGGCCAACTCCTCTCTTTTATTTTCAGATCTTGATGTAGCAATCCCCAGAATTCACCCTTAAAGATCATTAACATACTGTAACAATGTTGGAGGTTTATATCTCGTGTAACAGATCGCATTCACTAACGAATCCGAAATTATATCCACAGTAAAGGGAGTGATCCATGTTCTGCAGGTCATGTTTATTGTGGCCAATCCAATATCAGTTGCTCCCACCATATTGATCTCGGTTATTGAATGTTTTAAACTGCTATTTTCTGTCCTATAATCAATAGTTGATTAGCACTTTGCAAAGACGATAAATTTTGTCTAGTCTCTGTTTTTAACCTAAACATAGGAGAGCAAAGAATTGATCAAGGTGTGCGCATACGTGTTAAATATCAAAAAGAATAAAGGCAGGTAACCGGACGGTAAGCAGATGGAGGGTAGAAGAGTAATGTGTTAATGTCTTGAAGAAAATCATCAACATATTGTGATTGACAGTGTCAAAAGCAGCAAGTACATGAAATGTAATCAGTGCCCGGCTCCACCACCATTAGCATCCCTACTTAGGTTATCAAAGATGGAGTCGATGACCGACCACACTTAGTGCTACAGCCTTCATGCACCAATCTAGAATGTCATTGGTCCGGAAAATATCTGAAGCGCTCCTATAAACGTTTATATCAACAGTTTTGCTACATAAAGAATACTGGAATCTGGTTGAAAGTCCGGCTCATCAGAAAGGTGAGCCTCCAGCTTCTTGAGCGGTGGTCTTAATACCGGTTGTTTTAGGATTATGACCTGAAATTAGAGAACAGTCTATCAAGAATCATTGGCTTTTCATCACTCAAGGCTTATGGGCTCGGAATCATTGTCTCAGCAATTATTATGAAAAAGATGATCTTCTTTTCATTATGAATGAAATACTTTTGAATCCAACAATTTTAAGTCATTTATAGCGCAACTGAATAAACTTTTCCCTCATATTCCTTTTATGTGTCTTTTTCTGGTATATCAATTTGATAAGCGTCAGGTAATCCAAACTTGACCCTCTTTATGGGTATCACTTCCTAAACTGCGCAAGAATCTGTTGGTGGGAGTATATTTTAGTCTTATGAAAAACAATATACAATCTCCGCCACAGTCTCCAGAGGAAAAGGTCAGCAAAGGGGCGTAGAACAAGCCCCTGCAGTCCGACCAGCACAGGGGGTCTCCAACCCTTCAGGGGGGCACCATTCAGCCCAAGGCCATTGAATAGCTGTGACATATGGGAGACTCATGCTCTTTGCATTCTACAGGGGGGTCCCATCATTTTGTGTCATGCTCCTGACTCTGCAATGCCTGTCTTCTGATTTCTCGTTTCAGCAATTTCTTTTAACTGACAATGGCACTATAACTAGAAAGGTTTCAAGCAATTTACAGGAGTGATATCTTTATTGATTAAGAAAAAAATTATTTAGAGTCCCTAATGAGAGTACACGCTTAAAATAAAAAAGGATTATGTTCCCAGCGCATTGACAAATGCATATTTCACAACTTATATCTGCGAGTGTTATTCAACTGTGATTCAGCGACACCTCACAGAACTGCAACATCTGCTTCTGCTTGGAAAGTTCCCAAAGCTCTGTCCAAGGTCGCGCTCAACGCTTGAGGTACATGCTTGCTATTATTTGGCTTCTGTTCTTCAAGTGACTATTTCAGCACCTGGTAAATTAATGCATTATGTCTGTCACAAATTGGCAATGCAGCAGAGTGGCCTGCTGGCTGCCTTGGAGCAGGGTTATTATGGCAACCGTCCAGGAGAAACAGCTAGGAGCAGGAGGGGTATACCAGACAAAGCTTGATGTGAGATTGCTCAGACTGTGACATGTATTACAGTGTGGAGAATTTAAAATAACTTCAACCCAACCTGGTACTCTACACCCTGATCAGGAAAATATGGCCACAATGCACTTTATGTATTTATGCAGGAGGTTTGTACGGAGCTGCATGTAAGATTTCAGTGAATTTAGAGCGCAGAATGGGAAAATCAATATGCAGTCAGAAGAACAAAGACTAGGTTGGCGGAAAGTGGCCACTCAGGAAGGGTGGATACATCTAACTGATGATCTGCGCTGAATAGTTTCAAGGTTATCTAACGCGATGATCATGGAAAAGAAGGCTCAGTGAAGGCAAATAATAGCCTAGGGTCACACAGTTTGGTCAAGGTGAGAAGCCAGGATTGAATTACTATTAGCACAGTATTTGCTCCACATATTCAGGGGCAGGAGGAATGAGAGAGGAGGGAGCCCCGGCACTATCTGCATTCTCCCAAACATTACTATTACCACACAAAACCAATGTAACGCTATGGAGGCTCAATAGAGGTGCCTCAAAGTTCCTAGTTTTGGACTAAACCTTATTCCTGCTACAAAATGAATGTTTCTAGTGTCAACACATATAGGACCATTTGGATATCCCTAAAAATTCACTGTCATCTAACAACCGCCCAAAAATCCGCTTTTGGTGGGCAGACCTTCAATTATATTTCAAATGCTTTATTAAATGCCATCCACACAACAATAGACACTGCACAGGGCAGCATTCCTTCCACATCGGGGAGTAACATTTTCATTGGCTCATTGTCTGCAGGCTCTGTTACTTTACCTTTCAAAAGGCATTGCTTAGTTCTCGCTCCTAAAAACACAACCTCCTCCTAAACCAAAAGTGCTGAGGAACTAATGCCTTTTTGGCAGAACAGCTTTTTTGGATGTGAAGGGTCTGCAGGACTTTAAAAACAGAAGTTAAGGCCATATTTACTAAGAAATTCAGTGGTTGTGAAGCTTGCAATTCGCTAAATCACAGGGTTTGTGCAGCTAAATGGCATTTTTAAATCTATTAAACCAATTTTGCAGTTGGGTAAATGCTTACCCAATCACAAAATGGGTTTAGAAATGCATAACAAATCTGAATGGGGCATGTTTAGGGCGTGTTTAGGAAGTCCTTTTCAAATTGTGGTTTACAATGCTATGTTTTATTAATTTGTGATTGCAATTTTGGTCAGAAACTATTGCTAGTTTACCTACTCCTCAAAGGAGATGGAATCCCTTCACCTTTATAAATGCAAAAAAAGTTTTTTTGCTATCGATATTTCTCACTCACGATAGTTAGACTCGATATCTCTGTAGGTCGACATTTAAAACTCGATATTTTGTCGGCATACCTTTTATCTGAGTGACTTCCTGATTACAAAATGGGTTTAAAGGGTGAAGTATTTGCCATAGCTGTTAATTATCAATGCTCTGCAGTTTTGGTCATTAAAGGGTATAGTAAATATCTCATATTCTATTTTTTTTATTCAAATGAGGAACTACATGCAGAAACAGTGTTTCCCCTGGCATATGCATCAGAATTTCTCACACAATGTTTCAAGTACGTTTTGGCAAGTTTCACCTGCTAAATTTGCCAGGGAAAATTGTGGGAGCTGCAGTAGTTACCACATTAGTCCAAATTCCAATCCCTACACACACACACACATGCACGCATGCACACACACACACACACACACTTCTGCTGGCAGAGTGAATTATGCAGTAGTTCAAGGGTGCTAAATGAGAGTTAGCATGAAACAAATCAAGACTACTGTCAAGTTCACTCTAGGATTTGATGCAAGAGTAAGGAGAGATACAATCTAGAGTGCGTATATTTGCTGCTATTTAATGCAGGCATTGGTTCTCCTGAGTAAGTGGTCCTGTCCCTCAATGACTTTTAAGACTGGCCAAGACCTGGTGAGGAATTTGAGAAGGATTGGTCCAGGTATTGGTTATCATGCATAGGATAACGCAGGTTGGTTCTATTTCTATCTCTTGTGTTGGTGTAGGGATGATCTACAATTGGCTTTTTGGAGTATTTGATAAGGTGTCCTTTTGAACCTAAAGCTTGCAATTTGTTTTAATATTTCACTTGATTTGTATTCCGATATGATTCCTTCTAGCAAAGAAAATAATAGTAAATATAACTTGAAAGTAAATTCATTTTACATTGTTTCAAAGCACATTTCATACATATAAGTCATCTAATAATTTGGTGCCTATATGTAGGTCCCTACCCATTTCAAAATGCTTCACTGGGATATTGATCAGCAGTTATATAGGGATATAGGCAAATAAAATGGGAAATGGGCACAGTATGGGATAGGAATATTTGGGGAGTGAAAACCAGTGTGGGTCGTGAGGAGTAAGGGAAAGACAGTGGGGAGGCCCCATTGGCTGGTGTCCCCAAGTGGGAGATGTTAGTGTAAGAGATCCTAGGCAGACATGGGGGCATGAGGCGGTGGGGAGGAGGTAGTAATATGCCCAGCATTTGAAGGATAGTGAACAAGGGGAGAAGCGGAAAAGGCCGAGTTGGTGGTAGGGTAGGGCATGTCCTGAACATGCTAACCATTCTCAAGGTGTAAAACATCGTGTATTTTGGTGCCCCATGTCCTATCAAGCATAGCATTGCAATGTATACCTTAACACCAACTGTTCAGTGTTCATCGAATTCAACGGAAATCTTCCCATTGCATTTCTGTGTGCCTCTGGATAGTGACAAGCGTTTGGAGTAATGCTGGCTCTCTATCAAAGTCTCATTGAAACCACAATGCTTTTAGATGATAGGGAAGCTGTCATGCACACCTGTAGTTTCCATTCATCACCCATGCTTTGGAAGAGCAATCTCTTGCCTGTCTTTACCACTCTGCTAACTTTCTTGGAAGAAATAGTAGCTTGATCTATAACTTTTCTTGAACTAACCCCCCAATGGCATCACATCATTCCTAGTGGTCTCAGATGCATCTTTGGAGGCATCCAGGAAAATGTGTAGATGATTGCGGAGTGGTTATTATGGACCCATGAAGGAATGATTGTCTGTCACCAAGAGGGGGAGTGCCATGGATCAGCAAGACATTGGTGATAGAAAGGGAACCGAGGACAATAAATTGAGAGACAAATTAGCTGACATAACTTAGTGCAATTGAAGATTTTCTCTGTTGTTCATAAACATAGATTCTTCTCTGTACCGCTTTGAATTTTAAAGAGGTAAGCAGTGTATAAAACGCAAGAACACTCATATTTTTTTTCGGGTTTTTATATAGCGCGAACTTGACCGGAAGGTATCAGGTATCAGAGTGCTTTACATGAGCACCAGTTGCGTTATACAAGGACACATTCATTTTTATTAGGCATGGGGAGATTAAGTGATTTGCCCAGAATCACAGGAAGTTGAGCGTCGTTGCCGAGACTCAAACACGGTTCCCCAGATTTGAGGTCGAGCGCCCTAGCCATTAGGCCACATCCCCTTCCATATTCATAGTTATACATTCCTTTCCTCAGTCTAAGTAAGTAAACTTATCTAAAAAATGTAATCAGTCTTCACAAAATCAAGTGATCATCTCCGACCCAACGATTTTTAGAGCCCTGGACAAAAGGGCATTGTGCTGTTTGGGTACTCCTTCCCTAGCAACAATGCCATTTTCAGACCATTTCATGAAATCAGGCACACTCTTCTGGCCCCTCGTAGTACTGTAGTAAGGAGGCTGCCTGTATTAGCAAAGACCCCTACTACCTCTCCATTTCCGCCTTTCTCCAGGCACGCAGAAGGCATTGTAAAGGAGGCTCACTTGACAAGATGCTTCCACGTTTTCTGCTGAACAATTGCTTGTTACCAAGATAATATTTAACAAGCCAAATGGCATTATACAAAGACAAGTTTTTATTTGAATTAATAAACGTGGCAGGTAAAGTATTACACTGCTATGAAGTGTTTAATAAATTATTTTTTAAGGGAAACATTAATAAATCTAGGTATTTAATGAGCATTTTACAATTTTCATTCTTTACAATACATGCTTTTAAGATGCAAATGTAGCTATTACATGGCAGACAAGGAACACAATACCCAAACGCAATATCATAGGCATTAATACCAGGCATTGGCTTGTTAAAAGTTTAAAAGAAAAAAAAACATATTTTCTTTCCTTATTGCCTCATATAACTATTTCTAATTCTACTGGTTTACACGAGTAGTAAGGGAATACAGCTGACTTGTGTGGGAGAGAAATCAATTTATGTCTAAAATGAGAGATCTGCCTCATTATAAAAGGCAGTTAAGAAGAGGGACAATAAGTACCCACTTTTATGCTGCTGTATTGCTGGACTATAAACTGCTTTTACAGGGCATTGATTTAAGGACTGTCGAGACAGTGTACGGTTCGGTAAGGGACTGCTGAGAACGGAGACTTTCTAAACAACCTGATGCCAGAATCATTTCATAAAGCAAACATGATTGTAGCTACTGTCAGAAGTGTTTGACAGATTAGTCAAATAAAATCATTTTAGAAGTAATTAGCACAGAAATGTCTTTCAAGATATTTGGTCACAAGCGTATAATCTTCATTTCCAAGGAGGGATCAGCCCTTAATGCTTTCGAGGTCGATTATAAAAGTTAGGTAGCAATAACTTTTGTACTATGAAATAGCAAAAACCTGGCAACGGGTGCTTTATTACAAAAATATTTGGAATTGTTTCAGTTACTCTTAAACAAACAATATTATAGAGGTACATTTTCTACCACGTGCAATAGAGCAGTCTCATGGCATTTTGGCACCACAAGTAAGCTACATTATTTGCATCTTTCCCCTATTTCTTTGCACATGCAATGCATTTGCTGTTCTCACTCTGTTTGTGTTACACCACCTATTAAGAAGGCTAGACGGGCCCGGTTCCAAGAATTTTTAATGAGTGTCAATTCCGTAGGTAGCCTACAAGCCGTAGATTTACACATGGGTGTTGAGTCACCAAAACGCCAGGGGTAGCTTAAATTATAGAGCACATGCTTGACCTTAATGAAACCACAGAAAGTGACATCATATGACCCTTGACCCTCAATCTCCTTAGGAAGTGATGTTACACGACCTTAAGCCTGATGACATTATAATAATTGACATCGCTGAAGTGATAATAAAAGCATGACTAATTTAATAACACATCATAGAGAAATGCCTGTTTTAGATACCACCTGCATTAGGGTGCTGATGTGATATGCAAGGAGATCATTAATCGTTTCTCTTAGTACTTCATGAAAAAATATGTATTCATCTGAAGAGGTTAAAGTACCACAAATGCACAACAGCACTGGGAACCCACATGATTTATACCTCAAACTGTCATTTTGTAATAGTTTCTGTGCTGTATATTGCAATGAGAAATGTATTGATAAATCATAGGGAGAGAAAATAAGGGATTTAAATAAAACGGTAGTAGTTATGTCCACTTGTAGTAACTGATGGGGAGTTAACCATATATTGAATGTAAACTATATAAGTGGCCTAAATTACTCTTTACTTTTAATACATTTTGGTTTAAGATAACCCACAAGCCTCTAAGACTCAATTAAAGCACAGAAGAGAAGGTTTTATTCAGACACTTAATTTTTCATGTATTCTCAATAATGAAACATCGCAAGAATTGTTTGAAAAAGTTTTTTTAGTTAATTTTTATTTAATCAGAAGAGTGCTCATTGCACTGCTGAATTAATTCTTTTGACAAAATTCAATGTTTAATATTCCAGTCCTAGTCAAAGCTGCAAATAGTAAACTGTGCTCATGAAGTTTGCCTGCTGTTCTTAGTCATGGTTGGTGATTTTTGTTAAAGTGGTGAACTTTAATATTTTCCATGAATTGTAGAGAATTAAGCGAGAGGCATCTTCTAGGGAGGGTTGTGGGGGATTTCCCTAATTACCATTTTGAAACATGGGACCAGACAGGGCATTTTCAAGCAGGTTTTTTACATGCATTTGCTAAAAGCCATAGGCTCTGCTGTCATTAAATATTCAAGTGTTTCACGATGTGCCAGGGCAATTTAACCTGATGCTCCCAAGAGTTCACCCAGTTTTTCCAAAATGTGCTAGAGGTGCTCCCATATGTCAACAAGCATTTGCAATGCAATCGGTCTCGCATTTGTGAAAGCTTGAGTTTTTGCCATTGTGAATGATCTTGTTTGTTATTTATGTTTATTTGTTTGTAGTGGAGTGGATGTATGTTGTTTGTAGTGGAATTCCTGTGGTTTGATTTGGAATTGTTAGTTGTGGAATTGTGTGCAATAGGTTTTGCCTATGTGATTAATAATACTTTTTTGTGTGTAAGTTTTAGCTTGGTGAGGGTGGGTGTACTTGATCCCAGGTCCACAGGACAGCATGGACAGCAAAAGCAGAGCATGAATTTTAAGCAGAGGATGTGCTGGCAAAGGAGCAGCAAGTAAATTAGAGCGATGTTGGAATCAGCTAATGGTGAGTTCAGGTAAGTAAGGGGCAGGTTCATATCGTGTTTTTTCTTTTAAAGGTAGATGCAAATGAAGCAATGGCACAATGAGTTGAACTCCTGCTACTCCAATCTGAGACTAACTTGTTTGGCATTTCGAGTGGGCCTACTCAGCTATTCGTCCTTCTAGGGTTGACAAACTGAACAACCTGCTATTTAGAACTCACATAAACTGCAACAACAGCGAAACCAAGCTTTAAAGAAAACAGTTATTTATTTTGGAAAATGTGACCAATCCGTAACAAATGAATTTCTGCAATAGAAGCATGTGTTCAGAAAGCCTCCCTATTATACACTATCTATGCCCGTTTTAGTATTAAATAATAAACACATGCAGCTCTGTTCGTGTGCATTATAAATTTTAACACAAATGTTTTTATTTTTTGTGCCTTGTGTAAAGTACTGCATCCGGCAGTAGGCCGTTAATTATTAAGGCTGCACTTTTAATTTAAAATCTTTTTATTGAATTTTTGTAACAATTCAAGCATAGAGAAACAACATGACAGATACATCCAATAGGCTGCACTTTTTATGCAGTTTTTAGGGATATTTAGTAATGTGCCGTGAGCACGTGGCTCCTGTATCGACAAAATTGTCGTGATTTACACTGGGACCTTTAAATGAAATCACCTACCTCCATGTGAAGAAGCTGGTGCTCTGTTTCTGGTTTTAAAAACGAAACGGATGGAAAGAATTGGAAGGCTCCGGTTTTACATTTGTGCATTGAGTGGGAGCGAACATTTTTACAGTCCGAGGCATTGCGTGTGGGGGTTTGAACATTTTTACAGTGCGAGGCATTGCGTGTGGGGGTTTGAACATTTTTACAGTGCAACGCATTGCGTGTGGGGGTTTGAACATTTTTACAGTGCAACGCATTGCGTGTGGGGGTTTGAACATTTTTACAGTGCAACGCATTGCGTGTAGGGGTTTGAAATTTTTTACAGTGCAACGCATTGCGTGTGGGGGTTTGAACATTTTTACAGTGAGACTCATTGCGTGTGGGGGTTTGAAAATTTTCAGAGTGTGACGTGAGTGGTTCTTTTTGAAGCCATGGCGGGAATTTATGGCGATTATCAATTATGACAATTTATTTTAGTTTTTGCCCTCACTTGCCTTGGGGTGCTAAGTGAAGACTGGGCACCTTGCCCAGGCAAAGAATGCTGATTTCCGCATTACAATTCTCAACCATCCCTTCCACCTGTTTAATGAGAGTGGTGGGCTGTTATCAAGCGGCAAAATGTTAGGTCAGTTATACATTTCTGTCAAGCATACATTACATTTTAAAGTACTGAAAATGAAACAAACAACAATAAAATGATGGAAAATAAATAATTCGTAACAAATAAGCAAGAGGACTTAAAATTGCAGGTTGAAAATGTTGCACTTTTTGAACACCACTAGCCCGTAGTTATATAACAAGTGTGTAAATTACATCCGATTCCGAGTTGCACCTCCCTGAAATGATAATTATGTTATGTGCAATTTACACATGGGAATGCACACACCTCAATTTACACCTGTGATTTGTGGCACGTTTTTCATCCACAAACTGCGGGGCTGACCTACTGCATTAGGCTCAAGTTGTACTTTGTTCTTTTAAAACAAATACCATAGGAAGAAGTCCACGTGTTAAATGATCTCCGCTGACATCTGTGAATGTTTAGATCATGAGTTTGAATTTTGCAAATGCTTCGAGGTAGAGAACTTCTTGAGAGTACACATTCTGCGCAACGGAGTGCTGCCCTACATAAAGCTTATTTTCAAACTGCGTTTTAGGGGTTGTTGGTGCAGCTTAAAATCAAGGATGCCACTAACGTGAAATGTCACCTCTTCAAAGAACATATTACACTTCCAGAGCGCTTTCATTGCTTTAGCATGGAGGAGAAAAACCAATGCAGCTCGCATCTCGAATGAAGTTGTGGCATTCTTAGGGAAAATGTACACACTGGGCGCCTAGTCTAAAACCAAATAAATGCTGTCGGAAGAAGTCCACGAGTTAAGCTGTCCTGCTTTTAGACTAGGCGCCCAGTGTGTACATCTTCCCTGAGAATGCCACAGTGACGCGCGTGCTTCTGCATGTCAAGCCAGACATTTTCAAATTTAAATCTGTGTGTTTGTGTTGATCGAGGTGGGGCACTCAAACAATGTCATATCAGTTCTTTATTTCACATATTCCCCTGAAAATGAAACACACTTCCAAACTTAACTGAAAGAGAAACTCGCACACCTAATTTCTGTGGACGGCGGCTGAAAATAATAAAACATTTCTCCCTGATGTCGATAAAATTGTATTATGTGCCATCCAGGGTCACGGAGAAGGAGGGAGCAGAAAGGACAGCCGGGGAGCAACAACAGACAGGGGGTGTGTGAGGGCGCACCAACAAGTGGGCGTGGGAGGGGGGTATGTAAAACAGTACAAGGGCGCCAAAGGAGGGCAGAGCAAGTGCAATTAAAACTAAAGAGAGGGATTTACTGGGGGTAAAGAAAGAGTGGGCAGTGTACGGCGAGAAGGCACGGACAGTGGGAGGGAGGGTGGGAAAAAATAAAAAACACGTCGTCAGGAAAGTGAATGCATCCCAGAGGCTGGGCTTGCTCCGGAGCAGGGGGGTGTCCTCAAAGCGCGCATTCCGACGACGTAGTGTGAAAGTAACGTGGTGAGTTTAGTCTGAGGCTGCACGTATCTTCCCTGATCCCCTGTGTCTGTAGGCTGAGGCTCCTACTTGCCCTCCGTAAAGCGCACCCATTGCAGGACGCGCATTAGCATTACAGTTGCCCTGCTGCTGACATTGACCCTTCTTCTCACAGCCGCGGTTCCGCTTCCGGGTAACGGAGCCGTGTCACGACACAAACGAGAGACTGGACAGGTCAGGCAAAATAGAGTGCGAAGTCACTCAGCCAATCACAGGAGAAAACAAGCATTTACAAATGCAATAGGACTCGTATTTACGCGAGACCTGTTGCATTTTAAATGGAAGTGTGGGCATGAAAGAATGCACGAACGGGAGGGGGTTGGGGGGGGGGGGTGGTTGTGGTCCAAGAAGTTGCGGACTGCGGGAGGGAACGGGGAGAGGCAGGGAAACAAAACGGTTTTTCAAGTAAAGGGGCTGATAGCCTCGGAAGAACAAAAATGACGACATGGCCGGCAGGAGGCGGGACTAACAAGCCAAAAACCAATCACAATGCAGAATTTATCTTTGAAGCCAATCAAAATTATGGCCGGAAAGTGGGCGGAGCTTCCCCCTGCTATAGTGTATACTGCATGCCTCGCAAAGCGAGCTACGCGGTGCACTGCAACGCTATGCGAGACCTAAAAATGGTATCCATTGTGCCACATATAGAATATTGTCATCGGTGCTCCACATATGCCAAATCTGACCCTTAAGTCCCAAAATTACATACAATATGCCACTGCCAGAATCTTTCGGTAAAAAAATGTGGTAGAACACGCACTACTATTTGTTTGCAAGTCTGAATATGGTCATCAATTTGTAGCGTGCATCAGGGGTTTCACTCTCTGGTCAACGAGTGTAGTACACCAATTCACAAGTAACATCCCCTATTAGGGTCCGTCCCCCTGTGCACTGCAAGGGCCCCTCTTCCGGGTTTGAAAAGTATATTGAGTGGTGATACAAAAATAGTTGAAACGCAAACTTTTAGAGGTTAGACTGCATCGTCTTTATTCATCATAAGCCATCTTCGATATTAAATTCTCATATCGATGGGGTTTTATCAATGATGAAACATCATGGTAACACTGTTGCATACGGCCATCACTCATTTGCTTCATTCCTCCCGATGCATTTCGGGCTACTGAGCCCTTCGTCAGGGAAAATTTCTACAAAAATACATAAAGTATCATGAGGAAACCATTCCGTTAACATATACACCATCACCTCATACTCGTGGGTGTAGTGTCCAATCAAGAATGCCAAAGTGACATAGGACTCAACCAAAAAATAACGCTAACAAGTGAAAAAATAAATAAATGAAGAGATCCTCATCAAGCCGAAGTCAAGGTGCTTGCTGTATATAAATGGGCAGTGTCCAGCATAAATGGTGAATCAAAAAGTGATCGGGACATAGCCCAAAAACTGAGCATTTCCACGTGTGAACAACAAAGGAACCCAAGCAGAAGTAAAGACGTGATATGCAAAGTTGATTCAGTATAAAAAAGAAGAAATCGCGGATGATGCCCAAACGTATAAACATACAGCGTGTGGATGGATACTCAAGCGTTAATCAAAAAACATCAACGCGTGCCTTACGTTTAAAATGGTGTGCCTGCTGTTCTAGTACAAAAGTTGTAGTCAGTAAAATGTAGCCTGGTGACGTAAATATACGAACAGTTGTGCACGTGAGCTCATGCAATGTCGGTGACTCGGGTTAACGGCGTGCAGTTATAGCGTTAAATTAATGCGTATGAAACATCGGTACTCATACAGGTCTACTTACAAGAGTGAAGTCTCTGTCACAGCGTGTTACCGCAGTGTAGTGCGTCCGTGCCGGAAATGTGTGCACTTGAAATAGATGATGGGACAGTTAGAAGAAAAGACAGCGAGAAGGGACTAACCTCGCTGAATGTCAGTAGCAACTCCAAAAGGTGGAGGCCATCTTGGAAGGTGAAGAGTCCTGTGCAAAGCGAATGTTATCGTGAGATAAAACAAAAATGGCGTGTCCAGGTCATCTACTGTCCGAGAAAATAGACCACAGTCTGAATTTTAAATGAAACATGAAAAACGGGTAGAAGGATAAAAAAGTGTGTGGAAGGGGTTAAAAGTGTAGATCACGCTGTAGGATCCTAAAATGTGCTAATGTCCGAGAAACGGACAACTGACATGGATTTAAAGTAAGTTAGTCAATATTCAGTAAAGGCAAGCAAAGTACATGCATCCAAGTGCAAAAGGGTGAAGTGGTGCATACAAGCAAGGATGCTGCATGAGAATGAACAATTTAAAGAGTTCTCGTGAGAATCACAGCATGAAACCTATAAACAATATATCTACACGAGTGCAGATGCAAAGAAAAAGAATGAAACTGTAAAGTGAAACATGGTTCAGAAGTGGGTATAAAATGAATCAAATAAAAAGATAAAATTGGAAAAAATCAATCAATCAAATTGCAGAAGATGGGAGTCCATCAATATGCCAGTTTCTTATAGGTAACATAAAAATTCCATCCTGTTGTTGAGCCCATTGGGTTTCAAAGCATCAAGATGTTTGATCCAAAAATGTCTCTTTGAAGTAGGTTGTTGTTGTTATCTTTCCCTTCTTGCTTGTCAATAGTTTCCAGGATCAAAAATGTTATTTGACTTATACTATGGTTGTTTTCGACGAAGTGGCTGGCAACCACGGATTTCATGTTTTTAGTACGGATGTTGCTTTTGTGTTCCTTCACTCTGGTTTTAATTTTTCTTTCAGTCTTACCCACATATACCAGACCACATGGGCATTTCAACAAGTATATGACATTTTTTGTGTCGCAGTTCGCAGTCACCCTAAGATCTATTCTGGTGCCTTTCATGGGATGTGTTATCCAGGAGCCTTTGATAATGTTGTTACAATTGCTGCAATTGTAACAAGGTACAGTCCCTTTATGTATGGTCTTCTGATGGACCTCCGTCTTTTGTGTAATCAACTCTTTTATGTTTTTGCCTCTTTGGTATGCAAAAATAGGTGTCTCAGTGAAAATGCCTTTGAAATCAGGCTCCATGGCTAAAATGGACCAGTGTCGAATGATAGATTTTTTGTATCGGCTGCTCATGGTAGAAAATTTACACACTACAACCATGCATCTTTGTTCCTTTTTTTGTGTTTTAGTGAGTAATTCAGCTCTGGATTTCATCATGCTACGCGATTTGGCTTGTTCTAAAACTTTCTTGGGGTACCCTCGTTCATCGAATCTTTAAAGCATGATGTCCATTTGTTCTTTGGATGTAACAGGGTTAGACACTATTCTTTTCACTCTTAGTATTTGAGAGTATGGTAAATGGTTTTTTAGGGATTTCTGATGAAAACTATTGTAGTGCAACATGTTGTTTCTATCAGTTGCTTTTCTGAAGATGTTGATTTCCAACTTGTTGTGAACTCTGCTGATTTGCACGTCCAAGTCAAAAGTGAATTGTATTCTGTCGTTAATCTCATTCAATGAAGCTAACGTTGTAATGAGGCTCGAGTGTGGTCTCTTCCATAGGATGAAAATATCATCAATATATCTTAAAAACAGCATGGCGTTTTTTTTCCAAATAGCAGTTCCCAAAATGTTGTGTTCCTCGAACTTACTCATGAAGATATTAGCATATGCTGGAGCAGCACAGTTGCCCATGGAAGTACCTGTGAGCTGTAAAAACCACTGGTCTTCCCATTTGAAATAACTCTGGCATAGAGTAAAACGTAACAGTTCCAAGAGAAATAATTGGAAGCTTTGATCAAGGTTGGAATTGACCAATGTTTCTTCAATGGCTTCTATGCCTAAATTATGCGGGATTGAGGTGTACAACGATTTGACATCTACTGTACAAAGCCATATCTCGTCATTCTCCATGAATGAAATTTGATTGACTTTAGAAAGAAACTCTGTGGTGTCTCTGATGTAAGTACTCATCCTGGAAACAAATGGTTGAAGGTGTTTGTCTAAAAACTTGCCCACAGGTTCGTGAAGACTTCCTCTGGTAGACACTATGGGTCTGAATGGCGGATTGTGTAAGCTTTTATGTACTTTAGGTAACATATACATAACCGGAGTCTTGGGGTTGTTTCAATATGCTTGAAAATTGTTCTGTGGGATTGTAATCCAATGTTGCATAAGTTTCAATGTCTGTCACGCGATTATGTACCTGTTCTTTGTAAAAACTAGTATCCATAACTACCAGTGACCCTCCCTTATCCGCATTTTGACAAGTAATTGCAGGGTTATTCGCTATCCTTTTCAAAACTCCAAATTCCTTGTTTGTTAGATTACGATGTTTCGATTTCTTTTGAAAGTTCAGTTTCTGGATATCATGTTTCACTAAGCTCTCAAAGGTATCCAGGCTTTTGTGGCTGACAGGGGCCATGTAAGTGCTCCTGGTTTTTAGGCCTTTTAATAAGTTTTCTTTCTCATTGTCGTGTTGGACTACAATGTTTTCAAAAAATTCTCAGACGTAGGTTACGCATACGTTTAAACAGGCTAATCTCAAGTTCTAAACCACTGGTGTACCAGGTGGTTACGAATGAGGTTCCTTTCTGGAGCGTTCTGATTTCTAAAGGGCTACATTCGTATGAAGAAATGTTAATCACTAAGTTGTTAAGTTCTGGGTTTTCTTCCCTTTGATTCTCTTGCTCATCAACGGTGCACTCTTTGCATCCAAGTTCTCTTTCTCTTTTTCCTTTACCCCTCCTGGGTCGTCCTTGTCTCTTTGGCCCTCCTCTAAAAAAGAGATACCAGATATTTGCAGTTGTTCTGTATTGGCTGGAGTGGGCAGGTGTTCTGTAACTGTTCTGCGGGATTTATGAATGGCTTCACTGTCTGAAGAGGATGTTTCAGTCTCTGTATTCTGGCTATATGGTCTGTTCTGTCGGCGCCTGGTGTGCACTTCTGCCCAGGAGTACACTTCCCCCAATTTGTAGTCAATAGTATCTTGCTTATACTTGCGAATCTTCCTTTCATTTATCTCTTGGGTGTATTTGTTTGATTGGATGTTAATGTCATCCAGTGTTTTAGTCCAGTCTTCGGCTTCCATGATGTTTGTCAATTCTGATTTAATGTGTAAAATTGCTTTTGAAAGCTCTTCCAGAATTTTTGACAATTCCTCAATGATAAGGAGAATTAAATTGAGGGAGCACTTATTTAGTATAACATACCATTTCTCCACAAATCTGGGGCTGTTTTTACATAACAATGGTTTAAGTGGAATCCGTAGACCTCTCGGGATCCTTTGCGCTCGATGATATTTAATGAGGGTGCTGGTGTGTAATCGCTGGTTGATTTCTCTCTTTGTTAGATAAAAAAGTTGTCTGATGTTGTTCTCTTTGTTTCTGGTGTTAGATAATGGTGTGGTTTCCTCTTGGATCAAAGCATACATTTTAGTGGCATCTTCTTCTGCGAAAGTATCTGCTCTTAATTCAGTTAAATTGGATATGTCTTCATATGCCATGGTGCACGGTTTGGTGCAGTGTGCAGTGTTCAATGATCAGAATGATTCGGTAAAAAAATGTGATAGAACACGCACTACTATTTGTTTGCAAGTCTAAATATGGTCATCAATTTGTCGCATGCATCAGGGGTTTCACTCTCTGGTCAACGAGTGTAGTACACTAATTCACAAGTAGCGTCCCCTATTAGGGTCCGTCCCCCTGAGCACTGCCAGGGCACCTCTTCCGGGGTTGAAAAGTATATTAAATTCTCATATCGATGGGGTTTTATCAATGATGAAACAACATGGTAACACTGTTACATATGGCCATCAATCATTTCCTTCATCCCTCCTGATGCAAAGCGAATGTTACCGTGAGATAAAACAAAAATGGCTTGTTTCCGGTTCAGGGAAGACCTGGCTTGGCAGTTCGGGCTGGACTGTTCCCATGAGGCACAGGGTCAAGACTGATTTGCATATAGCTGCGTCTGAACTGAGGTGTCGAAGTGAGCAAAAGAACGATGATGGATTAAACCCAGATCTGTGACTGGGGGTGAGTGTCTGAAAAGTTTCCACACGCTCCGTCCATCATCTCCTTGTGTTTGCTTCATTTATATACAGCAAGCACCTTGACTTCGGCTTGATGAGGATCTCTTCATTTATTTATTTTTTCATTGTTAGCGTTATTTTTTGGTTGAGTCCTAATATGTCACTTTGGCATTCTTGATTGGACACTACACCCACGGGTATGAGGTGATGCTGTATATGTTAACGGAATGGTTTCCTCATGATACCTTATGTATTTTTGTAGAAATCTCCCCTGACGAAGGGCTCAGTAGCCCGAAATGCATCGGGAGGGATGAAGGAAATGATTGATGGCCATATGTAACAGTGTTACCATTATGTTTCATCATTGATAAAACCCCATCGATATGAGAATTTAATATCGAAGATGGCTTATGATGAATAAAGACAATGCAGTCTAACCTCTAAAAGTTTGCGTTTCAACTATTTTTGTATCACCACTCAATATACTTTTCAACCCCGGAAGAGGGGCCCTTGCAGTGCTCAGGGGGACGGACCCTAATACGGGATGCTAATTGTGAACTGCCAGAATTTTGCCATTAGTACCATCCATAAACCATGGGTGATCCTAACATCAAAAATTATCTTTAGTATGTGAGGTCCAGCACTTTTTCATAATTGCCCCACCCCCTCCTCCTATATACCATGGTTACGACAAAAATTTCCTTCAATGTGCCAGCAGTTTCACACGGGTGGCCCCAATGCTAAGAATGTTTTTTAGTACACCAGCAATTTTCCAAAGTTGCTCCTATGTTACAGATTACATCTAGTATGTAAATGCCAGCACTTTGTCATAGGTGTCCCCATATGCCAAGTATAACTTCTAGTGTGCCCTCGTTTGCTAGCATTTCAGAACTGTCTCTTTAGGTCAGGAATTACCTTCAGCATGCCCGGGTCAAGAACACACTCACAAGCATAACACAACATTCTTACTCATTCTCACTTATATTCACTTATTCACAATCACACTCTCATTCATTCTCACTAACTTGCACTCATTCATTCTCACCCACAGTTGTGTTCTATCATTGCTGCTCACTCTCACTCATTCTTGTTCACACTCATACTCACTCATTCTCATCCACATACTCTCACTATTTTTCAGTCGCTCTTTTTCTCACTCACATTTTTACTCACTGACACACATACTCACTGACACTTTAGGGGCACATTCTCCAGCTCTCGTGCACCAAAAGGCTGTCTGCACCATGCACATATTCCTTTGTACCATGGTGCATAGGTATGCACATATCTAGCATAGGTTTTGTACTTGAAGGTTAACAAAGTACAAAATACTGTACCTAGACAAACTTGAAATCTTTTCACACATTGGATGTGTGCTGTATAGCGCAGCACACATGTAGTGTGTGAAAAGTTTGAATGAATGAAAACATTTTCTCCAACTTAACACCTGTCTCAAGAAGGTTTTGTTTTTGGTGCAAAGCTGTGTCTTACAATTTTAGCAGACAGGACTTTGCATCAAAAACCCTAGGTTGTACCATGAGAACTCCCATATAGCCCCCATGTCATGCTCACTTGGCGCAAAATAGTGTAAAGTAGCACAAAGGATTACTTACGCTTCGTTGTGGCTATTTCCCAGTGCACAAAATGTTCTGCACTGGAAAGCTAATAGTTTATCAAGAGCACCAGTTTGTGCCAATTTGCGTGATTTTGCACTTGCACAAGTCTTGATAAATCTGTTCCTCAATCTCAGTCATTGTCGCTACCTGTCACTCACTTTCACGTGTGCACACAGACACATGCTCACACATACACATGCTTCTCTCACACAAACACACTCTTACCCACATGCACACAATATGCATTTTAAAGCATTTTATTTACTTACCACAGATGCCAGAATAGGTCCCATTCCAGCTCCTGCTGCTTGATTTATTATTATGCTGATAGTGAATAAAATACTGTTGTTCACTATTAGCATGACAATATATAAGTCAAAAAGGAGGGTGGAGCCAGAGTCCTATAAGGGCCAGCAGCCTCAGTTATTCGGCACCTCTGAGTTTAAGGGTCGCAAAAGCAGTGCCAGAGGTTGCAAGGGGCTAGCCATGGGTCGCAACTATGACCAATGGTGACCCCTAAATGACATCCATAAGTGTACATCATATCTCCTTCCAAACAGGCAAACAGAGCATAAAAAGAGAGTTATTTGAGAGTAAGAGCTGATGTCTCTACTTATCAGCCCCAACCCTCATAATTTCCAGCAGTCCAGGCTTCAACACAAGGACCTGGATACCAAGCAGATTGTAATAGTAGTTCAAGTTTAAGGAGGTCCTTGTCACCTCACCCAAGCCTTGACATCTTCACACTAGGAAGACTGGCTATTTACTTGTTGCAATTTGCCGAACACTTACTTCTTTGCACACTGTGAACTTTGTAACTATTTATTTGCATGTCATTATTTTGGGGTGTTCTTTCATTGATAAAAAAACAATTAAAAAACGCAGCACATTTGGAAAAAAAGAAAGTAGCATTCTTGACAACAAAGAGCAGTTTTTATATCTGACAATTGTAAAACTGGCAATTGCAGTTAACGAGGTAACCTTTGGGGACTGTATGAGACAGAGTGCCCAGGGGGACAATGGGCATTTGCGCCTGATTTGTGCAGCCCCTTCTGTAATACTGATAATGCTGGCGCACATGCAGAGGGACAGCTATTTCAGAGGGCATTCCCTTATTTGCAAGGGTGTGTGGCCTCATGCAGTTTACGGAATCACGTTACCTCTGTGCCCGCCATGTATTATAGATGCGGAAAAGAGGAAAACAGACAACATGTGTTTTCTAATGTGTATGTGATGCAGCTTTAGGGCCTGAAGGTTGAGGGATCACACGCTCTAGAGCTTTTGTGCATGAATCATCAGCTATGTGGCCTCTCACTGTAACATAGCTCCTTATCAAAGCTAGTTCTATGCTGTGAATTGAAAACTCTTAAAACTACAACAAATGGCCAGTATATTTCTTTTGGAAGGGTTGCAACCCTACCCCTGGCTGATAATTAATGTATATATAGTGAAAAAACATCACAAGGTTTGTCCACATTAAGGAAGCATTTCACATGTGCATTCTCCATGGCCTCTTCTGCCAACTGGGAGGGCCAAAGGTCAGGTTTGGGTGGGCCTGGCTCACCTGGCCCACCGGCTAGAACTAGGCCTGAGGCTAGCCGATGAATATATGTGAATGAATGAAGGAAGACGTTTAATGCCGACAAATTGAGGTAAGCATTCATTGCTGCCATTTGTGTGCGGTTTGAATCCTGGCAGTGCCAAATCAGCCTTTGATTCTTCAGAAGCTGATACATTGAGTACCATTTTACACCTATAATATACAGGCCTTAGAGACAACAAACTGTTTTATTAAAAGTTATGAAAAGAAAACGTTATAATTTTTTTATCACCATATGCAACACTGGGGTGTTTTCGGTTTGTACCCCACAAAGAATATTTAGCCAATACAATGGTAAACGTGGCTTTGATGAGAACAATAGGACAGTGACATTAGTGAAAACCTGATAGCATTTGAAGATCACTTTCTGTTTAAGGGTGCTCGTCCATGGAACTTGATGAAATCGTTATTTTTTAGGCATTTTAGTCTAGTAGCACGTATCAGAACTCTTTAGGCTTCAAAATACTTTGCGAGGGGCTTTCTACGTGGCCCAACAAGGAGTTTCTCGGATAGATAGAGGTTAACATCTAGGTACACGATGCAATTGTTATTTAAAGACCGCTCTACATGGGCCTAGGTTGGACTACTCTTTAATTAAAAAACAATGGTATCATTCTAGGACAACGTAAGTTTGACATGGCATATCTCTCAAGTGTAGCACTTTTGAAAGGGTCAACCTTAATTTTTTTCTCAGCCTTCATTTTTTTCTCCTAAAGGTTATGTTTTCTATTAGCTAAGCGCACTCATAGAGAACACTCTGCCACTGAGCTATCTTACCTGTACTGAGACCTACGAACCATAGCAACGTCTCCTTGTGCCCTGCCTTTGCCCCCTGAGATATTTTACTGCTTTTTAACCGCATACCCGGTGACTGCACACAGAAACCTGGAGAAGAGATGAAAAACGTTCATTCAGCCGCTACACTTTTGTTCAAGATTGCCCGGCACGTAAGTGTCAGATTTATGTTCGGCTGTCTAGGACATTAGTGGAATCATATATTTTTAAGTAGCACTTTAATTTCTGTATGGATGCAAAATGGACCCATATTATTTGTGACACCTTTAGCCCGGTCAACCCTTTTAGCACACAAGTTGAATCTTAGGACTTGCATTCAGCTTTTAACATTACACTCACGGGCTGAAAAAAATCGCAGCGTGTACAGTGCTGTTGACAAAAAATGGTCACTGTCTGAAGATTAAATACGGCCACTTGGTATCTATGGATATTGTACGTCAGAAACAATACAGATAAAACCTAGCAGGTCAGTTTGTTGATTGACACTATAGTATCATTTAGCAAATCTACAAACTAGTACTTGAATACCATAAACAATAAAAATGAAGCTTTAGGGACATTCTGAACAGTGTTCAGTTATGGGCAAAAAGGGGCATTTGTTAAAAGGTCTTCATAGGTCACTCATATTCGATTGTAGAGGGGTGATGTCCTGCTGTATTGCACCAGATGGCTGTCGCTTCTTTTGGTTGGATGTGGCCTAGAGGCGTGTATTTTGTGCATCTCCACCACTCACTCTGAAGCGTAGGAAATTCCCAATAGACTTATACTCCCTACCCTATCCTCTTGATAGCAAGGGGCCAACTTACAGATATATGACCTCATATTTGCAAGGGCAAAATGCCCCTTGCAAAAATGCAGATGTTTTTAGGCTTCAGTTTCCAGTTCCCTATTAGGAACGGCAGCAAGGAGAGAGCAAGGATACAAGCGCAGTCCAGTGCTTCAAGCTTCAGGCCAACATCCCTTGAATCATAAAGCAGCAGGCACACGAGACACAACTTTTATACATGGTTGTAGTGACAGGGGTCTGCTGATGTCAACAAACTCTTTTCTCTGCACTCACACACAAAAGCACAAATATGTCAATTGGAAAATTAAGGGATACACATCAGTGGCGGCTGCCGCCAATTAAAACCGGTAGGGCAGAGGGGGAGAGGAGAGTTTGGCAAATAAAAAAAAAATATAATAATAAAGAGAACTTACCTGCCGCTCCACTGTGCTCTGCTCCCACTTCCGACCACCTTGTTCCTCCTGCTTCTCGCGTCACGTCTCGAAGTTGGAAGAGGATGGGCCTAAGGGCACAGGCTCCCCCCCAATCCAGACACTGCTCTCTAGCATGAGAGCCGTGGCAGGATTGGTCTGAGCTGCCTCATTAGCCGCTCAGACAATGCCTGGGAGCCTGTGGGGTTTCTCCAACTCGACTGTACAATACAGCCGGGTTGGAGAAACAAAAGTGCGCATGTGTGTTTGGCTAGCCTGAGATGGCAGGCCAAACACATGTGCGCACTTATAAGTGCAGAGCACTCCTCCCTGCCCTGGCCCGGCCCGCCCCTCCTGTCGGAGTCGGGAACTCTGACAGAGATAAATAAAATGATAATAACAACGTGTTATTATCGTTTTATTTATCCTGTGCTGGCAGTGGGGCGTTGCTCCTCTGCCATTACGGAGGAGCCGCCCCTGATAGACATGTCGTTCTGTACGTCATTTCTCATGCATTTCTTGAGCAGTATAGTATAAGGTCTGCTATGCAGATAGGGGACATTGCTGATCACTATCTGCATTGGGGCTACCCGTGCGGCAGGCCCGCACCTGCTCAGGGTCTAGGAGGAAAGGAACCTCTTAGGGTTTCTAAGCTAAAATAATCAAAACGTTTAGCTACATTTGTTGTCTTGGTTTGAAACTTTAAATGCACGTTTTTGAACTCATGCCATTCTTGTTTGTTTCTATTTTTGTCCCTCACTTTTATCAACAAATAAGCATGAATTCAATGGCTGAAGTGACTATCTTTATTATATAAAACCATATTCTGAAATGTATTCATCCTCTGCAACTCGACCACTATATTTCCTATCATGCTTCATTCAGTTTTCATAGAAAGGAAAACCGCAAATGTTCCCACAGGATTATTCAAGAATTGCATTTCACTGTATGCACGAAAATCTAATCCAATTATATAAATATCGATGAAAAAGTTAACACTTGCATAATTCCATGTGCTTTGAAATAGTCACAGATTTTTAATTGGGGCACACGTAAGGACAGATAGTACCTGTGTTTTAATTATATTACCCTTAAATGAATAGTGCTTACTTCACTGTGTACACAAATGGGATAGAGTGAATATGTACAAAAAGTGCACAAAACCAAATAGCCAGGCTATAACCAATTCTTAGGCACAGCAACTGGTACTAATTGTCCATAACATTAGCCTAGAGTATGATTCCTAAATTCAGTTCTGGTGTAAAATACGTTTCGGCTCTCCTGAAAAATACATCCACAGGTCTCACCAGACAATCGTATACCTAGGTATTCTATATAGGAAGTGTTGGATGTTGTCCATGTGTTTTGAAGGGGTGCTAATGATATGGTGAGCGGATTCATGAAGTTCAGCAATGAGGAGGCGTAGGATTATCACCTATTATGCACCCTCACAAAATCCTCCAGGCTTTTTGGAGAGTATTCATTGATCTTCTTTTGCATGGGATGAGGCAACATTATTCTCCAATCCTTATGGCTTAGGCCTCACATCGGGTTTCTTGATCCTTGTCATCATGATCTAGAGGCCTCTGTTACACATGTAACCCTTGCCATAATGGTATATATTGATTAAATGTAATTCTAGAGTATCAAACTGATCACTGACAGAATATCGGAAACAAAAATTTCGTGTGGACAGAATAAGGTGTCAAAAATATTGAGGAACAAAATATTGAGAAGCTAAGAGCAAATAGGTAAGTGTAGATTCGCTATTCTTAACTTCATATCTATGTACCTTGACGATATATATATCGTCAAGGTACATAGATGTGGAGTTATACATAGTATAACCTATAGAAACTTACCTTCACAATATTTTTGTCCCCGATATTGTTGACACAATATTTTGTCCCACAATATTTTTGTTTCTGATATTCTGTCTAGCCTCTGTATCAAACCACTAAACTGGGAAACTATAATTGAAACTCGTTTTTATTATATTTATGAAGCTTGCACCCAAGCATCCTCAAACTGTGTTTTACAGGTTATTATTAATAACACGTACAGAATGAAAAGCAAGTAAATGTTGTTGAGCACAGTATTAATACTTATTGTTGACTTCCTCTGTCAGAACCACCTCTTCTTCCTATTTTTTGTGTCAGAACCACCTTTTATTAACAGCTGTCACCCTCAAGTAACTCGTTTTTCATCTCACTCATGCTTTTCATGTTAATTTAGACACCAATTCAGTGTTGTTGAATTAGAAATCTATGTAGGGTCAAGTCAGAAATGTATTTACTATTTGTGTGGTCAGAAATACTCTACCCGCTTGACTGTGAGTCGTTTTAATCTCACAGCTAGCTTTTGTTTTGGGGTCCGTATAGTGCTGCATATAATCTACGGTTTCATGGTGATGACAGAACGAAAAAATCAAGGTACTAAAATATAACCAAAGAGAGAGAGGGAGGGGGGTTTGCAAAATCAGAAAAACAGATGCATTTTGAATGCCTTTCTGAAGGAAATTTGTAACTGAATCAAACAAAGTTACAACTGTAAGAGCCCAAGTCCACTTGATCTCAGCAACTTGCCCCCACAACGGTTCCCTTTTATTCAGATAATACCTAAAAGAAGAGAATTGTTGGATCATAGTGAACGAGAAGGGAATAGGGGACAGATGATGAGGTAAGTATTGATGCAAGTGGTTCATAATTAAGCGTTATTGTCTGCACCTCTGTTCAATAATGGCTGTTACTTATCCCCACAGGCTTGGGGGTGGTATTAACACCCATTATTGCCCTGCAGATGGCGTCAAAATGCTTCCAAAGGAAAGTGCTTTAACAGTGAGACTGATTAAAAGAAAGGAATGCCTGGAAGCTCAAACAAGAAGCCCAAACAACATCCTGCCGTCTTATTTTTTAAGTTTTAAAGGGAAGTTTATTGAATATGAATAAATGAATTTACAAAGAGTACAGTGAATCAATGCAATACACAATAAAAGGGATGGGAAGGAAAGGAAACAGGGGTAAGGAAAAATATATCACATAATATAATTGGTCATGCAATAAAATACAAATTCGAATTAACTTAGCGCTTATCCTAACAAATTACTTTATACCTAAAATACAGCTCAAGTGATATAACCAGTAGATATTATAAAGTTCAAGGAGGCTTGGACACTTCCTCAAGAAGAGGACGATGTAGAGGTAAACATTGGGCAGATACATCTAGGAAAGTAGTAATGGGTAGCCACAGCAAATCTCGTTTAATAGCAAGAGTAATTGGGTGAACATAAGCTCTATCTAACCTATGATTATAACAGATTCCGTACCACCAGGCCTGAAATGAAACATTAGATGCATTTTTCCATGACTTAGTGATTTGTTGAAACGCCACCGCTATAAGTAAGTCAACAATGGAGACATTAATGTCAGAAGATGTCCATATTTCTGAGATGCTACCTAGAAAAATATGTAAAAAGAAAAAGGAAATTGGGTGTGATAGATTTTGTTAATTTGGTGCCACACCTTGAGCCAAAAATCGTGAATAGGAGGGCATGTAAATAACATATGATTAAGGTCAGCCTCAGGGGCCTGGCAAGACCAGCAAGTAGAGGAAATATCAGGATCTATATGATGCAATTTAATTGGAGTGATCAAAAGTCTATTATATATGAAAAATAAAGTTTGTGTGGTGTTTGCTGCTCTAGAGGACTTCCTTATTTTGATCCAAATTTTTTCCCATGTTGAGGTAGAAAAGGATGTATGTAGATCAGATTCCCAGTCGTTCTCCGTTTTAGACTTATTATGAACCACAGGGGTATCTCTTAATTTCTTATAAATCTGGGAAGCTGCATGAGAAGAGCATAAAAACGAGAGTGTGAGGGGAGATGGATCAGTATGTGCAGCTGAGGTTGTGAGTGTATCATAGGAGGTCTGGGCAGCCTTAATTATCAACTTATATTTAGAATGATAGGAAAGAGGTAGGGATAAACGGGCTTGGTTTATAGAAAAAGGAATACAAGTATCACCCTGGAAAAGTTGATGAGTCCATTTAAGACCAGAGTCCAGCCACTCCTTCCAAAAAAGGGTTCTATTCTTAATCTTAATATACTTATTGTACCAGATTGCGGACTGTAAAAATCTAGTACGATCATCTAGGCCACTTAATATAAGAGGATGAAAGATTCTACATGTGTTTTTAAGAATAGGAAGGGAAAATTTTGCCGGAGTGCGAGATATGGACACAAATTCTTCAAAAGTGAATGGAAGGATGAAAGAAGCTTCAATTTCCACCCATAAGGGCTGGGAAAGGGAATCTCCTATATTTTCAGATAGTAAAGAAGATGAGTGTTTAAGAACAAACGATTCATGATACAAAGAGAAGTCAGGAAAGTTGACTCCACCTAGGTGTTTAGGTTGCTTGAGTTTGGATAGAGACATCCTAGGGTTCTTATTTTGCCACAAGAATTTTGATAAGATACTGTAGATAGTCTTATAACAGGATTTAGGAATATTAATTGGGAGGTTAGATAAGAAAAATAAGATTATTGGAACTAGCATCATTTTTATAGAATCCAATCTACCCCACCAAGATAGAAACAAGGGATGCCATCTTGTCGTAGAATTATTTAGTGTTAATTGTAAATTTTTCAAATTTAGAGCCACAGTATCTTTAATAGAGGGCGTGAATTTAAGGCCTAGGTATTTAATCTGAGATGGGCTCCAATGAAAAGAGGAGACTAAAAAATCAGCATGAAAACAATGTTTGTTCAAAGGGAGAATTTCACATTTATCAATATTAAGTTTATAACCTGAAACTGAAGCGAAGTCAGAGACTTCTGATAAAAACGACGGTATGGAAGTTTGGGGGTTGGAAATAAATAAGAGAATGTCGTCAGCGTATGCTGAAAGTTTAAGTTGTTTGTCGGCATATGGAAAACCTGTGATACTCTTGTTTAAACGAATTCTCATGAGAAGGGGTTCTAATGCCAAAATAAATAAAAGTGGAGAAAGTGGGCAGCCTTGCCGGACACCTCTGTAAAGGGGAAAAGAGGGAGAGACAAGACCATTGGCTAGAATAAAAGATCTAGGAAATGAGTATAATAGCGAAATATAAGAAAGAAATTTAGGGCCAAAACCAAACCAAGCCAATGTTGAAAATATAAACTGCCAATTCACCCTATCGAATGCTTTTTCAGCATCTAGTGCCACCGCCGCTAATGAATGTTTATAAGATTGAGATTTACTAAGGACATTAAAAAAGAGACGGGTATTGTCAGATAGATGACGACCTTTAATGAAACCACATTGTTCTTTGGCAATTAAACTTGGCAGTACGTTATCTAAACGTAAAGCAAGAATTTTCGCAAAAATCTTATAGTCTAAATTGATTAAAGAAATGGGTCTATAGTTCTTACACAATGTATGGTCCTTCTGTTCTTTGGGAAGAAGACAAATCAAAGCCTCCTGAAAGGAACCACTAGATTTCTGGGATGTTATAAAAAATACAAATAATTGATACAATTTGGGAATAAGGAGGTTAGAGAAATGTAAGTAAAATTCTGTTGTAAATCCATCAGGCCCTGGAGTTTTTCCCTTTTTAAGCGATTGAATGGCTGTAAGAATGTCTTTAGGTTGTATATCATCTTCTAAAGAGGAAAAGTCAACATCTGGGAAGGATGGTGAGGGAATAGAGGATAGGTATTTCGAAATGTCATTGAAATGGGGGGTTGTTTCTGGCGTGTATAAATTTTGATAAAATTTAGTGAATTCTGCTAAGATATCTTCATCTTTATGAACTATATTATTAGAAGACGTTACAATAGATTCAATTTTAGCGCGTTCCTTTTTAACCTTAAGATATTTAGCAAGAAGGTTGCCAGATTTATTCTGCGCAGTATAATATTTGGCACTGGATTTGAATAGATACAAATTTGCGGAATCCGTTGAAAGTTTGTTAAACGAAAGTTTGGCTTTGATAAGTGCATTCAAAGTGAATTGATTTTTGGTTGTGTAATAGGAATGTTCCAATTTTTTAATTTGTGAGTTAAGTGCCAGTATGGAGTGAGAGGATATACGTCGTTTCTGTGCAATGAACGAAATAATGAAGTCTCTAGAGGCAGCTTTGAAGGTATCCCAAATAAGTTGAGGAGATGTTTGAGGAGATTCATTATCTGTAAAGAATGTATCTGCAAATTCCTGAAAGGCAGACGTGAATTTGGAATCTAATAAAAGTGAATTATTAAACCTCCAACGCCTAGTACCCTTAACCGGGGGGAGTAAATCTAAACTCAAAGATACTGGGGCATGGTCGGAGATTAGTATAGCGCCTATGTCAGAATGGGAAATATGTTGAACTAAAGCTTTTGAAACAAAAAGATAATCTATCCGAGATTGAGATGAGTGTGCAGGTGAAAAATAAGTGTATTCTTGTAAAGTGGGATGACAGAGTCTCCAGGAGTCCACAAGAGATCTTTGTGAGATAGAGGAGGTAAACTGAGCATGCATAGGGGAGTGGGAGAACCTCGAGTTAGACCTTCTGTCGATAAAGGTATCCATAACCATATTACAATCGCCACCTAGGATTAAATATTCATCAGTATATTGCATCAGAGAGGACAGGAGATGGGGCCAAAACTGTTTATCCTGATTAGTGGGAGCATATATGTTAACAATAGTTAAAGGAATCTTATTAATCTTTAGAGACACTGCTACCCATCTACCATCAGAATCATTATCTTGATGTAACAATTGAACATCTAAACGCTTATGACAGAGAATAGCCACTCCATTCCGTTTCCCTGTCCCTGGCGATGCAAAGACGTGACTTACCCAGTGACGCTTCAATTTGGTTATCTCAGTATCTTTCACATGAATTTCTTGTAGTAAAGCTATATCAGCTTTTAAACTTGCAATATGTGATAACACTCGTTGACGTTTAATGGGAGAGCCCAAACCTTTAACATTCCAAGTTATGATATTTAACGACATCTAAATATTTATATTAAATTCTAAAATTGGATAAGAACAGTTATAACAATAATTGAAAATTTGTATCATATAAGTGGAAGTAAGAGTGTGAAAACCTGACATGAAATAGATAGAGATACAGATATATATAAAATAGGAGAAGAGACAAAAACTAGGTAGAAACGTAGGTGAGTATGCAAGATAAGAGACAGACCAATTAATAATGAAAAGTAAGTGACAAAAAGGAGAAGAAAAAAAGGGAAAGTTACCAAAAGAAACACAACTAATAAAACAGATCACACAATTGATAGCAAAGTACGATAACAAAAGAACATACCACAGAAAACAATAGACGCGGGGAAGGTGAAGCCACATGAGGGAGGTAGGACGCCGAACAGAGGCCCACAGGATGAAAGCGGCAAGGGGAACAACATCCAGGAAAAATGAAGAGAACATCAAGATGAGGGATCACAGGATTGGAACCTGATAGGAAAGAAAAATAACATATTAATGAAACATATGACAGCACAGCATACTAACACAATACAACAAGAATGGGGTACATCACAAAGAAGAACACAACATAGGACACCAGTCAATATTTAACTTAGTTAGCCATCTATGGCCGAGTTATGTCCATGTCAGCTGTACATAAGTTCAAAAACTCTTGGAGAAGCGCTGGATCCTCATAAGTTGTTGTTTTGTTGTTGTAGGTGACTTTGAAGAGGCAAGGATGGAACAGGCCATAGCGAGCATTCAAATTACGAAGTGCAGGTCTCATGTCCAAGAATTTTTTCCGACGTTCAGCTGTTAGTTTAGCGTAGTCCTGGGCAAAAAGAGGCTAGAACCATTCCAAGAAATTCTTCCTCGTTGTCTAGCTGCTTGAAGGACCGTAAGTAATTCGGTATACTCCAGAAAATATATGATAATGCCCCTAGGTTTCACTGAGGGAGATGAAGTACGAGAGTTCTGTCCCAATCGGTGTGCTCGTTGTATATTCAATTTTGGAGATTCAGGAAGACCAAGAAGAGTAGGTAAAAGGACTGAAAAAAGGATATTGGATTAGACCCTTCGAGACCTTCAACCAGACCATAAATGCGTAAGTTGTTACGCCTGTTACGATTTTCCAAATTTTCAATCTGCTTTTGAAGCTGTGTAATCTCTTTATGCATAAGGGGGATTTGACCCGTGATTTCCTGAACAGAGTCAACTCGTTTCTCTAGGCCATCAATTCTTTTTTCAGTGTGAGACCAATTGTCTTCAAGACTCTGTAAACGGGTATTGGTTTCCTCCATATGAGGTTTGAGTGCCCGAATTTCCTCAAGTAAGAGCTCCATGGAGAGTACGTTCGAAGAGTTAGTAGGCGAAGGTGGATTCACTTTCGCTCGTTTGCCTGATGTGGAGGTTGACGCTGAGGGTATCTTGGAACCCTGTTTGGAGCAAAGACGAGATGCTGAGGGTCCCAAGTCCCTTGAGACAGATTCTGTGTTATCCTCTTCCCTGTTATCTTGCAGGACACTAAAAGGGTTGTGGTCCTCCAAGGATGCACCTTTGGCATTTTTAGAATGCTTGCCAGGCATTGCCATGGAGTATTTTGATATCCAGTCTCTCTGAACAATAATGAGGAGTAAACCTTGGGGATGATTCTTTCAGAGATTTAAAAGTATTGAGGCTGATGATTGACAGACGAAAAGACTAAGCCTCAATGAATTAACAATGCACTTGGAAACAAACGCTGCGTCATGAAGGGAACATTGCCCAATTCTACAAATGATAAAACACTGAATTGTTAGGTATTGAAGAGTCCGGTGTGCCGACTGAGCAGTTCATTTCACTTAATGCGCATTTTTAGAGCAATAGCGACTTGAAGAGCATAATAACCTTGCAATGACAGAGGAAATTGCTCAAAATTCAAAGATTCAGGTGGAAACCATGTGAGGTATTCGGAGAGTAAAGGTGTCAGAATTCGGCATTATTTCCTGACAGAAACAACCTTGAGACGCCTCAGGCGGGAAAACGCGAGGAGCGCTTGATGACATAAAACAAAATGGCGGCTGCGACTGTATTCGCGCCGCGGCCGGCAAAAGAGTCAGAAATTCATCTTTGCGCTCACCCGGTTCTCCGCGCAAGTCACACTAGACGGAGCAGAGGTTCCGACGTATGGGCGTTTGTTCCTGTGATCCAACGGTGGAATTATAAGCCTGGAGTGTTCCCGCCGTTCTACACTGCCGCGGAGCTCTCTGAAGCAGCGGCCATCTCCGACGGCTCCTAAGCCACGCCCCCCCCTGCCGTCTTATTTTTAATTGGATGACTTGGGTCTGCCGTCCATTATTGGACCTTTAGTCTATTTCGTTGACCTTTGGGGTATTTTCAGTGTCTTTTAAGTAGTACAGTTAACTAGAAATATATATAATATTTCTGTTCGGTGTATTCGGCCCCTGGTTTGACCAATTGGAGTTTATTATTTTTTAGGTGTTTTAATACACCAGAAGCTGGCTAAGCCTGAAGTACTTCGCCTAAGTTATTTTAAGATATTATTGCATCCATGTGAATTGGATGTAATGTGAAGCTGGTGGAATTACTCATACTATTTCCCAACTGTCGTCTTTGCCAAAACCTGGGGCTCTTTCAACTCAATTCCCATGGAGTTTCTCTTTGACCTTGAGACGTAGCTCTTTTGTCGGTGCCTGTTCTGTATGCTTAAGCCCTTTTCCTTGATGTTGTGTACCACTGACTTGCACCATGAGTTAGTTTGTTTTTCTGGTTTTAACTCTAATAAAAGTCCAATTGTTTCATTTCAGTAACTGTATACTTAATTTCTGAGATTGTCCTGGTGTCCTGAGGGATGGACTCATGTACATACGGCTTTATGAGACCAAAACGTAGACATTAATCCTTACTATTATTTTAGGAATTTTATCACTCCCATTTGTGTAACTATACTGCCGATTTGGAGCAGAAATGTGTTGTTTAGATAGCAGATTAAAACACACTATCTGTTTCTATATTATCCAGATGTTCTTCTCGTATGTTATGTCCATCACTGTGTGTTGTTTGGGCTTCTCGTTTCCCGTGTATATATAAACAACTGTCGATATGCTGCTGTATGAAATAAAAAAAGTACATATACATTTTTGTCAACGTATGCTTCCAGCCATCTACCCATGATTCCTGATAATAACTTACGGTTTTTCTGCAATATGTATGTTTTTATCAGTTTCACTGTTCAATTAGCTTTCCTTTGGAAGCATGCTGGGCTTTTTGGGTGGCCTTAGGCTGGAAGTAGCAGGTGGAAGAGCGATGCAGTAACCAAGATCCCAGCACAGTGGAGGGACAGTGAGTGGCAGTCACAGAACGTTCACTTTGAGGACCTGTAAGAATAGTCATAGTCTACAAAGGGAGCATTCTGATTGGCTGACCAGATCCCAACGTTTCATCTAGTGTGCAAGTAGGCCTAATCCTCCTCAAGAGAGACATTAAACTAAACTCTATTCAACAGCTAAGTACTGCCACTCTCTCCTTGAAACAGATAGATGATCCCTCTTCCAAATATGGCATTTGGATGCTCCTCTGCATTCTGGGTACTTGAGAGTCTAGTCATAGCAGTTGCAGGGCAGTAAAGGGCAAACTTTTTTCTTTTTTTTTAAACATGTCATATACCTGTTTCAAAGTTACAGAACTAAAAACTAACGACCGCAATAGCTAGTGTTATAAGATTCGTACATATTACTTGTACAGCCCTTCCAAGAACCTGTACTTGCCCTTGAATAACGTGATAATAATTTTCAGGAAACGATGTTTTTGAAATTTTCCTCCGTATCGGATGTTCACAAGAAATATACACGCCGGTATGCAATGGTGAGGGATGTGTACTTGTGAGTATCCGAAAAATCCCTTATTGTTGTTCATGCAGCTTTTGCCACTTCTCAAGAAACCGACTTTCCAACTCACATATGTGAATCAAATGACAGCTCTGAAAATCTTCATTCTAAGTCACAAATTAGAAAGCATTTCTGTGGTTCAAGCTTTTACAGCACTCCATCAGCAGCCAATCCACTCCTTTAACAGCAGACTTTATTTGCTATGGATAATTAGGCATTTAAAGCTGTGTGAACCCACAGGCTTTTCGCTGACAGTTCCAATGTATCAAAGTGGTTATAGCAGCAGCAAATGAAGGTTACAACTACATACTTTGCCATCAATGATACATATATATATAGTACACATTTTTGCTAGACTGAAATTCGTGGTTACACTTTATGAAGTAAAGAACCAAAACCTTGTAAAATGAATCATTTGACAACATTTTCTATTTTTAATTGTCATGGAGTTATTGAGTATTTTCATGATCAGTTGCACCTACACATACATCTACTCATCCAATAAGAAGACATAAAATATAGCCTTGAAATGAAGGACACATGTTTCAGAAACATAACCCGGACATGTATGAAATTAAATATTTTAGAAGGGATGAAATATTGCTATACACATCATGCAATGATTACTCAGGAATAATTTTCCTTAAAGAGTACTGTTGCATTCGGTGGACCTAACAAAGGCTGCAATGTCAGGGGCTTTATTTCAAACAAGGCACACTGTCCATTTTAGTGCCACGGCGCACATTTAATTTGGTGCCCTAGGCAAAAACAGGGACCTTGCGCCCTACTAATAATAGTGCTCTGCCCCCAAGGTAGCACAAGTTCGCAGCTCGTGGCTGCACAATGGTGAAAAGACGGAGTGAAGCACCCAGGCTCCCTATTAGGGTACACAAGCAGTACTTCATTTGAGCCAGTGGTTTCCAGTGCTGGGCACCAGCACTTAATTGGCATCACCACACTTATGACAGTCTGCCACATGAACAACGGTTGTTTATGAATGCAATATACATTAAAAAATACTAATACCTGCCTCCCCAGCCCTACCTTTACCTTTGGGGACCTGAACTAATCTGAACAGTCGGGCTTGCAGGTGACAGAGATGGTAAGATGTTGTTTTGGTATCATCATTGGCAGCATGATGGGGCAATGAGTGGTGCAAGTTGCAATGGCCTCCTGGTCAGGGCCCTGGCACTTATTATTTTACAAATTAAGCACTGCACAGAAGGCACACAGCCTGCACTTTCAAGGAGGATGGCGACCCCCCCTGCCTGTGCCTATTAATGCAGTTGTATGTTGCATTTCAAGTAGAGACCATATTTTTTACAATTCGACTAGTAATCTATCGGAAAAAACAAGAAGTGTATTTGAAATGTAAACATCTTCAAAAAGATTCAAGGTTACTTACAGGGGCCTGAGTATCCCTTGTTGCTGACTTCCTAGCATTCACATTTGGGTTCTAGGGATGATTTTTATTTTTACAATTAAAATAAGCAAAATAGACCCGGCTGATTCAACATGGAAACTCTATCCAGAGAGCTCCTTGGTTTCAGATGGGTTTTATTAGAGCTCTCTTTCAAGTGCAGATATCGGAGTGAAAAAGCTTCCAGTGGTACAAAGTGCCATTTCAGGCCAACCAACAAGTGCATGCGGCTAGCTAGAAGAAATAGGGTTGCCTGTTCTGGAAGTTCCATTGTCTAAAGGCTTTTGTGGCAGTCAGACATTTTTCAGAGGGTTGAGATAGAAGTGTCTTGCCAATGAGGACATACCCTCACTCCATCACCCACTGAAAATGTGAAATGAATCTGCAATGGCTCAGTGCGTGGCAAATACCTTCAAGCAACTGTTATTCAAGGCCGACTCTAGGACTTGGGAACTAAACCAGCACACAGATGGAAAATGGAGGTTTTGGTTCAAATTTACACAGAGAATAATGGAAGATGTAGGAACCCCACATCTTAAGTAGGTCTTGAAAACTGGTTTTATGGAATCTAATTTGCAGAGCTCAGAATTCTTTCTGGGTGGCACCACTATCTGGGTAGAAGCCCTTCTCAGCTGCCTACCATTGAGTAATTTTAATCAGGTGCTTTGCCGGTTCAAATATCCCTGAGAAACAGGTCATGTAACTGGCTTTACTGGTTCTGGATCACAGTCCTGGGCACAGAGATTCACGTCAGGGGGAGGAATAAACGTATCCTGTGTTCGCCTCTCTGGCTCTGGCCATCATGCATACCTTAGTTCTCGTGGGCCCACTCCTCCTACATCACGTCTTCCGGCGTTTCAAGCTATGGTTTCCATGCTTCTGGCAGGGTTCATATGGTTACATTTCAATTGGCGTGATTTTTGTTTAGATGAGCTGGTTTGAGAATGCTGCTTTGTTTTGATTGCCTTCATAAGTCTAAGTTATGAAAAATACAATGTTTCCAAAGACATTCTGAAGAAACTTTAGTTATTTGTGACCCGAAGTTGCTTAAAGGAAATAATTATTAAGAAAAGAAATCCTCTGCTAAATAATGAACGAGTACATTGGTGTGGGATGGATCAGAGGACCTGCTTGTAATAGTTGATCAGTAGGGAAGAAGAGCAGAAGGTTGAGATTCCTTAAGAAGCTCGGGCATGTTGTCCCCTCCATTTACCTGCATGATGTAAACACAAGGTGTGTACAAGTGCCAGTGAGTAACGTGTGTGTTTACATGGAATACTGATAGGGAGTTGATGCAGCGCAGATGGACTTTGCACAACACAGCTCTAGAATCCTGTTTATTGTCAGTCATGCTAATAGGTGCATGACCTTATTATCATCACTAAAATATCGTTGGGCACAAATATTGTGACAAAAATATTGTGATATGAGGAGTATTGTGGGACAGAATATCGTTGGTAAGACTATATAATTTTTTTCAAAGTTTTTAATATTTTTAATATAGTTATATATCGTATCATTATATATACTGTTTTTTATGTTATTACTTTTTGTGTTATATTATTATTTTAATGTCCGTTATGTTTTATTATTTTAGTATAGTTTTGCTTTGCTTTGTTAAGATTTTAAAGATTTTTTTCTGATTTCATTTGAATTTATTTATTTACTGGCAGTTTGTTAAAGTTTATAGGACAGGAGGTCGGGAAGTTTCTTAATACATAGGTTATACGTTATTATGAATAATTTATTTCATACACTTTAATTTGTTAATTTAATTAATTATGTAAATTAATCATTTAAAATTATTTCATAGATTACTTTCGAGAACTAATAATTAGTTAAACTGCTGATTTTTTTATTAGATTATTCATTGTGTAAATTAATTCCTTGGTTTAAATTTATATGCATCAAACATTTTATATTTTGATGTTTTTTTTAATAATTAATTTTATAGTATCTGTTGTAAATATTGTTTACTATTAAATTGCTTCTCGTATTTGTTAATTTCATTTCGTGGTTAATATATATATATATATATATATATATATATATATATATATATATATATATATATATATATTACCTACTGGCGGTCGCCAGTAGGTAGTTATAGTTAGGACCTTGTTTCCACAGGAAAAGCGTTTTTTGATTTGCCATTATCTTTGGCGCCGTTTGGTGAATCTTCCCGAAATTTACAAAACTAATGGGGCGCTCCTGTCAGCTCCGGTCTTGAAATTTTCCGGGTGATTCGTCAAGCGGGGGCCGAGAAAAAAGGGGGGTCCCAAAACATGTTTTCTCCATGTTAATTTCCATAGGAACTTTTGTTGCAGCTACAGCCCGAACTGCTGAACGGAATTACACCAAATTTGACAGAAAGGTAGCTGTTGTTCCAGAGTCCACTCTTTGCTTTAAATGGTGTAAATCCGTTCAGTAGTTCCTGAGAAAATAAAAAAATTAAAATATCGATATCTGGAGGCTGAGGAGGATTCGCAAACCCTCCCGAGCACGAGCTTCATTTTGATTGGCTGTCAACACTTCAAACCAGGAAGTGTTGGGAGCCATCTTTTGACTCGGTAAAACCAAGTCACAAGAAAACAGTAAAAAAAAGGATAAAAAACAAGAAAAGGGGGCAGGGTAGAAACACCCTGACGCCTTAGGCCTGCTCAGGGGGTCCCACAAGGACCCCCAGGGCCAAAAACAGCATTTTTAATTTTATTTATTCAGCCGAATTTGCGATGGGTGTGTGAATCTGGCCGAAAAAATAAAAATAAAACGAAGCGCGGGCTTCCGCGCTTCGTTTCTTTGGGCCCCCGGGTGGGCCAGGTCCTGGGGCAATGAGGAATTTATATGCGGGGGCCCATGGGGGCCCCCGCAGCCCCGGGGACCGCCACCTCCCTGGGGTTTAGTTTATCATATGCGGGGGGCACATGGCCCCCGCAGCCCCGGGGACCGCCACCTCCCCGGGCTTTTTAAAAAAATGTGTGGGGGTCTCCTGCCCCCCAAGCTGCCCCGGGGACCACCACCTCCCCGGAGCATTTAATTATTTTAGGGCGGGGGGCCTCACGGGCCCCCCAATCCCTGGGGACCGCCACCTCCCCGAGGCTTCCCCCCAAGCCCCTGGCACCACCACCTCCCCAGGGCTGCATGATTTAAATACGGGGGGCAGTCCCGGGGACCATCACCTCCCAGGGGCTACTTTCCAAAACAAAGTGTGGGGGGCATGAGCCCCCCCACACTGCCCCGGGGACCACCACCGCATTAAAATCATTAAAATGCAGGGGTCCATTGCAGGCACCCGGCCCCGGGGACCACCACCTCCCCGGGGCTTTCATCAGTTGGGAGGGGGGCCACGTGGCCCCCCTCCTCGAGCCCTAGATGGCCCTGGGGACCACCACCCCCCAGGGCAGGCTCCTGCAATGTCCCAGGTTACCCACCCCCGGGACCTTGCCGTTTGCTATGGCAGGGCGGGAGCACAGCTCCCGCCCTGCTATAGCAAACACTGCTTTGCTTCTTGGAAGTGAGAGCTTCCATGAAGCAAAGCAGAATTGCTTTTGGGCAAAGGGAGTTGCATGTCAGCAGCTCCCCTTGCCCAAAAGCAATGCCGGCTCCCCCAGGAGGCGGGGAGCCAGCTGGGACCACGGGGGCATTGGAGCTCCCCCCGTGGTCCCTAACGTCCCTGGGGCCAATAGTGGCCAAGGCAAGCAAGGGGGGCCGCCCCCTCCCTAAATAAAAAAGTAAAAAAAGAATGAGGCAAAGCCCCAGGGGATGGGGTCCCCGGGGCCAATAATATTTTTTTTTAAATTAAATATGTGGCCATGCCCCGGGGGATAAGGTCCTCTTCCCATTTAAAAAAAAAAATAAATGCTCAGGCCCTGGGGGATGGGGTCCCCAGGGCCCAAAAACAATAAAGGGAAGGGGGGCCACACAGCCTCCCTTCCAAAAAGCTTAATTAAAAAAAGCTGGCATCTCGCCGGAGGCCCTGCCCCCTCCCTGCACCAGTAGGCGCGTTCTGGATTGGGGATTAAGCCCCCTTGAATACTAAGGGTCTTTAGGGGCCAACTTGATGACCAGGTACCTCCAGTAATCCCCACACAGTGGGATTGCAGAGAGGTGGTCCGAGGCCATGCCCCTTTTTACACCACTCTGCAAACGTGCCTCTTCGCACACTGCTGGTGGGGCGATGAGGTCCTCGTGTGTCCTGAGGACCTCAGGACTAAAGAGGACTTCATCCCCCGAGCAGCAGTGCGCCAGGAGGCGCGTTTGCAGAGTGGTGTAAAAAGGGGGCATGGCCTTGGACCACTCTCAGCAATCCAGCTATGTGGGGCTTACTAGAGATAACAGAAGGCTAGTTGGCCCCCAGGGACCCTCAGGAGGCAAGGGGACTTCATCTCCCAACCAAGGGCACGCCAGGAGGCACGTTTGCAGAGTGGTGGAGAAAGTGATGTCATCAGTGATGTCACTGACCATGTCATGAGAGATGTAGTATGTGATGTCATCAGCAGTGCATTGCGGGGCGCGAGTTATAGTTAGCTCAACTAACTATAACGGCCGAATTTCTCTGGTTTTGTACGAGTGAAATGTCCAACTAACTATAACGTCCTTGAAACCTGTGGTTTTTTGAGTGAATTTCTTTGGTTTTTTAAATGCTAATTTCTAACTATAACGTCCCTGAAACCTAATGTTTTTTCAGTGAATTTCTATGGTTTTTTAAATGCTAATTTCTAACTATAACGTCCCTGAAACCTATGGTTTTTTCTGTGATTTTCTAAGGTTTTTTAAATGCTAATTACTAACTATAACGTCCCTGAAACCTATGTTTTTTTCAGTGAACACACACATATATATATATAAGTTGGAAACGCATCAAACTGCAACGCGCTGCCCCCCCAGCAGTTTATCACCAATTGGGACTCACCTTCTGCAATGGGGAGAGAGGAGGCAATACTCATTGCCTGAGAAAGGGATTTTGCAGGTGGCTTGGACTTCCTTTTGGGCACTCGAGCTGGTGTGAGGTCCGTAACCGATTTAATTGGGACATCACCTGATGTTTGGTCTTCCCTATCACTGTATAGGCAGCCATGGGACTTCAACTACCAGCATGCAGCTGCCTGGCAGGGAGAACGTGAGATGGCTATGATCCTTTAATTGGAGGAGGGGCAAGGCATCACCTGACAGGGAGTGGTTGAGATAACAGCCTCACTCTACCTGACCCCCATGGAGAATGAGCAGCCCGTGGAACCGGCACTGATGAAAGCTGATTGAGGCTGAAACGCATATGCCAAGGCGTTTCATGGACTAGCAGCACCACGCAAATAACATCAATAAAGCCATCTGCAGAACCCGGAGCTGTGTCCTGCTTTTGAATTTATTGGGAGAAAGCATTGGTTCGTATGTTTGGCCAGCAAGCAGGCGCTGGCTTACGACAAGCCCTTTCGGTAAGGAGCAGCGCGGGAGACCGGCAACAAGTTGGAAACGCATCAAACTGCAACGCGCTGCTTCCCCAGCAGTTTATCACCAATTGGGACTCCCCTTCTGCAATGGGGAGAGAGGAGGCAATACTCATTGCCTGAGAAAGGGATTTTGCAGGTGGCTTGGACTTCCTTTTGGGCACTCGAGCTGGTGTGAGGTCCGTAACCGATTTAATTGAGACATCACCTGATGTTTGGTCTTCCCTATCACTGTATAGGCAGCCATGGGACTTCAACTACCAGCATGCAGTTGCCTGGCAGGGAGAGCGTGAGATGGCTATGATCCTTTAATTGGAGGAGGGGCAAGGCATCACCTGACAGGGAGTGGTCGAGATAACAGCCTCACTCTACCTGACCCCCATGGAGAATGAGCAGCCCGTGGAACCGGCACTGATGAAAGCCGATTGAGGCTGAAACGCATATGCCAAGGCGTTTCATGGACTAGCAGCACCACGCAAATAACATCAATAAAACCATCTGCAGAACCCGGAGCTGTGTCGTGCTTTTGAATTTATTGCGAGAAAGCATTGGTTCATATATATATATACAATCTACTGGCGAAAATTCTATTTCCAATACCTTTGGCGCCGGTTTACGAATCTTCGCGAAATTCTCAAAACTTATGGCCCGCTCCGGTCCGCTCCTATCCTGAAAGATTCGGGGTGATTCGTCAAGTGGGGGCCGAGAAAAAAGGGGGGGTCCCAAAACGTGTTTTCCCCATGCAATTTTCCATAGGAACCTTTAGTCGCAGCTACAGCCCGAACTGCTGAACGGAATTACACCAAATTTGGCAAAAAGGTAGCCATTGGTTCAGAGTCGTGCCTTTTGGTTAAATGGTGTAAAGCCGTTCAGTAGTTCCTGAGAAATTTGAAAAAGAAAACACATATATATCTGGGCGGAGCCTAACCACACATGTCATCGTGAGATCTGATTGGCTGTCAGCACTTCATCCTGGAATTGCTGGCAGCCATCTTGGGACCAATATAAATGATAGTACCCCATTGAAATGCATTGTAGTGAATCAAAGATTTTGAGGGTTACCAAAAGGAGAACTATAAAGGGTGATAACAGACTTTAGTTACATTAGAATTCATTTGTTGATGGTACCATACTAATTTCAGGAATTGTGGTGTGTTCTAAGGTGATTTTACCCTGTGAAAAACCTTCTGCTGGTTTATCATGAATCATGTTTGAGAGAAAACTATTTTCACATGTTTGTCCCTTACAGTTTTGGAAGGTGCTCCAGAAGCTAAAATGAGAGCATATTTTCTGTAAATTCACATTATCTTTCTCAGTCATGTGAGAATGAAGTCTGACATTCTCAGTAAAACATGTACATCCAACAAGGGCAGAGACTGTCAGTTGATTCCTTTGTGTTCTACTGCAGCTTCCCAGAGTGTTCTAAAGAACAACTAGAGTGCTAACAGCCTTACTTATGACAAAAGTATGGCACACCTGAAGCCATCTTGACTGGAATAAACTGGTAACACTTAAAACATTTAATTTAAAAAGGAACAAAATGATGGGGTTCATTTTGTCATAGAAATTATGGTTAGTGCTGTAGAAAGAAAAATTAGGACGTTTTAAGTGAGATCTCAAATATCTTCCTGTTATATTTCAACAGGAGCAGCCTGTCAGTTGATGCCTTTGTGTTCTTCTGCAGCTTCCCAGAGTGTTCTAAAGAACAACTAGAGAGCTAACAGTCTTACGACAAAAGTATGGCACACCTGAAGCCATCTTGATTGGAATAAACTGGTAACACTTAAAACATTTAATTTAAAAAGGAACAAAATGAGGGGGTTCATTTTGCCATAGAAATTATGGTTAGTGCTGTAGAAAGAAAAATTAGGACATGTTTTAAGTGAGATCTCAAATATCTTCCTGTTATATTTCAACAGGAGCAGCCTGTCAGTTGATGCCTTTGTGTTCTACTGCAGCTTCCCAGAGTGTTCTAAAGAACAACTAGAGCGCTAACAGTCTTACTTATGACAAAATTATGGCACACCTGAAGCCATCTTGATTGGAATAAACTGGTAACTCTTAAAACATTTAATTTAAAAAGGAAAAAAATGAGGGGGTTCATTTTGTCATAGAAATTATGGTTAGTGCTGTAGAAAGAAAAATTAGGACATGTTTTAAGTGAGATCTCAAATATCTTCCTGTTATATTTCAACAGGAGCAACCTGTCAGTTGATGCCTTTGTGTTCTACTGCAGCTTCCCAGAGTGTTCTAAAGAACAACTAGAGCGCTAACAGTCTTATTTATGACAAAAGTATGGCACACCTAAAGCCATCTTGATTGGAATAAACTGGTAACACTTAAAACATTTAATTTAAAAAGGAACAAAATGAGGGGGTTCATTTTGCCATAGAAATGATGGTTAGTGCTGCAGAAAGAAAATTTAGGGCATGTTTTATGTGAGATCTCAAATCCTCTTCTATTTCATTAGAAAATTCTGACATGCAGACTGAAACAATCACTTTCAATACCAGCAGTAGACTTCCAGTTAACTCCCTGGTGAGCAGTAGCTTTACTACAGTGATCTAATGAACAACTAGAATGCTAACATTCTGAATTTATGGCAAATGTGTGACACATCTGAATGCCTTCTTGATGGAATCAAAGTAAAAACTGAAAGCATTTCCTACTGAGGAGACTGCAGTAAATGACGAAATTAGGAAACTTCATAACAAATAAGTCTCCCAAGATGGCCACCAGAGAAAAAAGAGCCCAAATGTAGCACAAATATCACCCAGATGTAGCCCACATTTAGCCCAATGACAGAAGTGTGCAAAACACTTTTTATTTTTAGTTTTTCTGCAGTTTTATATAGTGCAAACTGGTCAGGTATTGGAGCGTTACATCTTACTTGGACCCCTTATTGCGTATTTTGCACGAAGTACATGAGATTGATCTTGCGAAACATTGAACTTTACGATTCTGTTAACCTGAAGTTGCTCTGAACCGGGCTTTGTAACACCCGTTTTTACCTACTGGTTTTAATTATTTCTCACTGTATTGTATTAGGAAAGAGGATTTACTGTTTTTATGTAAACTTTTATGATCTATGTTTCTAAATCAGATCAAATAAAGTTTAATGAATTCTATGGCAGGACGGAGGCGAGGATTATGCATATCTTTCCTCACTTTATTTGCATAGCAGTTCAAAGAAAACGTAACACAACAATCATTAAACAAAAGACTACACAACCCATGAACCATTAGGGGGGTAGTCTCCAAGGCAACTATAGTCCAATCATATCACAGTCCATTGTATATAATATTGTGACGTCCCTTCCGCTTCCTCTTTCTTCACTGCTCGTCAGTTAAGTGCATTCCTTACATTCTTGGCTTAATCTGACGTTGTTGCTGTTTGTATGGCGGTTTCTTGTGCACATTATTAGCATTATTGCCTTGGTATTGTTTCATATTCCCCGCGCAGCAGGCTCTTGCCCGAGCGCGTTCTCCCCCTCGCAGTTTCTCCCGCTGTGTGCTCTGCGCGCAGTGAGATCTTGTCAGGCGCATCTGGTCCGAGCGAGGCAGCTCCGTCGAGCGCTCCCGCTGGTCTTTACGCGCGTTTGGGAATCCGGTCACTCCTTTAGCGTCCGCTTAATTCCCGACCAACCCTCGCCTAATTTTGACACCGCTACGCGGTGATTTCCCCACATGGCCACGTTAGTGACCAGCGCCACCTGGTGGTGGTAATTGGTATTGCGCCTCAGTCTATTCTTATACAGCTTCGGGGAAAGCCCAGCTGTTGGAGCACCGGCGAGGGGGCTGTCTTAAGGATTTTAAGGGCATTTGTTCTGTGCTCACACCCTCTGCTGTCATGTCTTCTCCAGAAGACCATTTTTACTCCTCCTACCAGGAAGTGGAGGAGGAATGGCCCCCAACTTCTCCCTCCAGCAGTGGACCAAGCCCTCTCTCTGGCTATTTCTAGGGCACTGGCTCCTCTTAGGGATCAGGTTGATAAGCTGGCGAAAAGCATCCCTGGGGTGTTCAGTGACCCAGATCTGGTGGTGGCGGGTCCAAGTAGCTCCCAGATGGGGAATAAAAGGGCAGTTAAGCATAACGCGGGGCACTTGGAAGGATTTGATAAACTTACGGAGACCTTCCTCAAGAGTGCGCGAACGCTAAAACATGCACCCTGCTGGGAGGAGGAGGGGCCCGGAGAAAATTGCGACACTGTCACCACTATTGTAGACCCCGACGGCGGGTTTCCCTTAGAGGGAGAGGGTGTATCGGAGGACGATTTCTCCTCCGATGAGGATAAGGACTCGGGCGTCCCTGGCGTCCAGAGTCCCACTCCTCACAGTCCCCGGTTGGGGACGGGGTCCACTCGGACATGTTCGAGCCTACCCAAATTTACCATCCTAGGTCGGCAGAGTGGACACCTGACGCCAAAGTGGCAGAGTATGTGGTGGGGAAAATCCATCAACCCCTTGAAAGGGAGGTCAGGAATAGGATGAGGGAGAATGCCCCAGGCCCTCACTGAAGGGGAAGGTGGCAGACACGCCTGAAACTGATGAGAAACTATGTACCTTTTTCTCCAAGTATATGAGGGATCCCAAGAAAGGAATTGATAGGTCTTGGACGTGGTAGGGCCCTTGACCCAAATTATTCAATTGACGGAGCATTCCAAAGAGTCAGGATCCCCTTTGTCCACGGATATTGTGGCTGGTTGGGTGCACTACCCTAAACCCTAAAACACTACCCCTCCACTACCCAAACACCACTGCACTACCCTAAACCCTAAAACACTACCCCCAGCACGACACCCTACACTACCCAAACATAACTGCACTACCTTAAACCCTAAAACACTACCACCAGCACGACTCCCTACACTACCCAAACACCACTGCACTACCCTAAACCCTAAAACACTACCCCCAGCACGACTCCCTACACTACCCAAACACCACTGCACTACACTAAACCCTAAATATACCCCCAGCATGACCTCCCACACTACACAAACACCACTGCACTAACCTAAACCCTAAAACACTAACCCCAGCATGACCCCCTACACTACCCAAACACAACTGCACTACCCTATACCCTAAAACACGACCCCCTACACTACGCAAACACGACTGCACTACCCTAAACCCTAAAACACTACCCCCAGCATGACCCCCTGCGCTACACAAACACCACTGCACTGCCCTAAACCCTAAAACACTAACCCCAGCATGACCCCCTACACTACCCAAACACAACTGCACTACCCTATACCCTAAAACACGACCCCCTACACTACGCAAACACGACTGCACTACCCTAAACCCTAAAACACTACCCCCAGCATGACCCCCTTCACTACACAAACACCACTGCACTGCCCTAAACCCTAAAACACTACCCCAGCACTACCCCTTACACTACCCAAACACCACTTCACTAACATAAACCCTAAAACACTACCCCCAGCACAACCCCCTACACTACACAAACACCACTGCACTACCCTAAACCCTAAATCTACCCCCAGCATGACCCCCTACACTACCCAAACACCACTGCACTACCCTAAACCATAAAACACTACCCCCAGCATGACCCCCTACACTACACAAACACCCCTGCACTGCCCTAAACCCTAAAACACTACAACAAGCATGACCCCCTACACTACTCAAACACCACTGCACTACCCTAAACCCTAAAACACTACCCCAGCACGACCCCTACACTACCCATACACCACTGCACTACCCTAAACCCTAAAACACTACCCCCAGCACGACCCCCTACACTACTGCACTACCCTAAACCCTAAAACACTACCCCCAGCACGACCCCCTACACTACCCAAACACCACTGCACTACCCTAAACCCTAAAACACTACACCCAGCAGGACCCCCTACACCACCCAAACACCACTGCACTACCCTAAACCCTAGAAAGAAACCCCACCCCATGCCCAATCCCCCTTACCTCTCACTCCTCGTGGTTCCTCTCTCCTCGTGGTTCCTGCTTCACGTCATCTCTGAGGGCGGTGCACGTCGTTGTGAGGAAACGGAACAGCCTCTGTTTCCTTACAACGACATGGATCGTCTACATGCTTTTAGAACGCATGGTCATTTACCATACATACCTTTACAACAAAATTCTTTGTAAAGGCATGCGTGGTAAATGACCATGCGTTCTAAAAAATGCGTAGTAATGACTTCGTGATGTACAACGCATGCGTGGTAATGCATGCGTTGTAATGGTATCGCAAAGTAAAAAAGTCGTTGTAGCGGCTGTTTACCGATCGAAGCTGGCCCCTGTTCTTCAGTGAGACATTTATTTGATTAATTAGGAGGAAGGAATGTGGTTTTTTTACCGAAAAGTGCATTCCCGGCTGTTGTATTGTGAAAGTGTCCGCGTGGCCTGGTTTCACTTCCGGTGAGAGAGTGGAAGAGTCTGTTTGGATCTAAAGGAGTTCTGTTGTTGGACGGGGCCGGCACGACATGTCATCAGAAAACATAGCTAATGGAAAGCATCCTCCCTGAAGTGTGGAGCAGTGCCATGAGAGGTCAACGAGTGTGCATCCCACCGCAGTATGACCGTACCGCGTGACCCATGTGCCGCCTCCAGGGTACGGGAGGCAGAAGCGGCATCGCAGGTCCTCTTGAAGACCGTTGCAGCACTAATTCTACATTTTGGTACTAGGGCATTTTAACTTCGTTGTTCCTGCCAGATACAAAGAGAAGATCCTGTGTTATTCAGTGCCCTCGTTACCTTTTTTGTGGGTTGTGGTGCTTGTCACTTCGCTGCCCCGCCGGTGCACACGACTGGGCACCCCACCTCGTGTGCCATCTGCAGGGCCTCTGCCCTCGGATCACTGGTTTCGGTTTCTGGAGTGGCAACATAAACAGTTGCTCCCAAAGGACTAGCCTGAACACTTAGGTGAATATCCCCTGCACCAGCATTCCACGGAAATTCTTTCCTAGCTCTCCCATGTCAACGAGCACGGCTCCGCTCGCGACACCGTATGACGTCATCGGAGCCATAAGAGGACCTCGTCGGCGTGCTGACGTCAGTTCCACCTATTTTTTCCGTGCCACCGAGGCAAACAGGGGACCGAGACATTTTCACATGTATACCTAGTATAATAAATATATATATATTCACTGAAAAAACCATAGGTTTCAGGCACGTTATAGTTAGAAATTAGCATTTAAAAAACCTTAGAAATTCACTGAAAAAACCATAGGTTTCAGGGGCGTTATAGTTAGTTGGACATTTCACTCGTACAAAACCATAGAAATTCCCCCGTTATAGTTAGTTCAGCTAACTATAACTCGCACGCCCGCAATGCACTGCTGATGACGTCACATATTACATCACTCATGACATGGTCAGTGACATCACTCATGACATCACTGATGACATCTCAAATGACATCACTGATGACATCATCCAGTGAATGTGTGTTTTTCTGAAAATTAAATATGTTTTATATATGTATATCTCAAGGTCGATAGAAGAATAAATGGGTATATAAGTGTCTAAATAGATGATTTTGTTTTGTAAAATTGATTGTATAACTGACTAAGTGTGTCTTAGTGAATACATGGGTTAGTGAGTAATGTTTAAATATGAAAATATCTGTATCAGTCTCTCACTTTGTGTATAAGGGGCTGCATGTGTTGGTGAGTAGCTACATGAGTGTCTATATGGGTTATTAGTTGGTTTTTTGAGTATCAGTATGAGTGTCTGAGTGTCTGTATGGTTCGGTGGGGGTATTACTTAGTGCATAGATGCATAAATGAGTGACTCACTGTTTGTATGTGTTGAAGACAGCATGTGTGCAGGACTGTATAGGTGGATGAGTATGTGTATGGGTGTGTTAGTGAGTGAATGACTGTCTCAATAGTGTCTTTATGAGTAACTACATATGTTTTAAACTAGTATATGTGAGTATTGGTGTATATAAGTGAGTATATGTGAGAGTGAGAGATTGGAAGGGTTCCTGTACAAATAAGTAGGTGTTTCTATAAGTGATTGTTTAAGAGAGTAAGTATGTGTAAGTTTCTGTAGAAGTAAGTGTGATAGTGTGTGTATAACTGTATATGCAAGTAAATGGATGTTTGATACTTTGTTTGCATGTGTGACTATGTGTGTGAGTAACTCTATGGATGAGTGGCGGTGTGTAACAGGATGTATAGGTGTATGAGTACATATGATGAGTGAGTACATGTATGAGTGACTGTATAGGGACTGTTGGTGAATGAGTGGATGTGTGTGTAGATCTTGCAATTACTGAATAGGTGTGTTGTAACTGGTATTGGTATGTCCATTGTTTTGAAAATGTTCGTTTGTATTTTTGAGTGTGTGTATCAAAGGTTATATTAGGGTGAGAGGAGGTCTGCCACTCTATCACAAGGATGATGTCATCAGTGATGTCATCAGTGATGTCATTTGAGATGTCATGAGTGATGTCACTGACCATGTCATGAGTGATGTAATATGTGACGTCATCAGCAGTGCATTGTGGGCGCGCGAGTTATAGTTAGCTGAACTAACTATAACGGGGGAATTTCTATGGTTTTGTACGAGTGAAATGTCCAACTAACTATAACGCCCCTGAAACCTATGGTTTTTTCAGTGACTATATATATATATATCACACATGAAATCATTTTAGGACCAGCAATGTCAATTCAAGCTAACATGCAACCAATTCTACAAATACTTACAATTCCAACAAGTTTTAATGGGTTATTAGGTGGAGCTCATCTATTTACAAGAATTTAGCCCGCTGGAGACCAAGTTATTAATGGGCTGCCTTAACTGTGATGGGATGTCTCAGATTTACCTATCACTGATCTGCAATGCCCGCAACACACTCAAGAACCTTAGACATGGGAAGGATAGGTGGGGGCCCTAGAAGAGACAGAATGGAGAGATGCATGTATGGCCCCCAAGAAATCTCCATCACTTACCTTCTTCAACTGATTCAGTTTCATTACTTGCACATGATTTATCTTACTCTACAACATCTTTGGTAAGGTGGAATGCTCACTGAACCCAGATGTACCCAGTATCTGCGTTCAGGGGCAGACTTCTTCCACATGGCAAATTCCAATCATTTACATATATTGCCAACGGATTGCCAAAATCCTCATTCAGGTAATGGAAATACTCATTGAGCTGCCGACCAAGATAGATGGCTTTACTGGTTCTCCTAGTGGATTTGGGAGGTTCCTGAGGGGACCGCAGGCTTGTCGACATGTTGAAAATTGTAGCCAAAAGGGATATTGTGCACAAATGGAAATCTTCTCACTCCTCCACACAGTCGGAGTGGAGAGCAGCAATGGACTGGCATGCAAAACTAGGGTAACCTACATAAAAGGCTAGAGACTGAGCCTCAAAATATTGCAAGATCCAGGGCAAATGGTGGGGATACTAGGGTCTGACGAATCCATTGGTTGATATATTCTAATATGAGGAGGGTTGAGATAGCTTATGTCACAGACAATGTGAAACGGATGTGACTCTGTCATTCTATCTTATCTATGTAATAAAATCAATAAAATATGGTTATAAAAATTGTGGAATCAATGAATTGCTGTGATCAGGAGGGTCTACTTTTGTAATTATTTTTGTGAATTGTAAATTTGGTTTCTATTACATTTATTTATTGGTTTCAATTTAAAAAAATAACATGGGAGCTGTTTTATACATCTAACCACATTAAAACCTATTTAAAGCTGTAATAAACCTAATATCACAAGCATACGATAAATTGATATTTTCTTCAGCCTCCCGGTTCTCCTTAGCCAATAAATTGTGTTTAATTTATAAAAATCCCTGACCTTCAGATGCATGAGAGTGTAATAAAATATTCTCCCTGGGCTCCTTGACTTCCCACAGTTTCTGTATTCCCTCTTGATCCCCTTCAATGGAAATTGTCATATGCGTGTGCACAGGAAATGTCATTGTGTTTGTTTGAAGCAAATATCCAGATATAAAGAAGGGAACCAATATGTTGAAAATTTCAGTTCAAGAAAATGAAAGTGTGGAATTTGTTGTGACCAGTCATGCTTTCAAAGATGCACCTTTTTCATGAAGAGTTCAAAGAAAGGTTCTTCTGTTAGTCCAAATTCACTCAATTAGGCAAGCTACCTTTATACAAGAAAAAACACCAATTTGATATTAGCATGTAAACGTGCTTATCTGACACTCGCCTCCAATCAGGTAATTGTTTTCATTTAGCATTCATTATACTAAGACATCAATTTCAATATTGCTAATAAACGGGATCCAGTTTCAGTAATATTTAGATCATTATCCGTAGAATTAATTGACTGAGGCTTGGATTAGATAACTGCATAACCCAATCCAATGTTTTAATTATATAATCATTTTGCTGTTATCCTGAATAACAATCCAGACAATACCTTCCTGCGATATACCTACATTTCTGAGCTCATTAGAGTACCCTCAATGCGTTAACTAACCAATTTCAGGGCAAACTCTTTCATAGACTCTATGACACAATGGCACACCTTCCACTTGAATTTAAATCTCATGATAACAAAAACTGTAATCTTGATTTTCATATGGGTGATCTTGATTTGATTTGTATAGGTTATATGCTTTTAAATGCTTTGGAGGTCAGTCAGGTGGGATCCCAGTGCCATCCGTGTAGGTTCAGCAGTAGAAGAGTATCAATCAATCAGGGAATTGTAAGCACACTACTCACCCGTGAGGGTCTCAAGGTGCTGGGGTGGGGTGGGGTGGGGGGGGGGGGGGTCAGCAGTACCGTTCAGTCGAAGAGCCAGGTCTTGAGGGCCTTCCTGAAGCCGTTCAGGGAGGGGGCACATCTGATGTCGATCGGGAGCTTGCTCCAGGTCTTGGCCGCAATGTAGGAGAAGGCTCTTCCTCCTGTTCTAGCTCTGCAGATGCACCAGGTTTCGGTGAGGGCGAAGTTGGTGGATCAGAGGTTTCTTTTGGGTACGTGAAAGGTGGGTATGTGAGTGGTTGTGTGGGTGTGTAAGTGGTTGTGTGAGTGTGTGGTGAGTGTGTGACTGGCTGTGTGGGTCTGTGAGTGGCTGTATGGGTCGGTGTGTGAGTGCCTTTGTGGGTCTTTGAGTGGGTGTGTGAGTGGTTCTCTGGGTCTCTAAGTGAGTGTGTAAGTGGCTGAATGAGTGTGCAAACGTGCCTCCTGGCACACTATTGGTTGGGGATGAAGTCTCCTTGGATGCTGAGGGACCTTGGGGGCAAAGAAGCCCTCCTGTTTCCTCCAGTAAGTCCCTTACAACGGGATTCCTGAGAGCTGGTAGGAGGTACTGCCTCGATTCTCCAACACTCTGCAAACACGACTACTAGTTGAAAAAACATAGAAATTCACTTAAACAAAGGTTCCAGGGAAGTTATAGTTAGGAAATAGAATTTGAAAAACCTTAGAAATTTACTGAAAAAAACAAAGGTTACAGGGAAATTATAGTTAGGCTCAGATTTCACTCATACAAAACCAGTGAAATTCAGCAGTTATAGTTACCTGAGATAAATTAACTCACGCCCCGCAGTGCACTGCTTATAACCTCAAATATGACATCACTCATGACATGGTCAGTGACCTCACTGTTGACTTCATTTTCTCATGCAATTTCTAATAGGAACTGTAAACAACAGAATTACATCATATTTGGCATTAAGCTATATTTTTAGCTAGAAATCATGTTGTTTGTGATGTGCTGTAAATCCGTTCAGTAGATTTTTGTGCAATTCAGATTCAAAATGTATATTTGTCTAGGCATGCAAGATTACCTCGGGAACAGCAGATCAAAAGATAAAATATGATTGGCTGCTTCACATCAACAAAGAGGCCTGGCAGCCATTTTAAGGCTTGGAGAGACAGTCTCTGTATCTATAAAAAATAAAATCAGCATATAGGGGGATTGGCTAGGGATACCCCCACCTCCTAGGCCTTATGGGTTTGAAGGTCACTGTAGTGGGCAGGCCCCACGTGTTTAAGTGACAAAGTAGACATAGCCGAGATGAAGTTGATGTAGTTTATTGAGTCCATAAGTAGAGTAGATACAGAGCCCCACCAGGAGCATCCTCGTAGCTGCTCAGCCCATCTTCCAACTGCCAACACTCATACACCAGGCACCCAAGCATTCCACTCATGTCAATCACACTAACATTCTACACGGAACACTCACACTGGCTGAGCAGCTAGTTACAGAGAAAGGGAACATATATACAGAACCTGAGGATACTACATATCCTCTCCCTTTTACACTGAAAAATAATAAGACCCAAACTAAAATGAAAACAACTATACAGAGTAATGTACAAAAGGTGACAGCATTCCATAGACCCAGGGATGCATAATAGAACACATCACGAGAGGGAAAACAGACCAGCAAAAAGGAGGAAAGAAGGATGAAAGGATAAAAACACACACTAACACCATCCTCCTCCTTTAATAGTAAACAAAGAAAAGGTAAATAGTGTAAAATGAGCTCACAAGCAACAAGTGAGCAAGACACAAGAGTAAAGGTGGAAAACATACCCCAAGACTCACAGAGTGGGTGGACGGCACCCAAAGAATTACTCCTCAAGTAAGGAGAAAATGGCGAAGAGAAAAACACCACCCCTCATGTGAGAGACATTGACCCAAAACAGAAAGAGTGTTGGGTCTGACACCCAAGTAGAGCAGGTAACGTTGCATGGGACTGACACCCAAAGTCATGCGCAGCACGAGAACAACACAGGTGCAGCACAGTGTGGCACACGCACACATTACGTCGAGGTGAAGCACAGGGTGACTTACACACACTACATGACGACGTAACAACACATGGTGAAGCGCGGGGCGGGGCGGCTTACACACTGGACAAAACATGACGATAAACGTGTAAATGGGACTAACACCCAAACACACATCCCAAAGAAAGGACGTACATCAAACCCAAGTAGTGTAAGGGATGACGTAAAAAGAGATATGTCCAACATGGTACAGGGACCAGAGAAATGGGACTGTAACCCACTCCCATCTCAATGATAGGGATAACATCTGAAAGGTGTAAATGCATGAATAAGAGACATGGGACTAGCACCCACTCCCATCCCTTAGGCAGGGATACAACATCAGAAACAAGAACATGCGTGAAGAAGAGACATGGGACTAAGACCCACTCCCATCCCTTAGGCAGGGATACAACATCTGGAAAAAAAAACATGTGTGAAGAAGAGACACGGGACTAAGACCCACTCCCATCCCATAGGCAGGGATACAACATCTGAAACAAAAAACATCCGTAAATAATGAAAATACAGTCGTGAATAGACTACACATGAGCATATAACATGTCATTCGAAATACAGAACTTTTTTTTAAAATGTTGAATGACCGCAACCAGAGACAAAACTAAAAATAAGCAATGTAAGCTTAAAATGTCACGGGTGTGCCTGTCACCGCAATGATGAGGGACAGGCGTTCCTAGGAACCAATCATAACTTTGCAGGAATGAACCAGCTCCACGAAACTTGTGACAGAACAGAACAATTCTTCAGATACAACGCCCACTGAAGATAGAAAGACACAAGGACTTGTAATGCAATTTGAACTCACCACCCAAACTTCCAACAAAGTCCAGTGTCCACGGAGTTTTCAAAACGAAAGAAAACTCAAACCGTAGCCCAAACCAAGAAACTGCCAAGAAGACCATTCCTGCCAAGGCGACCATTGGGCGCAAGAATTGTAGGCAAAGTCCGGTGACCAAAAGAAGAACTCACTGCCCAAACGTCGAGACTGAAGAGGCAGACACTTGAGGGGCAGTACGACCATCTCATAGGGACTGAAGAGGGAAATCCATGCTGGGAGAGGAGATCCGCACATCGCAAGCTGCTGAGGACTTTCATTTCGCGATAAACTTTATTTAGAGAACAAAACGTAGTTGGCAACTTACTGGTAGAAAACGTACATCACTGAGGGTGAAAGCTGATGGGTATGGCTGGATCCGCCAACTCCAAGATGGCAGCACGCTCAGGAGACGCCCGCCGAGTGGCTCACGGCGCGCTCCTGCTGCAAAACGTCCATAGGCAGCGTTGATGACAAGCAAAGATCAGGACGTCACAGAGTTTCCAGAGCTGTTCCGCGTGAGACCACGGACCAGGTAAGGTGCGCGTGCAATATTTTAAATTTGAAATACAGCGTAACTGTTTCTCTTGAGGCCAGGCAGCAGGGAAAACAGCGTACACATGCCACAAAACGTAAATTCAAAATCTCTCACCCAGTAGTTTCGCAATTCCGGCAGGCAGCAATCTGAGACGATTTCCTTCTTTTTGTCAAAAACAGCTCACTGACCTTTGAAAAACGAACAGGCAAAAGTGAGGAGAACTGGCACAAGTTTAACTCCTCAAGTCCTGGGCTTACACGGAGGAAATGTCACAAAATCAAATCCTGGAAACATCTTCAACATGTGCACAGTCACACATAAAGTAAAAAATTAATGACTTCACTCCGCACTGGAGGCAGAAACTAAGGCAGCAACAGGTTAACTTTCTTCCTGAAGCACTGTAGATATTTCATGTAGCGTAAGATGTCCATTAAAATGTAGACAGCCTTAGTAACACATATCCAGGAGATGAAAGAAGCAGCATCAGTTTACCTTGCTTCTTCAGGCAGTGTATCTATTTCTTGAGGCACAGTCGACATTTGTTGTCACTGTAGACGTTTGTTGTGGCACAGGACCTTCTGAAAGCTGTAGGTAGCCTTTTTTATGTAGTTAAATATGTTGTAGATAACGAGATCAAGGCACAGCACGCATGGGCTGGGCTGTCCGGTGTAGTGGACACTGGTGGGGCTGCGATGCGTGCTTGACCGGTTTCTTTTCCTTGTTACTTGATTCTTGTTGCTCTTGTTACTCTTCATCGGTACATGTAGTAGGTCCTTTCCTACACACAGTCCTGCTGTACTCCACATCTTTAGTTGGCATCAAACTACCTTTAGTGCGTGAGATGAGCTCCAGATGTAGCCGAGATGAAGTTGATGTAGTTTATTGAGTCCATAAGTAGAGTAGATACAGAGCCCCACCAGGAGCAGCCTCCTAGCTGCTCAGCCCATCTTCCATCTGCCAACACTCATACACCAGGCACCCAAGCATTCCACTCATGTCAATCACACTAACATTCTACACGGAACACTCACACTGGCTGAGCAGCTAGTTACAGAGAAAGGGAACATATATACAGAACCTGAGGATACTACAGTCACCCCTAAATGTTTTACAGTACTGTGGCTAAAAAAGTAATTGATGCCCTTTTCCAATGAAACCTCTCCCCTGGGGTAGGCCAAGGCCCAGGGTGGGGGAGTGTGGGGGTGGTGCCAGCATTTGAAATTGTATTTAAAAATTAAGGAGATGCATGCATGGGGCCCCCTCCCCAAAGTCTGAAGTGTCCTCATGCGATACCCATCTCCCCGTAAGCACTGCATTTTGAAAGGGGTCCCAGGACCTCATACCTTGGACCTCAAAGCACTTAGATGTGGGGAAAGACCCGCTGCTCAGCCCCATCATTCTGGTGTGTCCTTCCACTCCCCATCACAGAGGGAGCGTGGGACACAGTACAGATTAATTCACTGCCCTCATGGAACAGGCAGGGAGCAGGATGATGCTAGCTCCTGCGTCAGCACTGATTGTGCTGGCAGACAGAGAGCCGGATCAGCAGAGGGCAGCAGCAGAGATGTGGGCTCCCCGTGCAGCAATATAAAATAATTAGGCTGTGGGGGACCGGGTAGTATAGGGCACCCAGAATAAAAACAAAAAAAAGTTAGTCGCGGCCTCACTGCTTGTGTTGAAGCAGCAAAGACTGTCATTTAATATTCACTGCTCCCTCCTGGTGCGCCATAATGAACTTGTGGGATTTGGTTTTAAATATTCGAATTGTCTTGGTGCCCCAAGGAGGGGCAGGGGCTACACCAACAATTTATAAAAGTGTTGTGGGGCTGCAAGGAGCACAGCACCCACCCCCCCAGGCATGTAAAAAACTGTAATTCTCCTGGGTCATTGTATGCATGACCCCAAGAGAGCATTTTTAAAGTGGTCTAAGTTGGGGCTGTATGCTCTTCAGCTGGAGCGTGGTGTTCACTTTTGGTTGTCCCTATGGCTGCATTTTGTGCCTTGAAAAATTTTAACGAAAGACTCTAACACATGTTTTGGTTGTTTTGAATAAAAATGCTTTATTTTTAATATTTTTGTGACAATTATTATTATTGAGCATTGCTAATTGTGTTAAGAAGGAGTACATTGGATTATGGTTGTTGATCAATTATTGTGGTGACGTTTTGAAAAAGCCAATGAGGAATTCTTTATATATGATAATGTGCTGACTGATCCCCTGATAAAGTTAATAGGCCTGCCTTTTATATATGGTGTTCTGACCATTTGACAAAGCTCCTAGGTCTGATAAAAGGATATCTCTTTGATTGTTACTTTAAATTAAAAAAAGCCTCAGAAATTCTCTGATAAAAGCAAAGATTGTAGTTCGGCAAAAATCTCAGTTGAAACATAATTTAAAATCTAATAAACACTGAAACTCACTAGTAATAGTTAACTGAAGTAACTAAATCGCACTCTCGCCATTCACTGCTTATAACCATACATATTACATCACTCATGACTTGTTCTATGACATCATCGATAACATCACTGATGACATCTGAAAAACTGTGATCTCACATTCACAATTATTAACAGAGTTCAAGCAGTCTTTATGTGTAAAATGTTTGGTTAAATGTAACTTATTGCAGCTTTTTGAAAGTTCTTGAAAATTGTTACTCGCATTTTCCCTTGTAACTTGTGAAAACCTACACTTGTCATAATATTTGTCATAATATTTTGCCCCTGGGATAGTGTGGAAAACAGAATGCAAGGAAGTTCCTTAATGACACTTCATATTAAAATGTACTTGGGGTGAAAAATGTGTTTTTCCCATAATGCCAAAGAGGGCATTTTTCCCATGATGCCATAATGGTCATATATTTGGTTCTGAGCTCTAGTGGACTTCCCACCTGAGACAAAATATGAAAATCCAGTGTCATAATAACATGCACAGAAAATAAATATACAGCTGCATTGGGTTCAGAGGCAGTTACATGTGGTGGAAAAGGTTCCTGGGCAATTTACACTATAAAGGGATGATTCGCTAAGATGTTTATGTATATGTGAAGAAGTACTGCAGGAGTACTAATCCACATACGCATAAATGCCTTTGTTATTCAGCTGCAAAATGTCCAACTCTCTTTAAGTTAAAGTGCAAAAGAGACACAGTCAACTTTATTTGCATTATTCCCTGAATATTCTCAGACTATTCCCATTTTAGATTTTGGGGCAATTTCTTTGTGACATTTAAGAATATGGGAAGGGTCCTACTTCACATAACTCATAAGTGCCTTTGTTAATCAGCCCTATATTTTGTATTGATGTCAGTTAGGAGCAAGGATATTCTGTGACTGTGATTCTTTTTTACCTCTTTTTTTTTTATAATAAGGCATATCACAAAGATGTGGGCCTAAACAGATCTCCTGCCAAATTCGGACATTGATTTTTGTCATAGAAATAGCACACATATCTTTTTAGTTTGCATGGCAAAGGCTTCGTTTTGTAAGTGACAGTAATACAGTTAAGTAAGCAACAATGTAAAAAGTGAGTAACCAAGCTTGCATTCATTGCTGTGTCTGTTTTATGCAATGCAATATCAAACATGTGTAGCTTTTTAAAACACAGGTTCTTGAGTTGCATACATAAAAGATGCATTATTTCTATAAGCACATTTAAAACGATCTTATAAAATATGTTTACTCCTAATTCCCCAAGCTGTTTGCAGCAATGAGGTAATATTACATTCTCACATTTGCTGTTTATCAGAGCAGTACAGTGGTTTCTCTAACTGTTCTTATTCCTGAATTGGTTAAAAATTGACTTTAGCCAATGTATCTCAGCATGCAAAAGAGAAAGAAGAAACATGCATCGTTGATTCAACAGATTGAATGTCACATTTACATTGTGTAGACTTGGCTTTATGTTCAAGGTTGTTCATTTTGAGGTGACAGAGTCAAAGAGATGAACTCACAACCAGATCATCAGTTAAAGTCTTATTAATTATAAGTGGAACTTTTCATCATCAGTAACTTCATGGCCTGAAGTACTTTTTGTTGTTAAATTCAAGATTCCCATAGGTGAAGAGAGAATCATTCACAAGCGTTATTAGTCTCTGATTGATTGAATATGCTTAATTAAATATCCTCAGATTTCTGGGAAACCAGAGGTATGCATATGCATTTCAGGTCCAATCTGAAAAACTGTAATTTTATGTACTGAAACCACAAAACCTTGGTTGCCCAAGGCTCTGGTTGAGATAGAGAATTTAAAGAACATGATCATGATAAAAGCCAGCATGTAGTTTAAACCATAGTGCTATCAAAATTAGAGTGGTTTCAGCCCTATATTTAATTCAACACCATTTAAGGTGAGCACCATCTTAATGGAATTATGGGAGCAGGCTTAAAATACAGTGCTAAAGCACAGCCCAAATGTAATTCAGTGACAGTAAGGGTCATGGAAGAATAAAAAGTGGTGCTGCAGCAGCTTCACATTAGCCCTTTGCTCTGACACAGCACTTCAATATTGCATTTTTGGCCGGGATGTGGGAGAGGTAAGGGTTGCAGAGTATTTCCTCGCTTGCCTCCTCTGGCTCCCACTGCATGCAAGTGACATTTGGAGTCATAGAACATGTAACGGGGAAGCCTACTTTCCCTTACCATGACCATAGTCTGGCTCACACCTTGACATATCCCTGCAGACCCAGAGGATCCTCTCAGGTGAAGAATAAGTAAAGTCAAAAGCTAGATTAGAGCATTGGAATGCTAATTTCATCAGACCTGCACTAGGGGCTATAGCCTTCTGCCACCCTGGTATTTTCAACAGAGTTCTCAGCAGCCCAATTCTTTTGATAAATGCACATTTTCCTATGAATAAACAAAGCAGGTATTATATGATAACAATTTAAGGGATTAAAATTTCTCTTAGTTGATTTATCTGGCTGCAGGCAATGATTAGTCTTGGGAGGTGCATAAGAGCACCTACTGGTGCTGACGATGCTACTGGCTCAGTCTGGGAAAGGTCCTTTTCCAGCTATGCCTGGCCATAGAAAGACCAGGACCTTGATTGCAAGTTGTCAGGAATAAGGTGGGGTATTTTGCTACAGGCCTTAAAGATCATTACCATGGGGTGAGGTATTTATTGAGTGTGGTAAATACCTCATATTCCCAGAGGGAAGATTTGCTTACTTTTGTCATACTTTGGCAGCCTCGCAACAACACACACACCCATGCACTGTAGTGCAAGGGTGTGTGTCTTCTGTAAAACAAAGGGTTTGTGCTGGAAGGCACCCTTCCAGGTCAAAAACTATGCTTTAATACTTTTCCCACTTGCTCCACTGGTATGACTTGAGGAGGCACACCTCTTGGTGTAAATCACTGTTTACAAATGTTAGTGCACTTTTAATTTATGTGAAAACCTATGGGTCGTTGCATGGAAATGCCCGATAAACGCCCCTGATGCAAAATAGTACATAGTGCTACTTTGCTACTTTAAGCTAATTGCCAAGGCAAATTAGGATTTGTGTTGGAATGAAAATCCCAACACAGGATTTTGCACTGGGTTTGCCTCACTTCCATAGCCAGTGCAAAGTGTTAGTAAATCAGGACCTAGGCTTTCAACTTGAAAACGAGGAATAACATGCACAATTAACTTTAAACATGCCAAATTCTGCATGTTTTCCTTCTTTTCTGGGTGTTTCTCCCTACCATAGTTTGAAAGGTTTGCCCTGTCACCATTTGTCAATGGAAAACTGTCAATGTGTGATAATAGTGAAACTACTCTTAATTCTGATCCTTGTGCAAACTCCTGTTTCCACAGGGATCCGAACTTTGCCCTCAACCTGTTATCAGAGCCTAAGTCTGCTTTTGTGTAACAGTCAACATTCTCAACTGAAAACGTTATCGTAGATGCCAGGTTGACTTCCCTATATTCAACATCTACACATGTAAAATGATAGATGGCACTATGTATACTTTCTATTCCCAAAAAGGCACTTCTCAGTATTTCACCAGTTCATGTTAAAAAAATATTTACTGATGAATATATGCTTTGTAAGTTCCATTTTTTTAAATTGCACTTTTTAATATAGCGTGGCTTTTTTCCCATTGCATATTGCAAACTGACTGCAGAAAGTATATTTATTCATAGAAAAATATGATCACTTAAGCAAAAAATAAAGTAGTAATATTGGTTTGTTGAAATGAGAACACCTCTCGATGAAAACAACTCTACAATTCAAAATCAGCATTGACTTCCATATTAATAGCGAACATAAATTGAGATCAAGCAACCGCTTAAATCACTACGATGAAACAGAATCTAATCAATGCACATTTTAATGCTAGGCACACAAAACCTCAGGCCCTGGATAATCTGTAATGGGATTTCTATGCTACCTAGCAAACTTTTAAATGTAACACTATTAATTAATTTAAAATAAATACTTTTTCTGTCAAATATCTCACTTTAGTAAACAGCATATATTTAAAAATAGGCCACATAGACTAGAGGAACTATGGCACATAATTATGACAAAAAAGGAAAAACATTGCGATTTATGATAAAACAATGTGTAACACAAGAAATACTCATGTCTGGGCTATTTACAAAATATGTCATTGTCAATAGAAAATAGAAGGAATGCCTAGAGTGAACCAAAGTTCGGCACGAATTTCATGAAATGGACTGTTTCGTCCTATGAATTATTTCATGGAATTTTAGTGCCAGAACAAAAATAGAGACTAGAGAGTCTTAATGATGTATGGGGGTGATGGATGATACATTATTCAGTTGATACAGAATACTGAATTTGTTTAGCTGACAATTTAAAGAATATGGGCAGATGTCTGCGTCTTTTTACATTTTATATATATATATATGTATATATGTATATATATATATATATATATTATTTTTTTTAAGTCACAAAGAAAAGCATCATAGAAAACGTTGTCTTCTCTTAAAGGAAGACATAACTTCATTTTCTGAAACTAAAATTGTTACTTGAAATCTGTGTCATTAATATGACTATTTCTTGATTTTCCAGTCCGTACTCTAATAGTCTGTGCCTACCTAATGTCCTTCTATTTGTCAACATTTTCGTTATCCTTTAACCTTGTTAAACTGCTATAGAAACTGGTTATTTGTCTATGATTTGAGGCACAGTACAAGTGGATACATCCACCACATTACTATTAACAACGATGATGTGTTGGTGGTTGTGTGCAACAGTGATGTGGCATAGATTAAACTGTTTATTGATTTGAAATATCAGTAATTACGGTTTAAACGTTGCAAAGAGGAATGGCATATATACTCTGGTGGGGGCCTCACAGAATGCGTGAACCCGTTTCTTTCATAACGGCACAATCAAACGATGTTATTATTTGTCAAAATATAGAGCTTATACACCTGAACTCAGGGCAACACACCCTACTGTACATGCTAAGAACATTACAGAGGCTCAGGATTTCGAATCTTACCAGTTTCGAATAATATAGCAGGCATCAACACCGTGACATATTTTACCCAAGGGCAAGCAGACCTAAAGCAGGCTAAATGCAGAGAAAAATAAACGTTTCAGGGAGAGTTCGACTGACTGATAAAATCTGTACAGCATAAAATTGACAAATGACACAGTCCTGCAGTGTTTAGTTCTTTCAAGACAGCTCTGCTTCTGGGATTACAATTTTATTAAATTTCTGTTTTTATCAACAGGAAACAAGGAAGTGGTATAGAAGCTTGCTGCAGTGACTCACTACATTACTAATATAAGCCACTAAGTGTGCATTTTATGCTTCTGCTGGATTTTGTTTCAATCAGTCAATTCCTGACATTTTGACTGTTTGTATTTAATGTAAGAGGCTGATTTTACAAAGCATATTAATGGTTAATTTCCGATGTACAAATAAGGAAATTTAGAAATGTTATATGTGTACTGATATGATGGCGGATTTCTTGAAGAATGAGTTCCAATCCCTCATTGGAGAAAAACTGTGAAATGTTGGGGGCTTCTGGATCCGCTGAATCCCTTGTGCCTTATTTCATTGCACCTCCATATTATAACATAAATTAATCAGATTTGTAATTGTTTGCTGGTAACTGTTTTCATTTCTGACAAGACCTACAGGGACTTTAAACTAAGGCAGGTGGTCAAGGATTTTTACATTTGATCATACACATAACGTTTCACTTGTCTCAAAGGATTTTCCTATTGGATGCTTAACTTTTAGCTATGTACGTTAAAAATCTCCTCGCTGCAATTGCATATGTACTTGGTGTCAGAATGATTGCTCATCAATCAATTGCAATTTCTACAGGCTTGATGAAGAAAAGGACAACCTGAATGAGTTGCAGGAGGATCTCAATGAGTTCATCTATTGGTCTGAAGAAGCAGAAAGCATTGCTGGCATTCCACTCGAAGCGGGAAATGACCAGCAACTGAAAGACTCGCTGGAAAAAGTCACGGTAGGTGAAAACATTTCACTCCCTTGAACTGTTGCTTCCACATTCACAATTTTCCAGATTTCAACATGCTAGATTCAGGATTAATTTGAAAGATAACTTCTCAGTGGAAGTTGGATAATCTTGTTATGGAAAACATTTGCCTAAAAGTACACATTATTAGCACTATTGTGGGCTTTTACACAGACCTGTGTTACCCAGGTTTCATTCTGTACAAAGCTGTTAACAGATTACTACTTCTACAAAGAATCATTGCTCTTGCACCTCCATTTGCCTGATTTGAGGCTTGGATTTGTTGACATAATTTAAAAACATTACATTAATATATAGATTCATTGGGAAGAAATGAAACGTCTGTGAGAAATAAAAGTTCAGATCCTTGAAGATCAGTCTCATGTATGACAATATAATGTGCTTAGTTTGTACATTATTAAGCAGATTATCTGTTCTATATATTTGATATTGTAAATTTCAGTTTTTATTTCACTGTTTGAATAAGGAAGTGATCAAATATGACGTACTCCCTTAACCAACAAAACACAACAAGGCCCCTGGGTCTACATAGAAAGATAGAACAAGCATTTGCAATGCAATCAGTCTCGCTTTTGGGACCATATAACTATTTAGCCATGCAGCACATTATGCTGAGAGCTGTAATATCTACTGTTGTTTAACATGGAGGCTTCGACACTAATAGACACATTATCGCATTATACAATGTTTATGATATTTACAAAATAGTAGCAGCTGCTCTGCTAAAGTGGAAGCGACCTAGTTAAACACATCATCACTTAAGGCCCTTCATTTCAAGTTTATGCTAGCAGCCGACATTTGTATCAAGTTAGTTTCAAATGCCGTAGTGCTTGAGTGGTTTTGCTATGCACACAATACTAAAACAATTTAAGTGGTGCCTTTGTTTTTGGTTTATAACCAACAAACAGGCTTCCAGCCAAGTCCAACATAACACAATGGAACAGAGTTTATTTTTACAAAACATGACTTTTCTGGGTTGTGTGCAAAATAATTATGAAAGTGTTGCTGCACATGATTCCGTTTCACATCTTTTGATATGTAACAAATCTGAGCGTACATTACAAGTTTAAACAAACACAGCACAATATAGGCCTGCTCGAAACAATCAAGTTAGCAGAGTACTGCAAATGTACCATTAAACGGTTGAATTGTGTATCCTTTGACTTTTACAAATAACTAAGAATTATAACTCTACAAAAAAACAACTTTGACAACATTGCACTTGTATACTCATGAAGTGGGTTGACGAGGTAGAAACAGCACTGCAGGTAAGTTGGTGAATCAGCTTTATTCACGAGTAAAGTATTCCCTAGCGACGTCCGGTAGTCGTCCCTCTGCCAGCCAAGCTTCAACTGACTTCACTGGAACATTACAGCACACGAGAAATCTAAAACCCAAACACCGGATTCCACATTCCTCTTAAGAGCAAGTACCATATAGGCATAACACACACAGTAATCTTATCCCCTAGACTAGAATACAGGAAGTGTATTGTTTTAGTACTGGGCATGAAGAAAAGTAAAAAAGCTACATTCTTCACGCCGGCTCCGTTGAAACTAAATAAACACTTTTAAAGTATGTTATCTGTAACAAATCCCATCATATTACTTGATAATTAAAAGACTGGAAAATAAGCGTAACATGAACTTCCTTTATAACACATCTTTCTGCTTTCTTTGTGTTCACCGTAAATCATACTGAAATCCCTGTGTAAGGAAGCTGTGTCTTGGTTGCAAAAAGCAGCGGGGTTTTTCTTCGATTAATCCAGATGGTTGCAGCGATTAGACCAAAACATTATGCTTTGGGTGCTCAGCTCATCCTTCCGCGCAGTGGCGTAACGAAACTTGAGGGGGCCCCCTGCAAAGCACAATGAGGGCCCCCCTGCGGCCCGGCCCACCACCTACCACTTTGCCCCACCGACAAAAATAAGCAGTCACCTAAAGCCGTATTTTCAGCACTTATCTGTGCATACTTTGAACAGCAAATATAAATAGAATGCACTTTAATTGTGTTCTAGGGCTGCCTAAATGATGAGATCCATGACTGATAATTAAAGGGAATAAAGACAGAAAAGTCACATTACAAATGAATACATACTTTTTTATTTATAACCTTATTTAGTGCCAAGACGAGGTCTTTCCAGGCTCTTTAAACACATAGCTGGCATTTTTCTTTTGGCAACCCTACTTTATATTCCTTTTCATGAAATGCATTCTCACACTACAGTAGTAAATGTAAATTTCAAATGCAAGGAATAGGCAGAGTGGGGGCCCAGGGGGTACTGGAACCAGAAAAAAACTAAGCCTCGGTAACCAGTTAACAAAGGTATGTTGACTGTGCACCTCAGATAGAGCATACAGCTGACTGTTGTGGTGCACTGTAGCACCCAACAACACTTTAATAATGTACATCACACGCAGACATGTAATAGCGCTCACTGGATAGAGCTTATATAGCACATAGCTCAGAAATACCATATAGATGGATGGCACGCAGCTCCCAAGAGCATTGTAAGCAGTTTAAAACACACGCAAGCATTGAACAGAACGCTCTGGACAGACCTTGCATACACCCCACATAGCACAGATAAACTATACAGCTGGCTGCAATGTGGACCCGAAGAGCACTTTTCAATAGCATGGAACACACACAAACTTCCAACACAACACATTAAATAGAACATTTTGCTTACATCTAACTAAGCACAGAGATGGCATTTGGGCCGTGGGCCATATTGCCATAGAATGCATTATATAAACATAAATAACGTACCATAACATGTAATTGCTGCCCCTATAGTTGTGTAGCTCTATCTATAACTTGGTCATCAGAATGTGCTACAACAAAGACGATGATGCTGGGCTGGTAAACAGGAGAGAGGCGGGGTATGATATTGATTAGCATAACTGTATCTCCTTTCAGCCATTTTTCAGCTCAAGCTAACATGTCTGAAGGAAATGCCCATCTCTTGTGTTTCAAGCCTCCTCCTGACATCTCTGCTCCCGAGATGAAAAAGTGTTGATTACTTTGCTCAGCAGAAATGCTTACATACTCGTATCATTCTAAAGATAATGTTCTTCCTTTCTCATGATCGGAGTCTTCAGACACGTGTATGCTCCTTTACATTAATGCCTTTATTTCAGACCTGTGTGTCCTTTCTCTAAACTGCTGCAGAGCTTGCTCCAACACACATTGCGAGCGAATTCTCTGGCTGAATAAATCTGTGGTTCACAGACTGTTCATTTTTATTTTGTTAATAACCCCTTTAAGATTTCAATTGCTGTGCGCGTAGAATTTCTTTAACAACGGCCTAATGGAGGTGGGATAACTGTGCCCAGGCTGAGAGCGCGGACGGCCAGGCACATTGATGTGTGCCTCTGAACACTGCCTGGGTGGTATTTCCTGGGTGAGCGGTGAGAGGCAGGAAGGCTAAGCAGGAGGGAAAGGACACCTCTAGCAAGGGGAGTGATCTGCACCCCTAGGGCTGCAGGCCTTGTGTGGAAGGTCACCCCAGGATAGGGAAGGACATGAAGACTTCAAGAATTGGACAGGAGGACTCTAGGCCAGTAACAGGTGATCTCTTGAGGCGGCTCGGAGCCCTTCTCCATTCCAGACATGGGCAGGCCAGACCACTCCAAGGACCCCGAGATGCACACTTTACATGGGTGTGACATGGAGGTCACCATTTGAGCCTCCAAACCAGTGCTTAATTTGAGGCGGTGGTTTGCAGTGCTCGGCACCGGCACTTTGTCAGCACCGGGCCCTGTGACAGTCTGCCACAAGGTGGCGCTGTCTGGCTAATTTAGAGATGACCCCAACAACAGTTAATTATTAACTCAATATACATTAAAATCGAATATTTCCTGCCACCCAAGAAATTCTTAAGGTTTTGGGGCCTGAAACAGTCAGAACTGTCACACTTGTAAGAGTGTGAATGTTAGTACTTGTGCTGTTACTATCATTGGCGGCGCTGGCAGGGGCAATGTGTGGTGCAAGGTGCAGTGTCCTCCTGACAGCCCTGGAACTTATCTTTCTGCAAATTAAGCACTGCTCCAAACCTGGTAGTGGGCAAAGCACTGGGTCACTGCCGTGCCCTTCTCCGGGGTAGTTGCAATAAGCCCCGGCAGCACCGGCACTGGTATCCTAGAAGTAGGCATAACAGGTAGCCCATTCCCTAGATCCGCCATCTTAAGAATGCACAGAAGGCAGAGCTTCCTTCATCATGATACACATGCTTGCACTGGCTGCCAATGTGAGGATTCCCCGTTCTCGCGGGTAGCCCCCCTAGTGGTAAGGACCCCACAGGGACTCGCATACGGAGTGGCCTAGATACCTGGTGAGAGAAACCACCAGGGGAGTTCAGGTTATGGGCTTATCCAACTAATCTGAAGGCAGGGTGTTTGGAAGACCTTTTAGGGTTTTGTGGGAGCGTTTGTGTCTCTATGTGATTGAATGTGTGACCCCTGACCATATCCAAAGCTCTGGGTGATCGCCCCAATGTGTTTGTCCCTGTGGGAGCGCCCTGTACCTCCCTTAATACATGAGTATTTAGCACTTTGCTTTGGCATCCATAGTGGGGGAGAAGGGGGGAGACACGGGTGCAGTGGCAGGATTCTTCAGTTCCTGGATGGCTAAAACTCCAAGTCCTAGTTTCGTTGTACGGAGGTACTGTACAAGGGAAGACTCGCACTGCACACACCCTTGCTTTGGACTTTTACCCACCTCCTCCGCATTCACCACCAAAGTATCTAGTTCCTAGGCATGTGGCAACAGTGCGTTACACCCTGATCTAAGGCCATCATTGTATGAGGTGGGGGTGAGGCTGCAGAGACTACAGAGGGAATGGAGGACTTAAGGGGGTGAATTTTTTTTTAAAGCGAGTGGGGCTACAGGGATAGAGGGTTTAAGGAGATGGGGATTTAAAGGGGTAGAAAGAATAGGCGTCCAGGGGCTCGGGAGGAAAAAGCTGTGGATGGCTTCATTCCCACCCCACCCAACCACTGAGACTCCTCGCCACCACGGACCACTCCTGCCTCGGCTCGGACAGACTCACCTGAGGCCTGGCCTGCAGCTTCAGTGGCAGGCGCGAGCGGGCAGCAGAAGAGGGCAAAGGCAAGACTAGCCAGGCAGGGGCTAGTAATAATTAAATTATGGCTGGGGGCGCCGCACGGTGACGGTCTTTCTCAGTAGTCTGGCTGGGTCCTGGGATGCCTCACCTCACTCGTCACGCGCACTTTTAATTGCGCTGCTGCCCAATGCGTATGACTGTATGGCATTGGTCACCAGCCCCACCCTATGCCCCACCCTGAAGACGCGCAGACGCGGAGACATCTGTATAGCTGCCAAGTTTTCAGATTGCCATGTGTGACATTTTCATAATTTCAGTGTAATTATGAGTGACATTCAACAACTATGAGTGACACTTTCTCGCGAGCAAAATCAAGCAATGAAGGCAAGGGAAACAAATATCAGAACCCATGCGCTCCTATAAAAGTAAATTAAATGAGTGGCACAACTTTGCAGACAGACTAGTAACTGCTGAGTTTGGTGTGCCTCGATCTCTGTATGACTCGGAGCACTGCACGCATCAGGACTCGGCCCCGTGTGCAGAAGGCCGAGAACTGTCCAGCAATTATTGCACTGCCCCTTTTGGCTGCAGGCCTTACTTTCTATGTATAATAGACTGCAGGTTCATTGTGTGTGTAGCAGTGGGCACCACAGAGTGTGCAGCTGTGTGATGCTGTTTGCGTGCAGGTGACTTGCATCTGTGTGCACAGTGTAGCTGTGCACGATGCTATGTGCATGCAGGAGGCTTTCAACTGTGTGCACAGTGTAGCTGTGCGCTATGCTGTATGGGTGCAGGAGGCTTGCGTCTGTGTGCACAGTGTAGCTGTGCACGGTGCTATGTGCATGCAGGAGGCTTGCGTCTGTGTGCACAGTGAACTGTGCGCTATGCTGTGTGGGTGCAAGAGGCTTGCGTTTGTGTGCACAGTGTAGCTGTGCATGTTGCTCTGTGCATGCAGGAGGCTTGCGTCTGTGTGCACAGTGAACTGTGTGCTATGATGTATGGGTGCAGGAGGCTTGCGTCTGTGTGTACGGTATAACTGGGTGCAGCAGACCTTAGAGAGCATGTCTCAGGCCGCACCTCTCAGACTCTGCCTACATGCAGCTGGATGTCTGTGTGCAGCAAGCTTCAGACTGCATACAGTGCGCCCAGGCCTCAAACTCTGTGCAGCACGCCTCAGATTTGTCATCCAGCCCCATGGCTCAGACTGTGTGTGCACAAGACCCCTGTCTCTGACTGTTAGCTCCAGTTTAAGGCTTTTGCTGCTCAGCAGGCCTCTGGCTATCTAGTGAAGCAGGCCTCGTGGTGCTTAAGTTTAGCATTCTGAGGTTCAGTCTCCAAGTACACGATTATTTTACTTTGCCATTTTCTATAGCGCGAACAAGACCCTATGGGGTATCAGAGCGCTTTATAATTAACCCTAGGCACACAGTTTCTTGAAATTAATATGCAGCTGTATTTCCATACACGTGACGCCAGCAGCCTCAGTACTTTTAATCTGTTCGAAAAGTACCTGGCTGCCAATAAATATAGGTAATCCGGTCCCCGCTTTCAGTATTGCTGAAATAAAATGTCTTTAAATGTCCACGGTCCGGATCGCACTTCATTCCAACTCAATTCAGGAAAGCACGCCTCTTAACACTATATATTCAGCAGTGAGCGAGGGGAACAAACCTGAGACCTGCAGTGGACCGCTGATCACTCTTTGCTTAAGTGTTTCTCTACTAGTAACTTTTTAAGGTCATTGCAGATGCCCGTGTTTACGGTGCGCACAAGCTGCAGCCCATGTTAGCACTTGACTTTTTGGGTGAGATAAGCGTAAACCAACTCTATTACACTGAAATAAATTGACACACGTTACCTCATTGTCGTGAAGCCTGAGGTAATTCCTCAGGAGACAGATAGTCTTTGGCACTGGAACAGACATGGCATGAATCGGGCGGTGGAACCAACTTGTTCAGGGGATTGAGGAAAGAAGAAAGATTACCGGCCTGGCTCGCCTCTCTGTGGCGAGGACGGTCTCTCGGCAAATCAATTTTCCGTGGCGCGAGGGGGGCGCTTGATTTTAATTGCAGCTCTTCTGATAGCTGAGCATGATGCAGCGGGACGGTGCAAGCAGGCAGCTCTGCTGCGAGCGCCATGATTTGCCGCAAATACCTCTAGCCAGCCCCCCACAACTCGGCAGCAGGATGTGACGTCACCCACGCCGCGGCAGGAATCAATCTCCTTTTCTGATGAAATACTCTGGCCCTGGCCCGTGCGCGCACCATTTAATTAATGAGGAGGCCGTGCACCATTTTATTCCTAAAGAGGCTTACTTGCTCCGCTGAGCGAGGGGGCCCCTGGAGCACGGGGGACCCCCGCAACGCGGGGGCTGCGGGGGCCTGTGTTACGCCCCTGCGCAGTGTATTTCTTCCTTCTACTGTACAAAGAAGGTAGAGTAGAGCGCACATAGCAACAGCCCAGACAGCTGATTGGGCGGTAGGCGTGGTCCAACCCTTCCCTGCTTGCAAGATCTACTACAATTTCCTGTCTGTTTGGCAGTAGTATTAGGTTTTCTCCTTACAGGGATAATCAGCCTGGAAGAAGAGGCTAACAACACTTAGAAAATGAGGAGCCTGATCCTGGACCCATTCGACCAAATAACGCGTCACTTTAACCCGGGACACAAAATACAGATAAGTGGAGAGACTACAGGTCGATGCTTTTGTATACAAAGAGAGGCTGGAGAAGAGACACAATGGGAAAGCATCACTTCAAAAAGAGACTTTATGAGGCTTCATAAGGAGCAATGGTTCCAAGGCACCAAGTGACCCATACTGAAAGGTCGAATCCGAGTGTTAGGGAGACAGTGCTTAGTTTGTAAAATACTGAATGCCGGTCTCCTTGCTTAGAAGCCTGTGGCCTGAGCTACGAATATCGGGGGTGCCAAATACCAAGGGTACAAAGTATTATTTCCACCTGATACCTCTTTAATCCACCACGAAACACCCCCTGCCTCTTCATATCTTCCAGGTTCCTCGTCATCCCTGCTTACGTCCTATACCATTGTTTCTCTTGATCCTCCTTTCCTTTTGTGTGTTTCTCTCTCTCTTGGATTGAGTGAAAGCTTGATGAGGAAAAATAAGTGCTGGTCCCCAAAAATAAGTGTTGGTGGCCTCTAGCTGCAACCACCAGCTCAAGTTAAACACTGAAGGGAGGACTCAAACGCTTATCTCTACACATAAAGAGGATCAACCTCAAACAGTCCTCAATGCTTGAGGAACAACAGTCCCAAACAATGCCTTTATGTCTGAGGCAGACTGGAAACCTCGAAAGCAAGATCAGCCCAGATAGCAGCTGCCGACGTTTCTCTTGCTCACTCAGTAATGAACAGATTTCCCAACACCAAATGCGTGGGCGAGAGAAAGAAATAAAGTCTACAGAGATGGGGTTGTTGCAAGATTCAAGGCAAAGGACTGGATTTATTGATCCTGATACAAGACACTCTCTGGCTATGACTCCAGAACAGCCAGAGACGTTTTAAGGCATGGGCGAAGAGGGCCCCCTAATAGAGCCGGCTCTGTTCTGCAGAGTCCTGCCCTGATGACCTTGAATAATTCTTAAACAGTCCGTTCTTTAATTTATTTCAATGTGGGTGATATGTGAGAATCTATTACAGACATTTTGCAGGAAAATGTGTTTATTTCATGCAACGTAAATGAAAAATGTGTTTTTTAGATCAAAACAGGAGCTTACATATGAGAGATTATTTGCAGTGATATCAGTGAGCTGCTGCTTTGTTAGAATATTGACACTTTCCCTGAATATTAGATGTAAACACATTTTGAATTTGGACCAGTGTGCCTGTGCACTGTCAGTGACCTGGCCAAAGAGTGCACGAAAGAGCTGAAACTGGATCATAAATTTAAAGCAGTTCTGAACAGGGGGCCTTGAAATATGTTTGGCCCAGGGCCCCAGAATCCTTAAGATATCCCTGAGAGCAGCAAGAGGGGGGAGGTGACACATCAGCGCCTGGACAGCACACACAGCCTCACAAGCCAAACAAAAGGTAAATTAACTTCAGGAACCAAGAGCACTGGAGCTAATATCTTACAAAATATCCAAGTTGTATAAGCTGAAATCAAAGGAAAAACAAATTCCTGAGGATACTATGCCCTAGTTGAATCTGTGCATCAGAAGGGCACTTGTATGAAGATGAGCACACACAAAACTGGAAGATAAATGCATCACATACATGATGGACTCCTATAGCGAAGAGTAATAAGAACACTATCCAGTCAAGACATCTTTTCCTGACACAATCTCTACATACCACTCTGTCATACAAAGGGTGAGATCTAGTAAAGAGTACCAGTGGCTATAGAAGGGGAAGATGTCCCCATAGTGACTTTGTCAAGTACACTACCTACCCATGCTAAAAACAGTTCTTAAAAGTACAGCTGAAAAGGTAAAAGAGAACAGTGGAGACTCACTCAATAACAGCAAGGGTTGAGAGAAAACACAAACCACAAGAACTCCACCTACACTAAGGACCATTGCTGCCAGAATCCAGGGAAGGGCACACTGCAAGCAAATTAATGACCACTCAGTGGGTCCCCTTATGATAAAGTAAAGGAGTGATGCAGGAGGCAAGTGAGTAGTTAATGGCACAGATATGAATAGAAGGATTTCTTATTTCCAACACACCTCAGTAGATATGACATGCACCAAAGTGAGAAAAAGAGGCTCCTTTACAACCTTTGTCAGACACTAATAGAAAAGAGATGGTGGTGGAGGCTTACCCTAGAGATAGTTTTATCTCACATACACCTATCTTTCTTTTTCTTCCTCACCACACCCTGCTTATCTATTGGTTTTAGGAGACCTCTTTCTGAAACACTGAACACATCCCTGAGCTCCTCCCTCTCAGAGAGGGGGTTGTAGCCCGCATTGCGACCAGGTTCGCAATGGGAGAAGGTTTCCCTATGATGAAGCATGCCACCTATAGGTGGGTGAGGGAAATCGTCCTGTAAAAGGGACACTCCATCACTCTATTTTTCTATCTTTCTATGTAGACCCAGGGGTGTTGTTGTGTTTTGTTACTTGTAGTCTAGGGCAGCCGGTCCCTGAAGGTCTCAAAACCTCCTTAGGCCCTCTGCTGTGTGTTACTAGTACTTCCTGGGGTGAGGATCTAAAAATGGTTATCAATGGTTTGCTACATCATGACACTTCCCAAGTTGCGATTGCATGGTTACATCAGGGAACTGTGAGTTAGTCTTTGATTTTCAGATACCCCCTCACTATACTACACGCACATATAACATTACAAATATATTGCATCTTTTACATAAGCCTAACAACTACATTGCAAGGCAAGTAGAGTGTAATAACGTGAGTTCATAAGCATGCATATATACCTATCTAAACAATATAATCATAGTTGAAATAGTGGATACAATGTTTTTGTAGGCCGATATTGCGGACATTGATAGAGTGCCATACAATCAATTCTCTATATCTTTTTTGAATTTCACACTATATATAGAGAGATTTTGGATGTGTTCCAGCCCCTATGTGGGGCACTAAAATGTATTTTCATATCCTTTCCTGCATCTAAGTCATAGCACAATGTGTGTTACCAATGTAGTGGATTTAATGACCACCTTTAGGAATTAGCAGATGTACAATACTAAGAAAAAGATGGAGATTCACGAAGGCAGTTAATTTTTCAGTCATCATTATGTGCCTTTTATTTTGTGCATGCAGTTCATTTCATGCTATGGATTATTTTAAAATCACATTTGCATTTCATTAATCTTTTGTGCGACCCACATTAATTATTTCCTCATAATAAATTTGTTTCGCCCATGGATGAAGAATCTTTGAAATGAAATTTCCATTCCAACTGCTGTTGGTTATTTAGCATATCCTATGACCTTTTTCAAAGGTTTTCCTGCTCCAACCATATCATAATATATATAAATTGCTGATTACTTTTTCATTTTCAAAATGACTAAAAGAAAGTCAGCATATGTGTAACTTTGAAAACCCTGTCCATTAATTTCCCTATAAAATCATGCCAGAAAAATGGCGTTCATATCCACTAAATAAAATGTATGAGGTCCTGCTGTAAGTGTTTTTGCCTAATATAGGTATCATGAAATCATGTGCATTCACGTATGTGATGATAACATTGTATGCAGTGTATTTTGCACTTGATTTACCGAGTGTTTGCATAAATAATTTTGGAGGAGCAGACATTACCAGGATGAAGCACTACAGGTGCTAATCCACTAAGCATAGAAAATTGACCTTACTGTTTATCTTACTCAGCCCTAGTGAATGGACAATAAAGTACATCTGCTATCCATGGTAAAAGATGCAAGATTCTGTAGCATGCAGTTCTCCCTAAATCAGGTTACTTGCCCAATGTGTCCAGACTTTCACAAGAGCTAAAAAGTAAAATACTGCCCTTAAACTCAAAAGCAGTAAACGATGCACCCCCCTCATTTATGCTGGACACCTTGAACTTGGGTACCTCTCCTTTCCTGTGGCTGGGGCATTTGGAGATTAATTATACTATGACCTCAAATAAGGACAGACAGCCAACAGTGAGTTCTCCAAAATAGGCCATCCTCTGAGCAACACCACCTGTGTAGACAACCCGTGCCTGCCAATATTATTTATGAAGAGTTCTGGATAAGGTGTAAATACTTGCCAAAATATTCCTTTTTGAAGTGAAACCATGCCATAAAAATGCCAAGTCTCCAGCTAAAATCAGAAGGTGCCATGTCAGGAGTCACCGCTGATAGCTAGTAACCATTCTAGTGAATGATACGGTTGTGTATGAGTGCACTATATATCTCTAAACGTTTTTATGTTTGTCATGTAGACCAGTTCCACAGGGGACCCGTGATCCAGGGGCATTAAATGCTACTTTATGAGACTATGGACATTCAGGTTCTGAGGCTTATTTGACAGAGAACAGTCATGTGGTGTCAGCACTTAAACAGCAGAAAATTTTATGAAAATGCAGATTTCTTTCATCATTTAGAAAGAACTTTCCCTCGTCCCAACTTACTGAAACACGTCTAGTCTACCACTAGGTATTTTGTGTCCCGCCCTGAATCACAGTCTCCCTCATATCTTTGTCACATTAAGCCACTGGAAAGATGTCACACAATACCCCTTCTGGTTGCTTGTTCATGTTGCAGCAACACCAAAAATACCTAACAAACTCTCACAGATTTAGTTTTACACATTTTCAACAATTAATATGTATCCTTTCCAATATCCGAGACTCCTGTTAAAGATTCATGCCTGCTTCATAAAGAGTGCTGAACAAACAAATGATTGATGGAATGCTAAACAAATCAAACATTCACCCACAGTCAAGAGATCTGGGTTAAATCCATTGTTCTTTTGGTCACCAAGCTACCCAGGTTTGGACCCAGCCATATGCACATCGGCCTTGACCCTGCTCCTCATGGGAACAGTCCAGCCCGAACTGCCAGGCCAGGTCCTTCCTGGACCGGAAACAAGCATCCTTGGACCGGTTTCAGGGTATCACCCCATATCAGCCAGGCTAGCTTGAATACAGTGGCACAGCAAGCAAGGGATCCACGTCTGAGCATACCCACCCCAATTAGGGTGAAAATTGGCTGAACAAACAAATGATGGACAGAATGTTGAACAAATCAAACACTCACACCAGTCAAGAGATCTGGATTAAATCCATCGTTCTTTTGCTCACCATGCCACCCCAGTTTGAACCCAGCCATATGCAAATCAGTCTTGACCCTGCTTCTCATGGGAACAGTCCAGCTCGAACTGCCAAGCCAGGTCATCCCTGGACCGGAAACAAGCATCCTGGGACCGGTTTATCTCTTGACTGGGGTGAATGTTTGTTTTGTTCAGCATTCCATCCATCATCTGTTCTTTTTGCATTTGTTGCCCTAAGTGGGATGAGTATTCCCATACGTGGGACCCATGTTCGCTATGTCACCCGATTCAAACCAGCCTGGCTGATGAGGGGAGATACCCCAATACCGGTCCCTCCCTGCTGCAGAGTAATGCAAGGCAATGATTTGTACTGCCATGTGTTACTCTAGACTTACCAAGAAATGCAGGGCCATGCAAGGTACACTTGCGTGGCTTGATAAATCTCATTTAGGTTTTCTGTCACCCTTGTGGGATGCAAGGTAGATGCAAAGCCTTGATAAATATGGGCCTTTGTGTAAGAAGCTGTTAGACATGGCATCCTTGGAGTGGTTTCCCCTGACATTTTGCCTCTACCTCCTGTATTTTTTATGGCATGCTGGATGTTGTTTTTGCTGGCTTAGATGCTTTGGGCACTTTGCCACGTCTGATCAGTTTTAAAGTGCAAGGGCTCCACGTGTAAATTGTTATTATGATTGGCTATCCATTATCAACATATTTGATTTACTGGTAAGTCCCTAGTACAGTGCACTGTGTGGGCCCAGGGTATGTAAATCAAATGCTACTAGTAGCTTGCAACACTGATTGTACCACCTGCATGAGTAGCCCTTCAAAAGTATCTCAGACCTGTCACTGCAGTGTCTGCACGCGCAGTTTTAACCTGCCATGTCGACCTGGCAAGTGCACCCACTTGCCAGGCCCCAACCTTCCCTTTTCTTATATGAAATACACCCCTCAGGTAGAGGTAGACCCAAGGTCCCCCCATGGGCAGGGTGCAGTGTATGTAAAAGGTAGGACATGTACTGGTGTGTTTTACTTGTCCTGATAGTGAACTACTGGCAGTTTCGTTTTTCATTATTGAAAGGCTATCTGTCCCATAGGCTAACATAAAAGTTGCTTTGTAACTTTTTACAACTACCGTGCCTAACAAAAATTAATGTGTCCGTCTGTGACGAAACTGGTGCTCATGTAAAGCGCTCTGAACCTGATATCTTTGGATCGAGTTTGCGCTATATAAAACTCTTTAAAAAAAAAAAAAAAAAAGTATAACTTTTCACTGGGACAAGATAGAGAAATGGAGTTTAGGTTCTCTGAACTCAGAATTTAATACATCTTTTTAGGAAGATGGTTTTTAAATTGTGTGTTTGAAATTGGCACTTTTAGAAAGAAGGCATTTTCTGTGTGCCTCTGCTATTTTGTGTATTGACTGTCTGGATTTAGAGTGGCAGGAGCTGGGGATGTGCATTTACTGTAGACAGCCACAAGGGGCATTGAGGTGTGTCCTGCCTTTCCTGGGTGTCTCATAGCTGAGCTGAATAGAAAATGGCTGCATTTAGAGTGGTAGGAGGAGTTTCACTAGCACCTGCATAGGTAGAGTCTCCTCTGCACAATGCTCTCTCCACCTCCTGTAGTGATGCTGCACCAGAGAGGACAGAACTGGTTTGGACTGGACTCATAGACCCTTGCCACAAAGAGAACAAAGAGTAAATGGGTTATAAGAATTGGACCTTAAACCCAGAGAATTAGATCACTTCTGGACTCAAGAGGAACCTCTGCCAAGGAGAAGAGCTGGAGAGCTTTAAGGAGGAGTACTGCCCCTTTGCTGTGTGTGCTTTTCTGGGTTGGCCTGCAGTTGCTGCTTGTGCCAAGGAGAGGATAAAGACTGGATCTTTGCTGTGAGCCTGTTTGAAGAAGAATCTCCAAGGGCTTGTGTGTGCTTGCTTCCTGTTCTGAAGTCTCAAGGCCACAAAGACTTAAGTCTGCAACCCACTGACCATCACCAGGACTCCTCTGTGGACTCCTGCATTCAAAAAGGCACCAATTCCAGTTGTTGGGCCCTGAGAATTGTGTGGTTGGTGCTGCAAAGCAAGAAAACCAACTCTGACAACATCATTGATGCCGCCAACGATGCCGCAACCTGCACTGAGGCCAGGGTCACCATTCATGAAGTGCCCGATGCGACGCACCACCTCGCCTGCACCACAGCTCCGACGCACTTCAGTGTATGCTGACACCTGCACTTATTGGCCTTCCAACACTAGTGCTCGCACTGACCCCTTCACCGCAGCACCTGCATCCCGTTATTAGGGAGCCGATAACCGACAAGGATAACTTCAGAGAGTCTTCGAAGTCGCATTGCTTCACCGGAACCGATACCTCACCACCGATGCCACCTAACTTCCCCTGTCCTGGGTTCGAGGCTTTGCCTCCTCACGGACGCAATGCCTCGCCTCGCCTCCCCTGTGGCAGAAAGGAACTGGCCTCGCCTCGGCACCAATGCCTCACCTCCACGATGCTGTGCATCATCTCCTGACTTCGTTTCCAAGGTACTGTTGTTTGGGTGGGGTCCTTTTGACTCTGTGCCCGAAGGCGCACACCTTGTGGTAGGCGCTGTACTGTGGATTAATGACTGTCATGAAGTTGTAATAGCCCCACGTGGAGCTATTTGTTTCTACAAGTGCTGTTTTTGAAATAACTGTTCTAAAATACATATTTTGATTCATGTATGGTGGATGTTTGTCGTTTTTGGTCTTGTTTGGTCTAGATAAAGACACTTTATTTTTCTAAACTGGTTTGGTGTCCATTTGTGGTGTTTTCACTTTGTTACTGTGTGTCTGGGTACAAATACTTTACACATTCCCTTTAGGATAAGCCTGCCTGCCCATGCCAAGCTATCAAGGGAGTGAGCAGGGGTTATCTACTGAGTGTAACACCCTTACCCTGACTAGAAGCAAGGGTCCCTACTTGGACAAAGGTACATACCTCTGCCAATTAGAGACCCCTCTTCTAACAGAAGCCTTATCGCAAATCCCTCAACAGCCAGTCTTATCAGCAGAGTTGTATAACCTAAAGATCATATTGAAGTTTTACAAATGGCGATTAGTCTTTTTTTTTAAATCGAAGCACATATGTAAGAGACCCATAGGCCATTAGTTGCATGTTTGAAATAGACCATTGTTGCGCTCTTAATCAAAGCTTGAAAGTATATAGTGATACAAGAGACATTAAGTAAGTAAAAATCCTACAGAAAGTGGAACCAGCTTTTCAAAGAGAGGGACTGCTGTTAGTGGCACAAATCTCTGCCTGAAAATAAACAGAGCTGAATTGTTGCATAGATCTCTTCATTCCAATGGTGGTCTGTAACTGCCATTATTGGCCCTTTGGAATTCTGAGGCCTCATAATTAGGGCTTTAGTGTGGAAAACCAGGGGGAGATCTACTAATATTTCATGCAAAGCATCAAGGCATCTTGCTGCACCGCATGGCGTGAAAGGGAGAGAGCAGGAAAGTGCCCTGTTGTCTACTAAGATGCTCTGCCTATCGCCAATGCAGTCACTCGTGTGCCATTTTGCAAGAATGCCTGCTCCACAGGCAGGATTGTTATTGTACAGGAAGGTATTCCTTCCTACACAATAACAATCCTAAGAAGCAATTTCCTATTTCTAGGTGTGATGCAGAATGCATTACACATAGAAAGAGGAAAGAATGAGGAGAAATACAAATATTTCTCCATGTTACGACTCTCTGTGGTAGATGCACCATTGTGATGCAATACCAGGTTTGCTGCCTTTACTAAATCTGGTATTGTGTCAAATTCTATGTGTGGGTGCTTGGGAATGCCCATGCTTCACCAGTGAATGCCTACCACAAAGAAATGTAGCGCAACACAGTGCTAGTTGCAGTGGTGGCTGTTAGGGAAGGTGGTGGGGAGATGTTGGGGTTGAAAATATAAATAAAAAAACACTTACCTTTTCTGACGGCCTTGTCTCTCTCCTCTTCTTGAGTCGAGTCCGGAAGAAGCTGCAGGAAGCACCCGGCACACAGGCTTCCCTGAGCCAATTACAACGCTGCAATGCAGCGTTGTGATCTGTCTGAGCGCCGTGGATTGGCACCCAGATGGGGACAGGGAGCCTGTGCATATTCCCCACCAGGTTGTCCATTACAGGCTGGTGGGTAATATGCAAAGTGCACAGTCCACTCCTCCTCCCACCCTGAGCCACCAGCCCCACCCTGCCCTAACCCAGCCCGCAGCAACCAAAAATAAACGATAATAACTTTGATATTATCATTTTATTTTTCCCCTTTTTACTGGTCTAAGAGCAGTAGGGCGATGCTCCTCCGCCTTAGTGGAGGAGCCGCCACAGGCAAGTTGCTACATTGCTTTACATTTCTTTACAAAGTCATACAAGGTGGGCAAATACCCACTTATGTGTCTATGTAAATCCCATTTAAGGACTAGTGTTGCCTTGCAACGGCTTGTGTAATGCAATGAGAATGCAAATCCTTAGTAAATCTGCCCTCAAGTTCTTTGTAATTATAGTCAGTATGGGCACATAAAATTGACTGTTCATATGCTCATCTTTTTTTTTAGATTTGCTTGTTATCCAAAACCTCTAATTTAGATTCTACTGCAATTGTGAATTTCGGGTACTTCAGTTTCTGACTGATTACCTCAATGTCAGTCGCAAATTTCAAAATATCTCTGACATGGGCCTTCTGCAAAACTGCAGTGTTTTCAATTTCCACTGCCTTGTTCTCTAGTGCTTTTATAGATATCCCGAAATGCTTATGGAGCCTCCTAAATGAAAAAAACACATCCACCAACCTACATTGTTAATCTTAAATATATGTTTGTAAATTGAACAAACACGATTGCTTAGCTATTTCTCGTCAAAAGCGTTTCTACTCTGATCACGTGGGAGGTGAGAAAAAAGAATCTTAACTTTAATAATCACATGTTCCGACAGCAGAATAGGAATGGTATGTAAACTAATATGAGAGGAGAAAAACAATAAGATTAGAAACAAACATAAGTATGTATAGTGTTGATGTGCTATAAGGCGTTAGATGTTGTTACTATCAGATGTCCATTGTTTCTAAGGTTTGAATAGAGTGGCAAACTTCTACTTTTGGGGCCAGCTCAAAAATATTTTTGACTGGTGCTAATTTATTTTCTTGGTGGTAAGTTGGTACTTGCTGGAACCACCTTTTACCACTGCATTATAAAATCAACAAACTTTTATCATATTTGTTGTGTTGCATTTTGTTGTGGTGATGATGAGTTCTGAGGTTTTCTGTGCTGTTGTGTTTTTATGTTGCACCGTTGTATTGTGCTGTTGTATTACAGTTAAGTTTGACTATTTTGTTGTGTTGTGTCCTGTTATGAGTTTGTTCTGTTATTTAGTGATGTCAACATACGTTGCTACATTTCTAATCAACATCTGCCTTCCTCCAGCCAGACTCTGGGATTTCATACTTCAAATCAATCTATTTTGGGATTCCAGGATGCAGAGGGACTCGCCATTGATAGACATCTCCCTGGTGTGATGTGTGTCTCTCTAGGATTGGGACGAAAGTGTGCCCTTTTTTGCAGTGCCACCTGATTTTTTTGCCTTTTTGGTGATCCCTATTTTTGCTCACTATAGAACTCTGTGCACTTTACCCCTGTTAACCAGGGATAAAGTGTTTGTGCTCCTCGATTTAATATGTACAATTGGTATACTCCTGATTGGCATAATTAACTTAACTATAAGTACCTACTTTATGGTACCAAGGTGTACCCATGGCCTGTAAGTTAAATGTCACAATTGGACTGCAGCACGCCTTATGCGTTCCGCTTCAGTGACAATGTAAACATAACAGCAGGCCTATCCCCAGTAGCCTGTATAGGTTTTAACTGCAAATTGTACCTGTATAAATATTCCCTTTTGACAGGCCTAAACCTTCCTGTTAAATATTTATGTCAACCTTAAGTAAACCTAGTACCCAAGATAAAGCAGTGGGCTTCAAGGTTCATAGGTATGACCTCCAGTTAAAGATACAGGAACACAACACATTTTTCCTGCAATTGCTCAGCTGACCAGTGGCAACTGGGCTGGACTGGTGCCTCCTGCTGGCCTTTACCTGCCACCCTGTGAGTCTCTAAGTGCCTTCCCTGAGGTCATGGGGTCCTTAAAAATGTAATACTGTTGTGGATTGGTACTTAAAGGACAAACGTCAGAAGCTAAAATCTTTGACCAGGGCGAACCTGGTAATGTATTTGACCTGTGCTCCATCACTGTTAGCGTTAAATTGCACCTACATCCTGTTTTACCACTGTCATTGACAATAATTGGCACTTTGCGCTTCATGTAACTATTTCAACTTAAAATTTTAAAAATTCATATCTCTTGTTCCCTTTATTGGATTTTTTCCATCTTTGTGTCATATTGTCTATTACATTTTACTCTAACTTTTGTAATTTACTTTGGGGGTTTTAGTGATTTGCATTTTGACTTTATTACTGTTTGAGTACTGTATAAATACTTTACACATTGCCTCTAAATTAAATTAAAACATGCCTCCGGCCAGCCATTGCAGCCTTTGTGCAGTTTTAAACTGCCATTTCAACCTGGCAAAATAAACCTTTTGCCAGGTCTAAACCTTCCTTATTAATACATATGTCAGCTCTAGGGTAGGCCTTAAAAGAACATAAGGCACAGTACATTGTGTTTAAAAAGTAGGATATGTGGGTTTAAGGATTGCATGTCCTGGTTGTGGAAAACTCCTAATTTCATTTTTCACTACTGCAAGTCCTATCTCTCCCATTGGATAACATTTGGTTACCTTATTACATTTAGTAAGTGCTAACCTTTGATTGAGAGCAGGTAGAAATGTTATGTTTAGACTCAAATTATTTGTATTTAAAATCCTCTTTAATGGTAGAGTCAGATTTTAAGTCACAATTCTGAAAATGCTACTTTTGTAAAGTTGGCATTTTCTTGTTCTAAGCATTTGAGCCTCTGCAGTGTCCTGGGTCACATGACTATAAATAGCTTGGTTGTTGGGTTTTGTGTATTCCTCCCAGACAGTGAAACAATATGGGACTAGATGTGGGCAGAATGGGCCATTCTGCCATGATGGCTGTGGCCAGAGCTGTTCCCACCCCACTTGCACTTCAAAAGGGCTTGCCTCCAGCACACACAAAGTAACCTGACACTAGTCTTTTGTCACCCCAGACTTCTTGGAGCCTTGATGATGGAAGGAAAGATCTTTCTAGGACCAGATGTGGAGGTAGTATAGGAAATTCCCCCACTTTAATGGTTGCCAGGTATAAATATTGGACCCTCAGAAAACCTCTTCAGTACACTCCTAGACCTGTGGACATTACAGAAGAAGGACTACTGTGCCTCACAGAGGACCACAGTGCTGCTACCAGAGGACTAACCTGCTTCCTGAGGCCTGTCTTGCTCCCCAGAGGACTGACCTGCTCGTACCAACGTACTGCCCTTCTGATAAGGACTGCTTTCACACCCATGAGGGCTGCCATGCTGATTGAGGGCTGTCCTGCTCTCTGGGAAGGAAGACTGGACCTGCTCCCTCCATTCTAGGCTTACCTGAGAGAGTTCAAGGGTCAGTTGACTTACCTCCTGTCTGAGCTACAGGGAAACAGTAAGCTCCAGAAGCCTGCCTGAACTGCCCAGCTGACCTGCTGCACTTGACATGCCTGGAGCACTGGACCTCCCAGAGGCCTAGTGACATCGGCTGGAGTGAGTTCCTGATCCACAAGAGGTGCCTACCCAGTTACTGGACACTTGGCTGGAATCAGTTGAGCTCTTCCTGTGAAGAAAGATGAAATCCTGAAGTTTTGGGCTCTTTGATACTATTAACAGGCCTGTGCTAGACGAGACTATGCCACCCATGATGACCATCAACGTGAAGCTCCAGTGAACCTGACTCTTCGTGCTGCAGTGATCACCAGTGATGAAGAGCAATGTGAGATCCGCACTTTGCTCTACAGCAACGTCAGCCTGCAGTAACCACCAATGTGAAGCTCCAGCAATGAACATCTGTGATGCCCGACTGGCCCTTCTCGGTCCAGCGATGACCGTCCATGACGCCGGCTTGTTCTTTGCACTACAGAGATGACCATCCGCGACACTCTCTCTGGTCTTCGCAGTCTCATCCACCGCAAATGGAGCTCTTCAGAGCAGACTTTGAGAAGGTTACTTTTTTAGCTGGACTAACCTGGTGGCTGTATCTGGCCCATGCTCCAAAGGGGTCAGCGTTAACTTTTTGCCTTTTCCCTGGTTTATCACAACCATATGACCACAGGTGAAGCTTTGTGCTTTTAGGCACTGTATTGACTTAAAACTTGGAAATTCCATATCTTCAGTTCTACTGATTCCTTTTTTGTTGTTCTGGTATAATTTTATTCACTAGAATGTACTCTAACTTCCTAAATTGGTTTGGAATGTTTTTTTGTGCTGTGTTTAAATTTTATTACTGTTTGAGTGCTGCAAAAATACTTTACATATTGACTCTAAGTTAAGCCTGACTTCTTTGTGCTAAGCTACCAAAGGGTTAAGCACAGGTTAATTAAGTGACTTTTGTGGTTCACCCTGACAAGGATTGTGGTTGTTGGTTGAGTGGGCTTCTGCCCACCTCAATCAATAACCTAAATTCTTACAGGTGGGTACCTACTCCCCTCAAATAATACCCCAAATTCTTTCACCTTCCCATTTCCATGTTCTGGACTGGTCTGAGAGGTAATGTTATCTGTCCGCATCTCAGAAAGTCCTAAAATCAAGATTGGTGGATTATCATCTGTGCCAAATCCTGGCACTCCCTATCGGAAACAAGTGCTTTCCTTACTAGATGCCCATGCTGAGGATGCAATCCCTGCTTACCCTCTGGAACCAAAAGCCACAAAAGCTACCTCTAACATCAGAAGCCTTATTTACTATCTGTCTGCAGAGGAGTAAAATATTTCTCTTGAGGTTCACTTGCACTGTTTTTATTTGATCAACAAGGTAAACACGGGCTCTCCCACCTACAGCCATTTCTGATCCTTTGGCTGGTTTGAGCACATATGGTGTTTATTGAGAGTACTAAGGATGGGTGGGAAGTAGTGTCCTAGGGGCATATTAGCAAGACCGGCGATAATATGCGTTATAGAATTCCAATAGAAGCCCAGGTTAGATGTCCTGCACATCTAACCTGGGCTTCTATTGGAATTCTATAACGCATATTAGGAAGCCCATTATCGCCATTTTAGCGGCAGTTTCCTGCCGCTAAAACAGCGATAATTTTATCGCCGGTCTTGCTAATATGCCCCCTAGTCTTTTATCAAGCAGAGTTAAACTCTGCTTGTAAATTCTTCCTTTACCTGATCCATGACAGTAGCTGCTATCAACCTGTACATATATTGACTCCACAAATAGTTTGCAAACATGTTGTCATAAGAAGTGTAGGAAGGTGGAATCTGACTATATGGTTGCCCCCACTTTTTTCCTGGTGTTTTGCTGGTTTATGACTTAGTTGGACTGGGATCCTGCTATTCAGGGCCCCAGTATATCTGCTTCCTCTCTAAAATGGTTTTCATGTGCCTTAGGCACATCTCTGATTGGAATCTGGAGTGCCCTTATAAGTCCCTAGTATACGGTATACTATGTACCCAGGGCATAGGTACCTCAGAGGCCTGCCAGGGGCTGAAGCATGTATTGTGCCACCCCTGGAAGGCCAGCCAAAGGACACCACAGGTCTGCTACTGCAGCCTGGGTAAGGTGGTGCATGCACCCCTTACTGTGATATAGGCTACCTATATCACTACATACATACACACATATAAACCTATAAGTCACTCCTATGGCAGGCCTTATCAATCCTGAAGGCAGAGTGCATGGTTCCTATGTGAGAGGGTGCCCTGCATGAGCAGGGCCCCTCTGCAGCGTTCGGAGACCCTTCTCTGATGCTGTTTGTAGTGCAGCCCGACCATATACTCTTAAGCGCATTATAACCTCGCGTTAAATGCTAACTTTGGGATGGCTGCACGGAAACATGTCGTGTTTGGTGTCAAACATCTTGGAATACTACCCCCCCGCCTGTTCTGGCGGCGGGGGTAGCATTCCACCCTTCTAGAGGGAGAGACATGTACACACCGGTATACCCGGTACTGACTTTCCAGAGCCCTGGCATCACAAAATGGATGCCGCTGCCACAGACACGAGTCTGGCCTCCTGCTGCTGACCGAAACTCCGGCAGGGGAGGCCTGGACAATAGGTTTCCTGTCCCAGGGAAGTGTAACCACCTCCCCAGACAGGATAGTGTGTATTGGGGCTGGGCGGGAGCACTCTCTGGTGCTTTGAAGTCCTGCACTGGGGGCACATTTGGTGTCCCTGTGCATACCCCAGTTCAAACCGGCTCAGGGGCTTCCAGCCCCTGCTCTGGCGCGAAACTGGACAAAGGGAAAGGGGTGTAACCACCCCTCTGCCATGACCCTCCCATAGGTGGGTCCCCAGAGTATGTCCAACCCCCTACCTTAGTATAAGTATGGGACCCCAGTCCTTAGGACTTTAGATTAACCTGGATGAAACTCTGACACAGAATCCTGGACCTTCGACGCCCTACTTCAAGATTAGAGGACTGAAGAATCTCCCTTGGGGTCAAGGAGTGACTCCCCTGCTTGGCAGGCACCAAAGAAGCAATTGTCCGGTCTGCATCGCTGAAGCTCCTGCCGGACGCCGAAGTCTTTGCATCACCAGAGGTGAATTTCCAGACTTCGTCGAGGCTGCCCTGAGTCCCCAGCAAAGCTGAGGCCCGTAGCTGTCGTGGGTAATGTGGAACCGTGACCCCTGGACACCGATTGCATTTGCAAGTGCATCCTTTTCTGGGTCTCCCACGAAGTCGTGCTTTGGGCTTCGAGTAGCCCCAGCCTCCAGCACCAACTGCACTGAAGATCACTGGCCTCCACTCCACGAGTGTCCTGTGAGCCACCTCCACGTGCGTCGACTCGAGGCTCCTTTGCGGCCGCTAGTCCGTTGGCTATTAGGCCCTCCCGAAGGCCAATCTTCTTCTGCTTGGGCTCCCTGGTTGCTCCAGGCGTGCCCTGACTTACCCTTGCTGGGTGAGTCCCCCAGACCTTGCTGGTCTGCAACATCGTCCTTCTTCCATTTCCACGAGACTTGCCGTTGCCAAGGCTTGTTGGGTTCAATCCGGTCGCCGACACCCCTGCAATCGACAGACGTTGTGGCACAGCTCGAATCCAGCTCTTGGTTGTCGTCGATGCCTCCTGGACCTCGTGGCTGAAGAGTCAAGACGACTGTCAACCTACCTGAAGCACTCGACATCGGTGGGCATCTGCTCATCGCCTTTCTGGTCACTGGCTAGTGACCCAGACTCTGTCCCCTCTGCTTTCAGGTTCTTCAGATCTTCGATCCACCATTGGATCCACCCGAACACTTTCGACTTGGCCGCCAGCAGCACTTTGCAGCAGATCGCCATTGAAAGCGATGACGAAACCCGACCCCGAAAGACACCTATGCACCCGGCTCCCCTGGGTGAGGTAACTCGAGTACTCCGGTGCTCCCGTGGGTATTGACACTAGTACAGCCTAGTTCTCAAAGGGTTTGCTCCAAGTCCTCCTCTAAGTGTCCCTTTTCTTTTAAATTCAAATCGCGACTTTCCCCATAGAAGTTAATGGCGATTCGCGGCTGTGTTCATACCCTGCATGCGTCCCCCGTGGGTCCCCTGTGTCACTACCTTGGGTGGTTCCTTGTGGTCCAAGCACTTCTACAGGCTCTAGGCCCTGTGTCTAGCTCAGTCGTGGTTCTTATACCACTTTATTGGTATATGGTTTGAGTACGCCCCTAGGGCTCAAACGTGTATTTGTGCTATTACTGTAGATAACTAACTTATAATTTATGTACTTCGAACTCTAGCCTCATAAAGAGACTAGAGGGGTGTGTTTAGCAATAAATACATATATTTTGAATATATACCTGGTGTGGTCCTCTTTCATTTGGTCACTCAAGAGATTATAGACTGGTAAAACAAGCTGCTTTACATTCCTTCAAGACTTAGCCTGAAGGCTGCTCTCCATAGCTACCACTAGGATAGCTTTCAATAAAGGTTGTCTTTAACCTATCTCCAATAAGGGGTTGTTTGGACTGGTGCAAGGTGTCCACTATAATTAGTGGACAGCATATGCCAGGCCAACTTCTCACAAGAAGCATATATAGGGAAGTATAGATGCACTATTCATAACTCCACATCCACTTCCATTGCTGAATTGTTGCTAGTGAATGTTATGGAGATTATGTAGGTAGAGGTCAATATTAAAACTTTGATATTGTTTATAGTACACCCACCGTAATGCTTGAAGATTGTTCTGCCTTCAGAACCCATAATATGTATTTCCATTCCCTTTGATCATCTTAAATGTTAGCTGGAAATAGCAGCCACAAACATGCATCAAACATTTAGAATTCCTTTTTCATTGGCTTTATCTATTTCATCATGTGTTCAGTGTGCTCACTTAAATCAGGAAAGTGCAACAAGTCAGTATTTTGACACCTAGCTTTCCTTCCTGACAGTCAGGGCTATCTCCTCTTCTCTACACACGCCTGGTGTATCAAGACAGTAAAGCATAAAGTGTGAAACAGTTTGAGAGATTAACATATGACAATTTCCACCTGTTAACAGTATATATATATTACGGAATGCTTATTTGCACTCTTTATTTTCTCCTCAAGCATGTGAACCGTTTTTTTCTCTATTCTTGAATAATCTCACAGTTCCATTATTTAATATGCATGAGTTTAATCACATCTTCAGCCTGCCCTGTACTGTCAGCCAATTCATTCACTAAAGCCATTGTTGTGCATTCCCCAGCATGATTGTGCCTTTTTGCACCTTTGTATAGGTTAACAAAGTGAGTTGACTAACACTCATTCTGGCAGCAATACCTGTAGAAATACCTCATCTTAATATATGTTGCACTTTATATAATATAGACAGCTCTTTTCTCAGCCATTCTGCAGTGCTAAAAAGACATGTTTTAATTAGATTTTAATCCAATTCAGAATTCACCTGAACATAGCAACAATTTAATGCACATTCTCTTGTACAAAAGTAGAGTCAGGCAGGTGGCAGGCCCCACTTTTCCACCATTTATCAGTGCTTCCAAACCAAAGCCTGCTCAAGGCTTGCCACACCTGCTTTCTTTCTGCTGTCGACCCAACTAGAAGCAATACTTCTTATGACCAGCCGCACCACATGACTTCAGCATACGCAACAAATGCTGTGAAGGCTGCAGCATTGCAAATGCATGTTTCAACCTTATTCACACCTGTCTTTGCTCTTCTCTATACTTGTGGGTAGATGGTAGTATAACTTACATTATCCCTCATTTCAACCAATGGTTCTAGGAAAAGGAAGGTAAAATCACAGTGAGGAAACAAAATAAATTGGTGCAGTAAGCGTTTTTCCTTTAGACAATGTTGCCTACCACTATTCTAATGTGTATAACAGTAAGGGTCCTGGTTTCTTCCACATACTCTTGAGAAATCGTGTTCTTTGCCTCGGAATGCACCTGTGACAAGTGACCTCATTTCCAAGGACACATGACATGTTCTGTTTTTGTAGCAGGTCACATTCTCGCCGTGTGTTATTTTGAATGGCTCTTCTGTCAGCCCTCGAATTCTACTACTAAGGCCTTACTTCATTTTACAGATGCAATAAGTACCACTTGTTCCACAGTTAGGGCCTGATTACAATGTGAGTTGGAAAGCCTCCGACTACAGGTTTGAGGCTTTCGTACTCACATCGTAGGTTTCACTTTAGACCACTGCATTGCAATGCCCGTAGTCGAAAGTGAAACCGGCCGGTCATTCCGGCTGGATTTCAATGGGCTCAAGGAGCCCGTTGGCCAGTCAGAGGCCCCACCATAATCCCTGAGGACACAGTTTCTGCCGTCAGGATTACGATGTCGGTTTCCGACAGGCTTTTCATGTTGGGCCTTCCGACATGGAAAGCCTGTTGGAAAGAGACTTTGGGGTACCCAGCAGGCACCTTGAGATGCAGTGCAGGGATTAACAGAATCTCCCATTTCTCTATGGGAGCTTGTGATACGGACAGTTTACACCAGCAGCACAGGCTCCCATTGAAAAATGGAGGTATGCGACTGCACCATGTGCAGTCGCATTATAATACTGCGGTCTGGACCGCTGACCGGAGGTCAGTCGGTGCAGAATCTGCAATGATGTCGGTCGGCGGCAACTATGACAGACATCATAATCAGGGCCTAAGTATTTTTGTCAGTATTTTGTTCAAGTGAGTGTTTTGCACAAAGGACGTTGCTTGTGTATATGATTGCTGTCCATGGTGTATGAAAAAGTAAAATGTAGAAGAGCTAACATACTTCTATAGTTAATCTGATGCACGTCCCTGTTATTTTTGTAAATTAAAATTTGGGCCCAGATGTGCAAAATATTGTGACCAGCATTTTTGCGACCAGTAAAGAACTTTATAAACTGACTTATGTACTAATAGGCTGTTAATAAAATTCCTATTCAGAGTTGGTTGTTATTCGACCTACGCATTTTAATAACAAATATTAATAAGATAGGGCTCAAATTCTGACTCATTCTGATTGGTGGATATTACAGGGATGATTACCCGTTAAAATCAGCAGACCATCATGTCTGTGATCGCCTTTCAATAAAATAAACTTTTATCTCATATTACTTGCAACCCGTTTTACTTAAAGGAAAATAAAAAATTAGCTTGTTTTTCTAAAGTTTCAGAGTTCTCAGTGGTCCCCAGGACCTCTCACTACTCTACAACACATTTGTTTTTACATTCACAAAGAGGAAAGGGGGCCAAGGAAGCTCCTTCCCTCTTGCAAACGGCTTATCATCTCAACATTGTGGTCAGAAATTTTCCAGAGTTTTGCGACTAGATTTTGGTTGCAAAACATTGATACATCTCATACCGATTTAGTATTTGGAAAAACACCCGCAACAAGCCCTTTCCACATAGCGAATGGATATGAAGTATCAAATTTATTTTAGGAGCAGGTAAAAATTAACAAACTCCTTAAATGGTTTTGTAGATTGTAAAAAAAAATGTTGCGGTCGCAAACAGTGATTCAGTCTTTTTACGAACATGAGAACATTAAGGGGCCTATTACGATGCGGCTCGGTAGGACTGTTGGAGCCTTCCGAGCCACATCGTAATGGGCTCCTCGGTTTACTCTCCGACCGCCTAATTAAAATACAGGCGATCAGAAAGTAAAGCGGCCAGTCATTCCTGCTGGCTTCCGATGAGCTCGGAGAGCCTGTTGGCCAGTCGGAATCTGGCAAGTAATCTCAAGGGCGGGCCTTTCCGCCCTTGAGATTACAATCCACGGTTTCCGGCATTGTTTCCATCCCGGCCTGTCCGACATGGAAACCAAGTCGGAAAGAGTGTTTGGGAGCCCCCAGCAGGGCCCCGTTTGGTGCACGGCCTCCGGTTGGAGGCCGAGAGGGCACCTATGGTGCCCGCCTGTTGATCCCTGCACCCTGTGGCAGGTACCTTGAGGTGCCTGCCACAGGGTGCAGGGATGAACCACACCTCCCATTTCACTATGGGAGCATGCATTACGGCCGGTTTAAGGCCGTAATGCATGCTCCCATAGTGAAATGTAGGAATGCGACCGAACAGTGTTCCGTCATATCCTAATAAGGCGGTTGGAAACGCCGACCGGGTGTCTGTCGGTCCCAGGACCGAGTCGGTGTCGACATCGAAATCAGACCCTTAGTACGTGTAGCCCTAAGTTTCAGGGAGTTCAAAGTTAAATATGCAAAACTTACTGTTATGGTGTCTGTTTCGATGATTACCCAAAAATAGACTCACAGAGCCTACTTAAAGTTATGAAAAATCAGAAAGTGAAGGCAAATTCTTATGAGATAAAATGGGTTTTGAGCTGGTAATTTACACAAATGTGTTTTGATAACGGCCAGCTGAATTAAAAGCGTCCAGTTATCACAGCAGAAGCCTGTTTTTACTCCATTTGAACGTCTTTTTCACTTTTCATTTCACTATCTCTCTCCATTCATCTCCCCCAGTTTGTTGGCGGTAGTAATGCATGTGCTTTAAACATGGGGCATTAAGCCATGTGATTTTGAATGGCCCAAATCCTCTTCATAGTCTTCCTTCAGCAGGTGTGTCGGGGGATTTGGGTTAGAAACGCATTTGAGAAGAGCGTCATTAGTGGCAATCTACAGTTTAATAGCTTGAAGCTGGGGCCTACTAATTATTCTAACAGTGGTACTGACATAGCTGAATGTGAACAGTTGTCAAAACTAGGCCTGGGCAGTAAATTCCGTTCCGCTCGCGGAATTTGCGGAATTTGGGTAATTTCGCGTTCCGCGGAGAACGCGGAATTAGCAAAAATTTCGCGATCCGCGTCTTCGCGGAATTTTTTGCTTGTTCGCGCTTTCAAAATGCGTGTTCGCAAGATATTTCTCCCCGAGCACGCAAACAGCGTTCGCGAACAGGAAAAAAGCATCGCGAACGGGCGGAACAAGCAATTCCGCGTGTTCGCGGAACTTTTGCGTGCTCGCGGAGATTTTTTACCAGTTCGCGGAGCTTTGCGTAGCGCGACTACGCAAATTCCGCCCACCCCTAGAAAAACCAGTCTGAATGCACATGAGCATCGTTTCGGTTAAATAGAAAATGTGTGACTCTTGATTTAGGTCAATGTGTATGTGTGTAATCAAGGCCTTCAAGCAATAATTTGTTTAATTTTGAGGCAAGAGCCGTTTTTGTCACTGGAAGGTCATGGCAACGCAACAGCATGTGGATTGTTATGCCACACAATGTCCATCCAAGCTAGTAAGGGTTCCTGTTCACAGCAATATCGGAACTCGCATGTTTATTTATGTATTATCTGAAAAGTAGAAGACAAGATCTGGGCTTGCCAGTCAACCGAAACGTTAAATCCAGTCAGGTTTTCATGATATCCTTAATGAATATGTATTGACAAAATTCACATATGATGATTTTGAGTGAAATGTATTTGCTTATGTCTTGGTCATTCTCAAAACCTACATGGATATTGTATGTGACCCCATAACAAGACCAGCAAAAAAAAAACATTTTATTGTATGTTACGAATATTAATCATTAAACGGAATGAATCAAATGTGTGGGACTGCATTTGAACTGAAAGGTATGTTAATCCAGATGCATGAAAATAGTATTCCAATATTTTGTGAATATCTGTAAATAGAAATGAGATAGAACGGTAGCGTACATGAACAGGTGCACAAGGCAATGAAAGTAAACTGGCATTCAGTTGTTCTGGTGCATTGTAAAAATATTTAAATGGTTATGCCCCTCACATGAGTGATTGTTCAATGTTCTAGGAATATTTTTTCACATTAGTCTGAATGGATGGGTGAGTGGATGAGACAGAGGACTAATTTAAGAGAAGAAGCTGTGTTTAATGAAATATGAAATGAAGTCAATACATGTCCTTGACTGCACTTAGCTGTTTGTATCATTGTACAAATATTCTTGATCATCTCTGGACAAAACAATGAGCATCTCTTTTTCACTGAATTGACTTTTAAATAAAGACCTCTTTTAATGTATTTTGAGTGAACATGTTGTCTGGGAGAATTTTACTCAGAATGTTTAAGATTCTGAAATAGAACACTGACAATATCGATTACAACAATGGGCCTAATTATGATGTCGGTGGGTCCGACACCAATGCCACATCAGTGTCTGATGCACCGACATCTGGCCCTGCGGTCCTCCCGCCTCATTATGATGCGGCGGGCAGGGACATCGGGTGGAGGGTAACCGTCCGTGGCACTTCCGGAAACATAACATAATCCCTTTATGGCAGCGGCTCCCCGTCGGGATTATGATGTCAGTTTCCAACAGCCATTCCATGTCGGCCTTTCCAATATGGAAAGGGTGCTGTCAGAAAGTGACATTGGGAGCCCCTAACATGGCCCCCTTCTCTCCTGGCCCTCCACATTGTGGCCTGGTGCCCTATGGGCGGTCGCATCCAAATAATGCGGACAGAAACACAAACCTGAGGCCGGGCGGTTCCCAATCTGCAATGGGTGCCCGACACTGTAATTATGGCCAATATCGTGATACAGAAAAATCATGTCAGAAATATCGATAAAAAAGATTGTTTTCCTATACTTATATTGAGGGGCACAAAAATATTGAAAATAGAAATATATATTTTCTCACTAATATTGTTAAAAAACATACAAAAATATTGTGTTTTATATAGTTTTAGATTTAGAATAGTAAATCTGAAATATTTTAACATATAACAATAATAAAAATTGAATAAAATAAATGTAAGTAACATGTAATACTATACATAAATATATACTTATATAAACTGTTGGACTTGGCCCTTTCTGCAGAGTTCTCTCCAACCGTTTTGCCTCCTTCCTCCTATTTTTCTGACTTTTTGTTGGCTTTAGGAATGTGGGCACTTCACCACAGCTAATCATTGCTAAAGTGCATGTGCTCTCTCCTAAAAGATGGTATGATTGGTTTACACCTGTTTGGCATATTTAATTTACCAGCAAGTCCCTTGTACAGTGGTATTCCTAAGACCCAGGGCCTGTAAATTAAATTGTACTAGTGGGCCTGTAGCACAAATTGCGCCAACCACAGAAGTAGCCTTTCAAACCTGTCTCAGGCCTGCCGCTGCAGGACCTGTGTGCGCAGTGTACTGCCACTTTAACTAGGAATTTAAAAGTACTGGCCAAGCCTTAAACTCCGTTAAACAATCAGAGAGAGAGGGTTTTTAAAGGGGATACTCCTAGTCCCCTAAGGTTAACTGAAAAAACAATTGGAAGGAGTATGCCCCGAGGAGCCAAAGGCTACTACGGGAAGCACCGAAGATGAAATATGCCAAAGAACATTTCTTTGGTTTCAAGAAGACCCCTCACTCACCAACCTAGTTGGTGACATGCTTCATCATTGGGGTCCCACCCGAGCAGCCGAATGCCACTCGGGTGCGCTGCAACACCTGATTACAGTGGAGCGGGTTTGTTTTAGTGAATCAGTGAAGTGGTGATCGTAAAATTATCTTTATTGTACTCCGTTACTTTTATTATGGAGCAATAAGACAAGGTTAAAAATGAATCCACAAGAATATTACCATGATGGACCTAATTATCCACAGGTGAAAACTGTGGGTGGTGACAAAGTGAAAAGTGGGTCTACATGTTTCAACCTATAGTGTATATTACTAGGTTTTCATCAGGACCTAGGACCCGGGCGGTATACACACGCTAAGGTGTACCCAACCCTCGGTCGCAATTAAAATACCATACTGTGTACTTACAGGATGGAAACCCTTTCAGTCTTCATGAAAGGAAACAAATTTCTGGAAAGATAAAGAATAAAAGAGCACATAGATAACACGCAACAAGTTAATCATGTATCCATGAGTCAACATATCCGTGCACATCGCACACAGGTGGCTCCCGTAATAAAAACGTGTGTGGCTGGTATCAGTGCTCATCTAGCACCCAAAGTATGTGAGATCGCACTCATGATAGAAACATACAGTACATTGCGACAAGTGTCTAAGTGCACCCAACCAATGCGCGGTGCCATACTTCACTTGTCAATGGTGTGCCAGGTGTCTGGGTACGATTAACCTGGTGGATTCAAGATTAGGAACAAAGTTCCTCTAAGTTGAGCGTAGTACATACACTCCAATTAAAATAATGAATGGGGAAAGAGATATCAAGGCAGAGGCTTACACAATGACGATGTTACGTCTGGCCTCATGGTTACCGTGGGGATGGATGCTGACTTTAGTCAAACTCTGCGGAAAAGCACAAATCATTAGCGATAATATAACTATTTCATTTGGGCAGTTTAAGAGCGGAGCCCACCCGCATACTCACTTCATCAAGTCATGCCATCCGCTACTCAAACCTGCGATGCGGCCCCATCAGGAAACCCGAGGATAGTGAGCCAGGCGTCCTCGCGGTCTATAACAAACCCTGAAGCTTCCGGATGTGTCACGTGTTAGGGTTAGAGGCGTGCTGCGTGATGATGTCAAGTGCAAGCACTGGCTCTGGGAAAGCCAAATGGGCGTGCCAACGAAACAGTGACCGTCTGTGTCTGGAGACGGGGATTACAGTCTCTATGGAAACCAGGGAAAATTCGACGCAGCAAAATGCCGTAAAAAGCGGCATGTGTGCACGGCTAAAGAAAACGGCATGTATTCGTGCCGTAGATGTACAAAGAGTCATCACAAAGTTGCAATACAAGGAAAGGCATATGTTCACGAATGTGAAAAATGGCATGTAATCACGCCATAGATGCACAGAGAGTACTAACAATGTTACCATACAGTTAAAAAAGGGGAAAGGGACAACTTGATAAGGGTACACTGACATGCCAGTGTGATACCCATGCAGGAGAAAGATTGCACAGACTACTTTCAAATGCCACAGAGGGACATAGTGTTTGGGTATCTGGGGCAGACCCCTAGAGAATGAATAGAGGCAATGAGTAAAGGTAAATAAAACAAAGCTTGAAAAGGATGAGGAAACCGTAGTGTGACAGTGTCAAGATATGTCAGTCTATCTATCTGGATAGAACAGTGTTCCACGGAATCCCATCATTCAACCCGTTCTTATGGGTTGACAGTCTGTAGACCCATCTCTGTTCCCTTTCGAACAGATATCTGTTAGTCTGATCACCGGGTCTCACAGCTTCAATGATTGTCCATCTCAGGTCGTTAGTAGTGTGGTTACTTTGGAGAAAGTGTTCGGTCAATCTGGTTGTCACTTTCTTACACCTAATGGTGCTACGATGCTCGCCTTAAACTCCCCATTTACTCCATATAGGTCACCCCTAAGGTAGGCCTAGGTAGTCCTATGGGCAGGGTGCTGTGCAAGTAAAAGGTTGGACATGTGTCTTTATTGTGTGGCATGTCCTGGTAGTGACAAACAGCCTATTTTGTTTCTCACTACTGTGAGCCCTACTCCTCTCATATGCTAGAGTTGAGAATTCCCTTATATATGTTTAAGTGGTGATTCCTGTTCTGAAAGAAGTAGGGCTGCCATATTTGTTATGTTTAGAATGGTAGTGATAAATCATGCTTACTGGTGTAGGTGGACTTTTTACTACTATTTTAGAAATGCCACTTTTTAGAAAGTGAACATTTCTCTGACCTTATGTGCTTTGCAGCCTAACTTTAATCCACATGTAGGGCAGGGTGAGAGCTACACTTTGTGCATACTTTGCAGGCAGCCACTACACTGGAAAGGCTAGATGTGACAAGAGAGGCATCTGCAACCATCTGCATAATGATAGTCTTCCTGGGTTGGGAGAGAGGGAGGCGGGGCACACTTACATTTGTATAGGCTTTGTCCTGCCCTCACCCAAAGGGCTCGTTTACCCCCTACTGTACGTCTGGAACCAGGGCTGGGATTGAAAGGGAGGGTTGTGCACTTGTAAGGATTCTTTTGAAGTGACCCCTAGATCAAAGACATTTTGAGTATATGTACAGGGGCTCTGACCCCATGTTTTCAGAACACTTCTGGACCTAGAAGAACCTCTGCTGGAGTAAAGACTGCTGCACTGGAAGGATTGCCCCATTCCTGTGACTGACTGTTCCCAGAAACTGCTGCCTAACTTTGCTACACTGCCCTGATGCCTGCTGACCTTTACCCTGCCAAGAAGAGGTACAGATTGCACCCACAGTGACTCCAAGGGCAGGTTGGCTTGCCCCCTGTTGTCCGTCGAGGTCTCAGGGATATCAATACCTCACCACAACAAGCTTTGCATTTTTGACTTTGAACTGCAATGCTGCCCGAGTGTTGTGAATTCAGTGTACTGTGGTTGCCTAAGCAGTGGCCTTGTGATGACCAGCAGTTCACCCCGCTATCCAAGACCAGCGCTTTGTGTTTTAGAGCATTCCTGAGGAGAGAGCGCGGTGTTACATGCCAGCCCTGGCACTGGTTTACTTTAGTGAGTGCTTCATCTCCCACGCTTGCCAACAGATCAGCGCACTCTCTCTCCCAAGAAGCACACCTCTCTGATTGTGAGCGTGTGGGGATCTGTGCTCCTCATTAACAGGGCTGCTGAACTCTGACTTCACCGTGGGTGATCCCACCATTGCCTCAACAACAGTAATGTGCTGGTTGTGCACTCCTCGAGGCCGCGAGAACCTCGCAGCTGTGTGTCTCCCCCTGTCCTTGGAGGTAGAGGTGGCTTTGGTGGGATGAGCAACTGTACCTTAATTCTCTTAGAGGGAGGACTAACCACACTACCTTTCAGCTCTGACTGGGTTATTTGCAGGCTTTAACACACCAGCACTCCCCTGCTAGCTTACCTGACTGACTTAATGGGGCAGACTGGTGTACTTTCAAATGGACCCAGGCAGTCCCAATGTTCTACACAGCACTCCCTCTGCTTTGGATGTCGCAAGTACCTAGTTGCCTAGATACCGAGGAAAATTACCATGAAGGCTCTGGAGGGAGCCTAGTGCTTTTTGGCCATTTTCTCAGTCTGGCCCAGCTCCACCCGAGATACGCTGCTTGCCGGTCATTGTCTTGCCGAACAGCGCTGGGCAACGCCTACCCCTTGGAGGGGCAGGCCGACCCAGTGTCATCAGCTCCTGGATTCGGCATCCCTGGAAATGCTGTACTGAGCTTGGCAGCCGCACCGCACATTCACAGGCAGCTGGTGTTGAGAATTGAGTGCAGGGACCAAACAAGGTCTCCCGTGTGGTCCCGAAGTGTGCCCACCATTTGTTTCCAGATACCTTGGGGCACTTTGTCCATTTTTGGTGGCCTTAAGGGGGAGTGCTTGACGTGGGCCCCTCGTATCAGAAACCGGCCGCATTCATGGAAGCCACTGAAATTACTGCATTACTTCTAGTTGGTACGCAGGTGCTCCTGTACCCTACATGTTGCTCTAATGCACTTGTTCCGATTGGGCCCATAAAAATCTACCGTATTTCCACTACTAGGAGGACTGGTGGACCTATGTCTGTGTTTTGCTACTGAAAACAATATGCTTTGCAGTCACTTGTCATGCAAAGCTTTTATGATGTAGGTCATTTTTGCCTTGATTAGGTTAAAGAGTACAATTTAAGTAGTTGCCTCACATGCATAGTACCTGTGATTTGTGTACCTCCTTATAATCCACTGCATTTCATGCCCTGATGCTATGGTGTATGTCATTTTAATTCTTGCATTGTCAGGATAATGAGTACTGACTCAGGATTGGCATAGTATGCACAGTTTTCATGACTGTTGTTTTGGTCTATGTTTATATGCACAATATACTATATACTTTTATATAAGCCTGTGAGGAGTATTTATTGTGTTGCTGTTATGAGTGTGCTGGGCAAACACCTTACACATTGCCTGTGGGATAAGCCTGACTGCTCTTGCCAAGCTACCAAGGAGGTGAGCACGGGTTATCTTTGGTGTGTGACTTACTTGCCCTGACTAGAGTGGTGGGTTCTGCCTGGCTTAGCTGCATACCCTAGCCAACCAGAAACACCATTTCTAACATAAACATACACACATTAAAATTTAACAAATCTTATGCAAAACATGTAATAAAGTGCCAAATGAATTCAATTTAAAGAACTAAATAAGACATTTAATAAAAATATTTTTAAAGAATGATCTTTATGAACAAATAATATAAAGTTAAACAAATAAACACATGATAGTATTGGATACATTTAAACAATATTTTAAAGAGTCTTGAAGTCTGGGAATGATAAATATATTCCCTCTCCAGTCTATTCAACAGAAGGGAAACCGTTGGAGTTCGGATGAGTACTATTCCTACTCCAGTCTGTGCAACAGCAGGGAAAGTACTTCACTTCAGACACATAACATATACAAAACATAACCCAGTTAATTTATATCAAATATAAAACTCGTAGTATAAACTGTATTAATTAACCGCAAAAGATATATATACAAAACAAATAAACAATTAACAAAGTTATTAAACAATTCATTCATTATTTATCAATATTATAAAATTGCCTTATTTATTACTTGATTAACTTACCACACTATACACCCAGAAAACCTAGCAGCCCACACTTAAATATAACTAAAATAAATAAACGTAAAACAATTAACATAATTAATAACCAATCCAATATTTATTTTTAGAGTTTTATATAGCGCGAACTAGACCGGAGGATATCAGCTATCAGAGCGCTTTACATGAGCACCAGTTTTGTTACGGATGGACACATTCATTTTTGTTAGGCACGGGGAGATTAGGTGATTTGCCCAGAATCACAGGGTTGTTGAGCGTCGTTGCCGAGACTCGAACCTGGTTCCCCAGCTTCGAGGTTGACTGCTCTAGCCGTAAGGCTACATCCTCTCCCCTAAATAAATTTGTCAATCAATTAATAGTTATTTATTATTAAATTGATTAATTATTAACTTTCCACCCTACACCCCTACAACCCTAGCATTACTATTAGAAATTAAATTAGAAATTATAAATCACTTAAAATTACAAACTATATAAAAAATATTTTTAATAATTATACAAATAATAATAACCCATAAAATAATATATAAACTAACACAGATGAAGATAATTGAAAAAGGATATTTTTTACAACTATATTATTGAAAACAATAATTACAACAATGATATTCTTGAATATAATATTACTTATCTAAAAAATTTATATTCTTGGCAATGATATTTCTGCATCGCGATATTTTTGTCACAATATTTTTTCCCAATATTTAACTCAATATTTTGTCCAAATTGCTGTGAAATATGTGATTTAGTGGAGTACATATATTTTTTTTTTATGTATTGTTATACTACATTACTACAAACACCATTTTCATGGGTTCTTGGTGCTTTTCAGTGTCTCAGAAACGGCGACATGGGTCATCCCATTTGAGGCTGCTCTACAGAGTCTTGCTGTGCTACTTTTCACAACCAGCAATGTATTTTCCACAGACCCATGGGACCGTGGGAGCACACTTGTTAACCTGGTTTATATTCCTTGCACCATTGTTAGTGCTATCTTAAGTAGAACCAATAATCTCAGTTTCTTATTCTGAGCGAACCCTGTACACTGACAATATTTACAGGTTGTGGAGTTTCTTCATTAATGCCCTCTTAGGAAGTCCATAGTTGTGACTGTTTTAACACTCATGCAAATGTGAAAAGTTCCGATTTCTGTGTCATTGCTAGTAGCTCTACTGGTAATTTGTTGTGTACATATTAGTGATATCTGGTTTCTTAGTTTCAGTGTCTAACTATATCTTGTTGTTGAGTCCTGCGTTATTTTCTTATTGTAAGGGCTGTTCTACTTGTGTTCTCACTGAAGCTGTGGATAGTTTAGATAATGTTGATTCTTCAGTGCATGTACTGTTCCCCAGATCCGAGAAGCACGTAAGTAGTGACTTGAAGACCCAAAGCTGGCATATGCATTTGCTCCCCACTGACTTGAATGCTTGGTGCTGTATCCCAGTGCTTCCCTGTCTCAGAGAGTCAAGCTATTCTTGTGACATTCTTTCAGTGATGCAGTGTCTCGCATTGTCAGACTGTTCCTGACCCTATGTATCTCTGCCCGCAGTCTTTCTGTCACTATGTACCTTTAATAAGCCGAATAATTTCCCTGGGCCATAAGAGGAATACACTTCCAATGCCCAATTTATATTTACATTCAATAAGGAAACAACTAAGTAACATTTGTAATACTATGTATGTACAGTTCCCCAATATCTACATTCCACATTCTCATTGTCAGCATATCTCTATCCACTTATGACTGCATGATAGAATGCCAAATAAAAAAATATCAGGCACAAAAATATCACCCAAAAAAATCAAAGATACAAATATTGACTCTACATACCTTGCATGTAAAGTCAAAAATATAGAAGACCACAATATTGTCAGACAATAGGTATGTGTACTGAATTTTAGCTATTATATACTATATTACCCTAAAGATATATTAACTTTATAAATAATATTACAGTTAAAAAAAAAATACTCATAATATATAAAAGTGTAAAACATTTATAATTTAACAAACATAAAATACAAACACATAATTTAAAATCATCCCAAAAAATAATTAACATAACATTTAGAAAAATAAGATTATTATTAGGGGTGGGCATAGCTTGCATAATTTTGTGTAGGATAATTATGCAAAATGACTGCACATTTATCCCTATTTAAGCAAGATGCATCTCGCAATCAAAAAATTACCCAACAGTCAGTTCGGGTGAAAATTTCACTCAAACATGGAATCTTGAGTTGGTTTCTGGTTGCTAACATTCAGAACACTAAGGCTTGCGTTCAGATATGTAGTTTTATGCTCCAAAATTACCCACAGGGTCAGCTCGGATAAAAAATCTATCTGAAATACCCCACGCATTCCAAAATTACCCAAACGGTACATCTTGCACTAAAACTTCTCCCCAAAATTACGCTATATCTTGCAGTCTCTGTAATTTCGCATGCGTTTTGTTATGCGAAATTACTAAAATTGCGCAAATTACTCCATTGTAATTAAAATTTTGCTCAGGCCTAATTGCTATTTAAATATGAATAATAAAAATACTAATGATTATTAGTTATAATTATAAACACATGATATTATATTCTTAGAAATATATAGAATAACATTAAAATAAAAGATACATTAATAAAAAATATGTCACTACAAAAATAAATAAAAAATTACATTAAATAAACTTTTAAATTTAAAACAAAAAATAAATATTAAAACATTTAAAAATAAATCAGATTTAAAACATTACACTTGATGAGTTCCAATTCACTACTCCCACTCCAAAGGGGCAAACAGTAGCATAAGCATTAGACTTTGGGTGGGCCAGATTTACTATACCAACTCCAACACAAGTAAAAGTAGGGTAAATCAGTGCTTAATTTGAGCTGGTGGTTTCCGGTGCTGGGCACCGGCAATTAGTCATCAACACCGGCGTTTATAGCATGAATTTGACCCATAGGTACCCCAATACCTCAACAACAGAATCTCCTTCCATGTACCCAAGAGGAACCCCCGATCCACCGACCTCGCCCTCGACAAACCCCTTTGCATCCGCAGAGCAAGAACAGGCAAAAGAACCTTCTCCCACATCACGGCCAAGACCTGGAACGAGCTACCGATCAACATCAGGCACACCCCCACCCTGCACATCTTCAGGTAGACCCTCAAGACCTGGCTCTTCGACTGACTGGAGCTGGCTCCCCCCCCCCAGCGCCTTGAGACCCTCACGGGTGAGTAGCATGCTTATAATTCCCTGATTGATTCCCTGATTGAAAGATATTGGAGCGCTTTTCATGAGCACCAATTAAGGACACATTCATTTTTTGGAGGCACGGGGAGATTAAGTGATTTGCCCAGAATCACAGGATGTTGAGCCTACTCCGAGTCTCAAACCTAGTTCCCCAGCTCCAAAGTTGACAGCTCTGGCTGTTACGCTACATTCTCTTGCCACTTGTAGGGTTTCTTGGTTAGTAGTCAGCTCTGTTATAGGCAGCGCTAATATGAGCAATGAGCTGGTGCAAGCTGCCTCCTGACGAGAGCCCTGGCAGTTATTTCTTCACAAATTAACCACTGGGGTAAATTTTAGCCTTCGTAAGGGTCATATTTGTTATTCCCATTCAAGCATAGGCAAAATTAAGGAAAATGTTGGACTTTAGAGGGATCAGATTTACTGTTCCCACTTCTATTTTAGCAACAGAAGTGAAATTGTTGGATTTTAGAGGGTCATATTACTATTCCCACTCCAATCCAAGCAAAAACAGAAAAAGTGTTGGATTTTGGAGGGGTCAGATTTAGTATTCTTACTTCAATGTAAGCAAAAGTAGGGAAAGTGTTGAACTTTGGAGGGGTCAGGTTACTGTTCCACTCCAATTTTAGCAGCAGAAGGGAAAGTGTTGGACTTTAGAGCAGTCAGACTTACTATTTCAACTCCAATGTTAGCAACAGTAGGGAAAGCTTTAGACGGATCACATTTATTATTCTAACTTCAACATAAGCAAACATTGTTGGATTTCGGAGGTGTCCGATTTACAAATCTTACTCCAATCTGAGTGAAAGTAGGGAAATTGTAGGACGTTTGAGGGATTAGATTTACTATTCCCACTCCAATCTGAGCCACAGTAGGGAAAGTGTTCAACATTGGAGGGGGCATTTATACTAGTCCCACTCCTACATTTTTTAGCAAAAACATTTAAAGACACACAAAAATAAAAAAATGTAAACATCTTAAAATAATAAATATTATTGGGGAGAGGAGTTGGGCTAACGGCTAGGGCGGTGGACCTCGAATCTGGGTAACTGGGTTCGAGTCTCGGCAATGCCGATGAACATCCTGTGATTCTGGGCAAATCACTTAATCTCCCCGTGCCTAACAAAAATGAATGTGTCCTCATGTAACGCAACTGGTGCTATGTAAAGCGCTCTGATACCCGAAATCTTCGGGTCAAGTTCGCGCTATAAAAAACTCTGTAAAAAAATAAATAATATACATGTCCATTAAACATGAAACAAATAAAATTAAAGATATTAAATAAAATCAAAAATTATTTCAAAAACCCATCAATCAAAATCAAATCATTTGTAAAGTGCACTGCTACTCGATAGAATGTCCCAGAGCCTCAGGTCGATAAGGCGAAAGGATCCACAAGTGAGAGTTAAAACACTTAATTAAAAAGCGAAGTCTTCAACTTACATCTAAAAGACTCTGGATTCTTAATGGCTCTGAGACACAATGGTAAGGAATTCACCCTCTGGTAGCCATAGCAGAAAAGGAAGAATCACCCTATCTTTTCTTCTTTGTCTTGGGCACTATTGTCAGTAAAGCCTCCTTAGAGCGCAATGTTCTTGGAGACTGGTAGTGCAGTTCTCTCTTGGACAAAGAGCTATCTCCCAGTCCATAAATAGCTTTGTGGGCTAGGGTCAGTCCTGCAAATTTCACTCTTGCCTTAACCGGCAACCAATGCAAATCTTTAAGGTGGCCATACACCGAGCTTCTCCTAGGAATCTTGAGTAAAAGCTAAGCAGCAGCATTCTGCACCACCTGCAATTCTTTTACCAAGTACTCCAGGTAACCCCAGTAAAGAGCATTTGCATAATCCAGCCAGGACATTATCAAAGAATGGATCACCAACCTTTGACAGGAAGCGGAGAGCACATACAGAAACTTCCTCAACATCCTTAGGAAGCCAAAACATGTCCCGACCATGCTTTCAACTTGAGATTTGAAGGTGAGATTATTATCAAATTTTACTCCTAGATTTTGAACTACAATTGAAGGAGTCTGAGGAGAGGGGGATGAGTTGGGCCAGATCTCACCCCCCTCCCGTGGCTTGGTGGGCCAAAAAACAAGACCTCGGTCTTGTTAGTGTTACATTGGAGATTGTTCTGAGACATCCAATTAAACACTGCAGAAAGACACAGTTTGAATTTAACCTAGGCAGTTGAAACATCACCATCCCACATTAGCTTTGACTGCATGTCATTGGCATAGGAAATAATCTGCACCCCAAAAGACTCCACCAAAGCTGCCAGTGGAGCAAGATAAATATTAAACAATATCAGGCTTAACGCCGAGCCCTGGGGAACTCCATACTTCAAGGGCTTGAGCTCAGAAGCAAACAGTGGTATCCACGCCAATTGAGATCTATCCGAAAGGAAAGAATGTAGCACCAGCAAAGTTATCCCACCTATCCCGATATCCTTCAAACGGTGCAGCACGATAGGGTGGGAAACCGTATCGAATGGTGCCGAAACATCCAGCAACAATAAGGCCACCTTCTTTCCACTATCCACTGCAAGTTTAATAACGTCAGAGACTTCAACTAAAGCCTATTCTGTGCTGAAATCTGGGCAAAAACCTCATTTGAAGGATGAAGCACCTGATTGGCCACCAGGTAGCTTGAGAGCTGAGAATTTACCAGTTTCTCAAGAATTTTTTAAAAAGCCGGCAGCAAAGAGATCAGCCTAAAATTGGCCAAGATGGATTTATCTGCTGATGGCTTCTTCAACAGCAGTATCAATCTAGCCCTCTTACATTGGAACAATAGCCTGTTGTAGAGATTAATTTAATAATGAATTTTGAGCCCGGTTGTTGGCCTCCACATTAGTAGCTAGAATCTGCGGAGGGCAAGGATCCATGGGCAAACCCGATTTACAGACTCTAGGGGCATGCATTGAGACTTCTAAGAAGACAGAGGAAAACTCTAGCATTGAACATACCGGCGGAGGGGAACGGTTGGAAAATGGAGTTCTGTGTCACTAGATTCTATATTGTTGTCTGACCAATTAAATTAAATGGTTTGTTATTAGTCTCAGGAACAACTTCATGTCACAGAACATAGGTTATGTTTTCTGAGCTCAAACTACCCAATGACACCACATTATTACAGATCTTCTTCTCAAAACATTCAGATAATTGAGAGCAGAGCTTAGGTGAAGCTTCTAATGTCAGAGAAAGAGCAGATAGATTTGTAAATTGTTTTGCAGTTTTGAAAACCTCTCTAGGCTTATTTTTGGACCTCAAAATTTTGCTGGCTAAATAATTTGCTTGTGCTATTTTTATTCCTCTGTGATAAGAGGAAAGCTCTTTTTTATAGCGCTTGTTATCCCCTGGTTGATAATATTTTCGCCAAGTTCTTTTAGGCTTTGCGCACTGTTGTCTCATAGCTTTAAGTTCATTGTTAAACCAAGGGAATGACGGTCTTCTCCGCCGGCTACAGCCTATGCCATAGGGTGCAACTTGATCGGCCATGTTATGAGCCAGACATTAAGTGCCAGAGCATCATCATCAACACTACCGGAGACCTCCAAAGGACTGTCCCTAAGGACCAAAGCCCTTTCCTCCGTCTTGGGCTTGGTCCAATTGCAATAAGGGAGAGCGGGATTCATCCCTCTCTCACTATACCCTTGCTCCCACAATCACCAAAAGTACACTACCATCCAACTTCCACAGAAAAACGAACACAGATGAGCAATTAAAATGCATCAAAAGTAAATAGTATAAAAAAAGTATAATTATTATTATTACAGTAAAAATTATATAAACAATTCAAATTAATATGAATAATAAATAAAAAAACAAATACATGCATAGATAAGCCAATTAACAACTAATAAAAAATCAACAAATAATTAAAATAACAATGAATCAACTAACTCATTTACATAATTATCAAGTAAATAAATAAAATAAAAAACTAATTTATATATTAAAAAACCTCCAACCCTAATTCTCTACAAACCCAAAAACAAGCTACTAAATTAAACATTTGTAATTAAATTTAGACCATTACATTGCATATAAACAATTACAATAAATACTAAAACAAATTACCCACAAATATTAATGCAAAACTAATAACTTGTAATACTAAAATAACTAAACTTTATCAAACAAATTGAAAAAAATATGTACAACTTTATTTAAAGAAAATGATATTAAATCCCTAAAGATGCAATGGCCCTCATCATGATGTCGGTCGGACTGCAACTGATGGCCTGTTGGTTGCGGTCCAACCGACATCTAATGCTGCGGTCCAACTGGCGCATTACAATGCGCGGCAGTCGGAGGTTGCATGCAAAGGGACCGACCGACGATTATGACGGGCTCAAGGAGCCCGTCCGACTGTCGGTCGCAATGTATTCCCCTACAATCGGGCGGTGCCTGCATAGGGATGGAGATTCAGGTAGTCTTTCCATGGCGGTCTGACTGCCATGGAAAGGCTGTTGGAAAAGGACTTTGGGAGCCTCTAGCAGGGCCCCCGTCCCCCCGCGGCCTCTGCTACCACATGGTGCCTGGCACATGATGCATGGATGTTTGTAAACATCACTTTTCCCAATGCGCCATGTGCTGCGGCCCTTTTCCTGCTGCTGTTCAAGTCACAATGGAGAAATAGATGTTTCCGACCGCCTCATGAGTGGCTGCATCCTAATTCGTCGGATAGAACTGACGACTTCTAGTCGATCGGCTTCCATTCCGACACGATGCCGGTCGGACGCTTATCCGACCGGCATCGTAATCAGGGTCAATATTTTTACCGTGTATATTCTATCTCACAATATGCCTCTAATCACAATATTTTTTTTGCGCAATATGTTTTGGGAATATTCCACATATATGTGTTTTATACTCTGACTGTGATTGATTTATAGTTCTGGGTGTTGAAATGTTTTTGTCCGAGGGTCCGTCTCTCACATATTAATGCGATTATGCCAAGACACCAGTTCTTCACAGTGTTTTTTGTCTCCTTAAAGTTCATGTCCCCCGTTCATATCTCCCTGCAACTCTGTCACTGTCCCCATAGTAGGTATTAGCATCTCTTTTTTCCCAGTATGAGTTTTGTGTCTTTCTATATCAGTGTCCAACTCCTGTGTACTTATATTAGATTATGTTATTATATGTTTGTGTGACTCACTACTGCCATTGCATTAGACTTGTTGCATAGTCATTTCCGAAAGCAGCATTTCTTCGCAGAAGTGATTCTTCTGCAGACCAGGGTCAGTGTGGTGCTGTGTTTACCACAGTGGTTGTGTTTACCAGTGCCCATTTTTTCTTCTTCCTGAGGCCCAATGTGTGCCACGGTGGTTGTATTTACCAGCGCCCATATATTCTTCTTTCTGATGCATTTGGATTACCGGTTTTTACCTGTGTCACACAACCTGGAGGCCTATGCTAGGGTAATCTCTGGGTTTCACAACTTTCATCACATACTACATCATACAAAAAGAATATAAACTCCCCAGTTGCCCCAGTCCTATATTTTTGTACTGTCTGAATTACCACAAATCATCAAGCATAGATTTCTGGGAAATATTATATCTCACAGTAATATTTTTTGTTCTGGGATATTTTCTATGAAATAACTTACCTTATCTAACAGCATCTTAAAAATAGGGCTATTCCCTTTCTTTCCAATACTTTCAGCACTACTTACTCATACGTGCTAACGTGCTGTGCCAAAAAAGAGGTAGGATTTTTCATGCTTCAAAATTACTTATTACCATAATGATGACGTCACCTAAAATAGCATCATATTTTTGCATGTCCCGCTTTTCAAACTAGGCAGTTAAAAAAGTATAACAACATTTTGGAAATTCTTCAATTATTTTCGTTTATTTGTCACACAAAATGTAATTACAAAGCTGCACTGCATCGTGTCTCAAGCTAATAGTTTGCAATTAGTTATTTAACATAGAACGGCATCTCAAACAGCCTTCCTTCAGGTGGGCACCATTGTAGTCATCATGCGCTCTATTAGTTGTAGCATACACCTGTGCAATTGGTACACACACCTGCACTGTGCTGGTGTGTGGTAGTCCAGGTGATGCAACAACAACTTGCCCCATAGACATGATCAGCAGCCCTACCCATCCAGTTGGGCCATTAGCTCCAGAATATTCATGCTGGCAGTCACTGTTCTCTATAGCTGAGCCTCAGCCTGGCCGTTCTAGTTGTTTTACTTGAGCTGAGAAGAGGTCAGAGCAGGGTGTACACCACATCTGAAAACAACATCATACACAACATTATCATATTCCATCTGAATTTAAAAAGCTGTAGGAATGTGGGGCATAGTTGGTAGGCAGGCCAAATCTCTAAAAAGCAGTAGTTTCTGCCTAGAAGGTAGTGTTGGCAAACATGCTTACATTTAGTCAAGTATAACTGCAGACAGTGACATGTCCAAATGGAAAAACCCGAAAATGTTGTTTTTGTGAAGAAGGCTCTTCCATGCAGAAATACTACTTTTTTCCTAATATAAATCTGATGTGGAAAAGTTTGTGAAAGGGTCCTCAAGGTTCTTTGTACAGGTTTACGAGTATCCTTGTTTTGTGACCTTGTATTCCAAGTGTTTGTGGGCATCAAATCTGTGTACATGTCTGTCCATCCCCGTTTCCATGGAATTTAGTAAGTCTCAAAGTAGTGATGTGTTGGCAGTTTCTCATTGCCTCTGACTCCCTTACCTACAGAATGTTCCCCTTATTTCAAGATGTTGATTTTCCTGTTTTAGCACTTGTGTCTTCAATACCCCAGTGTTAATGTGTTTCTACCTTTATGTATTTGACTCCCAGCAACAGTAGCATAGTTTTCCTGGTTCCAGTAAGCAGTGAGATAGCCTTTCTGCCTATTGTTTTGTTTATGTGTCATGTCTCTAATTAGTACATATACGTTCCAATCTAGAGTTTCCTGTTCTATAAGGGATGTGTGCAGCTCCACAGTCTGTGACTTGTCATGTGAACTTGGGAACAGATGCTGAGGGGGAAACAATGTGGAGGGGAACTAGATCTGTGCTTATTGTCAATCCTTGCCACTAGCAGTATATGGTGCTGACATTTTAGTCAACGTAGGCAAATTATCATGATGAGTAGGACCCACCTTCTGGATACTAGAACCCAAAATCACTTCCATCCTGATGTTCAGCTGCCCTGAGGACTCTGGTTCTGGAACTGCTGAGCTTTCTCTTTAATATGTTTGTATTGGTTGTTAGGATGTTTACCTTACTGTTTATACATGGAAAGAGCTTAAGGTATTTCGTAGGAGGCTAATGCTGGACCAAAGGCATGGTGGAGGTGTAGTAGCTGGTCTAGTGAGGAGAAAGGTGAGAAGCGCTCCTTCATTACAGGGGTCTCATTGGCAGAAACCATTCATTTGATTGGCCACATACTCCTAACAATGTCGAGAAGAGCCCTGCTTGCACTGTTGTGCCCTGCTTCATTTTCTTACCTTTACCCTTGTTAAACAGTGGGCCCAAGAAAAGGAGAAGCTACAATGCTTCCCAGTAACCCTTAATACTAGTCTAGTCCTTTGACACCAAGTCACGTTATCCAGCAGGACCAATGGGAGCCAGCGTGAGTCACTTATCGAATCGCAGTACTTGTTGGAAAGAGATGAGGCACTAAGATTACCACAGGAGATATCGACACCAGCTCAGAGGCTTGAGGGATTTCAACAGAAGGATCACAGAATGGAGTAATCTGATAAACCCCCCTATCATGGCATTCGTTTTCAGTGAAATGACCCTATGACAGCCAACAAGCGCCCAGCTTGAGAAGTTTGCATGTGATTTTTGGGTGGGAAGGGAAGAGATGGTGGGTTGTACCAATCTGTTATAAGTACATGATTGCCTCATTATAAGTGTTGCCATTTCCCCTTATCCATTGGGAATAAGGGATTTTATGGATGCATACGTTTCAGATGTTTGTATCTGATAACCTACAGCCCTTGAATTCAGTTAAGCTTCTATCTCGTTATGTAGAGTGCTCATTTTCTCTTTTGTCCCCTTCGTGTTACACGTGAGCATGTGCATGGTTGTTTTTTTCTTCTGTGTTGCCCAGACGCTAGCCTTGTTTCCAATTTCCTATTAGATTCGAACTAGAGTAGACTGCAAAACCGGTGATTAGCCAACAGCAGTATTGAAATAGCTGTTTTAAAATAGCACATATATTATTGGTTGAATTATACCAAAAACCTTTCAGCATCAACGTTGTCACTTATGCTCATTTTAGGTTAGTAAATGTATCTGATTTGCTGTGGTTCCCTCATACACAAGCAGCATCTAAATATGTATTTCGGGTGATTTAATTACTGACAAAGCCACCGGCAGAGCAAAGTAGAGGATTTAATAGAAGCGCCCTGAACTCATTAACAGCTCCCACATTCCACACACCCTAATGCCTTTCTTATTGCCTGCTGATTGTCTTATCTGTTGTATCAGTGGACGGGGTCCACATATGACTTTTCATATATAACCTTAGTGATGAAATGCCACAGGCAGCATAGGATTGGAGGAATTAGAGCAGGCCTCCTGAGAATTATGGCTTCTGAGTCCAGAGGCAGTATACTTACAAATCCCAAAGTGAGATGATTACAGCGAACACCTTAATGGTATGGTGACTTTGAGGTGTTTTTGACATATCATGTCCATTAACTCATCACAAAAGGGTGTCATTCCTGGATACAAAGGGGCCGATTCCGATCTCGGTCGGAGGCGCACCCAATACCATTCGGTCGGGAAAAAAGCCATGCGAATGCCTGTTTCCCGACTGATCCGTACAGCACACCGAACGAGTAAGTACGATGCGCACAACAGCACAGAATCCGGCCGAGTCGTACTCACCCAATCCAGGTCCTGTTCTCCGACCGAGGCGAATCCGGAAACGCAGAATCGAGTCGCACGGAAGGGAAAATGCAGCCCCGTCCGGCCGAACAAGTACGAAGCGCTTTCCGTACGCGCCGAATCCGTCGCTACGCACGGCACGTCAAAGCATCCGGGAGAGGCGCACATAAGCTCCGATTCGCGCCACAACACGATCCACGGCTACGAGGCGAACACGCCAGCGACGAGGACGACGCGAAGCGACGAGAAAGACGAACGACACGAACCAACCATGAATCCCTTCGTCCCGATCATACCAATATTCTACATTTACTACCGGAACAGGCACGGACGCGTACGGCGCAGAAGGTAAGTCAGACACCAACCACAAAACACATACAACACGTACACGACACATCACACACACACAGAGGGATGCAGAATTTACTTACACCAGCAACAGCAGCACCATAGGGGCGGGATGCCCATCACCAATGCCACATATGCACACAGCGGCCTGAATGCGCACCACCACCCCTACCCAGGGGGGCCGGATGCCAACCACCACTACCACCCTTAGTCAGGGGGTGCCAGATGCCTACCACTACCACCCTTACCCAGGGGGCTGGATGCCTACCACTACTACCACCCTTAGCCAGGGGGCTGGATGCCTACCACTACTATCACCCGTAGCCAGGGGGTGCCAGATGCCTACCACTACTACCACCCTCACCCAGGGGGCTGGAGGCCTACCACTGCTACCACCCTTAGCCAGGGGGGTGCCAGATGCCCACCACCACTACCACCCTTACCCAGGGGGGGCTGGATGCCTACCACTACTACCACCCGTAGCCAGGGGGGTGCCAGATGCCTACCACTACTACCACACTCACCCAGGGGGGCTGGATGCCTACCACTACTACCACCCGTAGCCAGGGGGGTGCCAGATGCCTACCACTACTACCACCCTCACCCAGGGGGGCTGGATGCCCACCACTACTACCACCCTTAGCCAGGGGGGTGCCAGATGCCCACCACCACTACCACCCTTACCCAGGGGGGGCTGGATGCCTACCACTACTACCACCCGTAGCCAGGGGGGGCTGGATGCCTACCACTACTACCACCCTTAGCCATGGGGGTGCCAGATGCCTACAACTACTACCACCCTTACCCAGGGGGTGCCAGATGCCTACCACTACTACCACCCTTACCCAGGGGGCTGGATGCCTACCACTACTACCACCCTTAGCCAGGGGGTGCCAGATGCCCACCACCACTACCACCCTTACCCAGGGGGGCTGGATGCCTACCACTACTACCACCCGTAGCCAGGGGGTGCCAGATGCCTACCACTACTACCACCCTTACCCAGGGGGGGCTGGATGCCTACCACTACTACCACCCTTAGCCAGGAGGGTGCCAGATGCCCACCACCACTACCACCCTTACCCAGGGGGCTGGATGCCTACCACTACTACCACCCTTAGCCATGGGGGTGCCAGATGCCCACCACCACTACCACCCTTACCCAGGGGGGCTGGATGCCTACCACTACTACCACCCTTAGCCATGGGGGTGCCAGATGCCTACCACTACTACCACCCTTACCCAGGGGGTGCCAGATGCCTACCACTACTACCACCCTTACCCAGGGGGCTGGATGCCTACCACTACTACCACCCTTAGCCATGGGGGTGCCAGATGCCTACCACTACTACCACCCTTAGCCAGGGGGTGCCAGATGCCCACCACCACTACCACCCTTACCCAGGGGGGGCTGGATGCCTACCACTACTACCACCCGTAGCCAGGGGGGTGCCAGATGCCTACCACTACTACCACCCTTACCCAGGGGGGCTGGATGCCTACCACTACTACCACCCATAGCCAGGGGGATGCCAGATGCCTACCACTACTACCACCCTTACCCAGGGGGGGCTGGATGCCTACCACTACTACCATCCTTACCCAGGGAGGGCTGGATGCCTACCACTACTACCACCCTTACCCAGGGGGGCTGGATGCCTACCACTACTACCACCCTTAGCCAGGGGGTGCCAGATGCCTACCACTACTACCACCCTTACCCAGGGGGGCTGGATGCCTACCACTACTACCACCCTTAGCCAGGGGGTGCCAGATGCCTACCACTACTACCACCCTTACCCAGGGGGGCTGGATGCCTACCACCAACACCACCCCCACTCATAGGATGGACAATGCATGACACAACCAGCACACCACAACCTAGGGAATGCAAGAAAAAGACATCCCCCAACACCATGACAAGCGTGTGTAGACTGTGTCAAATGCCTACAACACTGAACATGACTTTGAACATACAATGTGACCCCCTATCACATGTGCCACACATATATGTGCGTGGCCCCCACAATGCAAGCAGGCCATGACCATTGTGGCAATGGAGTCCAAACCCCCATCATCACAGTGACCAAAATGTAAGTGTGGGGTCCATAGCTGAAGCACATTTTGAACATTGTGGCAATGGGGCCAAACCCCCATCATCACAGTGACCAAAATGTAAGTGTTGACAAAGAAAAAGCTGCAACTGCCAAACTGCATGGATGATTCCTGGTCACAGAACATAAAACACATCAGTGGCAAAGTAGTGCATGTGTCCCATTGCAACATAAATTGGGGGAGGCAAATACTGCAGTGCAAATAAGACATACCTTTGGCCATGTGCAGACAAACAACACCCATGGGGGCTGACACTGTCAACATTCATCAATGACACAATGACAGAAGTGACCATCAGAATGCAGACCCACATATTTGCACCAATGGGCACACAAATGCAGATACCCTGTGGAGACTGTAGATGTGAGGTGAACAGATACCATACCATGGCAGCAATGGGACACACAAACCATGATCATTGTGCTGACCGATGACCTAGGAGTCCCAGGGACAGCAGGGGAAACCCACCAAACTACATATAGCCAATGGCACACCCAAGATATGCCAATGCAGTGGTGCAGATGCACAAACACAAACAGGCAGACCCACACTGCACATCACACACAACAGGTGAGGGGGTGCCAGTGTCCCCAGGCAACCACACAACACATGAGGAGACCTGAATACCAATCATACAGATGTGCATACAGTGCCACACAAAGGTAACTCATGGATCCAAATCCCCTATGTGGGCAAGCAGGCATTGTCAGATGAGGGAGCACAAATCACACATGTCACACAGGCACGTAGGAACAGCAACTGACACAGCAAGACACAGACACACCACAGCACTACCCCCAGGGCCCCCACAATGTGGTGACCCTGGGCTGCATTACAATCCCACTGTGATGACAAAGATAAAAGTCGTTCACACTGTGAACCACAGTCATGTGTCCTGAGCAACAAACTACCATCACACCTACACAAGCACAAATCAATCAGCACGGCCAGTAAGCCAAGCCAACATGGAGGCAGGGGCCTAGCCGGCCAACAACTCTCATCTGCACACACTCAATGTGCAGCAGTGAAGCACACATGCACTGGTGACATTGCACATGCACCCATAACTATTCCAGGGTGGTGGGTGGGAACCAAGGTGCAGAAACACATCACACATGGCCACTCAACAAGACTCCTGAATGTCTGACACACTGCACACTACGCTGTACATGTACATGACGGAAATACCACACCAACCAATGGGATCCCAGCCACAGTCACACACCAATGAAGAAGCCAAGGTCACCCACAAAGAACACACATAGACAACAACCAACATTGCAGCCCGGACCCTGAGGAGTGCCAGCAGTCACACACACAACGTGTCACAATCACTGAAAGATAACACAAACTGTAAATCACATTACAGGGGCAAACAACAAGTGCCAAGGGGAAACCTGACTGTGACCCATCTGCGTCTGCACACAAACTCAGCCCTGACAGAAAACACACCTATGGGTGACACCCTGATGACCAGTAATGTGCCATGCACCCACATCACAGAGAACCCAGGGAGAAGACTTTGAGGGAACATAGGTCAACTCAGCAAGCATCACAAACAGGTACAACACTAGGGATCACAGCATGCACAGCTAAACGGAAGTGAACACACAGACATGCTCATACAACACACACCTTGGGCGCAGGCAATGTCACAGGAGTACACACTGCCATGAGGGGACTCCACTCCTGTGTGAGGAAAGCTGTGCCATATGTTGCCTCAGTAGGGCCCCATCATGTCAGCTGAGCACTTGGTCACACAATCAACAATTAGCACCAAATGAAGGCTCCCGTCACATCAGCCTGGTCATGGAAGTGCCAACGAAATCATCAGCACAGATCCAACACACTTGTATAGCAATGTTGCACTGACAACACAGATGAGTCCTTCCCCATTGATGCCCAAACCTGCATGTCCAGTGGAGATGGCCACATGGTCAGGGAAGTAGACGAATTGAACAATGGCAGGCACAACAGATGTGCAGGGGTGGAAGCCACAGATGTGAAATAGCTAATCTAAGTAGGAAATCCCATTGCCAAATACTGAACACATGACACCCTCAGATGCTGCTATGGATGACATGGATACACCACAGGATAGGACACATTCCCCCTGGACCACATGGGTTCCTGCACAGTAACACTTCATTATCATGAGACCAAATATCACCATCACTGCAGCAAGGGCATGGTTAGCATCATCAACAACATGTACATCAGAAGCATAAGCACTAGAGAACAGAAAGTTGCTTTATTCAGCATATGTGTGTAATGATAACTGAAAGTCCAGAATAAACACAAAGGCCAATGGCCAGTCCATTGTCAAAGTCCAAACAGGGTGACAGTGGCAGATGTCACCCTACGTATGCCTGCACTGCACAAAACCAGGGACAATCCACTAGGAGGGGCAACCGGGGGGGCAGGCCAGGCACCGCAGGGACAGGATCAGGGCTCACCAGGAGGAAGCAGGGAAGGGGTGGTGGGTGCTGGCGAGCCACTGACAACTGCAGTGGAGGTGTCTGACATGGTGTGTGCCGGCACAACTGGGGGCATGACTCAGATGTTGTGGGTGCCGGCACAACTGCAGTGGACCCTGCAGATGGAGTGGACAGGTCCGCCACTGCAGTGTCCAAGTCAGACAGGGTGGTAGTGGACTCCACTGCAGTGCCTACCACCAGGGGAGGAGAATGGGGAACAGGCAAGGTGGGCTGGACAGAGGGGGAGGACACCCTCACCACATCAGTGGCACAGACAAGCGCAGCGGGGGTGTGGTGCCGGGAGAGCAAGTGGCAGGGGGAGAAGGCCGGATCCTCTTGGGGATGGTATATCTGTGGGTGGGGGAACCTGGGGCAGGGTGTGGTGGGGGCACCTGTGGAGTGGGGGCCTGAGGGATGGAGGAAGGAGACCTGGTGCCTGAGCTGCAGGGCGGCGGCGGGGTCTTGCTCTTACGACTCCGGGGGACTTGCGGGTGGGGGCCTCAGTCTGTCTTCGCCTGGGGAGGGTGTCCGGGGGCGAGGGCACTCTGCTCCGTGTGGGTGGGCTTCCTCTTCCCCCTGAATGCTGTATCAGCTGGATCGGAGGGGAAGAGGCCGAGGTCACTGAGGAAGAGCCGCTGGGTCTTTGGGGTTGCAGGTGAGGCAAGGGAGGGTGCTTTGGAGGGAGAGGCAACTGAGGACTGCGCAGTGCTCGTGGATGCGTGTGTGTGTTCCAGGGCCCCATCCCCTGTGAGTCTGGCTTCAGTCCCCTGACTGTGCGTGCATGTGCGTTTTGTTTGTGGCGTGTGTGTCTGTGTGCTGGACGTGTGTGTGCTGGTGTGTGCATGTGCCGGTGTGTGTGTGCTTGGGACGGGTAAGGTGCTGGGGAGTGTGGATGGAGCAGAGGCAGGAGGGGTGAGGGACTGTCTGAGGAGGGACACTGCTGCCGTCAGGGAGGAGTCCATGGACCTATTGCCCCTCTGTAGGTCAGACATGCCCGATGAGATGCCCTTCATGAACGACACCAGCTGAGTCAACAGAGCGGTGTGCGCATGGAGGACACTCAGCATGGCTGTCTGCCCTACATGGAGCTGGCGAAGGAGGTACACAGACTCCTCACTCAGGGCAGCAGAGGACACAGGGGCAGGGGGTGCGGTGCCTGGCCCAAAGGAGACACGCTCCCGAACATGGGAGCCTCCACGGACCTGGGGAATGGGAGCCGATGGGAGGGCGGTGGTGGTGCTGGTGGTGGCGGGGACAGCAACACTAGCTGGGGTGTGGTGGCTGCTGACACCCGCCTCCATAAGGGAGTCATCCTCCGAGTTGCTCTGGTCCTCAGCTGAGGTGGATGGTGCTGAGGACTCCTCGGTGTGGCTCCCCTTGCCCTCCGTGCCACTGGGTCCCTCCGACCACTCCTCGGCTGCTGACCCAGTCTGGCTTTCCGGCTCCTCCTGGTCCGTGGAGCTGTCCCCTTCCGTGGCCGTGGATGTATCTGCAAACAATGGGGAAACAGACAGACATCAGTCACCTGCACCAAACGCACACACCACTGTGAGCACAGCACATTACAGAGCAAGCCCTGGCATCATTAGTTGAACATTGCTAAAAGTGCCCTAACTGAACAGGAGAAGCCAATTGTCAGTCTGATGCCAACCATGGCACTCACATCCCACATGGCCTTGCACCCATCTGTCTGGTATCTGTTGGATAGCAACACCCCAGTGTGGACACATGCACCACCTACACAGTAGTTGGACAGTGCAGAGGACACGGTGTAGCATGTGGACATGCACACATCACAACTCTTGCCACTGAGACAGTACAGGTTTCCGGATGAAAGGGATGCCCAGAGTCAAATAGGAAATGCATGTGATGCATACCAGCGACAGACACCATGATGCACCCATGTCCTGATAGCCATCGCCACAATGGTGTGCATGTAGCACATGTCACTCCCCTGCAGGATCACCAATAAGTAGACACATGCCATGGCGGAGGCATGACTGCTAAGTCATACATCACTGTCTCAGTGATGTATGACTTGGCAGCCAGACAACAACACTCTGCACTGTGTCACAATAGTAGGTCATGGGGAATGCAAGTCCTGGAGCTGCACAAGTGCACATGTACATACCCCACACAACACATCATCTTAACCCTCATCTGTCCAGGTCATACCGATTGGACATATGGGAGACCTGTGACACTACCCTCTGAACCTGAGCCCCTCACAATCTGCTGTGAATGGGGAACAGCTGCCTGAACTTCACATTCGCATACCCCAGTCTGCACGGGCAGCTGATCAAACACCTATGTGACACACAAGTATCGTCTCCTATGGTCACATCTCCAGTGGCATGCTGAGCCCCTACCGAGAAACACCCCAGCAGTCCTGGCAACAAATCCACAGCACCTTGACACAGAGGCAGACACCTGAGGGGTCAAATCACTGCGCACAATGTGTCAGCTGATACACGGGAGTGGGAGTACAGAGTGCATTGCATGGCCTGGAGTAGGCATGACTGTCCTGCCCCACATGAATGAGGGATGAGCCCTGGACAGTGGATAGCTGGCTATGTATGTGTGACACACGTAATCTGCACACTCCTGGGGCCCAAACATTGTTCCCACCCGCTGCATGGGTGTGTGTCACATACCCCAGGCACATGTGGTGGCTCAGCTCAGCAAGTGGACCGCATATCAAAGCAACACGCAGATTACATGTCCGAACACAGGCGTTGTGTGAACAATGGACCCACCCATGATGCCCACAACAGAGTTAGGGAAACAGATGCTGTCCCCCACCTTTAGTGAAGCAAACTGCAAGGACACAGTCCCAAGTGACACAATTCCCTGAATGTAAGGGCCACACCTGGGTATCAGATGAGGAGTGGGCAGTGCACAATAGAGGGACATGGCTCCTGGACAACATGACTGCTGTACTGTGGCAGTTTGACCAGGCCAGAGGAGGGCACATAGCATGTAATACAGAGTTCACAGTGCAGTCTTTGACTCACCCCCTCCTTGCTGCTGTCTGGCCGTCAGCTGCCCATCCAGGTCTGGAAACACCACCGCCAGGATCTGGAGCATGTGGGGGTCAGGGTCCGTGTTCCGCCCCTCCTGCGAGGAGGCGACAGCTTCAGCTGGACCCGTGCAATCCTCCGGGTCCAGCCCCGAAGGTCCTGCCACCTCTTCTGGCAGTTGCGGATCCGGCGCTTGTAGACCCCCACGGACCGGACAGCCCGGACGATGTCCTTCCAGATCTCCTGCTTCCAATGGGCATTAACCTGTCAGGATGACAAAGTGAAAAGGCCATTACTACACATGCAACATATCCGTGCATGACACAGTTGTATATACATGTCTCAATCACAGGGGCACATGATGTACACAGGCAGTGCAACGCTGCCCATGGACAGTTTGCCAGACGTCACTACATGGTATCATTGCATGGGAAGTAAAACCTTGTTCAAATGCACTGTCACTGCACCATACCTGTCCAGTGCATGTCACTACACACTATGGGGGGGGACAACTACTCAGTGAGCCTGCTAGCCAGTGGCGTGCAGACTTTCAGCCTTGCTAGTCAGACAAAATGCACATTCAGAAAGGCAGTGCACAGAACACTCACCTGCTCCCCTGGTGTCCCATACAGCTTGCTGTACTGTGGAAGTAGGCTGTCCAGCAGGGCCTGGTTCTCCTCAAGGCTGAAGGCTGGGGCTATCTCCACAGTACGTGCCATTGCAGGGTCCAGAGGGGGCAGAGACAGCAGCAGTGCAGTGGCAGATGTCGTCCTGGAGCATGTAGTGCAGGCAAGTGAGCTCTCAGGGGAACAGCCAGCAATATATATGTGCTGCAGAGGCAGATACTGTCCCATGTGTCCAAAGTGATAGGTCCAAGTCGTTTGCATCTTCTGAATCTGGCCAATCCATGGAATAGCAGCACCAATACACGCCCACAGCATCCTTCAAATCTTCAACTTCATGACATACATGATTTTGCAACATTGTTGTGGGTGACCAACTGAATTTCCAGCAACCGACTCGTTCGAATTTCGAAAACGCGTCCGTTGCCAGGCTAGGCCATTGTCAATGGGTGCGCACCGATCGGTCCATTGCTGATCAACGCATACAGGGGTACAACGCGTACCCGCACACATTGAATGCAATGGGCCGGCCGGGGGCACCGATCGGTCCATTGCTGATCAACGCGTACAGGGGTACAATGCGTACCCGCACACATTGAATGCAATGGGCCGGCCGGGGGCACCGATCGGTCCATTGCGGTACAAAGCGTACAGGGGTACAACGAGTACCCGCACACATTGAATGCAATGGGCCGGCCGGGGGCACCGATCGGTCCATTGCTGATCAACGCGTACAGGGGTACAACGCGTACCCGCACACATTGAATGCAATGGGCCAGCCGGGGGCACCGATCGGTCCATTGCTGATCAACGCGTACAGGGGTACAACGCGTACCCACACACATTGAATGCAATGGGCCGGCCGGGGGCACCGATCGGTCCATAGCGGTACAACGCGTACAGGGGTACAACGCGTACCCGCACACATTGAATGCAATGGGCCGGCCGGGGGCACCGATCGGTCCATTGCTGATCAACGCATCCCTGTACAAGTGACTGGCATATGTCACCATGCCTGTCTCAGATGAACATATGCCAGCCACAGATAGCTCCCAGGGAGTGAGGGGCACACCTACAACACGACAGCCTGTCCAAACTGTATAATAACGCATGTAAGGCTGCATTTCCTATTGTGTGTATGTTGGTGTACATGTTGTCCTGTGGGTGTCACCTGGGGGCAGCCACCCCCAGGCTGTGCACGTGTTCATGGGGACAGGATCCTGGGTGTTACGTGTACATGACCACTGTGATGTGCAACTGTTCATATCTGTGCATGTGCCATGGTCACATTTCACGGTGGTGTATGTGTATGTCATGTCACATACCCCGTGAGTCCTATGTGGGACAGTATGTTTGAGCCAGGGTGTCCCAGTGGCACAATAGTGATGGTCCTCCACAGTCTGTGTGCATGTAGTGTTTACAATGTCTCTGATTTCATGTGCACAATGGGAGACAGTCTCCACATCCACGTTGTGTGTGCATGGACTTTGATGTTGTGCGTGTGTGTGTCACAGACGTCCATGTCTGTCCTGCAGTGGCAAGTGGGACCACTACCTGTGGGGGTCATGGTTGTTTTGCTGTGGTGTATACATGATACTCCATGTAATGCCAGTGTCCATGTGGCAATACAGGGTCCCTGGGAATGTACCTGTCGTTGAGCTGTGATGCCTGGGGCACATCTGTCCTCACATGTCACTGTGGGGGGTGATTGTGACACGGCAGCAGGAGATGGGAACTGTGACACGGCCTCATGATATCCAATGGGCCAACCTGGGACTTATTGATGCCACTTGTTGAACCGTGATGACAGATGTTGGCCATGTATGTACCATACATGTCCTTACGGAACTGCACACTTCATGTAGTTGTGCCTCATAATGATGTATGTTGTGATATTGAGTGTGTTCAATGCCGCATATGTGGGCTGACTGACAATCTTGCTTTCTTCTCCTCTGCACTGCAGGGCTCCTGCTGTCCATCGACCATTCCCAGACCTGGCAACGATGGTGGAACGGGACAGCATCCGACGGTACCGCTTCACCAGGCAGCTGATTGAGGATTTGGCAGTGCAGTTGGCCCCACATTTGCAGCCTGGCCGGCCGTATCCTACAGCGCTGACCCCCAAGGTGAAGGTGATGGCAGCCCTACACTTCTTTGCCACCGGTACCTTCCAACATACTGTGGCGACTGCTGGTGGGATGTCACAGACCATGTTGAGCCGTGTGCTCCGCGATGTTTTGGTGGCTATGTTGCTATTCCTGAACCGGTACATCTATTTCCCTAGACTGCAATGACTCACTGACGTGAAGAGTGACTTCTATGCCCTGGGGAGGATGCCGCATGTAATTGGCTCCATTGATGGGACACATGTGGCTTTGGTACCACCACAGGCCCAGGAGCAGGCCTACCGTAACCGCAAGCACTACCACTCGGTCAATGCACTGGTGGTGTGTCTTGCAGATATGACCATCACACATGTGTGTGCCCGTTTCCCTGGTTCAGCACACGATGCCTTTGTGATGAGGAGTAGTCGCATCCCCAGGATGATGGCACAGATGCAGAACCAGCGTGCCTGGCTTGTCGGTGTGTACTGACTTTGTGCCATTGTGTGTGATCTGATCTGTAGTATTCCGCCCACTTTTCCAAGTCAGCTAATGTGCACTTGTCTGTCCGTAGGTGACTCGGGATACCCCAACATGCCGTGGTTGCTGACACCCCTCAGGAACCCTGTGACACCAGCCCAGATGCGCTACAATGAGGCACATGGTCGGACCAGGAGAGTGATTGAGTGGACATTTGGTCTCCTGAAGAGCCGCTTCCGCTGCCTGGACAAGACAGGAGGGTCCCTCCCATATGCCCCAGCGAAAGTGTGCAAGATTATCATCGTCTACTGCATGCTCCACAACCTGGCAGTGCGGAAGGAGTTGCCTCTCATCCAGGATGACAATGACCAACATCCGCCACCTGTGGAGGATCCTGGCCTCGACCACGATGCCAGTGATGATGATGATGATGAGGGTGATGTCCGCACACAGCTCATCACCAACTTCTTTAGCTGAATGTGAGTATCCTGAGGTGTCATGTCAATGATGTGAGTTGGCATGATATGTGTAGGTGGTGCTCTGGTGCTGTTGGAGTGTGTCCATGGGCTACTTGACTGGATGTGTGTAGCGATGTGTGCTTACAGGTGGTCTGTACTCCCCAACAGTGTTGACATGCTAACTTGGTTCTGGGTGGGTATCTTGTAACATGTATTGTGCATGAGTTTTGCTGTTCTGTCCTGTTCTCCATTGCTTTTGACTGTGTGTCATTTCTGTCCTTCACAGGGTACTTTCAGATTCGTTTGGTAAACTGTGTCCACCGACGACGTGATTGTACTTCCAGGGTGGTAGCTGTTGTGTCCCTACAGGTGATGTGCGCCACACCCATGGACTTCCTTCCTTCTACAGTTGTTGACTGTGTGCCCGCTGCCAGGTGGGATTACCTTGCATCTGTAGTGGTTACGACATGTTGCAACTGTGTAATAAACCTGTGCTTCACTTTGTGATGTGCGTTGTCTGTGGTCACACATGTGACTGCCATTTGCTTACTGCACCTGTGGGCTACTTGACTACAACTGGGAATAGGTGTGGTGTCTGTGCATTGCACCGTCTTCCCTGGCAACATCAGTGTAGGCAATGAGTCAGATGGCCTAGGTGTGTATGTGTTGTGTAGCCCTGGTGGTGTGTCTCCCTCATATGTGTCACATTGCCTTTACTCACATGCCTGTGTTGTACTTGCTGTTGCAGTTCGCATACACAGTGTAATTTTGCAGTTCATCATCCCCATAACAGCACCCACGTTGGAATCACAACAGAGGCAAGTATGGTGTATTAGTGTGTTTATTGTGATACATTAGTGTGAATAGTGCATAGGATGGTTAGTGCTGTACATATATCTTGCAATCAGAAGTTCCTAGGTGAATTGAAAGTCCTGGTAGACAAAATCCCCAGTATCGGGGCCACAGTTGTCTGAGACATTGGTCCAACTTGTACTCCCCATGTAAAGTGTGGGAGTTGTGTTGCCGTCAACAGGGTGAACAGTCTGTGCACAAAGGTGAACATCCAGAACAGGTTCAGGCTTCCTGGGAGTTGCAATTGGCCATCGGCCTCTCACTTGCCCCTCCTCGGACGACCCCTCTTCTTTGGGGGGCCCCTCAAGTACAGGCTGCTGCGGTGCAGGGGACTCTCCGCCAGAGTCATCCTCCCTCCCTGTGGCAGTTGCAGTTTGTTCAGCACCAGATGTTGTTGGCACACAGGGAGGTGTGGACTGGTTGCTGTTCATCTGGCGGAGGCATTGTAAAATGTCCCTGTGCACCGCCGTCATCTCTTGCAGTGCGTCCCACTTGGACTCCACGCGGGACATGTGTGAGTCCAAGCGGGCATGATGGGCAGCCTGCTGCTGTTTCATGTCTCTGAGGAGCCCCACTACCTGGCTGAGATCTCCGGTGCTGGACTGGTACGCATCGGCTATGCGTACCAATTGTGGGTCATCATGCACACCAGCAACCTCTGCAAGCAGCGACCTCTGTCTCCCACCCCCCCTGCCGACATGTGCAGTGCGTGCAGTGGCACGCACAGATGACCCTGGTCCCCCTTGGGGGTTGGTGGTGGTGTCCATGGCCCCACGTTGGTCCAGGGTCCCTGTGCTGGTGTTGCTCCTTGTTCTGTCCATGTCGGCAGGGATGGTATTTGTGGTGACAGTCGTTGGAGGGGTGGGTGCAGGGGTGCAGCTGGTGGTCCTGCTGGTGCTGCAGCTGGTGGTCCTGCTGGTGCTGCATGTTGACTTGCACCGGATGTGCCAGGTTGGTCTTCTTCGTCCGAGGAGGGCAGAGGCTGTACGACACCAGTGAGCTCCGCATCCTCTTGAGCCTGGGACTGGGACTCCTCAGCGTCTGCTGCTGTGTCCCCATCATCACCTGTTTTTGGGAGACACACACAATGTATGTTATGTTTCTGCAGGCATCAATGGTTGACACACCTGACAGTTGTGACTGTGCCTCTGGGTGCGGGCCTGTACATTGCATTGTCCTAAGTTGTCACAGTCAGGGGTTGATATTGGTGTAGCACATTGTCCCGCATTATTTGGGCATTTCTATGTATTTGTTGGGGTGTGAACATGGTCTGCATTGGTTGTATTTGGTTGACAGCCGGCCCTCCTTCCCACCCAGCCAGTCAGTTATCCCACCATGGACTGTGCTTGCATTGCAGGGAGTGGAAGTTGTCTCTCAGGATGTCAGTCAGTGGTGTTGTGCTGTTTGTTGGTGCACAGTTCCCAGCAGGGCCTTGTGCTCCCCACAGCAGTAGCCAGTTTCAGCCATCTTGTGAGTCCTTATCCACTCCCTGTGATGTGAGCATGGTTCAGGGTGGTGTTGATGGGACAGTTGTGGGGGTGAGCTATGTCTGTGACTATGACTCCCATCATGCTATTGCCTCCACCCCACTTCCCAGCATTCCCATACTTACTTGCTTTTGTGGGGAGTTCAGTGTGTGTGGGTGTGAGAACAATGGCAAGATGGCTGACAGTGGTGTCCTGCTGTTGGTTGGTGTGCAGTTCCCAGCATGCCCTTGTGCTCCCCACAGCAGTAGCCAGTGTCAGCCATCTTGTGAGTCCTTATCCACTCCCTGTGATGTGAGCATGGTTCAGGGTGGTGTTGATGGGCCAGTTGTGAGGCTGAGCGATATCTGTGCCTACTACTCCCATCATGCTATTGCCTCCACCCCCTTCCCAGCATGCCCATGCTTCCTTCCTTTTGACTCTGCTTCCCTGTGGGGTGGGCTGCCTGTGCTGACAGGATGGCTGGGAGTGTTGTCCTGGCAGTTGTTTGGCTAAAAGTCCCAAGAGTGTCCCTGTGCTTCACACAACATAACCCAGGGTGGAGGTTCTTTGTGGGATCTTGAGTTATGATGTGAGGCATTGCATTCTCCCAGGTGGGTTCTGTGGAGTTTGTGTTGAGGGGGGGTGTGAGGGGAGGTGCTTGGGACTATGGTCAGTGCTGCAAGTCCTCTTTCCCACCCAGCCAGATATCCCACCATGGAACGTGCTTCCATTGCAGGGAGTGAAAGTTGTCTCTCAGGATGTCAGTCAGTGGTGTTGTGCTGTTTGTTGGTGCACAGTTGCCAGCAGGGCCTTGTGCTCCCCACAGCAGTAGCCAGTTTCAGCCATCTTGTGAGTCCTTATCCACTCCCTGTGATGTGAGCATGGTTCAGGGTGGTGTTGATGGGACAGTTGTGGGGGTGAGCTATGTCTGTGACTATGACTCCCATCATGCTATTGCCTCCACCCCACTTCCCAGCATTCCCATACTTACTTGCTTTTGTGGGGAGTTCAGTGTGTGTGGGTGTGAGAACAATGGCAAGATGGCTGACAGTGGTGTCCTGCTGTTGGTTGGTGTGCAGTTCCCAGCATGCCCTTGTGCTCCCCACAGCAGTAGCCAGTGTCAGCCATCTTGTGAGTCCTTATCCACTCCCTGTGATGTGAGCATGGTTCAGGGTGGTGTTGATGGGCCAGTTGTGAGGCTGAGCGATATCTGTGCCTACTACTCCCATCATGCTATTGCCTCCACCCCCTTCCCAGCATGCCCATGCTTCCTTCCTTTTGACTCTGCTTCCCTGTGGGGTGGGCTGCCTGTGCTGACAGGATGGCTGGGAGTGTTGTCCTGGCAGTTGTTTGGCTAAAAGTCCCAAGAGTGTCCCTGTGCTTCACACAACATAACCCAGGGTGGAGGTTCTTTGTGGGATCTTGAGTTATGATGTGAGGCATTGCATTCTCCCAGGTGGGTTCTGTGGAGTTTGTGTTGAGGGGGGGTGTGAGGGGAGGTGCTTGGGACTATGGTCAGTGCTGCAAGTCCTCCTTCCCACCCAGCCAGATATCCCACCATGGAACGTGCTTCCATTGCAGGGAGTGAAAGTTGTCTCTCAGGATGTCAGTCAGTGGTGTTGTGCTGTTTGTTGGTGCACAGTTGCCAGCAGGGCCTTGTGCTCCCCACAGCAGTAGCCAGTGTCATCCATCTTGTTAGTCCTTATCCACTCCCTGTGATGTGAGCATGGTTCAGGGTGGTGTTGATGGGCCAGTTGTGAGGCTGAGCGATATCTGTGCCTACTACTCCCATCATGCTATTGGCTCCACCCCCCTTCCCAGCATGCCCATGCTTCCTTCCTTTTGACTCTGCTTCCCTGTGGGGTGGGCTGCCTGTGCTGACAGGATGGCTGGGAGTGTTGTCCTGGCAGTTGTTTGGCTAAAAGTCCCAAGAGTGTCCCTGTGCTTCACACTACATTACCCAGGGTGGAGGTTCTTTGTGGGATCTTGAGTTAGAATGTGAGGCATTGCATTCTCCCAGGTGGGTTCTGTGGAGTTTGTGTTGAGGGGGGGTGTGAGGGGAGGTGCTTGGGACTATGGTCAGTGCTGCAAGTCCTCCTTCCCACCCAGCTAGATATCCCACCATGGAACGTGCTTCCATTGCAGGGAGTGGAAGTTGTCTCTCAGGATGTCAGTCAGTGGTGTTGTGCTGTTCGTTGGTGCACAGTTGCCAGCAGGGCCTTGTGCTCCCCACAGCAGTTGCCAGTGTCAGCCATCTCGTGAGTCCTTTTTCACTCCCTGTGATGTGCGCATGGTTCATGGTGGTGTTGATGGGACAGTTGTGGGGGTGAGCAATATGTGTGACTACGACTCCCATGATGCTATTGGCTACACTGACTTGCCCAGCATACACAGAATTCCTTCCTTTCAGTGGTCTTCACTGTGTGTTGGTGTTGTAGTGGTGGCTACATGTCTGGATGTGTTTGTTAGTTCTATTTGTGCCACTGCCTAGCTGTAGTTGTAGTTGTGTTTGTACATGTGATGACACGGTTAAATGTAACTTTGAGATGGCATGTGTTGTGTTCATCTGACTGACATACACATTTTGGGATGATTCTGTTCTGGTTGCTGTGTAATTGCTATGAGTGCATGGTTTGACTCTCCCTTGACAGTGATGTGTGTGTGTATTGTGGCAGAATATTGTGTACATTTGTTGTGTACTCACCAGGCTCTGGGATGTTCTCTAGTCCATAGACGCTCACTGGCGGAAGGATGGCCCGCACCTTCTCCTCCCAGGGCCTGAGGTATACTGGCTTGGCAGGAGGGCCACTGCCGGTGTATTGGCTCAGGAGGTAGTCCTTCTTGAGCAGCTCCCGTACCCTCCTGCGCACGTCATACCACCTGTTCTGGATGTCAGTCTTTGTGCGCAGACATGGTGATTGTGCGTTCACCCTGTTGATGATCCTCTCCCACATCTTGGTTTTCTGGGAGATGGGGGTCTGTTGGACCAGTGTGCCAAACAGCTGTGGCTCTACCCTGAGGATCTCGTCTACCAGGACTTCCAATTCACAATCTAGGAACTTGTGATTCTTCTTGGGGGGCATGGTGATGGGTGGTGATGGTGAGTGATGTGTGTGTTGGTGTGCAGGTGAGGGTGTGTGAGTGTGTGTTTTGCTGGGTGTATGTGAGGTGGCTATTTGTTGGTGTGTGGCTTGTGTGAGGGATGAGCTGTGGGTGTGTGGTTGCTGTGTGTTGGGTGCTGGCAGTAGAATGGCATTTGCAAAGGATCATGGTTGGGATTTGTGTCCTTTATATGGGTGGAGTTGTGGGTGTGTCTTTGTTCTCTGTCCCCACCCCCCCAGTATTTATTGGCTTTGTAATTGCTTGTTTGGCCTTTTTTTGTGTATTTTTCCGTAGTACTTTTTGTGCATGTTGGAAACGTTCTTGTGACCGAGTCGGACCCTGCATTTGTCTCGTACGGTCTTCTCCGTTTCGTTCACGCTGTGTTTGTGCAGTTTTCTATGCTGCGTACGCGTCGGTCGCGGTGTTTTGTGTTACTTCGGCTCGCAGTTTTGTATGCGTGTCGGTCGTACGGCTTGTCCTCCGTTCGACTCGGTCGTGGTTTTCGCGCCTTGCATCGTACTTTGCGGTTTGGTGTTCGCATGTACGTTTCGGTTGGATTTGTTCCGGGTGCGTGTCGGTCGGTTCGATTCGCGTGTTTTTCCGGCCGGATTGCTGTTTTCCGTGCGGCTCGGTCGTTCGGCTTGGGTTCAGTACGTGTCGGTCGGATTTTGCACGCCTTGCATCGTACTTGGCGTGTCGGGCGCCACAGGTACGTGTCGGTCGGAATTCATTCCGGCTCCGAGTCGGTCGGTGCTTTTTCCGGCCCAAATCGGAATCGACCCCAAAGTGTCTGTCAGGATATGTGAAGACAATTGTGAGGGTATACTATTATCTATTTACAAACCTCATTGTTTGGAAACTCCAAAGAATGCAGTAACTACATAATAGGAGCCTCTCACAGATGTCAGTCTTCTGTTCGCAAACACTGTAACACATTGTCATATAACAAAAGTAAACTCTGTTTTGAAAATAATAGTAGCAATAATAATAGTTACATCACACTTGTCTGGTATTGTATGACTATGCTACGTTTATATGGAGGTACCTTGGCTAGCACCTTTATTCCTCCTACTTGACATACTCAAGAGGAGTGACATTCAGTATTAAAAATGGCATATCATTAGATGTTCTTCTACACAGTACTGGTATAGGTTGAGATTTTATTGTAAATTGCATTTAAATGGCAAACTTCTCTCCCTCATAAAATGCATGCTTACAATATGTATAATTCAGATTTCTTTGCCTTCTTGCCTGGGGACTCTGCCAGCTTCATCCCTGAGCCCTGGTGGGACTGGAGTCCCAGGGCACCCGCACGCCAGCGCACCGCGCAGCCCAGAGGCACCGACCATCCAGGCAGGGGACTACCTGTCCCAGCGGGCCTTGCTGCTTCCACAGGTGCCGCCAGTCAGGGGGAGGCGTCAGTACACCTTTGCGCATAAAGTGCTGCCTCTTCCACTGCGGCGCAGGAGCAGATTTCTTTGCCTTCTTGCCTGGGTACTCTGCCAGCTTCATCCCTGAGCCCTGGTGGGACTGGAGTCCCAGGGCACCCGCACGCCAGCGCACCGCGCAGCCCAGAGGCACCGACCATCCAGGCAGGGGACTACCTGTCCCAGCGTGCCTTTCTGCTTCCACAGGTGCCGCCAGTCAGCGGGAGGCGTCAGTACACCTTTGCGCATAAAGCGCTGCCTCTCCCCCCGCGGCGCGGAACGCGCGCGGGCGAAGCCTGGGCCAAGGGCGGGCCCGTCCTGCGCCCGTCGTCATCAGGAAGAGGAAGGGCAGGGCCACCCCCCTTGGTTGTTGTGACTTATGTTGCAGAAGCATCAGCGGGTAAGACTTTTTCCATCCTTTGTGCCCCTTTTCAATGTTACAGCACCCAGCCCACACCAACGAGATTCCTTCACTACCAGAAGGTGCCCGTACTGCGAACTGTGGAGCCCCAAGGAACAGTAGACTTCATTGACATTTTAACCAAACAGAAATTGGGCTGGTCATGCTATAGTGGGGGTGGTTGGGGGGTGGTCCGCACCTTGTCATCGTTCTTTTGACCTGTGGCCTCTCTTTACTTGCCACGGACCACAGGAGCTATATGATAGACGAGTGACGTTGAAAACCAGTGTGGAGTGAGCCGCGGTGCCAGATTTTTAGTAGGCAACAAAATTGGGAGGAGGGCAGGCCCAGCACGGGCCAAAATTGCAAGTACATCCTCATTCCCTCAAACATCAATAGATAAAATGTTGCAGAGGGCCATAGGGGTGGTGGACACCGAAATTGAATTAACGGAAAGGCGGCTATCACTTACCCCCGATCTATTTATTCCCCCATCTGATCTGATTATGCTGCCCAACACGCCTCAAACCCAGCCAGACGCTCATCCCCTGCCATCTCCTGTGGTTGTTATTCACAAGAAAGTATTGCGAAAGAGTAGAAACACTACAAGTATCCCCAAGAATGGAAAGCGCAAACAAACAACTGAGGTTGGACCTAAATAGAAGAAATTTTGTGAGGGCAATACAGTCAGCTCAGAGGGGGGTGAAGAGCAAGAACATATCTCGGGTAGACCGCCACCTGAAAACATAGTCAAGACCTATCCATCGTGGGCCCTGAATCTAATGGCAGATCTACAGAATAACCTGAGGGCCATCATCATTGAAGAATTGGGCCCCCTTATCAGTCGTCTAGATAAATTGGAGAAAGCATTGGCAGCAGGGGAGACCAAACCAATTGACCCACAAATCCACTCCACCTGCATGTCTACAAGAGGGATTGATATAGGTTGCCAGGCGGATAGTGTGGGTCTAACACCTCCGCCTGGGCTGGAGATGCATACACATAAGGGTCCGCCGACTAGCCGGGAGATAGGGAATCAGAGTGTTCATAGGCACCAGAGAGACAGGAGTACTAGCCTTGAGTCTCGGGCTAAAAACAGGTCATCCCCTCCCAGGCATCGAGATATACCTAGCCCCCAAGCCCAAGTCACCAATAGAAAAGTGAGTAGACAACCAGTACAAGACTATAGTGAGGGGAGGAACGCTTGTACAAGAACAAACCTGCCCAATATAAATCTTCCTCCTGCTTGTTCCCCGTATGTAGTCGTTCTGACAGGTGTCCTGCCTATCGAACCCAACACAAAGGGAAGCCAACTTGAGTTGAGAAACAAATGCCTGTTCTGGCTCGTAAGATATAAGCATTTTGACTATGCCAGAGCAGGGGAGATTATAATGGTTCGAAGAGTAGGGTGGGTAGGAAATCGTAGAGAAAGCGACTCGGGTGAGTGTGTAGTTATCAATTTTAAAAACCCCAACACTGATACCAACCTATTTAAAATCACCCTTAACTGCCACAACGCTTCAACAGGCATGAGTCTGCGCCCCTTGGACTTTTTCTACTTACAACAGCAAACACACCCAAGAAGCTGTGTACCTCCTTTAATCCCAGGAACTGGCCTAGGGCCCCCACATGAGGGAAGCTGGGTTGCCCATAAAAGGCCTCCCCCATTTAACATCCCGGTGAATAACAGATATGACATTTTGGAGGAGGTAGATTGACTGGGGGAGGGACCATCTAATGGTGGTGACTCACAAACGGTAGGAAATAACACCATGGGCACAGCGGGGTGTGGCCTGAAACGAACTACTAGGGGTAGTAGTTCAAACCCCCCTCAGTGGCTCGCCCAGGAATGAGGTAGAACAAAACTAAGCGGGACCCCTGACGTTATACCCCCCGCTCTTCCGGGTGACACAAGCAAAGAAAGTGAACTGAGGAGGGAACTAGATAGGTGTTGTGCGGGCCACCCAGGTGCCTCTCCAACACAGAGTGCTAGTGCCTCTGAGGTTGTGAGTGGGGAAAGCGGGAATGACAACGGGATGAGGATACTATCATGGAACTTGGCAGGCCTTAAAAACAAACTGCCCTGCCCCGAATGGGGTGAGTTTGTCGATAAACACGATATCTGTATCTTCCAGGAGACATGGGCGAGGGAAGGCTTCCAGCGGGTGGGTTTTGCCTCATTCAATAACTTAGCAACCATGGGGGGGAGGGGGAGACCCTCTGGCAGCCTATCCATCTGGGTGGGCACTCACCTTGGCTGTAGAGCGGAGCAGATGTTAACACCCACAAATGACATCCAGTGTGTCCTGCTCTCTTTTCCTACAAAGACGAAAATTGCCCTAATTAACGTGTATTCTCGTCCTGTCAACAACAGCCAAGAATCTGACACCATTGCCCAGCTGGGACATTTTATCCCAACCTTGGATCCAGGGATATGGCTGATTGTAGGGGGTGATTTTAACTGCCATTTTGAACCCCTCACCAATCCATCTCACTCTGTCCCAAAGGAAGAAGATCTTTACTGGTCTATTCCTGACCCCTTGACCACTCCCATCAAAGTATGGTCTCCACTGGCCATGCAGCTTAACTCACTCACTCTACCTTTATCGTTAAGAGCATGTAATGGTCGGACTAAATCCGACCAGCCAGGACAGCCCACATTCAATAGAGTAGGTCAAGCCTCCCTAATTGACTACATCATGGTGGAAACAAGATTTTGGGATAAGGTTCTTGACTTTTATATCATACAGAGGCAGGATAGTGATCACAATGCCCTGATTCTGATTTTAAAACTATGGGACCTTGGCATCTCTAAACCTCCTTCTGTCCCCTTAAATGTGACTAGCGCAATAACAGTGACAAACAATAGAAGAAATGTCAGATGGGGCCACATTCAACAGTCTCCCTTCAAGCTGGTTAAAGTCTATCAGCTAGCAGTTCCTTTTATAACTAAAATGTGGGAGGCAACTCAGGAGGAGGGTCCCACCCTGGATTTAGACAAGGTAGGGAAAATACATGCAGAGCTCACCTCAAAATTGGTGGAAGTATTCTTCCCGGTTGTGCGTACTAGGGAAAGTAGCCGAAATAAATATGCTTGGTTCAATGACAAGTGTCGTAAGGCCAAGCGGGACCTTCTGCATGCGGTGAAGGTGAAGGATAGGCCACAAATCAAATTTTATAGGGCCAGGTACAAACAGACCACCCAACAGGAAAAAAAAAACTGGGAATTAGAGAGGTGGGAAATGCTCAGTATTGCCCTGAATGATAAAGATCTGAAAACTTTTTGGGCAATAGTGAGCTCGGGTGACAGGGAAGGGAGATCGGCCATTGAGCCCAATATAGCGCCTGAAGCCTGGGAGACTCACTTTGGGTCATTGTACTCTTCTAGGGATGGGGGTCCTGTCAACATCGTTAGTACCAGTATGGCACCGGAGTTCTACCCGGTGGGGGACACGGAGATTACTATGACCGAAGTGGAAAACGCTATTAATAAGCTTCACCGTAATAAAGCGCCAGGTCTAGATAAACTACCGGGGGACCTCTTTCGTGAGGAACCCACAATATGGGTCCCATACTTGTGTGCCCTATTTAATGCTGTCCTGAAGGGCATGGTTCCCCCGATGCCTGGCGCGGGGCTGAGATATGTGCCACGATTTCTAGGTTGGAACTAGTTAAATGCTATAGACTAGTTAATCGAATGTCTATTGAAGAAAGTGCCTCATGTGGTCGTTTGACAGCAGAATTTATGCTAGTAAAAGATGTATATAGTAAGGAAAATTTTCTGGATTTTATCCAACCGCCAGTGGCCAGGAAATTGTACATGCAACTCAGACTTGGGACTCTTCCACTACTAGCGTATACTAGCAAATGGGTGAAAGAGCAAACGGGAGAATGTCCTGCATGCAACTATAAGGAAGAGTCTGATCTACATGTTTTGCTCCTCTGTCCTGCCTATCGGCTGCCGCGCAAGCGTTGGTTAACCCAACTATGTAAGAATTTAGGCTTTGTGCGCTGTATAGAGGCCTACAGAGTTTTAAAGTATGACACCCATCCACCAATTGTCTTTGCTGTAGCACGATTTTTAAATTGCATGTGGCATATTCTGCAGGCCTGTTTAAAGTAGATCCCATGGGGAAGAACAAATGCAGTGAATTTGTGCAGGTCGAGTAACTGTGTATTCATGTTGGGACTGTGCACTCCTGTGCAATATTTTTATTTTTTGTAAAAATTTTAGATCGCAGTCCACCATTAGATGGTTGTTTTTATTTTGTTTTTAACGGCTTGAAGACAGTATTATGTATGATTTTACATCCCTGCTGTAGTTCTTATGTACTGTGTTTTTTCTCTTTCCCTTTTTTGTGTGGGACGATCTCTGTACAAGAAGATGATTGTGAGCCATCTAAAGTTTTAACTACAAGTGTATATTATTGGTTTTATTGACGTGTACTTTTATGGCCCTAGTGGCCGAAATAAAGTTAATAAATGGAAAATGGAATGGAATAATTCAGATTTGTTTCTGGATGTTATTGGCCAATGCGGTCTACAAAAGGATGGAATGATAATATGGGGCTGAGACATGAATTGTGTGATTTACCTTACAGTAGCCAAATCAAAACCCCTACTTCTCAGGCCCCCACTGTACTAGAAGCATTCATGAAGAGCTTCAGCTTGCTTTGCATTGGCTGCATTTACCCCCAGCAAGGGTCTGCTTCTTTTACTCAATGGTACATCATCTGTGCACAATAACAAATGTTTTTCTGGTGGGAAATGAAAACGTGGGCAATGTAGAGAGTGGAGGACCTGGGGAAGACATTATTTGATCATTCACCCACTTGTAATGGGTATGATCAAATGACTTAAGACAATAGTTGAGATAATGGGGGAGTGCTTTCATATATATTCAGAATATGTGGGTAATGTGTGGGTAAATTGAGAGATGGGCCTTAATTGAACAATTAGAAAATGAAATGTAGGACCAAGATCGGGAATTTGTGAGGAATATAGGGCTGTAGTGGCTTTGCTGGAAAAAAGAACTGAGCATGCCTAAAATCCTGGGACATATTGTTAAATGTGGTTACAAGAAACATGTGAACACCAGCAGGAGGACAAGAGTGGAAGACTTCTGAAATGGGTAATTTCAATTAGTTTCCAGATACAAACACCATAGCCCATAATTGATTAGACAGGACACTAATTAAGACAAAATTGGTGATTTAAGTATTCAGAATTTAAAGAATTGTATCCTCAATACGCTCACACACCCATATTAGGGCACAAAACTACTGGATGAGGTAGAAAACCTAGAATAGTCATAGTACAGACAGTGGGACATATGCACCTGTAGACATTGAAGAAGATGGGAGATAGAATTGATTCAATAGCAGGAGGCAAACCCTGGGAATTGACAGATGTAATGCTGAGTATTTACTCAAAGTATAAATATTTATTCACACTGCATTTACATCTCCAATACAACTGTGTTAGAGGAAGTAGCACTTTTTACCACATTGTATGAGGGTTGTATAGTAATATGTTTATATTTGTTAGAAGGCTGCCATACTCAGCGTTGCCTTGGGAGCGGCCAAGAGAATAATTATTCACATTTACAAAGACATAACCTCTGATTTTTCTAAAGAAAAATATTGTATATCTACACACATAATTAATCTAACCTCAGCAGTGACAGTGACTGGCAAAGCACATTCATGGTGATTGCTAATTGGTCATCTAATACACTGTGATGAGTGTGTGTGACAATATATCTTCAGAGTTTATATTATCCAAGCACAGTAGGTGTAGGGCTGATCCATGTGTGTTTTCATCACACCTCCCCCTTCCTAGTGCCTGGGTACAGACATCAACATGGAAGCACAAGTTAATTAAAAATGTATGTTACATCCTCAACTAGGACCATTAGCAGTGATCATTTTTCAAGATACTTGCTGATTTATTCGCTCTTTACAAGTAAAGATATCTTGACAGAATGGACGGCAACCACCACAGTGACCGCTGGTGTAACTATTAAGCAATGATCAAACTCAAGTTAAGGAATGAAGAGGTTGCTTTAAAAAGCTTTTTATGTTGATGATAATTATATTTTAGACTCCTCAAGTTGATTTCAGGGATTCATTAAAAACATTTGACATGGTAGATGGCATTTGGGATCATGCAATGCTCTTAACTGAGCTCTGAAGAAGCCTCCATACAGCTGCTTATAGGCAGCTCTGTTTTTGTACAATATCATGTGGTGCACAGACACAGGTTTTGTGGTGAAAATGACAATGGTGAAAAGGAGGAACAAAGAGGAGGCACGGGAGAATTGGGGCAGTGGGACGGTTGGTAAGGTATATACAAGCAGAGTGAGACTGGAAGGAACAGAGCGAGCAATGGGTGGTGTTTGGGTGAGTAGAGAGGGTGAAAAACTTTAAATTGTAGGCTTCTGTGTGTTGTACTATTTCTAGCCACTTTTCATTTGGCCCTGGAGTGATCGTGTGGCAATATGGGAATTATGAAAGAAATGGCCTTGGCGGGTCTCTTGTAAGAGTCTATTTTTTTAAAATGTATTGGCAATGCTAAAATGAATAATTGAATTTCAAAACATCCAAGAAAAGTTCACAGATTTCAAGATTCCAGAATCCTCAAGAGAGAGACAGAGATATGTAAGGATTGAATTGTTTTTTGTTTTTTTCCAGAAAAATGTAAGCCACAACGCAAGATTTATTTGTCATCAGTGGAAAAAGTGATATTGGCCAGGGATGAGTCTGTTCCAAGATGTGAGACACAGCCAATGAATAAAACTTGTCTAGGTGTCTAGACACTTTTGTGTGTATTCTAGCCACTTAGTGAAGGAAGCATTATATCATTCTTCAGCTCTACCATACATATCCACTGCATACATGGATTCTTCAATTTATAAGACTTTGGTCCTTCTCAGGCACGGACATAGAGTAATGAAAGCATGCCATAGGGAGCAGTCACAGGAGAAACACACTTATTTTCTGAAAAATCAAACATTCTGGTGCAGTTGAACATTCAGATGATGGAAAACCTTGGGACTTCGGCACCCCACTAGCTTTTGATCCTGTGCATTGGTAGATGATCTCTTACTCATTGAGTATTAACCCAACAAAGTCTGAGTTTTTTCCTACCAAGAACATTGTGAACCACTGTCATTCTTTACAGTGGACCAAAATTGTGGAACCCTCTCCTACTGGAGTAGTTATAAATCTGAGAGTCCTGATAGATATAGAGTCATGCCAAAATATTGTTTAATAAAATATTGTTACACGGTATGGAGTTACTGTTATCAATTCAAATGGGTGGTATTTTTGTAAAATGATATTCAGGACACGGTGCAACCTATTCACAAACGTGAATTTGGTTGTAAGCATAAGTTTATGACCAATTTTCCTTACTTATGCTTGCCATGAATTCACAAAAATATGTCTGGCCGCACCATTATAAGTGAGGGGATCTCTGTCATGAGTGCATAGCTCTCCGCACCCATCAATCTCACTCAATAAGTGCCTTTCAAGATCTGATTATTCTTGGAAGTTTAGGAATGGCCGCAAACAATATTCAGCCTGGAAATGGTCAGATATTTCATCCAGCACAGTGCTGGAGTAAATACCCTTTCAAAGGTCAGAAAGGAAATGAGCCACCCCCAGTTTTGAAGGGGCAGTAGGTGAAAAAATATTTCCCCATGTGGGGGACAAAAATCAAAGAATGCACATGAGCACAGGGGATCCAGTTTTCCATGTGTTGAGTTCTTGTCTACATACAAAAATACATTCTGTGCATCTGCCTTTTTGGTTCATTCCATGGCATATTACACTCAGTGGATAAAGCCATGCAGTTTCATGTAGTGCAGTTAAGAAAAATTGCATTATTCTTTTCTAGAACACAAGGTGCTAAATCTGTGCAGTGAGACTGAATCTCAATAATTAGGCTTTGCAAGTTTGCTTCAACCCCCGTTCCTTCTGTATAGTGAGTATATAATCGAATCAATGAGGCATTAAATATGTGTTCCCAAATTAATTAATCTCTGTTGTGGTTATAACATGGACTTTGACCTTCACACTCCAGTTACAAATTTGCCTCTGTTGGTTTATTAGTACACTTCTTATATATACATGTGTTTCGTAAGCTGTTTCATACATAGACACCGCAGCAATAATGAACAATAATTCAAGTACTTTATTAGCATTTGAAAAGTGCCATTGAACTAAACAGTGGATTAATTAATTGAAAAAATTTGATGTTTCAGTTAAGAGTTGAAGAGCTGCCGCCACGTAGAGGAATACTGAAACGTTTAAATGAAAGTGGAGGAAAGGTACTTAGAAGTGCTACACTGAGCTCTGAAGAAAAGCAGGCAGTGGAAAGTGGACTCGATGAAGCTAACAATCGCTGGATAAAGGTTAGTCATTACAGCTGTCTACGCTTGGCATGTGCGGCTAGCAGACCGAGGCCAGACTCTAAGCAAAATGCTCTAAGTCTTAATGTATGTACATCCGATTCTGTTAATACACTGATATACAAAGGAAATGTGGACGTGTGCTTACACACATTTTTAAACTTACTCGTGCCTATTCGTTTTGTGGTGGGCATTGCTTTGAACAGTATGTTTGGTTTTTTTGATATCTATGGTATGTATGCAGGAGTGCCATTTAGTAATGTTTGGATATGACTATGGTGTAACCGCGTGGTAAGTGCCTATTACGTACTCACTTTGAACACAATTAGATTTGTGGGTCCTGTTTGTTAATCGTGTCATTAATTCCCTGCAATGCAATTTCCTAAGTCTGGTTAAACGTGAAACATTTCCCTATTACTTGAAGGCTATTTCTTGATCAAGGGCTCCTTTTTGTTCCACTATTTGGAATGTGCTGACCTCTCAAGAAAAGCTATTGAACAGAGAAGCCAGATAAAATATCGAAATAAAATCTCAGTAATTGAGCATTCTAACTCGATATGGCCCTCCACCCTCATTCACTTGCATTTTGTTTAGTTTTTTATATATTGTGATTTTTGGAGCATGTTACACCCCGATGAAATCTTTAATCAAATGTGTTGTTAAAGCCAAAGCATTGCGTTACCGTTATGTAAACAATCAACAGCCAATGTTTTTAGTGACTGTGACAAGGAATTCATGTGATGCCTTCAATTTCACTATGATCGATCGTCATTCTTATGTGAGTGAGGCTTTATTTTTAGGTCTTAATAGCATGATTGACCTCTAAATGAGGAAACTGAGAGTGAAGTAATTGTTTACACCTTTAAACTTCATATAGATATGATCAAAGACATATGACAAAACATTTTTGCATTTTGATAAATCTAGAAGCCATGCATTGTCTGTAAAGTTGATCCATCATTTGGGTATTTGGGCATCAAGGTAACAAGACTTAACTGGAAACACTTTCTTTTCTGAATCAGCAATGATATTTAATATATGCAGATAAATGGGTATGTGCATGAAAATTGATATTTAATCAAATAAGTTAGCATACATGCCCTTGCAATCACTACATTTTATCAGACAACAGGTGAATTTGTGGTAATTAGGGTTTTCGGTTGAATTTTCTTTAAAGGCTGCATTTCAAAACTACTGAGTCTCTGCAGATCCACATTTTGGCATTTTGTAACATGCTGCAGTAAATACACATTCAAAAAAGAGGGTAGCTGTACACACGGTATATGCACACTAATTGTGTCATATCATTTACCATATCATATAATCTGCTATTGGAACAGCCAGGTTGGGGTATATATCTCCCTGCTGTGCACCCTCTTGCATTTGTAGCACTATTTCTGTTTGTGTGGGCATTGCCCTGCAATTCTTATGAGTCTGATAGACTGCAAGTATGATTTCTAGCTGCAAACGTTTTAGGCCGAAGTTCACAAGATATTGCATGGACTCAGGATTAGACTGGGATAGAAGATAGGCCCGGACACCAAAATAAAATGGCCCCCATTAGTGAATTAGATACCAAAAAGATGGCCCAGGTTTGCAAGTTGGGGCAGTTGTGAACTTATAAAGACTAGTCGTTTACGTGTTTTGCAAAGTAAGGAAGACTGAATAGATTTAAGCTTGTTGCAGGCAATGTTTGTTTTAATATCATGAAAATAAACTGTAAAAACCGGCCCAGCAGGCCACAAAAGATGCCCACAGACAGCCAAAGAAATTGCCCAAACACTGACCTGTCAGACCAGCCTCTCCGGCACTGCCTGATTCCACGATAGGCCAGTCTGACCCTGCGTAGACTGCCTTATGAATTCTTCTTTCTATACTTTGCTCCCTTTGTGTTGCCGCTTTTGGTATTAGGGAATGTGCAGCCCACCCTAAAATACCAGGGCGCTGCAGGTGCATAAAACAGAGGATGTTTTTCCAGAAGTCCCATGTTTATACATTTCTTGTTTAACTGAAATCATTTTTTTTTTTTAAGATCCTAAATGTCGCTCTAAGAAATCTCATTTGTTGAAATTGTAGTGCTGGAATTTTGATATTCTGGATTGATGAGCTCTACTGTGGTTTATAGCCTTTTAAATAAGCCACAGTTTCTACTTGCTTCCTAAAATTGCATTCTTTTTCTCTCTCAAGCAGCCTTTTTTTAACAAGAGTTTAGCCTGACAATATTGCAAAGTGGGTGTAGAAGTACAAACCCTGTCTTTTCATTGGAGTGTTTGGGTTATGAGTCTTACCAGAGTGTTAAGTTGTTATAAAAATTTATTAAGCGGACATATACCATAAGGTGTCTTGGCACTGACTTCTCCTGACTTCACGAGTGGGAAACCCTAGCTAGTAAGGAGCCATGTTTTGAGCTCCTTCCTGAAGGAGATCAGAGTGGGCAAGGCTCAGATATGAGAGGGTAGGCAGTTCCAGAGCTTGGTGGTTCCTTTATGAAACTTCTTCCACCCAAGTTCACCTTTCGGAATCTGGGTACTGTCATTTTTGTTGCCCCTGCAGAGCTCAGAAGTCTACTCCTGGTGTACCATTCAAAAACATGTCTCAGGAACTAAGGGCTGGTGTTATGTGGAGCCTTATAAGCGATGCAGAGGGCTTTGCATTTGATGCAGCTTCTTACAGGAAGCCAATGAAGTTTCTGAATTTCCTTGGAGGCAGATTGAAATTTAGGAATGCCTAGGAGGAGTCAAGCAGCCGCATTCTGCACTGTCTGTAGCTTATTGAGATATTTTTCTTGCATGTTCATGGATAGGCCGTTACAGTAATCTATTTTTGATAGATCTAAGGTGGTAATCACAGTGCTTTTGGTGTGAGCTGTGATGAAAGGAATAATTTTTTAATCGTCCTAAGTAAATAAAAGCAAGAGGAGACAATTGCATTTACCTGGTCACCAAAGTTAAACTTTCCATCGATTTGAACTCCTCAATCTTTAGCCTTAGTCACTGGGGTGGGAAGGGGGCCCAGTTCTTCTGGCCACCAAGATTGGGCCCAGGCTGGAGAGAGGTTTCTGAACAGTACTACCTCAGTTTGACCTGAATTGAGTTCCAGGCAATGCCTGTTCATCCATAGACTGATGGCCAGCATACAGTCATGGAATTGAGCAGAAACTTCTGTGTAATTTTTAAAAGCTGACATAACAATTTGAGTGTCATCAGCATAGGAGGTGAGGAAGAGGTCAAAGGTTCTGACCAAGGTGGCCAACTCTGTGACGCAAATATTAAAAAGTGTGGGACTGATGAATGATCCCTGAGGGACCCCACATGGAAGGGAGAAAGGAGAGGCTTCATAGAGTCCCAAAACAACTTATTGAAGTCTCTCTCTGTAAGAAAGGAGGTAAGTAAGGCCAAAACCTTATCATTGATACCAAATGTGCTCATTCGGTTGATCAGCAGCTTGTGATCGATGGTGTCGTATGCTGCCGACAAATCAAATGGAATAAGTGCTGCAGCTCCTCCTTTGTCAAATGCAGCCCTAATCACCGCAGTATCTTTGATGAAGGCCATTTCTGTATTGTGCCCTGACCTGAAACCAAATTGTGTCTCATCCAGTAATTGATTAACATGTAAATCCTGGGCCAGCTGCATGTTCATTACTTTTTCCACTATTTTAACGGGGAGAGGAAGACATGAAATCGGGCGATAGTTGGTGGGATTGACTGGGTCCAGGCTAGGTTTCTTTAACAGATGTAGGATGGAGGCTATTTTCCAAAGAGAGGGGAAAACTCCTGAGTTAAACATGACATTAAAAATGTCCCAGAGACTTGTACCTATCAGCCCAGGAGCTAGTTTGAGGGCTGAAGGAGGGGAAGGGTCATCTGGAGAGCCAGGCTTGGCCCTAATGATCATGTTAGCTATCTGATCGGAGGTAACATGGGAAAATTCCGAAAAAGATAATTGTATGGATTTGGCCAGATTGACATCAGGCCTGGCATTGGAAGAGGTTGAAGTCTCAAACTTAGAGAAGATTTGGTTAACTTTATCCCTAAAGCTAAGCACCAGAGTGTCACAGAAAGCTTGGGAATGATTAGTTAGAATACTGGATGATAATGTAGTAAGTTTAGATACTGCCTGGAATAGATGTTTTGAGGTGTCTTTGGCTCCATCTAATTGTTGAATGAAGTAGTTGTTCTTTTCATTGATCAATAGTTTTTTGTATTTGGGCAGAGTCCGTTGGGCAGAGTGGTACATTGGTCTGTCACAGTTTGTTTTCTTTATCCAACTAGTGAGTTATTAAAGATTTAAGTAAAGATTCTGGTTTCAGGGAAAATGTATCACTGAATGCAGAAGTGTTCTGCTGGAAACCAGCTGATTTTCCTGACTTTCATAGAATCCCTACACCTGCCGTGCAATATGTGGAGATTGTTTATAGACTCTACCAGGATTTTATTACAAGGTATGAAGTGCTCAATCACACCCTTCTATTTGCCCGTAGTGAAGCTTCCTGATTATACTGGCTCAATGAGTCTTGTGATATTACTATTAACTTCATTCCCACGACATGTGGAATGTCTTTCAAATAAAAGAGAGGTCTTGTTCCTCAAGAAATGCTTAGCTTTTCAAGAATGGGCCTTTTCTCGTTGGAACATGATACCGTCTGTGAGTAAGCCATGCCTGAGTCAATACTATTGGGTACACCAGTCTCAAATATAGGGTTTATGTTTCATATAATAAATAGCTAGAGAGTGGCTCATTTTACTCACACCTGGCAGCTTGCCTGTACCCTTTGTAATGCTATATTTAGTCCATAAAAGTCTTGAAAGAGAGAACAAATCTACAAATATCCACTTTACCTGATGAAATAGAAGGAGAGTTTTCCTTAATTTTGTCTAACTCTCTGCATGGAAATATTTGATACCAGGGAGAATAATTACAGACTCCTAACTCACATCTCCAGTTTAGTCTTTGGTTTGCTGAGTTTTTGGCAAACGTCTGTGGAAACCAGTCTTCTGCGATTTGAAATGCCTAGAAATTCAAAGATCTGTAGGACCCAATGGTCCCAACGAAACAAATCCTGTTTTCTGCCTTAGTGGATAATTCCAAGGCTCTCGGACCAATTGAACAACCTGTGTGAACCCACAGGAGATGTATCCAAGTGGGATATTTTATTTAACTACCTTTGATACTCTTCCACCTTCAGTGATGGTAGCTATTTTTTTACTGCCAACCTACAAATTCAAAGCTTTCAGGCTTCCTTCAGAGAAGTGTGTGGACCCTAATTTTCCAATACCAAGGCAATGCAACCTCATTGGTTTGCAGAAGTACTTTGTAGATAATCCATCTCTACAAAACCTGGTTTGCGTAAGCCTTGAGAACCACAAGCTGGCATTGTGGAACCCTAATAGGACAGAAAGTGCAAACCCACAAGGTTTATGAAGGGTCACAGAAAGCTTTACAATGATAAATGTCTAAGAAAGACTTCAAAAATGTGATAACCACGTTAAGCAGTTGGAAGGCACATTTTTTTTTCATCAATTGCTTTTCTGAGTGCAATACTCTGCAGTGACATTTTCTATATAAAGAAACTGATCTTACCAATGTCTAGATTAAACCTGACTGCCTGTCCTTGTGGCTCAGCCTAGCCTGTGCCTATGAGCCTCTGAAGCTCCTAGAAAGATATTTGCTGCTTAACTAAAGAATAGGACTTGTATTAGTCTCTTTGTGGAAATGAATAATAAGAATCTAAAAGCCATTGAAAGCCATAGAAAACCTATGCAAACAATACAGCAACTGATGGCTTATAACAGAAGTGTATATTCTGAACGATATAAATATTATGAGAATGACTGAAATACACACAAGTTTATTATTAAATGACACTGCTAGCCAGCAGCAGGTACTTCGTAAAATTAGATTTCAAATATTCTGTGACATGGCCCACAAAGCAACAAATCTTCTGAACTATTGTTACTCATTCATACAGGAAACATGTAACAAGCCATACATTAGGGCTTAAGCTGAATAACCTCTGTGAGATAGAGACCCACTCTAATTTTTATCAGCTTGGTAAAAATTAGCATCTGAACTTCCTTTCATTATAGGTATGAGATCTGCCAACAGTATGAGATTTATCTGACTATGGGGAATGGAACCACAGTTTTAATGTGAGCTGTGGCTGAACTATTACATGGCCCAACTAGTAAGTCCATTAGAGGCAGACTGGTTTCAATGGATGCAACCTTAGCTCACCTTCATAAGTGAAGGTATTATGTTTAACAAAATACCCAAACAATAAAATATATTAAGAAAGAAATCACTTAGATACTGCTTTTTGAGGCAAGTGGAAACTTAAATGAGATGATGCAAACATAAGGAGAAATTGTCATGAAGACAATGGGGAAACAAAAATCTTAGAGGATTTAATATAATTTAATGCATTTTACTACAAACAATTAAAATTAAAACAACCAGAAAAACACTGCAGAAGAAATAAATAAAATGAGTAATACACAGATTCATTAACAATCTAATTTAACATCCATAACCAATCTCAATTTGATGACTGTAATTAAAAAAGACCCACATCATAACAATACCATTTGCAATAATAAAAAGGACAATCGACAGGCAGCACATTTTTCACAGCCTATATTTCTAGCATGCTTAGTTGTGTTAGTTATAAAATAAAATAACACATAAAATGTATGCTTATTGATATATTAAATTTGCATATGTGCCTAAACTAAGTTGAACAACATTTTGACAAGGACAGTAGGTAATGAGCAATACCCCTCTGAATCCGGTCAGACAACTGTCTTTATACACATTGGAGGCAAATTTTAAATAAGGCTCTAGTCCAGAAGCAGACATAAGTACAACAAACGTCCTAATGAAAGAGTTTTCAAGCTTGGAATTCTCCCAAAGGATATGCATTCTTCAATTAAACATTCTTTTAACAAAAACCCTCTCCGTTTCAGAAAGATTATGTTGCAGATCGTAAATTATACTGTGACATAATTAATAACATGACACTTTGATAATGTTTTATCAAATAAACTAATGGTTTGCAGAAAGAAAAAACAATCCATGATGAATCCTGGTTCAGGCTGGCCACAGGGGATGCCCATATATAAATCCATGAAAGAATTGGGGTGATTTAGATATTATCTTCCAGATAGCCTACTGTAGGAGAATAGGATCTGCTTCTTATGGTTACCCCCACTTTTTGCTGGATGTAATACTGTTTTTGACTAGGCTGACTGGTATCCTGCTAATCCGGACCCCAGTCTATTTGCTTTCTCCCTAAACTGTTGTGTTATGTACTTAGGTACACACCAGATTGGATACTCGGGTACCCTTGTCAGTCACTAGTATATGGTACACATGTACCAAGGGCATAGGTACCCCAAAGGCCTCCCATGGGCTGAAGCATGTATTATGCCACCCATGAGAGGCCATGCAAAATGGAACTACAGGCCTGCCATTGCAGCCTGTGTAAGTTGGTGCATGCACCACTTACTTAAGATATAGGGTTACTATATCTAATGGTCACTGCACTTAAAACCTATACGTCACCCCTCTAGCAGACCTTTACAATCCTGAGGGCAGGGTGCTTGGTTCTAAGTGAGAGGGTGCCCCTACATGAGCAGGACACCCCTGCAGCCTAGGGAGTCCATTATCCTGGGTTGTCAGTGAAGCAATCTATAACACAAAAAATGGGAGGAGGGTCCAAGGGAAAATATTTAGAGACCTGCAAGGAAAAATTTCCCCTAAAGAATACAGTTATAACACAAACAAATCCTTGGGTCTAGACTTACAAAACTAAGCACGTAGATTGACGGGCTAGAGTCTCACACAGTTCCCTTGTGGGAGAGATCCCTTTCAGGATGAATACCCTCACCCACCAGAAAAGTTTGCTGCTGCCAGTGACAAAAAAAGGTGTATAAAGTGTGATGGTATCAAACCAGGTATCCCTTCATTTTCAATTTTTTTTGGCAGCAGCAAACCTTTTTTTTAGTCCTGACGAAAGCCCTGATACCTCTTGGATTAACTAGGGCTAAAACATGTAGACCTCATTGTCGAACTCAAAGCAGTTTAAATCCATACTGCTTTTTGCACTGTCTTTTTAACCCTGCCAGTAGGAACAAGCTATTAAAAAACATTTTTGTTCCTGACTAGGCAGTTTTAACTTCACCACCTCACTAGTTATACTTATTTTGCGCTGCGTCCTCACCAATTCTTTCGTAGCATCTCTCAACTGTGGGATATAGTGTATCTTCTATAGGGTAGGCTCCTCAAAACATCCCTGAGCTCCCTCTTCTCAGAGAAGAGGTTGTAACCCTTAGTGGGACTAGGTTTTCCCACTAAGAGGAGATACCCAGATGATGAAGCATACCACCTCTGGTGGGTGAGGGTATTCGTCCTGAAAGGGATCTCTCCCACAAGGGAACTGTGTGAGACTCTAGTCCGTCGCTCTACGTGCTTAGTTTTGTAAGTCTAGACCCAATGATTTGTTTGTGTTATAATTGTCAGTGAAGCAGCCATATACTATATATAGAGGGGCATTACGCGACCGCGTGATGACCAACCCTAAAACGGCTGAAACAAACCCTATCGTGTTTGGTATCAAACATGTTGGAATCATACCCCCACACTGGTAACTGGTGTGGGAGGTATGATTTCACCCCTCAGAAACATCCTTCGTGGAGCTCCTGGTGTTCCCGGTACCAGCCTTCTAGCTCCGAACAGCACAAAATTGTTACTGCCGACCAGAGACACATTTCTGCCCTCCTGCTGCTGAGCCAAGCTCGAGCAGTGGAAGGCAGAACAATAGGCATCCTGTCACAGGGAGGTGTGACCACCTCCCAGATAGGATTTAGTGTATTAGAGCTGGGTGGGTACGCTTGCCAGCGCCTGAAAACCTGCAGGAGAGGCACATTTGGTGTTCCTGTGCATAGTCCAGTTCAAACCAGTCCTGGGAGCCGTTGGCTCCTGCTCTGGCAGGAAACTGGACAAAGGACATGGGAGTAACCTCCCCCTGTCCAGGCCCTCCCCTGAGAGGGTCCCCTGAATCTTTCCAACCCTGTCCTGTGGGTACTTAAGGGCTTATCTGGCTGTAGGACCTTAGATTCGTCATGGACAAGATTCAGAACTGATACCACTGCTCTTCGACCGTCTGGGCACTCTGGACTTCACTGGACTTCGTTTGGGCCTGACTTCATCTCCCTCTCAGTCTGCTACATTGTCTGTGCCTGTGCACAGTACAGGATCTGTGTAGGACCTGTGGAGCATCCAAGACACCTGAAGATAATCTCCCTTGGATTGAAGGAGTCATTCCCCTGCATTCGCAGGCACCGCAACACTGCTGACCGGTCTGCTGATCCAGAGCTCCTCCGGACTCCAAAAGGCTCAGCAACACAGGAGGTGGGTTTCTATGTCCCTCTAGGCCTAAGCTGCCCTCTCACTGAGTTTGAGGTCAGAATCCCTCGTGGGGCCTGCAATACCTGAACCGCTGTGCAACACGTACTTTTGCAGGTGCATGTGCTTGTTGGCAATCCTGTGACAAGTGCATTGGGATCCGAGTAGCCCTAACCTCTGGCACCATTTCTTATAAAGATCTTCACCCACCTCACACCGAGTGTTCCGTGGCCTGTTCTTTTGTGAAACTGCCAGAGGTTCTCTCACGACTCCTGTGCCTCCGGCCTGTGGGTCTAATTGAGGGCCATCTTTAACTTCCTTGGGCTCTCCTGATTGCTCAGGGCCTGCCCTGACTCCACTGTGTGTGGTGAGTCTCCTGGACCTTGTTGGTACGAACCGTAAACTTCCCTGACTTCCTGTGTGGGTTGCTTTTGCCAAGGATTGTTGGTGCTCCTGCCAGACACCGACCCCTCAGCACTCGACATCCTTTGTGGGACAGCTCGCATCTGGCTCCTGGTCATCCTCAACATCGCCTGGTCCCCACAGCTGCAGAGTCAAGGTCACCGTCAACTAACCTGAAGCATCCGACATCGGTGGGCATTCGTCTACCGAGCCCCTGGTCACTCCCAAGTGACCCAGACTCTGTCCCCTCTGCTTTCAGATACTCTTTGACAAAGATCCACATTTGGATTTCAATGGACACTTTCTCCTCTTCCAGCAGCGGTTCTTCTTCGAAGTCCTCCATTGGGTTCTACTGTGGTTTCCAACGCCACTTCACACCTATGCACCCGGCTTCCCTGGGTTAGGTAATTTGGGTACTTCGGTATCCATGGGTGGGGTGGCTCTCCAACCTTGTGTCTTCCATGGGGTTTCCTCGAAGTCCACTGGGAAGGGTCCTTAATCTTTAAAAATCCAACCGCGACTTTCACATAGACTTGTACGGAGCACACGGTCGTGTTCTCACACTGCACACGCACTCCGTGGGGTCCCTATCTACTCACCTTGAGTGGTTCCTTGGGGTCCCAGCAACTCTACGTCTTCTCGACATTGTCCTGACTCGAGTTGTGGTTCTTATACCACTTTCATAGTATATGGTTTGGTCCCCCCCTGGGGCCCACTGTGTATCAGTGATATTTACTGTGATTTCTTTGCTATAGTGTTGTGTGCTTTGTGTATATCTCCGTGTGGGAGGTACTGGAATGTACTAGAGAGTATTATATAATAAATACATATTTTTATAAATATCTTGTGTGGTTCTCTTTCATTTAATCTATACTATAAAATTGCATTCTGGTGAAACAAGCAGCTTTATACTCCTTCAAGACTAAGCCTGAGGGCTGCTCTCCACAACTGCCACTTGGATAGCTTTCTAAGGTTGTTTGAGACCACTTAAATCACCATAACCGTTGTCTGGAATGGTGCAAGGTGCCCACTAACATTAGTGGACATCATATACCAGGCCAGCCTCTCACACCTACTCCCAATTCCTCATGACAGATGCACCATGTGATGTGCCACGGGATAAACCCAAAAACTCCTGCAAAATGTATTCTCTTTGACTAGAAGTCTAGAAAGGTTGATAGTATCCCTTAAACCAACTCTATATACAACAGTAGAAGCACATTTACTATTTATATAGTTTTCATGAGTTAAAGTGACTTATTTGCAATGCGAATGACAAAATTATAAATTGTCCCTAGAGATTGTGTGAATTTAAGCTTTCTAGTGTCAATCACATTATTTAATCCATGACATTTTTCAAAAGGGAATCCTAAATCAGGGAAACTGGCTGTTTTAAACCTTAACTTTTAGTGAAATAGGTTCCTGCCATTGTGGATTTCATGACCCTTGGTAGGAGGAAGGTTTTTGATAACTTAGAAGCTAAATTTAATACATCCATGAAACACACATAAACATCAACCAGATTTTTAAGGCCGGTGGTAGTATGCATCAAAAGAACTGCATCCTAGCACACAGCAAAACTGGGATAAAGATTGAGCCTACCATAGGAATATCCTCTCCTTGCCTAAACACTCCTCTTCTTGATTCATCTAAAGGGTGAAGACAATATGTGCATAGTTTAAACTCTGTGGGACTCTATTAGTCAGACCAAAACTGCCTGTGCACTCGCCTGTATAGCCTTATCTCACTTTCACGTACAGACTACAATGCAATTTCCTCAAAAAATCAGTAATTGCTAAATCTATCCCATGGTTTCTAGGATTTACTAAAGTTTAGGCCTATTATCTGTATCAAACATGAGGTGAGGTCCATAAATGCCAAAAAGAGAGAACCCTTAAAATGGTTGAATATTTGCCTGACAACGAATGCAGGTTTAAGCACTGCTCAACAGTACCCAAACTGGCTCTGAAGCCATATTGTACATCAATCAAATCCCAGTAGAGAAATCCTTGGTTCTAAGCATTAGAATCCAGTCACCCCACTTTAACTGTGAAACTTATCAAATAAATGAGGTGGTAACATTAAGGGCCACCTCTGCTGCCCTTCATGAAAATGGGAATGATGATGGACTGACACCATGTAGTTGGAAAATTAGCAATACAGGCAACATTTCACACATTTACTAAACTGGGACCAAATTTTGATGTAACATTGCAAAGGTCCATAGAAATCCTATCTGATCAAGGGTCTTGACCAGAATGACTGTCCTTAATCACACTTTCACCTCAGAAAGAATAAAGTGAAAACTGATTTTAGAAAAAAGGTTTTGTCTTGTCACCTGAGCAATATACAGAATTAAAATGCACAACTCCTAGATCTTCTGAAATATGGACAGCTAACTTAATAACAACAGAGTTCTTCTGGAACATCGCACAGTTAATTGACTTCCAAAATGTTGGGATTAAGTACAACCTAATAAGTTCAAATGTCACAATAGCAATATTGTTCGCAATTTAAATTTCATATTGGTTATTTCCAAACCATACATACAATCAGATAAATGTAGTTAATCATATTTAGAGAGCAATCATCCCCCTACCATTTATTTTTAGGAATGAAGTAAAAGGTAGATTTTTCTGGACCCACTCGCTTACCATTGGTCCTCTGATAGACCTTTTATGTCCCACCTGAGAGGTGATGGGAGTTAACATTTATATCAATCAAATTCAAGTAACAGTGTAACCCATTTGGCTGCCCAATTAGGACCAGAAATCAGTGGCTAGTGTTAAGAAGGTTTACTACAAATTTAGAATCAAGTTAAGATACGCACCTCTTAACACCATGCTATAAAGGTACAGAATGACAACAGGAAGGTCTAACCTACGGAAGAAATTGAGGCGGACCAATATTAGGCAAACAAGAAGTTCAGTCACAGCAATATAAAAGATTAGTAAAATAATCTGATGCTCAGAGGAGATTCTCAGGTTTTTTTGTCTCTACATGGGTAAATCTATATGTCCTAAGTATAAAAGCCCTGCTAAAAGGATGATTCTAAAATCTAAAGGATCTCAAACATCAGGAAATCCCATAAAGGAAATTAAGACTAGGAAAGGCATAAATAAGTAGGAAGGTGTCAGCATTTCAGAAGTTCGGTCAAGAGTCTTCTTGGGTCAGTGAAGTAAGTGTTAGCCTATGTGACCCTGAGCAAAGATTCAAGGAAAGCATAGAGGTCTAAGCCTCTCAAAGTCCAGGGAAAAGTGTGGTAAGGGAACCTGAAGGGATCTGCATAAAATCTGGTTTGCATCCACTCTCTAGCACTGGAACACTAACTTATAATGCACAAGAGTCTCCTGGGCAAAATTCCTTTTCACATATCATCTGGGGTCTATTGTCTTTCTCCACTTTTCACATTGTAGACTGCAACAATTTTCAAGTATCCCACACTGAATATGGGAACAACATTGTCTTCTCACACACAGACCAAGTTGTAACATTGCTGAATGATCCCTTGAGTTCATGTTCTTTTGTCAAGGTCTCCTTACCAGGCTTTTTTTCTCTCTCACTAGTACAGATACAAATCTATTCTTCAACTAACAATGCATGTGAATACCTGTAAGAAATGTCATGTTAGCTGAAAATGAAAACCACTATTTATGCAGCATGAAGAATTATAGTCCTAAAATGTCAACTTAAAGTGTTAGCAAGAATGCACATTTAATATGCACATGCACATTTAAACACAAATAAATATAAAATACTAGTAGATAGATATCTTTTATTTCGGCAACCAAGCCATAAAAAGTTTACATAAATAAGATTAATAGCAAAAATCATCATACATACAGAATTATTGCACATGGGGAGATACAGCTAAAACAATCTTAAAAAAGAGAAATAGCAGCTAACACATCATTATTAATGCACTCGATCATAGCCATATCATTGCTATATGATAATTCTATTTCCTTATAAAATGAGAATATATCCTCTTGTACAACAAACAGTCTAAAAAGAAAAGATATCATATAATTACGTATAAAACATGTTCATATGTCAATTTATAAAAATTTGGCATCAGTCAATGTCCTGGGTATAAAGAGAAAAAAGAGGTCACTAGACAGCCTGTTTAAGTTTTGCTTAACAATTTAACTATCATAGTTAGGATTTATCTATATCCTTCTTTCTTAGTTTCCACACACAATTCAGGTACCAAGATACCGCGAAGGCTAGTTGTTCACTAGTGTCACTCTTGAAGAGTCTCATGGCTTCCCAATAATGTCTCGGGCCCTATACTAGTACATTAGATTCAGATTTCATAGGGCATACAGTAACTCATTTGGACAATCATGTGTCAATCTGGCTAAGAACTACATTTAAATGACATATATGGAACATTAATACACACATGACATAAACTCTTTGTCGTTTCTAGTGTAATCACATTCTACATACATAAGGATGGTTCTTATCCAGTTATCTAAACAGTAAATGTTATTCAATGTAATAAGGCACACATTATGAAAGTCGTATTTCATCTTTAAAGTAAGAACATGTGTACTCAGTAGTTAATTTATTAAGTCTCGTTTAATACAGTTAAACACATAGTTTGAGCAAATTCAATAGTCCTACAGTAAATGCACTTTAGTTATAATGTCAAATGCAACACTTATTTTAATATTGTTAGTCCATATAATAATCATGTGGTAAATGCACATCCATGTCATGATCTTTGTCGTATCCCAAAGGGGCTAGCTTTCCCCGAAGTAAGCGTTCGCACTCTCTTGGGTGTGGTCAAACTATATTTATTGGTTAAGTCTTGGGTTTATAACAAAAAGGAAAGAAAGGAGTCCGGTTTTCGGGAGATGTTCCTGTTTTTCACCGGTTCCAGGAAGGTCAGGAGGGGCAGGGAGTCCCAGTCGGTAGTCCGAAGACGTCCAGGAAGATGTGGGCAGGATAAGACAAAAAAAAACAAAAAAAACAAACAAGCCACCGAGCGTAGCCAATACTTGGAACCCAGAGAAGACAGTGATGAGCGGTGACCACCCCACAGAACTACCCGTTCCCTCCCCGTGACTGTGTGAACCCCTGTATGCGATAACGCACCTGTTCCAGCCACCCTCCTCCTGGAGTGTGGCGGGGCGTAGCGCGGTGCTGTTGTCCTCTGGGTGTGTGTCCGCGGCCAGGGACCTCCGCTGAGACTTCTGGTTCACGGCAAGCGGGCCGCCTCCGAGACTTCCTTCCGCGTCTTCTTCTCTTCCTGGTTCACTCCTCTCGGCTCTTCGGCGTGCGCCCCAGTGCTGTTGGTCACTTCCTTTTTCTCCCGGCCGATCTCTCCCGATAGGAAACCCGAGGCTGACGTCATGCCCTCGATCTCCTCCTTCTCGCCGCCTCCGCAAAAATGTAAAGGGACCGTCCTCGTCCCGTACCTGTAGCAGCAGGATATCGGCGTCGGCAAGAGTCCCCGAGTCCAGTTCCCCGGGCACCTCCCGACAATCTGTTACAAAATTGTGGTGTATTTGTGATGTGTAAAGGGTGGCCAGAATTGCACTGCACAAATCCCCCTCTGATGTTGAATCAAGCCATTACATCAATGTCTTATCAGATGGATGGACAAAGCACAAACTGGTTGTTTTCATCATCTTTCTTACAGAATCCTCCAGAAATGTCATGGCATCATAGTATTTGCTCTGTCTATCTTCTAGTGCTACATCTGCTCAATTCCTCTTCACTCCTTTTCTCACGTGTACACATTTGTATCCCCTATAGCTTACAAACAGGAATAATCCACAAAGAACAATTATCACTAAGGGTTTCAAAATACTTCGAACAATTCCACTACCTAGGTTTCCAAACCTTCTGCCTATAGCAGAAAATCCATTCCCTATTGCTTCCCAAGCACCTGTTGCTGTTAACCCTTTCAAATCTTTCTTTAAATGAATGATGTTCTGTATGCATTTCTTCAAGTCCTTACTCTCATCTGGAATGTAATTGAAACATTGTTGAACTTTTAACATCCGGCAGACTCCGCCTTCCGTCACGAGAAGGACATCTAATACAAGTTGATTCTGCAAAACCATGGCTCTTATGGCAACCATTTCAGTATCTATAACTACAAATCCTCCAGCTGTACTAGTTGAGAACGTAGCCCCTACAGTAGAACGCTTTCTAATCTTGTGTGAGTTTAGTATTACTCCTACAGAGCACCAAAAATGTCACCTAAAATTTCACTAACATCTCTTTTGGTTCTTACATGTTGTACCCTTATTGAATCATAAAGTTGTACAGCATGATAAATCTTTGGAAAAACTATCCGCATGTAACATGTACCATACCATCTCTTGGGAAACCTGTAAAATGCATATTTCCCACAAATGTAATAGACTCCAGGAAAAACAGGATCTGTTCCATCTAAGTATAATGCCCAGTTTCCCCGAACTTCAAAAGTATGATCACATTCAGTAATACCTATGACGTTTGTGTCAGTTGTGGATTTCCTAATGAATATGCATAATCTCCCTTTTTGTTGCCAATCTAAAGCTAATGCTGCCATATTTACCACTAACCTATGCTCACTTTCGTCTGAAGCCCATTGTGGCACTTTTGAATGATTTGTTGCTTTAAGTAATATGTCTCTTCGTCTGTCAGCTAGTGAATGTATGAATTTATTTTCTACACCTGATAAGGAACAAGTTAAATTATGTCTATGTGCATAAGCTGTATCTAATGTCATGGTAGCTCTAAAGAAAAGTCCCACTATCTCAGAATGTTGAGCATCAGGCTGTTGATTCAAGTGCTTCAGCACAGGTACTTCTGAAAAAAACAAGTCATGAGTCAAGTAATATATTGGAAATGACCCTTTCCAGAGAATAAGCTCAGCAATAAGCTACAGGTAACTCCACACGTCAAGGGGAGATGATATGTAATCCTCTCAGCAACTGATGCTGGCAATTGCATGCATATGTATCAATCCCTAGCATCCATTGTGTCAACATATTCATAAAACAATTTTGAATAATCATTCAATGAATAATCTCCTCTAGAAACATCTACATGTATGTCTCTCTCATCTGTTGCTGATAAACTGTTGTCAGTAGGAAGCGGTATCGAAGAGGCAAGTTTAGACCCAAGCTCCTCTACTTGTGATGAATTGGGAAAAATTAAAATTACAGGCAAAGCAATTAGTACTAACGTATACTAGTGTTTGGGTTAGACTCCATGAGTTCTTCTGATGTCAGACCTTTTAATTAGAAGATTGCAGCATAATCCTTTCAGTTAATTTCCACTTGCGCAAATAGCAAAGCAAAGTTCAAACGTCTTTTTCAGTAAATATGTACAATGATCTTCATGAGACTTCCTTAGTCCTACTCCGTGTTCTTCTAAGGGACAACCTTACGCTCCTTCAGCAGACTCTGACCTTGGTACTCTTCTTGAAGTTTGGGCACATTTATTAAGTTCTCTCTCTAATAAATACACAGTTTAAACTCGCTAATGATCACTTCCAGGATAAATTGACTCAGTCTGTTTAGTGGCAATGCAATTTCGAAACTGAGTTCAGCCACAAAGTTCAGTTTAAGGAGGATGTGAATTGTTATAGCAAAAGGTACAAAATGCTCTCTCCCAGTCATTGACAGCTAGGTATGTCTATTCAGGTGAGGAGTATTTTTGACAAGGTACTCTAGCTCTCTTTGATCTCCTTACTGTTGGCTCTTCTTCATCACTGTCACTTAGGCCAGATCCATCAGTATCTTCGGGATAGTGTGTGGCACATGCACTTCAGACAAACAGTGTCTCCCCCTCTCCTGTCTTCTTTACCACTGGTCTTCAGGTACCTCCTGTGTTACTACTGCACTAGGCCTTTCGCCAGAGTCTGAGTCTGGCACAGTGAACACTACAGGCTGGGACCCTTTTGTACCGACTTCAACTGTTGACTCTTTCAAACCCCCTCAGCCTGAACAAGTGCTTTCCCAGCTTCTTGCTGATCCCCAACAGCTTGATTAACCTGCTTCCTCTGACTCATTCGAACCACCGGCACATCAGGAAAAGGTGCTGTTATATCATCAAGGAGACAAGGGACACTGTGCATATGAGAGTATGAGCAGCGTGTATCCAGTTAGGGAGACCTCACAGCTGTTGTACTGACCAGAATCACTTGGTAGGGGCCACGCCACCGAGCCTCCAAGCACGACTTGCGCATGTGCTTCTTTACAATAACCGAGTCGCTGGGACTGAGATCATGGCATTGCTCCTGTTGAGGCAGGGTGGTATTCTGTCCAACCTGGTGAAATACAGAACACGCCACATCAGCCAGTCCTTTGCCGTAATCAAGAATCATGTCATCTGTAATGTTCACAAGCACATTTGCAGGGACAGCTGGCAGTTTCATGGCCCTTCCCATGATGATCTCATGGGGTGACAATCCTCTCCTCCTATCTGGAGTGGCACAAGAAGCGAATCCTTAGGCCATTTCAGGGATGCTGAAGCACACACTTTTGCCAATCTGAATTTCAAAGTGCCATTGACTTGCTCCACAATTCCAGAAGCCTCTGTTCGACTTGCAATGCTGCACATAACATCTTCAGGACCTCATTTTTAAAATGAGTTCCTCGGTCTGAATCCAGGTCTTCCATCTCCTGAAACTCAAATTACATCCTCATTTCATTTGACACAACGTGCTCTAATCCAACCTTGCTGTTCATGCTTCTGACACTTCTTTCTGTAATCTCTTAACCTCATCCCAAGTATCAACTGTTGTCAACAACAGATAGCAATTTGTGGCATCTGATTTATTTATTTATTCTTTTTTTATAGAGTTTTATATAGCGCAAACTACACCCGAGACATCGGGTATCAGAGCGCATTACATGAGCACCAGTTTCGTTACAGATGGACACATACATTTTTATTAGGCATGGGGAGATTAAGTGATTTGCCCAGAATCACAGGATGTTGAGCATCGTTGCCGAGACTTGAACCAAGTTCCCCAGCTTCCAGGTTGACCGCTCTAGCCGTAAGGCTACATCCTCTCATTTTGATACTCCCAATTAAAGGTGCAAGGATTCAGAGCACAGTATATCGCTGGTTCATCAGCGTACCTATTGCCCACTGTCACATGGTCAGTGTTGTTTCGATGTGCGGCACTTTTCACAACTGCAATCAGGGCAGGTAACTGTAATGCCTTCAGAAGGCCATGGACAATATCACCATTACGTATGGAGGACCCTGAAGAGGTCATAAACCCCTTTTGTGACCATAACTGTCCAAAGTCATGAATGACACCAAAGCCATACTGACAATCAGTGAAAATTGTCACTTTCAGCTGGTCTGAAACACAGCATGCTCTAGTAAGAGCAATCAAATCAGCCACTTGTGCTGAAAATGCTCCTTGAAGCCAGGAGGCTTTGACCACACCTGAGACAGTACAAACTGCGTAGGCAGTTCTCAGGTTTCCATCATGGTCTAGTAAGCAGGAGCCATCAACAAACATCACATAATCTTATTCAGATAGTGGCACATCTTGTATGGCAGGTCTCAGCAGTGTGTATAGTTCAGTAACATCAAGACAGTCATGCTCAACTTCACCTTCAACAAATTCATTCTAGGGATGGGCAAAAGGGTAGCAGTGTTAAGTAAAGGACATCACCTCAATGTGACATTATCTGCACAAAGGATTACTTGCTTGTACTTGGTGAGATGACTATTGGTTAAATATTGGGTTATGGTACGAGTTAACAAGACTTCCACAGAATGGGGGACAAACACTGTCAACGGATGACCCATGACAATGCTCTCACATTGCTCTATGCTGAAACCTGTTGAGGCCATCGCTCTCTAACGCTGTGAACACTAAATTGTGACAGACAAGGGTCTCCTGGGTAACACCTCTTTCCACGCATCATCAGACATTGTAGACTGCAACAATTTCCAAGTATCCCACAGTGAACATGGGAATGATATTGTCTACTCACACATCGGCCATGTTGTAACATTACTGAATGGGCCCTTCAGGTAACGCCCTGGCTCCCCATGTTCTTTCATCAAGGTCTTCTTCCCAGGCTCTTTCTCTATATCAGTAGTGCAGTAATGTATCTATTCTTCAACTAAGAATGTGTGTGAATACCTGGAAGAAATGTCATGTTAGCAGAAAATGAAAACCAGTATTTATGCAACATAAAGAATTATAGGTCTAAAATGTCAACTCAAAGTATTAGCAAGAGTGCACATTTAGTATGCATGTGTACATTTAAACACAAGTAAATATAAAATACTAGTAGATTAGATTCAGATTTCATAGGGCATACAGTAAATCCTTTGGATAATTATGTGTAAGTATGGCTAAGAACTACATTTAAATGACATATATGAAAGATAAGTGCCCAGTTTATATAAACTCTTTGTCGTTTCAAGTGTAATCACATTCTAAATATATGAGGATGGTTCTTATCCAGTTATCTAAACAGTGATCATTATTCAATGTATTAAGGCAGATATTACGAAAGCCCAATTTCATCTTTATAGTTAGTACTTGTCTACTCAGTAATGATAATTTATTAATTTCTTGTTTAATACAGGTAAACACATAGTTTGTGTGTATTCACTAATCCTATAGTAAATGCACTTTAGTTATAATGTCAAATGCAACACTTATTTTATTATCATTAGTCCATATAAGAATCATGTGCTACATGCACATTCCCGTCATGTATCTGTTATGAAATTGTGACTTATTTGTGACGTGTAAAAGGTGGACAAACTTGTGCTGTACCAATGTAGAACAGTTAATGATGAGAACATAAATAAACCAAGATTAACAAGACTCTCATTCCAAAGATGTTCCCAAATCTATTATGACAACGGTGAATAACATATATGGATCCTACGAGGTGTTTGACTGTGTGGGTTTTTTGCTGTCTTGCAGATGAATAGATTGATGCTCCAGCAGTAGCAATGTTTTTTGCCATTTATTTTACCGATTGCAGCTGGAAGAGATTCAGTGACTTACTGCATTAAGTTGTTGTGGTGGATCCCTCCTTGGGAATCAAGGTCACAATGGCCCTAACATCATCTTTTCCAATAACCTTTAAAATTCCAGGTACCCCCAGATCTAAAGAATATGTTATACAGCAGAAACTGGCAGACTTGATAGTGTCCTGGCATATCAGGTAAACATTCTCTCAGTGATTCCTGTACGTCCAGTTATCTGTAAATACCTTAATGCCTAGACGCTTCTCTTGGATATGAAGGCATGCACACTGTCCAACAAAATACTTTAGAATTGCTATCCCCACATACAAAATTCGGAAACCCACTTACCCAGTTCTGGACCAGGTATGAATACTAACATAGTCCCTACAATTCCCCACTCTCTCACTATTCCCCACAGGAGTTATAACCAGCAACGTCTTATTTTTTGGTCCATTACCAAATCCTAATTTGTGAAAATGGGTAAACCAAAATTCGTGTTATAATGTCCTGCGTTGGATCAGAAAACCGCTAGTCCAATTTTTCTACTTTGCACAGCACAAAGTAGAAAAATTGGACTAGCGGTTTTCTGATTCAACGCAGGACATTATAACACGAATTTTGGTTTGCCCATTTTCACAAATTAGGATTTGGTAATTGTAGGACTTGGCCTTTTTGGCTACAGTTCCTTAAACTTTTTGCTTTTCCCCTAGACCGTTTTCCTGACATAAAGTTGCCAATTTAGATGCTTTGGGTACTTTGCCCCTGCTGATCAGTGTCAAAGGACAGTGTTCCCTATGTAAAGTACAATGTTAATTGGTTGGCCATGATGGGTATGTTTGCCTTACTAGTAAAAGTCCCTAGTGATGTGCACTGTGTGTGCAAGGGCTAATGATGCAAAAGCACGCAGAGGAGGGAACACAGGCCTTCAGTGTAGGGCCCGTGCGCAGACTGCTAAGTTAGCAGGGTGTCCTGACAAGTGCAACCGCTTGTCAGGCCTTACTTTCCCTTTTAAGTATGCTATGGGCACCCCCGTGGTAGGTCCTGGGTAACCCCTGGGCAGGGTGCAGTGTAGGTAAAAGGCAGGACATATACTGAGGTGTGTGCTATGTCCTGACAGTGAAAAAACACTCCAGTTCGTTTTCACTGTTGAAAGGCCATTCTGCCCATAGGACAGAATGGGGGAGGCTGGGTAGTGTGTTTATTAGCCTAGTTTCCTTTAAGTTTAAAATAGAGAGTTGAAGTTTGGTATGTATGAACTCACAGTGTCATAACACATCTTTCTATGAAGGTGGTTTTGTCACTGTGCGTTCAGAAGCCACTCTTTTAGAAAGTGGCTAAGTTTGTGCTTTAAGCACTTCTGTGTGTCTCTGCTGAATGTGAATTACCTGTCTGGATCTGAGATGGGAGGGGGTGAGATGGCACCTGGCTGACCTGCAACTGGAGAGTATGTGAGGAGGAACCCCGGGAGGTGAAGGGCGCCTGGGCTGCAGCCATAAAACAATTGACCCATCTCCTGCTGAGTGATTCAGTGTCCAGAGCCCCAGTATCAAAGAGAGAGAGGTGACACTGGGAGGGAGACACCCAGAACTGATTTAGGGAGGGGTCAGGGACCCCTGAGCACAACGAACTTCAAAGACATGAAGGGGTATAACTGAGAGAACTGAATCCCCTAGAATTTGGTGTAATTTTGAATGGCGAAATGGACAGGTCGAGTCTGCAGAGGCTCTGACCTTTTTCGTGGTCAAGAAGAACCTCTGCCAAAGAAGAAGTTGCTGAATAGACTGCTGGATAGGACTGACCCTTGCTTCGTGATCTGGGGCTGGACTGCAGTTTGTAGCTTTTACTAAGGAAGAGACTGAAGGGACATTGCAGTGGGTGGTGTCCCCCCTTCTTGAACAGGACTGTGCTTTGTGCTGTGTCCTGAACCCCAAGGGCCCGAGGTGAGCTGGCTCCCTGTTTGAAACACAGGAACATAAAAGTTTCCGGAGGAATCCCAAGCAACGTGGTGTGCGCGTGCTTTTGCAGCTTGAGACCCTCAGAAGTTGTGCCTTGTGATCTTGGGCACGAAGGAGTAAACCGAGTCTCAGACGCGCAGGGAGCGTGTCGAGGTGCAACTGAGGAAGTGGTGGCGATCGTCTGGTCATCGTGTGCACAGGGAGATGAGGTGAGACTCTGACGCGCATGGAGTGTGTCGTGGTGCAGGCCGAGGCATTGGTGAGGAGCGCCTGGTCGTGGTGTGCACCGGGAAAAAGAAGTGAGTCTCTGACGCGCAGGGCGCGTGTCGTGGTGCAAGCCGAGGCGTTGGAGCGCCTGGTCATCGTGTGCACCGAGAGAAGAAGTGAGACTCTGACGCGCACGGAGCGTGTCGTGGTGCAGGCCGAGGCGTTGGTGAGGAGCGCCTGGTCGTGGTGTGCACCGGGAAAAAGAAGTGAGTCTTTGACGCGCAGGGCGCGTGTCGTGGTGCAAGCCGAGGTGTTGGAGTGCCTGGTCATCGTATGCACCGAGAGAAGAAGTGAGACTCTGACGCGCACGTAGCTTGTCGTGGTGCAGGCCGAGGCGTTGGTGAGGAGCGCCTGGTCGTGGTGTGCACCGGGAAAAAGAAGTGAGTCTCTGATGCGCAGGGCGCGTGTCGTGGTGCAATCCGAGGCGTTGGAGCGCCTGGTCATCGTGTGCACCGAGAGAAGAAGTGAGACTCGGACGCGCAAGGAGCGTGTCGTGGTGCAGGCTGAGGCGCTGGTGGAAAGCGCCTGGTCGTTGTGTGCACCAAAGAAGAGGCGAGTCTCGGACGCGCAGAGTGCGTGTTGTGGTGCAACCCGGAGGCGCTGGTGAGGAGTGCCGGGGTAGCGGGTGCACTGAAATCGAAGTAAGTCTACGAGTGCTGAGGGCGGGTCTCGGTGGCCACTGAGACCGCCGAAAGGAGGGCCAGGTAATCAGGCCCTCGGAGTGCAACAGCAGCGGCCCGGACCGGCAGTCCCGGAGGAGCAGAGTCGCCGGCCCGACCTCGCCGTGCCCATTGACGGAGTTCTGGATCAAGGCCCAGTAGCTGAAGGAGGAGAGGAGAGTGGGGTCGCGCCACCCCCCAGGTACAGTGGATCACCACCTGGGGTCGGGTGCGGACTCGGAGGCACACTCTCTCGGCCTCTCGCTCCTGGCAGCTGTGTGAGCCTGTTGCTTCGGCTCGGATATAGGCCCGTGCTGGCCCAGGGAGGGGCGGTACTGGGGCCGGAGTAGAAGCGGTACTTTTGTGTCATCATTGATTCAGGTCGGGGGCAACTGTGAACGGAGCACCTAGACTGTCGTATTACACTTTGCATTACTGCTGCTAACGAACTATCGAACTGTCGTATGATGCCTGACTCAATTTGTGCTTAACGAACGGCAGGCGGGGTACGCCCCGCACTGCGTTATTTCTTTCCCTTGCAGAGCACATGTTTGTAAGGGTGGTGCATTGCCTGATTTCGTCATCACACCGTACCTGATTGGAACATGGCGCATTGTATTATTTCTTCAGTGCACAGTATATGATGGTAGTTTGACGCATTGCTTTGTTTCTTCCTTGTACAGGGCATGCTGGTGGTGATACGCATTTGCATTATTCCTTCTATTGCAAAGTACATGATTGTGGCGCCACGTGTTGCATTGTTTCTCTATTGCACAGCTCAGGAGTATATTGTTACGCATTGCAGTATTTCGTTTCTTTTGCAACGTGTGTGATTCTAGCGATACTACCTGCCTAACCTTTTGGAAACGGTTAGAAGTCAGCTTAACTGTTGGTTAGAAGCGGTGGTTGGGATTAGAACCTACCAACCCACCGGAGGAAATACTACCCATTATTATATGTTGGTTTTGTAACGTGTGGTCATATCGTATATCTTCTTGTATAAAGATTATACTCTTTTTTATAAAAACTCGTGTGGAGTCCATTTGTGGTAGCATCATTGGGTTGCTGGGAGTGTGGTTACACATACTGTACACTCGTGCCTTGGAGATAAGCCTGGCTGCTCGTGCCAAGCTACTAAGGGGGTGAGCAGGGTTATCTCAGACGGTGTCCTTACTTAGCCTAACGTTGAAACGAGGGGTAGATCTCGCACCCGGTTACAGTGGGGTGGGACAGGGGCTCCCGCCTCCAACATTTGGTGGTGGCGGTGAGGGATTAGGATCCCCACTTCCAACAGTAATGGACCAAAAAATAAGACGTTGCTGGTTATGACTCCTGTGGGGAAAGCTTTCTGTCCAGGCACGCCTCATGGAGGGCTTAAGGGGAAAAAATAAAAATGGCACACTTCCTGGAAAAGAGCCCCTGTCAAACCTAAACTTTCCCTCATTTTAGCAACAACAATCAAATGAGAACTCGGAGGAAATAAAGGCATCATTAGCTTCTGTTTTCTGCCTGTATGAGTATAATCAGGAAAAAGCCAACTTGCATGTTTCCAATAGAAAAAAATGTTATTTCATCACAGCTTTGCCACCAATTCCTTTCCAGGAGAGGCTTTGAAATCTGTCACCAGCCAGCATCATAGCAACATGTTAACACAAACTAATTGATCTTACCTTCCAACCAAGGAATACAGTTTTCCATTAAATGAATTCCTTGGTGGAAATTATACCAAACATTCCATTTCTCAATAAGTAAAAATGTTCTTCAAAATTCATATTGTTCTATACTTTCTGGTAAGGCTTTATGCTTTATCAATAAATCACTATCATTATTACTAGTGTTATTAAGTTATGGTTTAGCCAGGGGCAGCTCCTCCATGTGGGCAGAGGAGCGTCGCCCCACTGCTTTCTCGCAGTGCGAGAAGCAGAAACATAAAATGGTATTATAAATACCATTTTATGTTTCTGCTTCTCGCACTGCGAGAAAGCAGAAGGGTTTAGTTGGGGGCGGGCGGGTGGGCGGGCCTGCTCTAGGGCAGGGGAGGGGTGGCTTGCCCACTGTTGTAGGCGCTGACTGTTTGGTCGGCCCTCTGGGGCCGACCAAACCAGTCATGCGCACTCTGCATTTTCTCCATGTAGGCTGCATGCAGCCTACATGGAGAAAATAGCCTCCCCATAGACGCCTCTGTGGTCTGCCTCCCAACCAATCACAATGCTGCCATTGCAGCGTTGTGATTGGCTTAGGGTAGGGGAGGGGAGGGAGGCTGCCTGCTGCTGCTTCCTGTTGCAGAGAAGACGCGGGACCGACGACGCGGGACCGGGCCGGCGAAGGTAAGCTAACTTTTATTTTATTTTAAAATAAATTAAACCTCCCCTGCGCGACCCCCTCCCCCCCGCGAGTCATGCCGGCCACGACTGGGTTTAGCTCTCTTCATTGGTGTACACCCCCTACAACCGTTTGTCTGTGGTGATCAGAAGAGAAAAAGGAAGGAAAATAAAATGAAAATGAAGAGTAAAATAACACACCTAAAGAAAAAATAACTCCCTTCCCCATGCCCCCTAATCTTCTCAGATTGTTTCACTGTAATTCATTTGAATGTTAGCTTTGGCATAGGCCTAACCCAGTGTTATGTTCGGCACTGCTCTAGGTGCACTGTATTCACATTGAAATGATTCAGGTGTTGCTTCTTTGTTGTTTGAATGCCTGACTGTGAGTGAGCTGGACTACTCTCAAATATTTGAGGCTTGTGAGTTCCTTAAAATCTTAGGCCAGGAAGGTGCTGCCAGGACCTCACATCTTATCAAACTGATCTAGTTTGTGATCTAGAGATGCAGAGGTTTTTTTCCATGCCCAGGAGCTCCCACAGTTTGCACAACCAAGTTCCATACTTTGGGATCGCATTGGAACCCATAGGTCAGTAATGACCTGGTAGCAGCACAGTGGCATAGCTAGCCGTATTGTCACCCGAGGCAGCTCCTAAGTTTGTCGCCTGGATGCAGGTAAGAGCGGGAGGGGTGGCGGGCAACAGCTGACTTGTTCCCCGAGGGTTGGAGGCCAATGGCCGACCTGTTCCGGGGCAGGGGGTGGCGGCTGACGAACAACTTGTTCTCAGGGATGGGGGACTCCCGCCACCCCCCAAAAACAGTGCCACCTGGGGCGGACTGCCCCCCACTAGCTACCCCATTGTAGCAGCAGTTAAAGCTAGTGTTTAGTCCTTTCCTCACCTTGATCGTATTGGGTATGTCTGTTTATTTAGGAGGCCAATGATGATGTATTTTGGAAATAATGGTATTTCAGGGTTGAAGATTGTGTTTATGTCTGAGGGTATTTCTTGCCAATATGGTTTGATTTAGGATAGCGCCTTTGCAGGCGGATTATGTTGCCTGCACCACCTTAGGTCGTGGTGCTTCTTTTTCTGAGGCACTGATCACAGATATGCATGTTCTGTGGAATATTCAAATCCATTCTTCATAAGTAAGTGCAAGGTCCGACTGGCCTGTAGGGCAATCAGTCAGTGCCTGATGGGCTGGTCTGACAGATCAGTATGTGGGCCGGTTTTTTAGCAGTTGTGGGACTGTTTTATGGCCAGGTGGGCTGGTTTTTACTGTTGATTTCCCTGATATTATCACTTTTTAGGTGCCTATTTAACTAATGGGGGTCACTTTTATTTTGGTGTCCAGGCCTATTTTTTGCTCTAGTCTGACTCTGAGTTTTTGCTCTGTCTCCCATCTCTTTTGTGTGAGTGTTTACCCAGGAGATGTCTTATACTTAAGTCATTTGGAAATGTAGGACAGCATATGGTTATCTTCTTTCTTTTTCAAATGGGGTAAGAGGCTTGCTATCATAGGGCCTACTAGCAGCTTGAGTTACCCAGTGCCTTATCTTCAGATATCTATTCTTTTTTTCTCAGGGACTCCATCGAAGTTCTTAATTTGTTCAGAACACTGTAACCTTTCAGAATTGTTGAAATCCCCTAAACTTTTACAGTTTGCGTTTTGTCATTCCAAGTTGGTGTTACCTGTCAAGGTGAGAGAGAAGTCAGAATAGCTGATCAAGAAGGTGAGTCAATGAGAGGTAGCTACCCCACCCCAGGCACTCAGGGTGAGCTTTGTATCAGGGGAGGAATATGTCCCACAAAGTCTGTGCTTCTTATTCAACCACGGCACCTTCCAAATGTGCATCTGTGCACCAGTGCTTTTCAGATTCAGTTCTGTTCCATTCCACTATATATCTGGTATGGGCCACTGTATAGTAATTAGGGAGGGTGGGAATTCAGAGTCCGTCCTTCTCCTGTGGTAGGTAGGAGTACTTCTTTGCAATTCAGGGCTTTTTGCTCTCCCAGATGAAAATTTCCAATAAGGTCTGCCGGCTGTCTGTAACCTCTGGGTGGGGCTTACAGTTGATGGTCTACACCACATACAGGATTTTGGGCAGGAGGGTCATTTTGATTGTTGCAATCCTGCCCAACCAAGACAGGCCGACAGGTTACCAAGACCGTAGGTCTTTCCGGGCAGAGGTCAGTAGGTCAGAGCAATTCTGGCCAGCTGTTGAGTCAGTTGAAGAACAGATATTATTCCCTTAATCTGGTATACGCTATAGTTTTAGTGTGTATGCTAGATTTTCTCACGAGAAAGACCTCAACCCTGCAGTGAGGCACATTTGTGGATTATGATTAATAAAAATTATTATCTTGAAATGAATAATTGTGCCAGATATGGCTACGGGGTAGTCTTTGCTTATACAGCTGCCTTACCAATATTTACACTGCCAAATGTTGATTATGTTGTCTGTCCCAATCTGATGTCCATCCCTCAGGAGAAAGACTACAATGAAAGTAGAGGAAAATTATATTTAAGTTTATTTATCAGGGCTCAGACAATAACAGAGTTCAATACCTAGCAGTCAAAAAAAGCAAAACAAATGGGAGACAATTGGAGTGTAATCAGACACCTTCTGGACATTTAGACACAGATACCTTCTGCAAGTTTAGACAATGATTCATCTTGCTCCCTCAAAGTAGGAACTGCAACAAATATATCATCATATTTCACCACCATCATGGCACCAGTTTAGCAGTATGATGTTTCCTTGTTCTAGTGCAAAGACAGCCTGGGCCTAGTTCTCATATAAAAGTTTCTGATAGACAGTGAAAAACACAATCATTGTCTTGATAATCCACTTGGACAGCACTGTCCAGCTTTTTTTCATTCTCTCTATCTGAGCATTATTCTTTGGCACAGAACGATTCTACTATAAATAAATATCAACATCTTGTATTCAGACTAGTCGAGCAATGCCCTGCAGTGTACATCTGGGTACCACTGCCTGCCACCACACTGATTGTCCAGGCCACGTGCTTCCATAATCATTCAGCTATTTCCAAAACAAGCACATAAACACAAATTCAGCAAAATGGAGAACGTACATGATCCAAAACATAACAGTAACCTGTGGTTCAGATATTTTCTATGGTCACACAAAGGTATTATGCCACTCAAACGTAATTTGAACATATTGGAGCCAATTCACAAAAGCATTTATATGAGAAAGTAGTACTAAAGGAGTACCCTTTTACATGCTCTTCTGTGCCTTTGTGAATTAGTCCTGCAACATCCAGCTAGGTGGAGTAACGCAAAATGGCTGAAACTTCCCTGCACTATGTGTTGAGGACCACTGAGTCACCTGTATCTCACTTGAGATGGATGGGAGCCCCCTAAAGTGTGCCCCCCCCCCCCCCGCACTGCAGGTGCTCCCATGGTCTGTGTTACAATCTCTACCATGGGCTACCAAGACAGGGGACGCCTGCTCACCTTTCACTGTCCATTTTCATCTCTCAGATCAAATATCTTTACCTTTTAAATCATGGTGTGGATAAATGCTAAAGAAGTGCCGGTTTAAGCACGTTCAAATGTTCTATTTATGGAAATATTGATCATGATGAAGTCAATCTACTTAAGGGGATACAGTTGACGCTGCATTCAGGCTTCCTTTCAAACAGATGTGTTCCGGGTTAGAAGGTTAATATCTGAAGTGTTTAAAGCAGTATATGCTACAGAGAGATTTCATTCGAGTCATATCAATTTGGTACTAAGACATTTATAAAACCACAAAAGTACACATCATATGAACCTTCACAAAATAAAATAAAAACAAAATAATACAACTTTCCTTTTTTCTGAAAAAAGATAGTGTCCGTAAAGTGATTTGTAAATGATTGTACCAATTGAGCAACAAACCGAAGTAGCCTTCTGCCTGATGATGCTGATGAATCCGGGTGCAGTAATGTGATTAGTCAAAAGAGCAACAAATGAGACACGTCGTCAATAAAATACTCAAATGACCCAGTCGTCAATAAAACACAGAACAAGTGAAAGAAGAGAAGTAACCGTTGCCACCTGGTTCCAGACAGTCGTACAGAGCATGCTTCAGGTGGCAATGCTTCTTTCCACTATCCTGACGGCAATGGGGATAGCTTTGCAGTTAAATTCAACAAATATTAGTTGCATGAAAACAATAATGCCAAAGCCACATCTTTGTAAATGTGTACTTTCAAAATCGTCCATAGCGGTGCAAAGAATCTAAGGTTTTCCTTCCTTTGCCAATAACAGAAAATGCAGTGTCTTCTATCTGATTCCTTTTGCACATGCGGTTTTGCAAAGTTCCTGCATCGAAATATTGTCACACTTGGTTTGATTACTTAGGAGCGGTAGTCCCCTAATCTAGTCTTTGTAATTATTGTATTATTGGCCATAAATTGGATGGGTGTCAAGTAAGGTTCGATCCCCCTAGCTGTGATAAAATAAATATACTCATTGAATGCTTCTTTATTTATATCTGCCTTCAGGGACAGCCTCTGGCATGGGCAAGCTGCCCCCAGTCTACAGCACCAACCTTGGTACTGGCTCCAGTGATTCAGCATAAACTGCTTAACTGCTTTGGACATTTCTTTCTACTTGGCGCAGGCCCCTGTGTTCAATACACCCCTAACCCCATTCCTACCATCTCCCTACCACACCCTGCTCATATCCCAAACCCCTCATCAACAACATTTCACCAGCTTCACCAGCATGAAGCAGCTAAGCTGTGAGTGATTCAGGAGAGGTGGGTGTGCGCATAATGCGTATGTTTGTCTTCAGAGACCAATCACTGCTCAGGCAGCAACCGCTGGGGGAGAAGCAGATTATTTGTGTTCAGAGACTAACCACTGCTCTAATCAACCAGCCAGTGAGTGATGTGTGAACACAAAGGGGCCCCCCTTAGTCTTATTTTATACACCATCTGCAGCAATGAGGCCACCAAATTTAGTCCTACCCGCGGTGCTATCCCAGCAAAGGTCGGCCCTGTTTTCTTTCATCGCATCTTTCGAGGTTGTTATTAGGCCTCTGCAGAACTTAGATCACGCTGGAGTAATCGGAGTAATTTTGGTAATTCTGTGTTACTCTTTGATACGTTATTACCTATAATGACGCAATTACTGCTCCTCGCATAATTGAGAGCAATTTGGGGGGAAAATGCTGTTGCGCGAGCACATTTGGCCAGCTCAAGCAGGCGCTTGCACTCACTTTTTGTGTTTCTGCTGCATTTAGAACTGTTTCTTAGTTCAAAAAGCATCCTTGCATCTGAATGCAAGTGTGTATTGTGTGCTAGGAAAATAGCACTAAATGCCGGTAGTTAGTGAGGGAAAAATCCCACCCCTATTTCTTAGCGCAAAATGCATCCTCTCGCCTAGTTTGGGCACGATGTGCCGTTTTTGCGCTAAGAAATAGCGCTAAGGGCAGAATTACTCTTCTTGCATAATTCGAGCTGAATTTTGTGGAATTCTTAGGTGATTCCTTGTGATTATGCTCCGTGGAATTGCGCGAGTGACACCCACCCCAAATTGTTATATGTTTCTGGATATTGTTCAGATAGATAAGCCTGTTATTAATGCCTACATTAGATTCAGTTTTCTTCAATAACAAAACCCATGGGATCTTAGGTGCTTAGAGAACACTTCATAAATGAATGACTATAATAATTAAATTGACTCACTCTTCCTGGAGCCAAATCATGAACGTGTACACTGGTGCAGAACGAGCTGTGCATCTGTTTTTAAGATATTGTGCCATCTAAAGTGCTAACACATAACTGTGAAATTCTCTGAGTTAGGGCTTGAGCTGGAGACAGCACAGCTCAGGAAAGGAGAGAGTGAATCCTGCAATCGGTTTTGTAGCTGTGCTGTCTGCAGCTCTTTCACTAACTGGGAGAATTGACCAATATACGATTGGAATGGCTTAAAAACAGAGGCACAGCTCTACTTTGTGCCAGTGCACTCATTTCTGATAAGGCTCCAGATCTGTATCCAGTAAAACTTTGAATGCCATTCTATTATTTCTGTCAGTGAGGCAGTCCCAAATTCAACATTTAACACATACATAGAGTTTCTTTGCAAAAGGTCCATTAACATTTTCATAAATGTAATCTGGACTGTATCCATCGATTTGTTTATATTATATACTCAGTCATCTGCACCATATTTGGCTCATGCTAAAGACAGCCTGGTATATACTCTGCAAGCTGATATTACGCAGCAGCCTCCCATTGATTTATAGAATCTGTGAAATGGTCCTAGGGATTGTGAAACCCCTCTTGCAACCTTCTTTACCTACTCACACCATCTAAGTATGGCATAAAAATCCTGCTCCATGCAAGCCATACTATTTTACTGTTTCCAAGTTTCCACTTGAGATATACTGATACCTTGTATATCCAAAACTCATCACTGTAGACTTTTGGACAGACTTCATCCTACAGAAATCCAATTGTTGTGTTTTGTGTCCTCTGGGCATGTTTGCAAGAATGACTATGTAATCCCAAATAGTAGAATGGTCGTTTTTTTCACCTGTTGCCTTAGGTACGTTTGACTCTTTTGCCGTTCGATATAAGGTAACATATATAGCATAAAGGAAGAGTAGGAAGAACATGTTCCTGTTTCTATGGCAAAGCTCTTTGTTAGTGCCGTCCTTGGTACAAACCTGAATTTTGCACTTTTGGTCTCATGAACAGTGATCATAGAGTTTAGCAGATTCTTCTCTATAACTGTTTTGCATGTGTTCCAGAAAAGAGACTTCTATTACCAGCACCAACTAATGTCTTTATGAAGATCCATGAAGAAAACATAGAGGTTGTCCAGGAGAACCGCTATAGAGTTTGACAGAATGATGGATAGATTCATGCATTAATTTACTGTAGATATTCCAGACTGAAAACCATATTGACAGTAGCCATTAACCCTGTCTAGAATAAGTCACTTCTATGTTGCACTTAGACACATTTCATGTATACAGGGCCGTTTCTAGGTGTTTTGCCGCCCTAGGCGAGAATTGAAAAATGCCGCCCCCCTCCCTTTTACTATCATCACTCTCTCCCCCTGTCATCCAGGCTAGAAGAATTAATGCATTAGATATAAAAGAAGGTATAATACCATACTGTTTAGGCTTTAATTTACATCCGCATAACGCAGAGCTGCCATGGAAATAATTCAAGCGTCTGTAAAACCTGCTGTTACATAAAACATCATAAAGGTGGCCAATGCCACGCGTGACACCTTCAGCTAATAAAGTCCGTTCAGCCACTGCCCGATGCATTCGGTAACTTTCGGTAACTTGCGCTTTTGTTTTTACCCGTGTAAACGCGGACTATGAATCTACAACCAGAAAGTGTTTTTTGCCCCCCCCAAAAAAAGTAATATTGGATGAAGGTGTCACGCCTGGCACGATGCCACTAATCCCAACACAAGTATGGCAAATGCAATACTCAAGTTCCTCAGGCCACGGGTTGTTCTACCGAGAGCTGGTTTGTAAGTACATTGGTTGTTGCAGTTATTTCGGACTTCACAGCAGAAGTGATTTGGGCTGCATTTTAGAGCAGTAACAGCCCTCAGAAAATAAACAAAGGCTATTGTACATCGAAATAACGCGTCGATTGACGTTATTTTTGTCGTTAAATCCGCAATCGACCAGTCTACCGAAAGTATTTCCAAACGTTATGTATATTTAGCTTCGTATTTATGTCAAAATATTCTATCGCCTCATATTCTGTACCATGCTGTTTGGGATGTCCTTCCCCTGTACTTAGCGTGTTTATCCTAAGAACTGACTTTTATGCTGCATGGCATTTTTGAAAGCTCAAATAATTAATGTGAAAGTGTTTTAAAAAAACTTTAAATAGCTTGATGGGTCAATGCACATGTTGCAGAAGGATATGAAGAAGAGCTTCCCTGCAGAAAGCAAGAGATCATAGGTTTGAAGCCTGGTTTAGTCAGATTAACTCAACCTTTCATCCTCTCAGGCTTGATGAAATGAGTACCAGTAATCTCGGCTTTAACTCATCCTTTCATCCTCTCATGCTCGATGAAATGAGCACCAGTAATCTCGGTTACGTTAAGGTGATATTTGTTAGTTGATAAAAAAACGAGTTTTGAAATGGTTATTTTATTTAAACGTAACCACTTTTCCGCTCAGCAGCGCCATTTTATGAAGGGTGAGCAATGAAACGCTGTAGGGCGTCAAAGGCTCGGCAGTGTGACCTCTGCCGAGTGACGCTCAAATAACAGGCTCTGTGAAGATTAGGAAGTGCTCACTTTATTGCAACTGTAAATTCTGGGAATACAATTTTGAGACTATAATCTAAAAAGGTGTCTGCAGAGCAGAATAGCACCATATCCAGAGGCCAGGGACTACTGCGTCTTCAAAATGATGAAAACGTGTGGCTTTTGTTCACCTTTGTATGGTGTTGTGTTTTAGAAGGCAGATGCCCGTGCGCACAGTGGGCTTAAATCCGCCCAAAGGTAGCCCCCCGCCAGGTATGGGTAAAATGTTTCCCCCTTTTGCCGCCCTAGCCCTTTTGCCACCCTAGGCGGCCGCCTAGTCTTGCCTAATGGTAGAAACGGCCCTGCATGTATACAAATTCATATTATAAAGTCTGTGATTTCAATATATTCCTCTGTTAAAAGGGTTTATGCAGTTTAGATCTCCAGTACAAGTTGAGGATCGTTGTAGTTGTGTCTCTTTAGATTACTTTTGCATTTGGTAAATAATTCATTACTATCATTGACAACAGTTTATAAATGTCACCTTTTCACTTACCGCAGATTTCATGTGATGCAAATACGTGTTTGATTAGCAGAAGAATGCTTACTTTAAGGAGATGCCCCACTCCACTTCTATTTTCCATTCTGCTCTTCTGCATCTCTTACCTGCCTCTTGCTCTGCTGATTCTGACACCTCCTCTTTAGAGAATGGCTGCCCCATTATTAAACGAAGTAAATAAAGGATCAACATCCCTTGTGTAGTGCTTCACAGCCCTTTAGCTTATTCCATTGCCATCTTTAAAGAGGCAAATCTCATTTCATGAATCTGTCAGAGGAATTGTTAAACCAGTAGACGAGGACATTTGTCCCTAAATTATATTGAGTGAAATTAAAGAAGAACTAGTGCAGCGGCGGCTCCTCCACTAAGGCGGAGGTGCGTCGCCCCACTGCTTTCAAGCAGTGAAAGAAAGGAAACATAAAATGATAATACTCAAGGTTATTATCATTTTATGTTTTCCTGCTGTGGCAGGTTTGTGGGCGGGGCTGCTCTTATGACAGAGGAGCAGGGGGAGGAGTGGTTTACCCACTAAAAGTGCTCATGAATGTTCTCCATGCAGGCTGTATTATAGCCTGCATGGAGAACATGCCCAGGCTCTCATTCCATGGCTGAGCGCTGAACCACGGCGATCTGACCAATCACAACGCTGTGCTGCAGTGTTGTGATTGGCTCTGGGGTGCTTCCTGTTCCAGCTCCAGGGGAGAGACGGTGATGGAGACACGGAGGAGAGATGCAGCATCAGGTAAGTGATTTATATTCCTTCTTAAATCCCCTTACCCCCCCCACCCCTTTCCCTGATCCGTGGCCACCCGCCACTGAACTAGTGTTGCTCTCTGCACGACACATGCTTTTTATTGACAGGGTGACCACAATTAATATTTAACTTATAGTTTTTGCTTTTTGCAGATATCCCACTATTACACCTGACCCCTTTGGGTGGTAGTCCCCCAAACATTTTGCCTTCACGCCTCCTGTTTTTACTGAATTCATTTGTGTTGGTTTTTAGGATTCTGTGCACTTTTTAAATGCTAGCCAGTGCTAAAGTACTGCTGCTCACATCTCTAAACATGGTAAAATTGGTTAACAATTGACATATTTAATTTACTTGTAAATCCCTAGTAAAGTTATACTACATGTACCTGGACATGTAAATTAATTGCTGCTAGTTGACCTGCAGCACTCATTTTGCCACCTACTTAACTAACCTTTTTAAACATGTTTCAGGACTGACATTGCAGCCTGTGGGCAGTTTCTAAATGCCATTTCAAACTGGTAATCCTTTTGCCTGGCCTCAACCTTCCATTTTAATTCATACAAGTCACCCCTAAGGTAGAAGTGAAACAGCCATTAGCGCAGGGTGCAGTGTATTTGAAACGTTGGACATGTACTTTTACATTTTACATGTCCTGGTAGTGAAAAACTCCTAACTACATTTTTTCATAACTGCAAAGTCCACCTCTCCCATAGGATAACATTGGGTTACTTTTTACATTTAATAAGTGATAACATCTGAATGAGGCCAACACAAGGAGATGATGGACGGAGTGCTGAAACTTTTCAGACACTCACCCCCAGTCACAGATCTGGGTTGAATCCATCATCGTTCTTTAGCTCACTTCGCCACCCCAGTTTGGACCCAGCCATATGCAAATAAGTCTTGGCCCTGTGTCTCATGGGAATCTGAATGAGAGCAGGTAGGAAAGTTAGGTTGGGTCTCAAATGAATTGTAATAGGTTTAATTTAATTTAATGGTAAAGTCAGATTTTAAGTCACAATTCTGAAAAGGCCACTTTTAGAAAGTTGACACTTTCTTCTCCTAAGCAACTGGTGCCTGCAGCCTGTATCCTGACTTCCAAGGCTAGGTGTAGTTGGTAGTTGGCCTCTATGTATTCCTCTCAGACAGTGACACAAAAGTGGGACTATGTGTTGTCAGGCTGGGCTATCATGTCCGGATGGGACGAGTGGAGCTGTCGCCTACCACACTTCCACTTAAAAAGGGCTGTCTCAGCACACACACAAAGGACTTCACACTAGTCTATTGTCACCCTGGACTCCTCAGAACCATTTCAGAGGAATGATTCTGAGGTGAACCAGATGTAGGGTGAAGTCTAGAAGTTAGGTTCTCCCACATCAAAGCTGCCACAAGGTATAAGTATTGGACCCTCAGACCAACTCTTCAGATCACTTCTGGACCTGTGGAAGACTCAGAAGGAAGACTGCTCTTCTGCCCTGTTGCCCTGCTGCTGGAAGGACTGCTCTGCTGCCCTGCAGGAAGGCGGACTGCCCTGCTGCCTGAGGAAGTAGGAATTGGACCTGCTTCAGGAGCCCAGAACCACTAGAGGGACTCCACGGTCTAAATGACTGGCCTCCTATCCTGAGCTACAGGGAAATACCAAGCTCCAGAGACGTGCCTTGTATCTTCCCAGCTGCCAAGACTCAACTGGACCTGCTTGTACCCTGCTGCTGGCATCTTCTGGAGTGAGTCCTGATCCCCAATAGGTTCCCCCCAGGTCCTGGACCCTTGCCGACATCAGAGTGTTTTCCTCCTGGCCCAACTGTGGTTTTCCTCAGAGCCGACGCAGCACGACTCAACTTGATGCAGCCCAACATAGGACCTTGCATCGGAGCACCGTACAGCTCCTGATTGGTGGCCTCACCGGAACAGATGCAGTGCCATGCAACATGACGCAGGACATCACAGCACCTCGCTGCTCCTGATCGGCAGCCTCCTCTGAACCGACGCAGCGGCACACATCTTGAAGCAGAACCTCACAATGCAGCACCTCACAGCTACTGATTGGCGCCCTCATTGGAACTGATGCAGCATGACACAGCATGAAGCAGGACCTTGCATCGTAGCACCACGCAGCTCCTGATCGGCGTCCTATGGGAACCAATGCAACTCGTCACAGTGCGACCCAGGACCTCTCATCTCAGTCCAAGTGCAACCAGGTGCGTTGCCCAACAGGCCAAACTCGGTCCTCTACCTGGCCCATGATCCATTGCGGTCGGCTTGAACTTGAGACTTTCTCCCGGTCCGCACGACCAGTTAAACCCATTTGGCTCTTTGTGCTTTTTGAAGCTACTTTTACCTACGACTTTGAAATTGCATATCTCCAGTTCTACTGATTGGATTTTTGTCATTCTGGTATCATTTTATTTATTCAACTTTACTCTATGTGTCTAGATTGGTGTGGGATTTTTCTTGTGTTGTGTTTTTACTTTATTACTGTTTGAGTGCCTTATTAATACTGTAGACATTGCCTCTAAGTTAAGCCTGACTGCTTTGGTGCCAAGCTACCCAAGGGTTAATCACAGGTTAGTTAATTTAGCACACTTTTTGTGGTTCACTCAGACAGTGATTGCAGTTGTTGCTTGAGAAAAGTTTCACCCCCTTCAACCAATAACCCAATTTCTCACACCCACAATTTCTGATTATTACGTAATTACAAGGCACTGTCAATAGTTTCAGTTTTGAAATCCATTTCATTATTTTGTGATGTGTTCTAACTGAGGAACACAAGGAATGGTATAAGTCAGTAGATCATTGCCTCCGTGATATCAGCAATATTATTTCATGCAAGAAACAAACAAGCTACTCTCAGCGCCACTGACACATTGTATTAGAAATTCTTTATAACAATCATTAGTGCACCGAAATTTTACTGTATAACATAAATTCTTGTGATTTTCTCTTCCTTTTTTGCAAAAGTGCTTATGATACGGCATTCCACTTCTGATCCTGTAGTGCACCATGTCTGAAGAAACCGAGAAACAGTTTTACCAATTGAAACGCTTCTCTATTGGATTGAAATAAGACTTTCAATTGCTTTTGATGTAGGCCACAAAGAGAGAACGTAAAATCAGTGAGTCCTGACCTTCCAGGTGACTGACGTGAAATAAGATCTCTTCTGTCCTCCTTTATAGTCACAGAAACCAGTAGCCTGCAGCAACAATTATAATTTGTACAAAAAGAACAAAAAGGAAAAAGAAATGCTGGCGACTTGAAAGAGGCTGCCTGCTTTTTGCTTCAGCGCGGCCTCTCGTTTTAGAAGTCTAGATCTGTCTGCAATGACCTTGCTGCGAATATCTGAAGAACACCGCCGCCCTTCCCCTATTTATTTATAACAGCATTAATTGTGGAATGACTTTTCTTTTATAATCCCTAATAAATAGAATTGTTACCATCCTTCCACAATAAACTTGATTTATAAGTAGACCAGATATTAACAGTCTTGTTTAAAGTCTTGCTTCTAAATTTTAGGCTGCTCTCATTTGTTACGTCGCTCACAAATCAATAACTTGTGGAAAAACGAAAATAAAGTTGATGGTTTTAGAGAAGTTTATAATCCTCGAGGGTCTGACGAGCTTTAATTTGGCCTGTTGGTCCTACACATATACATTTACAGTGGAAAAAGGCCATACGACTTCATCTGCTCATGTCACGTGCACACCACCCGGTAATTCAGTGCTTAGCAGACTGTGGATGCAGAACTCTAGGCCTAGGCTTTGGTGATGAATTCAGTTCTTGTCATATACCACCTGCCAAGGCACAGCACAGGAGCTGTAATGGGTTCCTCACCTTTTATTGTGCAGTAAATGGATTGATAGATTAGACTTGTGGCCAGTGAACCATGGAATCAGAGCTTTGCTGCAAGGGGTTTATTATACCTTAATGTTATTCTTAGTCTGGTGTCAGCCAAGAGGGATGAGCTAGATTACCAGGGTAAAAACCGGGTGCGACAGCACGCCTTCTCTCATTTATCCACCTTAGCCTGCGTGACAACCGCCGTCTGCTAGTGAAGGTTATTATAAGTGCTTGATGGGGGCACTTTAGCTTGCTGCCTTTTAATTTGTCTGATAGAATTAAAAGTAATTATTAGACATCGAGGAGACCATTTAAGAAAATGCTTCTAAATGGAGCTAATCAAAGTTGGCTACATGAAGTGAATGACTTTGCGGTGATGACACAGCGTTAAGACATGCATGTGTTCATTGCAATTGGTAGAGATACAGAATGTGCTTCAATCGACATGTGAAAAGAAATGCAGACGAGAAAGGAAAAGAAGTAGCTCCCAAGGGTAAAGTCAAAAGAGCTTTATAAATCAAATTTCATATCTAGGTCTTCTGAGCAAATTTAATATTTTCTATGTCATTGTAAGCATGTTTTTGGAAACAAAGGTGTGTGGCAACTAATATGTGGAATAGTTTGTATATTGTTGATGCATGCTTAATATAATATGTCAGATTTAACTAATTATTTGGAGTTCTGTAACAACAGAAAAATCCTCTGATTTGTAGAGGAAGTGATATAAATTGAGGAAAATCAGATGATAGAAATTCCTTTGTCATAGAATACCTGTTTTGTTGGGAATTTCACCTGAAGATTCTTCTCTGGGTTGACCCCTTTCTCCACAAATTGGAAGATTTACAGAGCCCAACCAAAATCTAAATCAGACCCACAATATCTAACATTTAAAGTAGCCATAGCAATAATAATGCATAAAGATATTCACTCCTGATCTTGTCTACTAGATATGAAAAACAGAGACTCAGAGATTCAGACTATTTAAAATTTCAGTGGGTCAGAGTTCTAGCAAAAGTGGTTTCGAGTCCCATCCAGCTCTCTAATTATTTGAATGTAAAGCAAAGTTATCACAGTTACTTCCGATTCCTTTTAAATGCTGTTCCATCCCACTGCATAGATATACAAAACACCTTTTTATGCCTTTATTGATAAAATTACATTTGAATTTGTGCATAAATCCTGGAGTTTTACAACTGTAAAAGTGAGAGGAAAATAATGGGTTTGAGTAAATCAATTTAAACATTTAATACCAGTCTTTCTAAAAGAAATCCTCACAGACAAAGGAAACCAAATGAAGTGCAAACCACTACCAGCCAATAATATGAACAGAATGCTCTCTACATTTACTTTCCAGACAGAAATATAAATAACATCTGTGCCCACAGTAATGCCTTCCTCCCAGGATATACTTTCTGTCACAGACAGTGGCATGCCTGAACACACATGACTTGCACAACTGCTAACAGATATAAAGCAAAGTTCCACTCAGGCAAACCAGATGGGATGGGTAGGCTGCAAATGCAGGAGAAATCGTTCTTAAAGTTCCGTAAGAGTTCAGTTTGTCTGCCACAAATTAAATGGATCACAATTCAGCGGGCGATTGAAAGAAGTAAAGGAACGTATTACAGCATCCAAAGGTGTTCACAGGTGCATAGGTCCGACAAAGACGTGCAAGAGAGAATTAAACTGGCCATCCAACTCTACACAACAATCTATGCTGCTTCCCAGCGTCCCATTGATGACAGATCTCGAAGCTACTGCCCTCCCATTCGTGCCTTTCTGTACTGTGTGATAGTGGTGCACGTGCAGCACAGACAGCGTGTGCTTTGGTTAGTGGTTCCATCGCAAATGCAATCTCTCCCTTCTCACTGATGTCTTTAGACTCAAACTTCTCTGAAATGTGTACTTTTCCTATATTCTTTGAGGAATTCTACGTCAGCTGCCATGTTGTGTCCCGCTATTTGTTTGCCGAGGCAACACCAAACTATGAGAAGGAGTACACTATTCTTTCTACTACTTCTGTTGTAATGTGCCATAGGCCTGGTACCAGAATATCATAGTCAGAATATTGTTTGACATTAATATTTTGTCCCAAAGTTTGTCTACAAAAATAACACCTCGTTGTAGTTTTTTTTCAATCCATTCAATTGCACCCCATTGTAATTAATAATAGAAAATCTACACCGAATGGGGCAATATTTTCTAAATAATATTTAGGTTTTTCAGTGCAATATGTTGGCATACAACCTATTCTAAACGCACTTCAATCAGCTTCTTTTTGACAATAATTTTTTTAATTGGATCCACTTAAATGCCTTGAGGATCCCTGTCTTCTTCCTGTTACCTTTCTTGGATTACTCCTTTTTCAGCTGCAAAACTACACAACTATGGTTCTCACTTGCTTTTGACCTCTTCCTTCTTTTGTCTCCATTTTTCTCCCAGTTTTGTCTGGTAAAACCTAGCTGTGTCTCTCTTACCCGCTTTAATTTTCTTCATTTATTTTATTATGGCCGCCTTTCCATAACATGATGACATGTATGACCATTTACTTTTCTCCTACAATTCCTCGTTCACATGTTGAGGTTACCCACAAGTTTCTGCTCAACTTACCTGTTTCAAATCCCACACTTATGTGCAATGAGTATCAAGTATATCAGGAAACTACTGCCTAATCAAATCTCTAGCTAATATCTTTTCTCTTTCAAACTATTGGCATGCTGTTTATCTATACATCCATTAACTTTGAACCTGGAGTTGTAATGGTCCTATCTATAAATTGCATATGTTTATATAACTCAATTATTAAAGAATTCTAATGCTGGCTCCATTCACACTATATAAGACTACAAAAAAAAGGAAATATTTAACCCACAGGAAGCTTGAGCAGCACCGAGCTATCCCCCCTGCGAAACAGGCATCAAACACCAAAGACACCTTGACCCTGTCCTGCAGCCTTCACACAAACACAAAGTCTGAGAGGCAGAGTCAGACCTGCCTCTCTTGACACTTTCCTACTAGAATACTAGAAAGCGAATATTTGATTGGATTGTGTAATAGGTTTCCCATTGTTCTTTTGCTGTCATTCCACTATTGTTTTGGAGATCCAGCTTCTTGTTTGGGCTACCGTCTTAGACCTCATTGCCCTCTACCTCATGAATAACAAATGATTGGAGACGTCAATGGATGAGTTGGCAAAATCAATTTTTCTGTGTTTGCCTTTATAGATGCAACCACTAAAAACTGTACTTTCAGATAAAGTTGGTTGTATTCTAGATCTGCTGCTGTATTATCGACAGGCCTCACAACAAGCGTTTGCATCTGCTTTTTGCTCCGGGGCGCTTTAGTACTATAGAAATGGTTGCAAACACTTGCGCAGCTCCTTTTTAAATATAGAAAGCACCGGCATAAAATGTGCGCTGCGATGATCTGAAGGAACGTGCCCTCATCTGCATGGGGTCTTGACTCCATGCATCTAATAGTATCCATTGTCTTTTCACCCACAGCATATTAGAGATGCAGGTGCAAAGAGACCACCAGGAGGCATTGTCTGCAAAGGTTTACACTTGCACGGGGAACAGTGCATTTTCTATAATACAGCACAATGTCCCAGTCCGCGCTTGGTGAACAGACCGTTTGGTAGAGTAGGACAGTTAGTCTTATTAATAATGTAGACCCTGGTTTTCACTAAAAATGTTATGTCACAACAAAATAAGTGCCAGTCTATAATCTCTGCTTTCTGATTTGAACAGCATCTGATACCGGTATAGAGCATATCGATGTTTAAATATCGATATGCCATAATATCGATGTTTAAATATCGATGTGACATAATATCGACCTTCAAGAATATCGTCGACCAGAATATCGACATGCAGGTAAGAAATATCTTTTTTGTTAATATTGAAGTTAGTAATATCGTTAGTCAAAATATCGTTGTTAATAATATCGAAATTTATTTTAGTGTTCTGTATTTTAGTATATGTGTTAAAAGTATAGCTTATTTTTTTATTGTATGTTTGAAATTTTTAGAAGTAATTAATTTTATGTTAAGTAATTTTTGCGTATTTTAGTTCCGTAGCGGGCTGTGGGTTTATAGGGTAATAGGGTGGGAAGTAATTTGATTATAATAATACATTTATAGAAATTATTAATTTTTTAAGAGATTAAATATTGCGTTTTAGTTCCGTAGCGGGTTGTGGGTTTATAGGGGAATAGGGTGGGAAGTAATGTAATTAAAATGAATTATAAACGTTAATTAATTAATATTTTTGTATTTAATAATTTATATTGTTAATTGTGTTAATTTGTTATTAATTAGTTATTAATTGGTTATTAATTATTAATAATTAATTGGTAAATTTGTTAATTGTGTTATTTTTTTAGGAGCGTGTTGTGGGTTTATAGGGGAGTTGGGTGGGAAGTAATTTAATTAAAATTAATTAATTAATAATTGTATTAATTAATATTCATGTATTTAATATTTTGTTAATTGTGTTAAATATTGTGTTATAAATTAGTTATTAATTGGATAATAATTATTAATAATTAATTGGTAAATATCTTGTGTTATTTTTTAAGAGCGGGTGGTGGGTTTATAGGGGAGTAGGGTGGGAAGTAATTTAATTATAATTAATTAATTAATAATTTTTATTAATTACTATTTGTGTATTTAATCTTTCATATTAATTGTGTTAAATAATTTGTTATTTATTAATTGGTTATTAATTATTAATAATTAATTGGTAAATATGTAAATTGTGTCAATTTTTTATGAGTGAGTTGTGTATTTAGAGGGGAGTAGTGTGGCAAGTAATTAAAAATTAATATAATTTAAAAAGTTTCAGATAATATTTATTTATTGTTATTTTATAGTCTTAATAGTATGAATTAATTTATTACTCGTTGTTTAAATTTTTTGTTTATTGTTATTAGTTAATTCATTGTTAAGCAATTATGTTAATTGTGTCATGTTTTACAATAGTGGTGGTGTTATTTATAGGGATATTTGGTGAGAGGTAAATTATTTTTTATTATTTAAGTATTTGTTAATTAATGTTTATTATTTTGCTGGAGTGGGAATAGTAATTTTATCCCCTCCACTATCCAACACTTTCCCTACTGTTGCACTCTGTGGAGTGGGAATAGTAAATTATTCCCCTCCGCTATCCAACACTTTCCCTTATGTTGCACTCTGTGAAGTGGGAATAGTAAATTATTCCCCTCCGCTATCCAACATTTTCCCTACTGTTGCACTTGCTGGAGTGGGAATAGTAATTTTATCCCTTCCACTATCCAACAATTTCCCTACTGTTGCATTAGTTGGAGTGGGAATATTAATTTTATCCCCTCCGCTATCCAACACTTTCCCTACTGTTGCAGTTGCTGGAGTGGGAATAGTAAATTATTCCCCTCTGCTATCCAACACTTTCCCTACTGTTGCTTTCCCTGGAGTGGGAATAGTAAATTATTCCCATCCGCTATCCAACACTTTCCCTACTGTTGAACTTGCTGGAGTAGGAATAGTAAATTATTCCCCTCCGTTATCCAACACTTTCCCTACTGTTGCAGTTGCTGGAGTGGGAATAGTAAATTATTCCCCTCCGCTATCAAACACTTTCCCTACTGTTGCACTCCCTGGAGTGGGAATAGTAAATTATTCCCATCCGCTATCCATCACGTTCCTTACTGTTGCACTTGCTGGAGTGGGAATAGTAAACTATTCCCCTCCGCTATCCAACACTTTCCCTACTGTTGCACTCCGTGGAGTGGGAATAGTAAATTATTCCCCTCCGCTATCCAACACTTTCCCTACTGTTGCACTTGCTGGAGTGGGAATAGTAAATATTCCTCTCCGCTATCCAACATTTTCCCTACTGTAGCACTTCTTGGAGTGGGAATAGTAATTTTATGCCCTACGCTATCCAATATTTTCTCTACTGTTTTAGTTAATGTAGTGTAAAATGTTGTTTTAAAGATAAATATTTATTTTAATATTTTATTTTATTATATATATATATTAATTTTTATATTTAACTTACAGGTTTATGTATATATATATGTATTTATAATTTTTATTGTTTCTGTTTTATAATTTAATAAAATAATTAATTATTAATATTATTAAGTAAATATATATATATATAATTTTTTTATATATGTATGTTTAATTTATTTTTATATTACATTTATTATGTATAATTTTTAACATTTTTAAATAATTCTATGTTTTTATTAATTATATTTATTATTTAATTTATTTTATCTTATTTTTGAGACATTTAAAAAAAAACGATATTTTGTACAACGATATTTTAAACAACAATATTTTGGTTTCGATATTTTTGTACTTACCTTTGTAGAGATAGGATGTCGATGTTCTGTCCATCGATATTCTTGACACGATATTCTGGTAGGTCGATATTGTTGTCATCGATATTATGTCAGTGATCCTCTGATACCATTATACCTATAAACTCCTTTTTGGCTCCCACACCACCTCAAACCTACAAGCATATCTATTCTGCCCACCATCTCTTTAGTAATGGCTGCATACTAACCCATCTCGCAGAGACAACTATTATTTCAGTATTTATGAATGATTAGAAGCCCAACCTCAAATTCTCAATCATGACATACAAAGGGCCTAGTCTCCACCAGTATTCTAAAACTACCCCATCAAGCAACAAACAAAAACAAAAAAGCCTATAGCATCTTGGAACACCACACAACTTCATGACCAAACAATTAATTCGGCAAATTAGCAAAGACATTCATTGCGAACAGAATAAGCCAATACAAATTGTTCTCCTCAAGCCCTTAATTACTCTATAAAAGTACAATTAAAATCTCCAAAAACAATATTTCAAGGCCCTCCATCTCTTTTATTAAAATGTGAACCCCTAGAGCAGTGACCTAAATAATTTCTTCCATGACTCCAAAATAACGCACCCAGGTCTCCAATAGCAACACTGTCATTGCCCAAAAGGTAATGCCCCTGAGAAATGTAACTAGTATCCTGACATTGCCATAACCCAAGGACTTGGCTTAAATTGCCTGACTCCTTTGGATAAATCCCTGAAAATCAGCAGCTACTGGTAGAGCCATGTACATCACCTAAATCTAAAAGTGTTTGGCCCCTTAACAGCACTAGGTTCACCAACCCTACCACATCCCTAACATAAGGTACCATCTCCGAAGGAAGTATGTGGTATTCCATATAATAAATAAAAGCAACTATCAAGAGTAACTTTCATGAGTAAAGTTTTGTAGAAAATATTACCCACAGTGTCTCCAACCAGCAGAAAACAAACAAGTTGCAGCATTTACATCAAATGCAGCATTACATCACAGAAACCACCGTAGTTAAAACCCTAGATGATACTGTCTCTTGGTCAGAGTAGAGACAGCAATATTTTTTCAATACGTAAAACACATTTACCATGTGACTCTACAGGCAGTATTGTTTTGAGCATGGGATACAAATCATGCATTGCGATTGCTATTTAACTTTTACAAGGCTTTATTTGTTGACTCAATGTATAAGCATGCTGTCTATCGGCAATATGCTGACATTACACATAATTTATTTGTGCGCCTTACCCATATAAATAGTTTATTTTATACTATGGAACCAGCATTTTACAGTGCTCTTATACAATGTGTATGACATCAGTAATCTCAGAAGTTTGGGTGTCTCCTCTGCATGTTTCTAGGATTTTTTTATTGTCCAAAGTTATGGTAGTTATTAATTTTGCTTAGTGATGATCGGTCTGTTTAATGCAGTGTTTAGAGATGGATCACCCTGGTTGACTGAGAACAAAATCATGTGTTCAAGCTTGCTATTGATCTTAGTTATGTGCTTTGGGTGTAGGTGCATGCTAAGCAGGACTTTGTCATTCATTTCATTCCATGAGAGTGAACAGTTGTATTATTGGTCAATTTTGTTAGGAGGCTATTCATGGCTAGCAGTGTGACTTTGACAGTGGCGGAGATCACTGTTTTTCTGTGGTTTTAGAATATGTCAGGTTTTCTGATGAATGAGAATATATTGACATTTGTGGGGCTGTGGCTGACTTTCCCTTCTGCTCACACCACTATAAGATTGGCCCGGTGGAGAGAGGGGCTGTCCTAATGCACTACAAAGGCGCAGACGCTTCCCTGCTGCACAGGTCTTACCATAGGTGATTATTGGCATCAACAGCTTTGGCTTGGGATGGGATTTCGTGCCCCAGCCTTCCACATGCCAATATGGGCGTTCCCTGCTAAGGTTCGCCTGACACACTAGAAAGGTACAGAGGCTTCCCCGCTTCGCGGGTCTTTGAGTAGGTGATTATTGGCTTCAACAGCTTCAGGCTGGGGTGGGACTTTGTCCACCAGCCTTCCACACGCCAAGAGGGGTGGGCTCTGCTGAACTTTACCTGACAAGCTCAATGGTGCGGACGCTTTCCCGCTGTACGGGACACACGCAAGTCACGCCTGGGTGAAGACTGGGCCAAGATGGGCCTGTCTTAGCCTGTCATAGACCTGCAGAGACTGGGACTGGCCGGGCATACTCCCTTGGCTTTCTGAACGTTGCCCATTGCCGCCTGTCGGAGGATTTACCTGCCTCCGTTAAAGGTGCTGTGTGTCTGAATGTTTTTCTTTCTTTCTCCTCTCACGTGGTTAACTTGGGAAAAAGAAGGAATAATCCTGTGACCATTACAGGCTTCTAATCTTACCCGCACACAACAATTGATAGTTTCCTGGTGTGGGCTGTGGACATGTTTCAAATGAGATAAAGCTGGCGGAGAGATGACTCTCTCTTACAACTGAGGACCCTGTTATACTTCCACCCCTTATGACCTCACCGCCCAGACCCTCCTCTCCAGTCAATGATGACATAAATTGCCCCCTCAGCCTGTCCTGCTAGCGTGCTAAGTGTATTTTTAGCAGACAGTGTTGGGACTGTGGATCTGATGATGCTGGTAAAGCGGACGGGGTGGATAATTTCTGTCTGCTCACCTGACCTGGGTTGGTGGTTAAATACAGGAAAAGAGTGCAGAAACTAAAACTGATCAATTCTGATCAGCGGTCATTGACACAAAGGCTGGCTGACTCAGCACATTCATTCCCCTGGTTGCTGATCATTGGGACACGATAAGTGGGCGTCTTAGCGATGTTCTGGACGAAAAACTGCTGACTGTTTACAATCGGCTTGCCGCAATAGAGGCCAGTCTAAGTAAATTAGCAAATTCCGGGGAGAGAAGCTCTACAGTTTCACAGAAGACTCAGCGACTCACAGCGGCTGACTCAATTCCTTTGCCACATTGTACTATACTTGTCTCGCAACCCTCTATTACTAACATGGATACAGGGGAAAGTGGTGGCGTTGATATTCAGAATCTTGCTTCAACTTCAGGAGTATCTCCCAATCAGATACCTCAGGGGGGCGGGCCTCGAACCAGTTCAACGCATCCTAGAAGCCGACCCATTGGGAATCACACAAGCTCGAATTACCTTCCTGTGATTGTCCTTCCACCAGCCCTCCTGCCCCTATGTAATCATTTTAGCAAATGTACCCAGCCTGGCTTCTCTGACTCAACATAGGCCATTAAGAACAAAGTGACACATTTGTTAAAACAAAGTTGTCAATGGGACCTTAACAATGAGATCCTGTTTGTCTGTGGTGTGGAGGGTATTGGACCTCTGAAGAAAAAATACCTGGGTGATACTATAATCGTTAATGCTCATAAACCCAGGGTCACCAGTGACATCCTGGCGCAAGCAAGAGCTGGAATGGTAAAACCAAGTTCCTGAAGGATCCTGCTATTGGGCTTCTTTTACAAGCATCCAGCAGCAAGCACCCCAGAGATTAATTGGGCTCATGGCCCTAATCAAAATGCTAACATACTTCAACCTAATTGTCACCTACAGCTTCAAAACAGGTTTCTGGCTCTTTCTGGCTTAGCGAATAAGGATTGATGCCACATAGGGGTGAGCGAATGTGCTGCAGCCGTACTAGATCTTGGGGCAACCATCATTCAACACTCCTTCAGGTGGGCAAGGCATGCAGTTTCAACCCTGGAATACTGTGGGAATCTGCCAGAAACTTCCCAACAAGGACTGGATGACTTTCATCCAGAAATTTGATATATGTTATGTTGCCAGGAGACATGGACCTTTGACTCTACTGCCATAAATGGGTTCAAATCATTTTGTTGTAATGCAACCCTGTCAGCTGCTGGCAGAGGAAAGGGGGTTTAGCCATTTTTCCGTAATGTACATTTGAAACCTGAAGGTTAAAGTTGTCGTTTCTAGGCCATGTTACCAAATTTTAAATCTCTGATTACCAAAATTATTCAATTTAGTTTTAATAAGTTTGTATTTTAACTTTTTTTGCATAACCGGTAGGCATTATCCAAGAGATGGGAAGGTCAATTTCAGAATTTGTACATTTACAGAAAAATCACACATCTATTGTATGGGTGGGAGATTTTAACATCACCGAGTGAGCTCATAGCGGAGACCTCATAAGCGTGATTTTCAATGATCAAGAGGTTGATATTGGCTACTTTGCACATTCACCCTATGGCGAAGATCTGAACCAGTTAGTTTTAACACATAATTTGACCTTCTCTTCAGATGTCCAGGGTCAGGGCAATCCAGACCTTCCCACTTTTACAGGAAGAGGTAAGGGTAGCACAATAGACTTTCTCCTCTTATCAGCGGATTTGGAATGCGCCAGGTCCTGATGGGGTTCCAATAGATCTGTTTAAACACAATGTAGACTTCCGGGCCCCATTAGTTGCAAATTTCTTGAGAGCAGCAGTCAGGGGTGATCTTATTGATTCTTGTAGAGAAGCTATTGTAGTTACAATCTACAAAAAAGGTGATCGGAATCTACCTGCATGCTATCGCCCAATTTCATTAATTGATGTCACAGCAAAGATTCTAGGGCGAGTCATCTTGGACAAATTGAAAAACTGGGCAGAGGCTAACTCCTTTTTATCAACAGTTCAATGTGGCTTAAGTCAAAGCCAGAGGAGGTCCATTGCATATAGCTTTTATGGACCTCACCTGTGCATTAGACTTAGTAGACAAGGGCAAGCTGTGGGAATCAATGGAGCAGACGGGCATTGACCGCCCTTTGTTGGACCTTGTAAGGCACTTACATTGAGATATCATTACAAAAGTATGTCATACACAGTATGGGGATTGCACAGACCCAATAAAGGTTGCTAGAGGGGTTAGGCAGGGCTACATATTAGCCCCCTGTTAGAAATGGGGGTCTCTAGTAGACAGAGGTAGGTACCTTTGTCCAAATAGGGACCTTGCTTCTAGTCAGGGTAAGGGGGATACACTTCTAAAATAACCCCTGCTCACCCCTTGGTAGCTTGGCACGAGCAGGCAGGCTTATCTCAGAGGCAGTGTGCAAAGCATTTGTGAACACATACAGTAATACAGTGAAAACACTACAATTGGACACCACACCAGTTTAGAAAATTAAGTATTCTTTATCTAAACCAAACAAGACCAAAACAACAAAAATCCACAATACAGTAATAAAAATATGACTTTCAAACGGTAGAAATAGTTCAGTTCAAAGCAAATTGCAGATGCAACACTTTTCACACAAAGTACCTTGGATGCGTCGCGCACACAAACAAAAAGGGTCGCAGGGAAGGTTATGCTTCAGTTCCTTACACTTAGGGAAGGTGATGTGTTGGTTCCTTGCTCCGGGGGAGGTGATGAGTCGGTTCCTTACTGCTTCGCAGGGGAGGCGATGCGTTGGTTCCTTACCGGAGGGGAGGTGATGCGCCGGTTTCTTACTGTGTGGGGAGGTGATGCATCGGTTTCTTACTGTGTCCCCCTACGATGCGACAGACCTGGCACCTTGATGCGATGCGATGATCCATGAAGAAGCGTGGGTTCTTGCAGCCACACAGCAGGGCTTGCGTCGGAATTGGTGCGGTGATCTCGGACTTCGGAGATCGGTGCACTCGATGCAGCATGCAGCGATTTCTCTGGCAGGTGCTGCGACGATATCTTCGGCGAAGCATCAGAAACAGGTGCGGATGCGTCGCACTTCTTGAAGTTACATTACTTTTCCAACTCCCAGCGTCAAACAGCCTCCAGAGGTCCAAAAGAACAGCAGTTATCTCTTAGCTGGTTAGAACTCCCAGCAAGGAAGTTCAGGGGAGCTGGTGGTGAAGTCTTTTTGTCCCTGAGACTTCAGAACAGGAGACAAGCTCAGTTTGAAGCCCTTGGAGATCTTCCTCAAGCAGGGGACACAGCAAACAGCAAAGTCCTTTTCTCTTTCATTGGCAGAAAGTAACCACTGCAGGTCAACCCCAGGCAGCAAACAGCACAAGGGCAGTCTTCCTCCTCAGTTTCTCCATCTCTTCTCTATGGCAAAGGTTCCTCTTGATTCCCAGAAGTGATCTAAAAGTCTGGGGTCTGGGCCCCTCTTTTTATACAGCAAAATCCTTTGTTCTCTGGTGGCAGAGAAGCCCTGTGCTCAGTCAAAACCAGTTCTGTCCTCTCTGGTGCAGATTCCTGGCAGGAGGTGGAGACAACATTGTGGAAGGCAGACCAGGCCCATTCAGGTGAAAGGAAATCTCCTCCCCCTACTCTAAATGCAGCCCAGGTCTATTCAGCCCAGCCCTGACTCATCCTGACTCTCTGGAGCCACTGCACACCCCCAGCCTCTGTCACTCCAAAGCCAGACAGTCAATACACATCCTAGCAGAGGCACACTGGATTGCTAAGCAAGAAAATACCTACTTTCTAAAAGTGGTATTTTCAAACACAGAATGTTAAAATCACCCTCACTAACAGATGCATTTTAACATTCAGAGCTCAGGCATACTAAACTTTATTTTCCTACCTTGTTCCCAGGGGTAGTTATGTTCATAAGATGTTATAAGCAAACTCTCCATTCTATCCTATTGGAACAGGTAGCCTTGCAATAGAGAAAAACAAAATTGGCAGTATTTCACTATCAGGACATGCCACACACATCAGGGCATGTCCTACTTTTCACATACACTGCACCCTGCCCACAGGGGTACCTTGGGCCTACCTGATGGGTAACTTACATGTAAGAAAAGGGAAGGTTAGGGCCTGGCAAGTGGGTGCACTTGCCAAGTCGACATGGCAGTACCAGACTGCACACAGGCTCTGCAATGGCAGGCCTGAGTTACATTTACAGGCTGCTGATGTGGGTGGCACAATTAGTGCTGCAGGCCCACTAGCAGCATTCTATTTGCAGGCCCTGGGCACACATAGTGCACTGTACTAGGGACTGACAAGTAAATCAAATATGCCAATCATGGAATCACCAATCCATAACAGCATTTTGACAAAGGGAGCACTTGCACTTTGGCACTGAACAGCAGTGGCAAAGTGCCCAAACATCTAGACCAGCCAAACGGAGTCCAACACACAGCAAAAACACAGGAGGTAAAGGCAAAAATACAGGGGAAACCCACGCCAATGATGCCAGGTCTAACATCCCCTTCCTGTTCTTATTTCAAATTAACTCTTAAGACACCTTTTTAAGGTCGTGTAGCAAAGATGTTCCCAGAATTGGCCCCCATGCAGTCCTGGTACTGCTGTACGTGGATGACGCTGTCCTTTTAGCATTAACAGCCAGTGGCCTTCAGAATCTTTTAAATGGTTTTCATGATTTTATGTTAAAACTAAAATTCAAGGTGATTTAGCAATAATAATTTATAATGACTTGTTGCCCTATACACACTAAGTCCAAAAGCTTTTTTATTGGGGAGGGGCACTTATTGAAAAAGTACCCTCTTTTAATTACTTAGGTATTTTTCTGGATGCTAATGGGATGTGAGACTGGCTAATTAACCAGAGAACACTAAAGGAGGCAGCTTGTAATTTGATTTCTAGGTTTGCCAAAAAGCTACGCCATAAGCCGATCAAGGAAATGATCCAGCTCTATAGGAGCAAGTTTCTATCAGTCGGCACATACAGAGTTGGAGTTTAGGGTCATGCTGTCCCTGGAAATTGCAGGTTGCTGAAAACAAGTTTTTGTGCAGGTCCCTAGCCATTCCCAAAGCTACCTCGAGCCTTATTTTGCATCTGGAATAGGGCGTGGGCTTATTATTGTGGTTAAAGTTATGGAGTACCCCTAAGACAGGATTTTCAAGGCAGGTGCTGGAGGACTGCCTTAGCCTAGATAACATGATCAACATTTTATGACTGGTTTATGTTAAAAGCACCTTTTATAGCCTGAGACACAGCCGCCTCTTTGATTTGCCTGAAAGTATTGTCAAACTAAAGAAATTGTTAAACAAAGATTTGAATCATATAGAGAGGAAACCGGAATTCAAAGGTCTCTTGATATGAGTTCAGTCATTAGATACTTGCAATTTTTTACCACCTCATGCTTGGAGCTCTATTTAGCCTGGATTACTAATCCAGAACACAGATTTTATCTGACCAGGCTGAGATTGATTATGGCTCATTTTTTAGTGGCCTTCCCCCAGGTGGCACTTGGTTTGTTTCTCTCCTATGCTGATCGTGTGTATCTGCCCAATCCAGCATGCACTTTATGCTTTTTTGCACTCTGTACTGCACCCTCAGAGTGTGTTTTTATGTCCAATTGTTCTGCACAAGCATTTACCCCGATGAAGAAGGGCTGATTTACTTTGCAAACTCTGGATTCGCCTGAAACCTCACTGCATTCTTACTGCTATCAAACTGTGGAAATAGTATGCATTTTAATTGATTTATGTGAACACTTTTTTCCATATTTTAATTTTATTTTAAAATGATCCTATTTATTTATGTTTTTATCTTATTATTGCTGTGAATGTATTTTATGTTTTGTGCTTTTATGGTCATGTACATTTGGCTGAATAAAGATACTTTTGACTTTGACTATGTGTGGTAATGTTGTATGCTACTGGGAGAGCATTATTGTGGCAACTACAAAGCTGTAATGCGTGTGTGTGTGTATTGTGTGTGTGTGTGTGTATTGTCTAACTACAGAGTTGTTTTTGGTTCTCTGAGTTTTGATTGTAGTAAGGGTTTGATGGGCAGTCGCAGCACAATTCATTTTCAGCTACGTCTCTTTAATCCCATGTTGTGGAAATGAGTGTGTGATATGATCTGAATAGTATATTCTTTTGGTTTTGTGAGGTATCGATGAGCAAGGAATGGGGACTGCCTTAAAAGGGCAACTCTAAACTAGGTATATGGTTTTGGTGCTTGATGGTGCATTTGATAGTGTGCTGTGGTTTGGCGAAGATGTTGTCTTGGTTCTGCGATGATTCTCTAAAAGAGTAAGATGCGTTTTGAGGTGGCATCAATTTGTCATCATGTGGATCGGTTTTATGTTGTGGTACAAGGACTAACATGTTCTGCTGGAGTTGCCAGATCTATATATGTCTCTAGACTTTTCTGACTAAGATATTCTGATGATCTGCAAGTGGTGGTTGGGTCTGACGAGGGCTATATACTGGTGATATGGAAAAGTTTTGTCAGCTACAAAGCTTTGTTACTATGTTGTGTATGTGACAGCAATGGGAGTTGAGCCACATTTGTTCTGCTGAAATTGAGATAATAAAATGTGTACCCAGACTGCTGGAACACTTAAGCATCTATGTCTGAATCAGGTGATGTAATACATTCAATACATTTAGTTATGTTCTAACTTTCAGTACATAGCAATACATTGTAAGTAGTAACCTGCCTTTAGTCGTCTTATAACTTATAATAAGGTATAATCAGAAAATAGTTTACTATAGTAAAGGTTGTGAAAGCATTGCATCCTTATTAAGAAGTTACATTATCATCCTTTTTACTTTAGGGAGAGACCACTGCATGAGGCCCTGATGCTGATGTTCCCTAACTCTCCTTGACTATATCAGTAAATATTACTAAGTAAATGCCTTCAAGAGTAACTGGCTAAAAGTGAGCATTGGGCAAGTTTCACTTTTTGCAAGTTTCACTTTTTGCAAGTAAAAGCTTTCCAAAACTGTACAGTACACTACTCTTGCATTTGACTATATTGTTAGTGTTATCTGACACTGTTAATTAAGCCCAATATGTCACTGTAGCTAATTCTCTCAAAATCCTGTTAGCAATACCAAAATCTACAAGGCCTCATACTGATTACCATATTAATAAAGTCATATTTCAAATCTTCATCTGAAAAAAGCGGCACTCACATCTCCTTGACACAGCCTTCCTGTACAATCCCTCATGCTTTACAGACAATACAAATATCTCAATAACTGCCCTCTCCAGTCACTCTCAAGTGCACTGCATCCAATTAGAAATAATGAAAGCATAGTACATTAGTACACTGAACTCAACCACACATAAATACTCCTCTTCATCCTGCACTCAGTGTTCTAAGGAACCCTGTTTAAATTGGCTTGCATCCCACACACATGGCCCTTTCTGTCAAGGTATCCACTCAACTAACAATAAAACTTACACTATTCTCTTGATCATTCAGCCTCAGAAATTGAAATACGAATTTGGGAAAGGGGAACCCTCACAAACTTAATTAACATATCCCAAGTAAGCTAAAACACAGATCTTAGAGAAACTCTTTTTAACCATAGCAGCTGTGTCTGAAACAGCAGGCAATCCCCCATCCAGGAATATGCGTGGTACGTTTAAGCAGTAGCAACAGCTTTAAAGTCAAGAAAATCAATTTGGAAAAATGTAGAAAGCATTAATGAACAAAAAGAAAACCAAAACAAATAAAACTGGATAAAAAGAACTCAAATATATGAAAAGTTCACATTTTAAAGCTAGAAGTGCCTTAAAAGGTTGCCAATGGAAAGTATCAGTCACAGTTCACCATGATAAAGGTGCAATTTCAGGCTGACTGTAAAGGAGCTACTCCAACCAAAGTTCTTACCTTGAGACTTTGTCTGCATTTTCGAGCTCAAAGTCTTCCAGTGGGGCACTGTCCAAGGCTGAAACTTGTGAGGTTCCCTTAAAGTTGAACATGTCATTGTTGAGCTCCCAATGAAAGCAATCAGTTTTGGCACCAAGTGGGATATACTACAGATGTCACTTCCCTACTGGAATAGATTGGCTGACATGCCCTGGTGGGGGTTCCACATGACTGCATATCTTTACTTTGGTGTTCTGATGAACTAGCTTTTAGCACAGCATAAAGCTCCAAAGTGGCAAACCTTATTTTAATGCGAATTTAGGGTAAGCCATTATAGGGAAACCTCAGCACCAAGCCCTAGTCCTCCGTATTTGGAAGAAATGACGAAGGCCCCCTTTTCTCAAACTGCTAGGAAAGTTGCTCCTGGTCACTCCTGAAGTCCTCAGGTCCTCATGGCAAGCTTAGAAGCACCCTCTTCTGCACCAATCCCCCCTCTGATGGCAAATCAAGCCATCACATCAAATCTTACCAGATGGACAAATTACAGTTTGGTTGTTTTCATCATCTTTCTTCTAGAATCGTCCTGAAATTTCATGTCATCATAGTATCTGTTCTGTTTTTCCTCTAGTTCCATATCTGCTGCCTTTCTCTTCACTCCCTTCTTTGCTCATACATGTCTGTACACCTTAATAGTCACAATCAGGAATAACAAACAAAGAGCAATTATCACTAAGGGTTTAAGGACGCTTCCAACAATTCCACTCCCTAGGTTTCCGAACCATCTGCCTGTAGCAGAAAATCAATTCTCTACCGCTTCCCAAGCACCTGTTGCTGTCAACACTTTCAAATCTTTCTTCAGGTCAGTAATGTTGCTAATGTACTTCTTCAGGTCTTTACTCTCAGCTGGAATGTTAGTACAACATCTGGCGAACTCCGCCCTCTTTTGCAAAAAGGATGTCTAAAGCAAGTCAACTCTGTAAAACTATAAATCTGATGGCATCCATTTCTGTATCTATAACTAAGAATTCTCCAGCTGTACAAGTACATAGTTTATCAACTACAGTAGAATGTTTTCTAAACTTGTGTGAGTTGAGTATCACTCCTACAGATGGAATCAAAGCACCAAAAATGTCTCCTACAATTTCACTAGCACTAGCACCTCTTTGTGTTCTCCCATGTTGTTCCCTTGTCAGATCATCAATGTGTCCCACATGATAAATTTTAGGGAAAACTATCCCCATGTAACATACCATCTCTCAGTTAACCTGTAGAATGCACTCTTCCAAAAAATGTGTTCAACTCCAGGAAAAAAAGGATCTCCTCCATCCAAATAAAAACCCCAATTTCCTTGAACTTCAAATGTATGGTCACATTCACTAGTCCCTACAAAATTTGTATGAGTTGTGGATTTTCTAATTAAAATGCATAATTTCACTCTGTGTTGGCAATCTAAAGCTAATGCTGCCAGGTTTTCCCACTATTCTGTGTTCCCTTTCTTCTTTAGCCCAGGGTGGTACCTTTGAATGATTCACTTTAACCAAGCTGTCTCTTCATCTACTCAATCTATGATTTGCTTTTCTACATCTGATAGCTTGCAAGTTAAGTTGTGTCTATGCGCATAAGCTGTGTCCAGTGTTATAGTAGGTCTAAAGAAATGTGTCTTATTATCTCAGCATTCTTAGCAACAGGCTGTCTATTCAAGTGCTTCAGCACAGGAACTTCTGAAAGAACCAAGTCATAATTTGAGTAATAGTTTCCCGTAGAATAAGCTCATCAGTAAACTACAGATAACATACGTCAAAGGGATATGATGACTAGTAATCCCTTCAGCAACCAGTGCAGGCAATTGCATACATACGTTGCAATCCCTAGCATCCATGGTCTCAACATATTCATAAACCAGTTTAGAATTAACATTCAGTGAGTAATCCCCTCTAGAAGCATCTACCTGTAACTTTTCCTCATCTATTGCGGGTAAGCTGTTGTCAGTAGGAAAGGGCACTTGTGAGGCATTTGTAGTCTTGGGCTCTTCTACCTGTAAATGATGAGGCAAATTCAAAATGATAAGCAAAACATCTAACACTATTGTTGCAACACTTCTGCACATAAACGTTTAGGTGTTAGAGAGTTTGCATTAGGCTTCATGAGTTCTTTAGTGACAGACCGTTAGCTAGAAAGGTTAGCTCTTTAGGTTAGTTTCCACTGGCACGAACAGCAGAACAAAGTTCAAGTGTCTCTGCAAATCTTGTTAAGTTGTTTCTAGTAAATGCACAGTTCAAACTCACTAACGATCACTTCCAGAATAAATTGACTCAGTCTGTTTAGTGGCAATGCGATTTCAAAACTCTGTTCAGCCATGAAGTTCACTTCATGGAGACTCAGCTGGATGACAATTGTTGTAGCAAAAGGTGTAAAATGCTCTCCCCCAATCATTGACTGCTACGTAAGTCTATTCAGGTATAGAGTATCTTTGACAGGGCACCCTAGCTCTCTTTGATCTCCTTACTATTGGCCCTACTTCATCACTGTTGTTTTGGCCAACTCCCTCAGTATCTACGGGGATAGTATGTAGTATGTGCACTACAGACAGACAGTGTCTTCCTCTCTCTTGTCTCCTTGGCCACTTGTCTCTGGGTACAACTTGTGTTACAACTGTACTAGACCCTTGACCAGGCTCAGAATTTGGCACAGTCAACACCACTGGATGAGTCCCTTCTCCCTTTTCAACTGTTGACTCTCTCAGGCCAATCGAGTGCTATCCCAGCAACTTGCTGGTCCCCAAAAGCTTGACTAACCTGCTCCCTCTGTCTCACTGTAACCACCGGTGCTGTTATATCATTAAGGGGGCAAGGGACTCTGCGAGTGCGGTCAGCATGTACCCAGTTAGGGATACCTCTGCACTTCACAGCTGTCGTTGTAACCAGAATTACCTGGTAGGGTCCACTCTACCTAGGCTCCAAGCATGACTTGCGAACGTGCTTCTTCACCATTACTCAGTCGCTCGGACTGAGGTCATGGCACTGCTCCTGTTGAGGCAGGGCTGTAGCCTCTCTGACCTGGTGAGACACAGAACATACCACATCAGCCAGTCCTTTGCAGTAATCAAGAATCATTCATTTGTGATGTTCACAAGCGCATTTGCAGGCACAGTTGGCAGTCTCATGGCCTTCCCCATAATGATCTCATGGGGCGACAATCCTGGCATCCTATCTGGAGTACTGCCTAGACTCATCAGTACAAGGGGCAAAACATCAGGCCATTTCAGAGATGTTGAAGCACACATTTTAGCCAACCTGGATTTCAAAGTGCTGTTTACTTGCTCCACAATTCCAGCAGCTTCTGGTCGAGAACTACAGTGGAGTCTCTGTTCAACCTGTAGTGCTGCACATAACATCTTTAGGACTTCATTGTTAAAATGAGTTCCTCGGTCTGACTCCAAAGAAGTTGGGAAACTGAAACATGTTATCAACTCCCTCAACAAAAGCTTTGCTACGGTGAGACTGTCATTTCTCCTAGTCAGGTACACTTCAACTCACTGTGAAAAGATGCAAACAATCAGTAGGTCTTATCTCAACCCTTGGACACCAGCATCTCAATGAAATCCAGTTGCATACTGTTGAAGGGACCTCTTGAGCTTCCTATATGACTCATTGTTACTGCTGTTCTTCAGCCTACATTCTGCTGTTGGTACACAACACACCTGTGACACACACTTTCAACCATCAATCTGAATCTGGGGTTAAACCATGTTTGCCTAAAGATGCACATCATGGCTTCCCTCCCTACATGTGCAGGTCCACGACAATTTCTCACCATTGGACGAAGCAGGCTATCTGGCAGTACAGTTCTTCCATCCCCTGAAACCCAAATATCATCTTCAGCCATTTTGACACAACCTGCTCTGACCGAAACTCGCTGTTCTGCTTCTGGCATTTCTTCCTGTAATCTCTTGACTTCTTCCCAAGTATCAACTGTAGACAACAATAGATTGCACTTTGCTACATCTGATGTATTCCCCATTAAAGGTGCATGAATTCAGCGCACAGCACCTTGCTGACTCATCAGCATATCTGCTGCCCACAGTCACATTGTCATGGCCTTACCTTTGAGCAGCGGATTTCACCACTGCAATTTGGGCAGGTAGTTGCAAAGCCTGAATCAAGTTCTTCACGCTTTCCCCATTACGGGTTGGTGACCCCAAAGAGGTCATGAAGTCACGTTGGTACCACAACTGCCCAAAGTCATACACTACACCAAATCCACACTGGCTATCAGTGAAAATCCTCACTCTCAGCTGTTCTGAAGCACAGCATGCCCTAGTAAGGACAATCTGTTCTGCTACTAGTGCTGAAAATACTCCTTGAAGCTAGGAAGCTGAGACAGTACAGACTGCATAGGCAGCTCTCAGGTTTCCTTCATGATTGCATATACAAGAGGCGTCAACAAGCAGCACATAATCTTATTTCGGTAGTGGCACATCTGGTATGTCAGGTCTTAGTTTAGTGCATGACTCAGAAATATCAAGACAGTCATGTTCAACTAATCCCTCGACAACCTCAATTCCAGGAAGGGGTAGTAATGTTATGGGATTAAGGACAGTGCACCTTCTCAATGTAAGATTTACGGCACCAAGAATGATTTGCTCATACTTGTTACGCTGACTGTTGGTGAGGTACTGTGTTCGAGTACGAGATAACAGCACTTCAACTGAGTGGGGGACAAAAACAGTTATGTGATGACCCATAATAATGCTTTCACACTGTTGATGCTAGCACTAGTTGAGTCAACAGCTTTAAGACATCCAGGCAAAATGCAGCTATGTGGTCAAGGGTGCAGAAAATAGGCCAGTTGTCTGAGATCATTGCCATGCATTTGGGTTAGCACTGAAAGAGCGCAACCCTCTCTTTCACTACAAAGCAAAGCAAAATATTTATTACAATCAGGCATTTCCAGTGACGGGTGTGGCAGAGGCATTCTCTCAACTCTGAGAACGTACACATGCAACTATCATCCCATGGTACAGGATCTGACACATCTTTGTATTTCAGCCGCTGTAAAGGCTTGGCCATCAGGGAAAGCTGGGAATCCACTGTCAACAGTAGCCCACCATTCCCAAGAACATTCAGATCTCTCTTTGTGTTGTTGGCGGATTCCTTTTCAGAATCGCCAAGATTCTCTCTTGTGGCATCTTTCTTGCCACTTTTTCAATGTGATGTCCTAGATACAGGACTTCTTTCTTACAGAAGTGCAATTTTGTCAGAGATACTTTGTCCATTCTCAGCTAAGTGGTTCAAGAGAGCAACTGTGTCTAATTAATAAGCCTCCTGCGTAACTGACACCACCAATAGGTCATCAATATATTGGACTAGGACTCAGTGACAGGGCATCACTAAGGATTCTAGATTTTTTATGAGCATCTGATTAAAGATAGATGGAATCTCCGTATACCCTTGTGGGACTGAACACCATGCCAAAACGTGCCTGTCGAACCAGAAAGCGAAAAGGAACTGGCTATCCTCGTGCAATGGTATAGAGCAAAATTCTTGGCATAAATCAGTGACAAAGAACCACTCGGCTTCACATGGAACCTGAAACAAAATCACAGCTGCATTGGGTACCACAGGACAACAAGGAACAACAATTGAACTAACCTTTCGCAGGTGTTGGACGATGCAGTACTTGACATTGGGTTTCTGCAAATTCATGATGGGTGAGTAACATGAATTCCCCATGATCTCTTTCAGAATGCCTTGCTCAATCATTGAGCCAATCACAGGAGTAATCCCAGCAACAATTTCAGGGGTAAAATTATATTGTGGGATTCTCAGGTTCTCAGCATTTGGCTTCACTGTAAAGTGAACTGGATCAACACCTTTTGATAAGTCCAGTGTCTTTGCCTGAAAAGTCCCAGACTCCAGGTAGCACTATATCTCTCAATTCTGGGGACAACTAGTCTTTTGTTACCATAGGGAACATTCCAATTTCTGATTTTAATTTGATAATTTTGAAGCCAACATCCTCATCATGTGTCCGGATTTCATTACTATTTCGGGTACAGAAAATGGAACAATTCAGCTTGCACAAGCGATCTCATACAAGCAGATTTACTGGACTTGAATCACACACCACATATCGGTGATTGTCCTCAATGAACCCTAACTTGACAGGTACCGCTTCTGAAGCTGGACTAGTTATTTGTACTTAAAGGACCCTATCGTGACAAGTACCGCTTCTAAAACTGGACTAGTTATTTGTTTATTTGCAACTCCTACAACTTGGATTCTTTCTCCCAAGAGGGTAGGTTGAGAATCTCTGCTGTTCTCACAGTAGAGCGGGTAGCACCAGTGTTGACGAGGAATGAAATAGGATTTCCATTTACCTCACCATCTACGTATGGACCACTCTGATCTTGATGCAAGTGCTCAATCCTCCTCCTCACTCAAGCCTCGTCATTGCGACAGGTCTGAGCTAAGTTCATCATTGATCTGAAGCAGGAAGTCCTGTTGAGACGTACCCTGCTCCACAAAGGGATTAGTATTTGATTTGCATTGTTCTCTGGACATTGACATTTTGTTGTGGCATTGGGGCTTGTTGAACCTGCATCACTTGAGTTTGGGGCACACTGGGATTATGAATTCTCTGTCTCGGCACCTGCTGTGTCTGAACCATATTATTTCCCTGTGTTTGCACAAATCCACCATTCTGAACCTGATTTCCATTAACCATTTTACCAGTATTGAACTTACATTGATGCTTCCAATGCCCTACCCTGCCGCACACATGGCAGGGGTTAGTTTTCTTCAGAGTCTGCATATCAACAACTGTGCTCGGATCAATCAAAACATCACAACCTCTACCTTGCGGTTGGAACCCTTGCTGCTGAAATATTAGCTGTTGAAACCCATTGCCACCTTGCATACCGGAATCTCTGCTGATACACTCCCTGCATGGGACCAAGATTCCCAACAATCTGTCGATTCTGACCTCTCTGTGCAGCTTTCATCTGAGCTATCATCAATATTTTCTTCAGCGTCTTGTGTTTCATCTCGAATTAATCACAGCAATACTTTGCGTATTGCAGAATTTCATCAACGGGCTTACTCTGCCAACAAATGCTGTTAAATCACGGAACTACCTCCTTTTTCAGTCCGTTTCCATCAGGTCTTCTGGGCTTAAAGTACCAAGCAATTGCTCAGTCTACCAGAGACACTTGATTCAGTTCTACATTGGCCGGACCAAAAATTCCTCCTGTGTACAGTTTGTATTTAGAGTATATGTTCTTGTCTCACCAATGTATAAATTACACTTATTCACCTATGTCACTTGAGCACTTTTATTCACTGTACTTAGTGTCACTCCATTTTTACTGAAATGTTGACAGCCACATAAAACATTTGACCAAGAGAAAAAAATTAAATACTTACTACTCTGCAAAAATTGTTTGTCTCATGTTCCAGCTTATTTTGTAAAGTATTGATTTTACTTGCTTAAACTTATGGATTCTGATTATTTCTTGATCGCAGAAGCAATTGCTCTTACCCGACAGAACCAATTGTAGCTTTTTGTATAGATACCCAGGTTCTGAAGGGCACAGGGTTACCCCATTGTTACTACACAACCTCAATTGTCTCTGTCCCACTAAACTGTTTAAATGCCTGCAAAAATCTTTCATAGTAGGCATGTATTGACTCTTGGGTCGTTCTGTCAATCTTGACCCAATCAATCCCTTTTGGAGAGATTTTTGCCTTCAGAAATTTAATCACCTGGTTATAATTCTTCATTACCAATGTTGACGGTGCATGGGATTGAGGATGTCTCATCAGCTCTACCTAGGGCCAATCCACTGCAACTTTGCATTCAGTCCACAAATCACTTGGAATCACAATTTCTAATAAAGTATCCAAATATTTCCACAAAACATTTGAAATTTTCCCAAATTAATCAACCTGTCTGTACCCTTCCCCTGGATTTTTTCTCAATTTTGGGAAATCATTTGTGAATGAAGTGAGATCAGCCCTAGTCCATGATACATGAGCATACCCTCCACCAGTCACTTCTCTCATGGGTACCATTTGTACATCCTCTTCTTCTTCCTCTGTTACAGGCGGAGTCATTTGCACCCTATCCTTCTTTGGTTCCTTTTTCTTTGGCCATGTACCTTCCCATTTATCTAACTCACTCCATTTTTTAGTGTATCCAATTAATTCCTTAATCTGTACTCTCCTTCCTGGTGGACACATGTTTATGAGATCTTTGTCATTAAAGCATAAACTGTACTTTTCTGCAAAAGTTTGGACCTTTTTACATCAACTCCATGTCTCTGGCTAATTTAGTCAGTCTCTCATAAGCCTGTACTACAAGTCTAGTCATGTCTTTACATAACAACAGTAGTTCATCATCCTGGAACGCATTCAATCATGACATTTCAAGATTCCCAATTATCATTTCTTCTAATTCTACCATTAATTTAGCCAAATCCATTGATCTTTCTCTTTCAGGAACTTGTGCATTTGTTCCACTAGTTCCAGGATTCCCACGACTTGCTGGATTATCTATAACTTTGAATCAGTCATCAAGTTCTCTGGCAGTAAGACCTGGTTGCTCTGCTGGGATATGAAGAATTATTTCTCCACTATAGGTACCACTACTTGGACCAGGCAGTGAGTTCAAAAGAGACATGTCAGAAATTGGCTTTCCCCTGTGCAAATGGGTCTTAGGGATACTGTAATTCATCATCGGTGGGGAATTCGTGTTGGGCAAGAAAAATAGTGACAGTCTCTGGGGAAATCTCCTGTTCAGGTCAAATCCTGACTGATTTAATGTATGGTCTGCATGTGCAACACATGGACTATTCCCTTGGGTCAGAACTCTAGGTTTCTGAGGAATGGGTCTTATTGTCGGGTCCACTGAATTGTTAGTATTGTTAGCCATGGCACTCATTCCAGTACGAACAGCCAAAGTATGGGTATTATTTCCTGCTGCTCCAGGCTTATACAAAGGAACAAGAGGACCAATTGTGACAGAAACACCAATGCATCTGGGACATTTAGAGTTTGTGAAATCAAAGGGGCTGTCATTCCTGACAGTTACCCCATAGGATCAGAATTCATATTTAATGATGCCGTGGGCACATCAAAGGTTTCAGTCATGGGCATGTTACTCGCTCCACCAATCGGAGTGTCATTATACGGTGGTGGACGATTTAGCAGTAACTCAGAAAGTCATCAGTTATGTCACTATCACTGTCCTCAGCAGCATTCTTAAGGCCATCTGTCTCTTCATTCTTTTTCATCACTTTCCGTTTACCTTTCCCCTCTTCTGTGATTAACACATGATATAGTTTAGCTCCCTCCATTCTCCATGCATTCTGTTCTGTATCCCAACTAGCAACCACACAAAGGCGTATAAAGCTTTCTTGACTCTCCCTTGATATCTGTCTTTCTGTCTTAAGTGAGCCACATGCTCCCAGGCATTAAGTGCTTTGAATTGTGTAGGTCTAGGAGGCTGGCTCATTTCATACAGCGTCTTCCTCAAATTCTCAAAACTTCTCAAATTAAATGTCCCACAATTAGAAAATTGCAATGCACCATATTTCTCAGTACTTCTATTTCATTGTTTGAGCCAAATATATGTGTGTAAACCCTCTTCTACTGCCATAGTGCCACCTGGCATACCTTCAGGTGGTGCCTCTATTCCCTTTCTAACAGGTACAGTCACATCTCCCCTCACCATGCTTTGTAATGCTGTAAAGAATTTCATTTTTCAATCAATAATATGAAATATTCACAAATGACTCTCCGTTGAAACCAGGAAATTATGTTTTATCCACAATTCTCAGTTCGGTGATCAACACCAATACTAGCGTGGCTCTCTATGACATATTCAACCAATACCAGTGCAGCACTACACAAACCGACCTATACCAACACAGCACGCTGTGATGTTAATCTCACTCCTTGCAGCTGCTCACCCTCCTTTACAATTTCTCTCGAGCGTGTTTTCTAAGCAATTCACACAAACCAATGCAAGCAATTTCAACAACTAACCTTGTCTGCTCCTCTAAAGAAATTAAAGATTATTCATACACACAAGAGGCAATTCGGAACAGCACTTTCTGACCTATGCTAACATTCACTTCCAGTAAAACCTCTACCAGCGGGATCTCACTCAGATTGATACAGTTATTCCCTTTGCACTGAGATCAACTATACCAACCACGTCTCGCAACCACACAAAGTAAGGGCCCTATCTCAATAATGCTGCCGACGATGTCTCATAATTAGCACCACAACACAGCAGACAACTACACCCAGTGTCTTCTACACTGAGACTTACACGTAGGTATATATATCCTGGGATCTTATTCCACAACGGAGACGATAACCACTTCAAAATCTCTGCATCAAGCACGACATTCACACATGAACTGAAATCAGCTTCACATAACGCCATACAGTCATTTCAAAATACCGCAATCTAAGCATGAGCAATAGCAACGTACAATCCTACTGATAGTCACACTCCGCTGCTACAAGTAATTTCCAAACCGCTCGAACTCCATCAATCCTTCAACTGAACCAGGGGCTTTTGCGGTTTGGACTGGGCTTGGGCATTTCTAGATAGGACATCATAACTCCCTTGCATCAATGGGAAACCAACCGATGTGCTACCAGATTTAATTCAGAGTTTCCTGCGCCCTCGTCCTTACCATTGCTCCTGCGATAGACCTTTCTGTCCGTCTGAGGGGTGATGGGAGTTAGTATTTACAGTCAATCAAATTTCAATTAACAGTGCAACCGTTTGGATACACAATGAGGACCAGGAATCGGTAGCCAAGTTCACAAGTTTATTTCAAGTTAATGATCAAATTCAAATAAACAACTCTCAACACCATGCTATAAAGGTAAAGAATGACAACAGGGATCCCCAGATGCCGAAAGCATTTAAGGTGAATTAGTATCAAACAAACAAGTAGTTCTGTCACTACAATACAGAATAATAACATTAGGATTTGATGCTCAGAGAATAATCTAAGGTTCTCTCTCCTATACATTAGTAATCTAGAATTTAGAGTCCAGAGGATGGTTTGGGGAAAAATGGTTCTATCAATTAGGGAAAGTCCATAAAGGAAGTCAGATCAAGACAAAAGAAATCAGAATAGGAAAGTGTTAGCATCTCAGAAGCTCGTCAAGAGTCTTCTATGGGTCAAGTGTTCGTGTCAGCCTAAGCCACACTTAAGCAAAAATCAGGGAAAGCATTTGGGCATAAAACCTCTCAAAGTCTTTTAAACTAGAAATGTCTGAAGGAAGGAGGGAATCAAGGAAAGGTGTTTGCAGGAGTCTGATCAGCGTCGGGCGAAGTCGGAAAAAGATCTGGGTACCAGTTCAAAGGGAATGGTATAGTATAACGTGATAAGTCCATCGGGTGACCCCCCCCCGTCACACCATCAGGGGTCCATCCCAATCCACAATCATTGTGTTGCAGACTACAATATTTCCAGTTTGTCCCACACTGGTCACGGGAACAACATCTTTCTCTTTCTCCATTCGTAGGCTGCAACTTTTGGACAATAGTTCATTCAGTTAGCGCTCTGTTTCTCCGTGTACCTTTCATCAAGGTCCATTTCTCAGGCTCCTGATCCCCTTTTCTCGAGTACAGTAATTTATATGTTCTAAACTAACAATGCATGTTAATACCTACAAGAAATGTTGAGTTAGCAGAAAAATGAAATCAGCTTAATGTAGCATGTAGAAATACAGGCCTACTCATGTTAAGTTTAGCATTAACTTCTATGTTGCATGTTTGATATGCGGGTGCACATTTAAATACAAATGAATATACGTTTCTAATGCATTAAGTTTCATACCAAATGTAATATTCAATAAATCATCATTATACTCAATAATAATTATAAATGAGAACTACACTTAAATCGAATTTATGAATTATTAATGCACATTAAATTGATTGCTGTTTCGAGCAAGATTACATTCTACATATGTACAAAAGTGTTTAATCACAGTTTCAATTTCTTACATGTTATTCACATGAAGTAGCACACACATTTAGAAAGTCACATTTCATCTCTCTGGTGAATACATGTTCTACTGAATGAAGATGATTCTTTACTAATCACACTTTAATTAAGGCAAAACATTTGTGTTAGTAAGTTTCTATTCCTACAGTGAAGGCACTCTTTAATATATGCCAAGTGCAACACTTACATTAATTCATTAAACCATACATGAATCATGTGCTAAGTGCACGTTCATACCATGTGTTTCTCAAGTGTCTGTGACATTTGTAACATACAAAAGATGGGCAATCTTTGTGCTGTACCAAGGGGTCATCCCTCTTTCGCAGCCAAGTACTGGTTTTGGTGGATAAAATCATTATTTTATTTCTGTGCAGGGGCGTAGCTTCAGGGGGGTGTTTGGGGTGTTACACCCCATGTATTTTCTTATAAACAGTTGAGTAGAGGTGCTTTCACTCGGAATGGTGAGGTGCCTATTGGATTTCCCTAGAAATCTTCAGGTTATAATAATTCTCTTCCACAAGTAACTTGTCTTTGTACCAATCAGAATCATTTTTTTCTGGTGATGTGCATGATATACATCGGTTTCTAGGCCTCTTATAAGTTCAGTTAGGTGCTTAGAAGCACCTGCACTGTTCTATTACAACAAACCAATTATTTGTATTTTTTGCTGCAAGCATATGGTCCCCACGTTTAGGTGTTTACTGTTTTTATTTTTTCCATGCGTGTTTTTATGTGGCTTCTGTTGCAAGATAAAAAATAAGCATTGCACCAGACCTATTGACTGTACGAATGCCCCAGTTTAACTTGATTTAATCACTTAAGTTGGTGAAACATCGCAAACAAAGGTGGGGTCCGCTTATGCTAGGCAATGTTGCTTCCTTATGAATGTTCTGAAACAGGAATTTAATGTACCTGTAGTCTCATGATTTAGAGTTACTGTCCTGAAAAGAGCCTTAGCACCTTCTGCTCAGTCCCCGCACTATCACAGTCCATTTTCCTCAGTCTGAGCAGATTTGAGCTATCCTGCCAGGTCCATGAGCGCCATACCTCTACCCTTGCTGAGTTAGATTGACTTCTCTTCCCTTTGGCCGCCACTATCACCTGGTGCATTTCAGCTCTGATAACAATCCGAAGCGGATGCCCAGCACTGCCACCATCCATGCCTGCAAGGCAATATTACCAATTTCTTTAACAGCAGGCACTTTCTTTAATCTGCCGTGTCTCCGCTCTAAAGTTTAGAACTCTTTAAATTGCTCGGGGTATTAATTCGCTACGTTTAAGTTTAGCCTTCAGTCGATGTGAATGATATGTTTTATTACCCATTATGGGTTAAAAACGGGGTTTACACAATATAATAAAATGAGTTGTATAAGATTTTCTGCTAAAGTTATGGTGCAGTGTGCTCCATAGAAAAGCCAGCATGAGATGTGCCTTGAGTGTGCTGCGCCTTGCTTTCTGAATCGTTAGAGGACAGACTTTTTCTCCTTTGTAGCTCCGGTGTGTGTCTCTCTAAAGAGATTCAAGCAATCTACATTTAAAGGCTTTTTTTTTTACTCGAGTGATAATGAAAGCCTTTTCAGCTTGGCGGCCTTTCATGACGCCCTCAAAACACTTACACTGTTGAACTGTGTCCTGCTCCCCAGCCTAGTGGAATAACATGAATAATAATGATTAACCCATCGCGACCCTTTCTTTCTGGTTATGATTGCAAAATGCTTAATAAACTCTTTGCATGGTGTTGTTATTGGCCGGTAGCCACTGCTGGTGGGCACGCGACCTGCCCTCTTCTGCCGTGATAAACTCCAACTAAAATAATAAAGGTAATAGGTAGACTTACAATAGCAAGAGTCATTATTTCATTGTTTCGTTCTCATTTATGTCTGTGCCCACTTATGATGGTGTGGGGGGTTCATCATATTGTCAGAAGCCTGTAAAATGCAGATTGTGGTTGTCAGAAATGTGGTTATTAATTTGGGAAGTGACTAGCCCTTACCAATGTATAAACACCATTTGATTAGGTCAAAACACAGTTCTGAGAAGATCTCTGCTTGGTCCCTAGTAGCTGTGGCACAAGCAGCAGGCAATTCCCTTGCAAGGGATTGTTAAGTTCAAAAAGTACCAACAATATTCAAGTCAAGACAACAACAAAATAAAATTCAAAAACCAATTTAGAAAATAGAGAAAACTTTAAGTTGCAAAAAGACACCAACGTCATTAAGGGGAAACAGAGATATGAAAACAAAGTTTTAAGCAAAACGTGCCAAGAAGAATTAAAGAGCTAGTGAAAAGTCACGGTTTGCTGCAGACCTAGATCTAGCTGCAGTTTTAGGCCAACCGCAATGCAGCAGAGGTTGGTGACACTGAGGTGATCATCGAGAGCAAAGTTTTTAACTTCAAATTTAGAATCAGATGTACTAAAGTGTTTTATGATTGCAAACGCAGCCATTCATGAAATCATGAGTTTGTGACTGCAAAATGCCAGTTTCGTATGAACTGAACCCAAGTTACAAGTGTGTATTTTGTAGCCCATTCATATTCACAAGTCTAGTCCTAAACCATTGAACAGTTACCTCCATATCAAAAGAAGTAGTAACTGGTTTTCAGTGGGTAAGGGGACTTATTGTGTCTCCCTTCCCTTTTGGAATAATGTTGGCAGCCTCAGGGAGTAGTCATGGGTCCATGGACCATTGTCGTTTCACCCTGTTTTCCCAAATGGAAAAAGTTTATATTTTTTAAAGCAGCACAATTACCTTTAAGGAACATGGGCTGCTTTAACAAAACGTTTTCTATTTGAGAATTCAAACACAGGAATGGTGGTCTGATGTCCCTTGCAGGCTACCAACCCTGTGTCTGTTGCCAATTACAAGGTGTTGCATATAGTTAACTGCCCAATTAATATTCATTCGGCAGGTCATTCTGCAACCCCCTGTAAATGGGGATTTTGTGGTGTGACCTATTAATATAAAAATCAGAGTCTGACTGCAAATAGTCAGTGTGAAATTTGCAACAACTTTTTGCGAGCATACTCTCAGTATATCTGACCCTTAATCTCTGAAATGGTTGTCAAAAGATTCATACAGGTAGGGTCCATGGTGGTGGCAAGCAAAGGTCCCACGAAGTCAGATACATCCTTCTCGAGCTTCCGCTGAAGCCATTGAGTTTGTTGCCCAAATCTCCAAGAGGGACAAACCTGGAATACAAAGCCACCACAGACGCTTTTTAGTTTGAATAGATTTGCCACTTCAACTTAATTCAAGGTTTTACATTTGGACGTAGTCACTTTTTTGGAAGTCAGTGTCTTCCTTCGAGACACGTCTGGAAGCTATAACTGGGCAAGGCTTCATGAGCAAAAAGCTCAGAGCAGGATAAACTGGTTTCCCTGATCACCTTGGGTGTGATCTGCATGGATAAGCATCTGCACCTTGTCCCGGTTCTCTGGAGGTAGAAAAAATTACTAACTCACTTTTTTTCAAAGTGCTGGAAAAGTTCCTGTTTGTCAGTCCTGCAGCATCTGGCTTCTTAGGGCAGGCTTCCACGCATCAGGTTTCTCTCCAGCCAGATCTACTGGAAAGTCCAGTCTTCCGTGTTGAGCTGTTCCCTCTTTGAGTCAGGAGTCCTTCTGTTTTCGGTGTCCTGAAAGGAAACAAACAAGAGGGCAATTACATGACCCTTCGTGATCACTTCCAGTCCCTTTGATTCAGTAGTTCCAGTGAATCTTCTTCTTCCATCAGGAGTCTTCACGAGTGGAGCCCTTATATTCAGGCAGAGTCTTCCCAGATGCATGAATGGTCTGAGAAGTTGGTGGTTGAGGGTTCCACATTTACTCTATACTCTAACCAGTGATTGGAGAAATTAACCTAATCCAAACTATTTTCATAAAGTCACCACACCTCCTTATGCAAAAATTGACCATAATAAAAAAAAAAAATATATATGAACCGGGGGCACCGATTCAAGATACCAAAGCCCATCTGCAAATAGGCAAACCTGCCTTCCGCTTCTTACCCACAGTCCTATTTAGTTGAGCTCTTCTCTCATCTGACAGGAGGGTCCCAATAATGAATGCCTTTCTGGCATTTCCAAGTCAAAATAGTTAGCACTAAAGCTGCCCTTAATTACGCCAACTCTCCTGTCTACTCCCAGATTGCTAATCACTGCTAAGTGGTCAGAAGTTAACAGCTATCTACTCATCCTGGTATAAGAGGCAGGGTCTTGTCCTCTGAGACAGGGCTGGTAATTCCAAAGCCAAGTATGTATATTCTAACTCTGGAGGGACTGAGTGGAAATATTGGATTTAGGACAGTTTTGGCTCATTCAGCAGAAAATATATATTTACAAAGTTACTTTTCCAGTTAAACTATCAATAATCTGATTTCACTATTAAATACAATTTTGAAAATGCACTGAATAATAACTTTGAAGCATGTTATTAGCATTTTCCTGAGCAGAGACAGCAAATAATGATTTTAAAACCCTTTAGGCCTGTTCAAGGAAACATCTAGCAATGCCTATACAGTGAAAGTGCTTTGGGGTTTTATTTCACTGTAGAGTACACCAACCCCAATATGTAATGTGTCTCGTTTTCATGTATTGCCACTCTGCCCAGTGGCTATACAAGACATACTTTAGGGCTGACTTAATAATATGTAAAAATAGGCTTCCCCTACATGGCAAGATCACTTTTCCCTGCCAGGTGACACAGCAGTGCCTTTAAGTGCCAGCCCAGCCAGAGCACAGTGGTGCTCCTGGCAGACATATATTTTTGTCATATATTTAGTTGTTGTAAATGTACTCTCTAGCCCACAAATGACATTTAAGTTCCTTGGATTAAGCCAATTTTACCAAAACATCTTAGGGCTAGAGAACATGCACTGTGGAACCGATTAGCAATGTCACAGGGCACTGAGTCTTGTACTAATTTTGTGGTTGGGTGGGGCTCTTCAATATCACCTGAACATGTAAGAGGCCCTCTGACCACTTTATCTGACTCCTAGCACCTGAGCTTCACATGAGCATAACACAGTGGGAGAAGGGAGAGGCACCTGCTAGTTTCCTCTCCTTCAAAATGTAAAGATTTTCTTTTGGGGTTCAGAAAAACTAATAGGTGTAGCACTAGCTAACCATCTCTAGCTAAACACATCAAAAACAGATATATCCGCTTGTAGTACATCACCCAACTATCACACTTTAACCATCTGGAGACTGCAATGAGGCCTTCTAGCTATTCATGCAACTTCAGTAAGGAACATAACAATGATCACAGACTCTAGTCTCTTTTATTACAAGTAAATCAAGTGTCCAAATGCAGCTTCTGTTAGATGCATTTGTCAAATTTTCATTACTTAGGCTTCCCACAGAAAGCTGAGACCATTATCTCCCTAGTACTGTGTTGATGTAGAGAAAAGACTATTCGTTTGATCAGTCCTTGGGCCTTGTATTTTTCTTACAGTAAAAATTCCAGAATCAAGCTGCCAGACAGCTTCTTAACTTATCAGTCCAGATTCAGTCAGTCATAGTAATTTTTTCAGTTTCAAAAAGCCTTATAAACACAATAACAATTAAAACAAGAACAATAAATAATTTGTTAAAATTAATTTTTGTATGTCATATCTTAAATATTTAACAAATCCTGGAGCCCGTCGGAAGCCAGCTTGACTGACATGCCGGTTTCAATTCCGACCGGCTGTATCATAATCAGCCAGTCGGAATTGAAACTGATGATGTTGGCTGTAAGGCCTCCGACCTCAGGTCAGAGGCCTTACAACCAAAAAAACCCAAAAACATAGTAATAAGCCCCTAAGTGTAATAAATATTAATCATATAATTTAATGGTATGCAGCCCAAATACTGCTCTGACTCCGTAAAAACGTTTGAACAAAAAAAATCCCCCACATTGCCTACTCTATCAAAAATCACATAAAAGAGAAGGCAGATATGTTATCTAGCATGCAACCATTATCAATAGCAGTTATTTGACCTTGGACTCAAAGGCATAACAAAGGATTTTGACTTGTTTTTTTTTTATCCAGCTCATAAAGGAAAAATACCTTTCAAATAATGTTTGTAATCTGATAACTGTTCTGGCACATACAACTGCATCATCCACATGAAGGAGAATGGGTCAGTCTTACTTACTTGCTTATGGGGTAGCCCGTTCCAACTCCATTAATGCACTCTCCAGGCCATTGATGTAAAAAATGAAAATACGTCAATGGCTAATGCACATCCCTGTAGGACTACTGTGTCTAAGACAAACTCAATAGTGCATTCTCGCTCATTGCCAAATCTTACTCTAGCTGATAAAAAGAATGAAGATGCTGTAAGAAAATCAAAATGTATCCAACAACTCCAACAAAAGCTAGCACAGACCACAATTTAGCTATATTTACGCAATCAAATGAGGAGCTATGTTCCATAAATACCAGGTGCTGCAACCCACCAGCAATTATTGTGTATTTCGTTATTATAAGATTCAGATTGAGACATTGTTCTGTGGTTCCTGTGCCACCCCTAAAGCCATACTGTACTTCCACCAAGTTATTATCCATTGCCCAAATTAAAATTGTTTACATGACAACCCTTTATATGATCTTCACAACGGAATTGATCAAGGAAATTATGTGGTATAAGTGAGGATTCCCCATCTCCTTTTTTAAAATAGGAGTTATCTTAGAATGTGACCAGGGTTTAGGAATAGTTAAACTACTGTGTCATGGGACTGATGCCTAACAGGGGACCTCTGGTTTTGGGTAGGTCCGGTTTTACACATGAAGTTTCTGCTGCTCGTTGGCGAAAACTCGTAATATAAGTCAGGGCGTCTTGACCTTCTTCCTGAATGTTGCAGAGGGCTTCTTCAGCAGAGAACTCAAGGTCAGGTCTCTCAAACATCTGTTTGAAAATTGTCAGGAAGCCTTAATAATCTGTAAGGGATCTTCCGCGGATACTAAAGGAGTCATCCAGGCTAGCACTGGTCCTGACAAGGCACTGATTAGATAACCAACCTTAGCCCTATTCTGTGAAAACTGAGCAGGGCGAAAGTTGACAAACACCGTTAGGATCTTCAACAACGCATGGAGTAGCAGAGGAAACAAATGGAGCATTGGAGGGTCTTGTGACAAGAGCTTGTCATAGGGCTAGGTTATCATTGCGCAGTTGTAATTCTTGGGTTTATTGCTGGATTGCCTTGATCAAGTCCTTGGCCTGATCAACCATATCTTCCAAACCAAGACTGCTTCTTGGGTGGCACAATCTGTCAGGGTCCTGACACATAACAAGGGACCTCTGACTTCGGGAAGGTCGGGAAGCCCATGTTTTAACAGTTTTGCTCTGCTAGAGGTAAGGGCTACTCCTTCCAGTAGCTACGATGCTGTTGAAACTTGATTGTGCGTAAGCTTCCAGAAGGAGTCCCAAATGGAGGAAAGCCCAACAGCAAAAAGCTTCCAAAGATGGCAGCTAAGTTCCAGAAGGAAACTGGATAATCTTCAAGGGAGATACTTCACCACCAAGGAACACAGGATGACTGGGAGGACTATCAGAGCAACCACAGGCTAGAGATAGAGAACTGACAATCCAGGAAACCCACAGTAGGTCAAGAGGAAGGAAACACATCGAAAGAAATGGCAAAGGGTTGTGATACAAAGAGTAAAAAAACTGTTTGTTTTGTACATTAACAACAGGAAATACCTCACAGGAAATGGCATCACGCTATTGGATTGGAAAGCATATTATAACAGCTATTGTTGGACATCTTGAAATGGGCAGAATTATATCCCAGAAATCTCACTAGAGGTTTATGGGAAAGAGAAGGTAAAACAGCATGGATGCCAAAGGTATCTTCGTCCAAGCCCTCCCCCCAGGAGATGAGCAAGGGCATGGGAAGTTGTACCGGTGGGCTACCTGCCGTGAGGTAAGTTTAATAGCTGAGCGCTGCAGGCCACCAGCAGTTACCTATCCCAACTTGCACTCTGGAAGCTGCCCGTCCCACCTACCCATGATCTGCTCGGGATGTGTTATTGGGTGGGAATCTGGTGCAATATATTGGCTGAACTTAGAATTTAGGTGATATAAAAGACCTATGTTCTAGTTATATAAATCCAAGGGATTCCTTCAGACTTTGGGGCTTAGAAGGGAATTAATCCTTTACTTGATGATGCTCCATTTATACCATCGTAAAACAGAAACATCCTGTTTTTCTGAATTTGAACACAGGTTTCCATTGAATGTCAGTCATTGACATCTTGGACCATGTATCTCATTGTATGGCCATCCTTTCCCCATGCCAAAGTACCAACATAATATGGCCATCATTGGCATGGAGTTCCTAGATACTCCATTATTTGGTTATTTTTGCCATCATGTGGCTACTTATGGAATCATGTGCCATCATGTGCCAAAATATACGCCTCATGTGTCAGTCAATAGCATTCATCATTTACCAAGTCATATACACACATAAACAAGTGTTTAACCACACAAACACACACATACACACACCCCACACCTCCACATGTTCAGATACCTGCACTTAGGTATTCCCATGTAAAACTCTAAAGTAACTAGTTTATACCATTTGTTTGGCTCAGGTCTGATCATCACCCATGGACAATTGCACAAATAATAATTTATTCTTTAAACTCCAGCCCAGCACTAGGAGAGATGCATAATGGGTCCCAATTTATATTGGTTCACGATTAGGAACTTTCTCTCAAGTCTTGTGCTTTCCATAAGACAATCTGGCTGGAGTTTGTGAGAAAATACCCCATTTTGCATCATCAACCCCATATTTGTTGAGTTTTAGTTCAGGCTTTTAGACTCTGCTCACTGGGACACATTTGTTCAATGCCCAGTGTATGATTTATGTCACCTGAAAGAAATGAGTAATACCTTAATGACATATTTAACTCTCCTGTAGGGCCACAGTATTTGATATCGAAACTACACCCATGGCATGGAAAGTTAAATGTCACCTGTGTACTGCATCACTTAACATGCCATCCACTAGTGTGACAAGGAAAACATGGTTTCAGGCCTAACAATGTAGCATGACTACTGTAGTTTAAACCTGCAGTCTGATCTGTAGTAGCTTGTTTTGACCAGGAAAACCCTTATTTTTAAATATTAATAAGTCACCCCTATATAAGCCTTGCAGCCCTCAAGGTAGGGTGCATGGTATTTAAAGTGGGAACTGAAGAAATTTAATTTTGTCATGTGCCTACAGTGACAAGTCCTCAAAAGATCTTTTCAAAGTGGAAGACTTTGGCAGTCCAATGAGGAAAACTAGAGTACAGAATAAAATATGAATTATCTTATCTTAGGTTTCCGACAAGTTCGAGAAATGGTTCAACCACTATTTTTAATCTTTGTTAAAAATCCAATACAATGTTAAAGCTAGATTTTCACTAAATGTTTGGGTAAGGTAACTTTTAGAAAGATAAAGGCTAAAGAAGAAATCCTGAGGCTCTGGGAGGATAATTTGCATTAGACTTCCAGCAGCTGCCCTGTCAGTGGTTAACCTTAATGAGGTTTAACACCTGCTCCCAGTGCAGGACAATGGCCCATGTCTGGTATCTGGATAGGCTGGGTGTGGAGCACATGATCCCTATAAGTTCAGGAAGGGCACCTGTGGAGGTTACAGGACCTTCATTAACTTGAAAGGCATACAAGTGGGGCCTGCCCATTCATGGTTTGGTGTAAGAAGGGACCTGGGAGAGGGAAACTCCTTGATCCCAGGACACAAGGCAGCTAGCCTGGCTCTGTCCCCCTGAGAGGAGAAGCTGGTCCCAGAACCAGTTTGGTGTGGCTTAGAGGAGAGGACTGCTCATTTCCCTAAACATACACCTGACTGTCAAAGAAGCTCCCTCCAACGCCACAAGGCCTTTGTCATATTGTATTCCCTTAAAATAATGCACTCTGGGATAATGTGCAGAAAGGTAAACAGGATGTGCTGTAAAAGTGGGTAGGTTTGCTACCTGGAATTTATTCCCCTTTGTTTAGAGAGTGCCCAGGAGTCACCCAACCCCACTGGCTACCGAACTGTACAAAAATGGACTTTACCACAGCTCCTCAGAACACTTTCTGGGCTTGCTGGAAGAGAGAGGAGGACTGAATCTGCTGTCTGGAACCTGCAAGGAGACCTAAATGGCTAGACCTGTTTCCACTTCAACCAATTGCAAAGAAGTGAACTCCAAGGGTCAGTTGGCTGACCTCCTGTTAAGCTACAAAGATATAAAAAGTGACCAGTGACCAGTTGCAACTGGAAGAGGACAGGGCTCTACTCATGGCCTCTGCTGAAGTGAGTACTGACCCCTAAATGCTGTCCCTGAGGTCCTGAGAACCTTAGTTGTGCCCAAAGGATTATTCTGAAATCTGTGAAAAATGTAGACTTAGAAAAATGTTGGACTTCCAGACCTCAGGAAGACTGGCACCAAACGCCTAAGTGAACCCATCGAAAGAGCATCCTCACTGGAAAACATAATTAGGTTTGTTCTTCTTGGAGCATTTTGCAGCCTGAAAATCCAGTTTAGTGGACTGCTGAAGCACGCCTATTCAATTATGGTGCATATTTCCCAGATACTGACTGCTGTCTTGCCCAGCTGAAGAAATTCAAGCTCAGAAAAAAAGACTAACTCTGAAGATATAAATCATAACTGGGCGAAGGTGTCAAAGGTACTTGGATAATTAGAGGACTTCCCTGTAGGATACAGCCTGCTACCTTGCCCTGCTGGAAGATTCTGACTTACATTGCAGAGACTAAAGGCCTGATTACAAGTGCAGCGGTCCATAGGACCGTCATACTTATGGTGGAATGGCGGAAACTGCCTCACTGGTGGTCATACTGCCGCATTTTGAGTGCGGCGGTCCCACCTCCACAAGACCGCGACAAACGCCATGGATTTAAGATCCCAGGTGGTGGCGCGTGGTAAGAGGCTCCAATATGCTTTGCAGTGCCCCTGTGGCACCGTCAAGCATATTTGGGTTTTCCTCACTGCCAAAGTTTTCATGGCGGTGAGACCAGAATGAAAACTGTGGCGGTGAGGGGCCCTACAGGGCCCCCTCTTGCCTCAGGACTAAGGGGCGCCTGCAGGGGGCACCTGCTGTGTGCCCCCTGTGTGCATTCACCACCTGTTCCAGTACGGCATAGACTTTACAGTCCATGCCGTGCTGGAACTGGCTTTGGCTTTCCCATTGTGGTGACTTTTTAATAGGCATTGCCATGGGAATGCCAAAGGACAGCCCACTAGACCAGGTGCAAGCTTCTAATCTGGCGGGCAGTTTGACTACGGGTTTCGCAGTCCTGGTGCTGGGGCCTGGAGTGGCGGCCCACTCCAAGATCGTCAAACTAGTAATCAGGCCCTATGTCAGAAGGTAACATTTTTAACCTAGTAGAAGCTGCTTGGTGTATCTGACCCATTCTCCATTGTGGTCAGTCTGAAATCGCACCTAGGTTCCTGTCAACCATGAACAATGATAACTGATTGTCATTTTAATTTTTATTGGTGCCTTTTGCCCTAATTCTTTTAAAATATGTATCAATGGTTTCCCTTATTGGATTTTTATTGTTCTATTGTCATTTTGTTGATTACGTTTTATTATATTTCTACTCTTGGAGTGGAATTTTTATTGTGTTGGGTTTTTAACTTTTTAACTGTTTTGGTATTCTAAATGCTTCACACAGGTTCTCTAAGTTAAGTCTGACTTCTCTGCGCATTAGCTACCAGGGGTTGATATGAGGTTTAAATTATTGAAACCTTGTGTTGGACCTAACAAGTTGGTTATTTTATTATTTGACTACCATTCACCCTAAATAATAATTCACTTTCTTACATGGTTAATTTAATTGAACTCAAAACAACCAAAGAAGCCCACTACAGTCCCTAGAACCCCAACCAATTTTCTGCCCTCAATTCTCTTTTAATTTCACAATGCTCAGGTTGCTGTCATGCCTTGCCCCAATCATTACAAAGCTGCAAGCCAGGAAAAAACACAGAGGAACCCTATAATAACAACTTGGTGCCCATATGCATGCTAAAGATGCGTGTCAGGGTCAGCAGTTAAAAATCTCAAGTTCACTTGCATTCTGTTTCTTGAGCAGCATGTAATGTAATAGAGTGAGCAGTTGCATGAAAGGTGTCCTGATGCTATGAAATTTGAGAAATTGACAGAGGACAAGGGCAGGAGGGCAGGAGCGAATGCTGAAAGCTTTTTAGATAGGAAGGAGGTGGTCAAACATTCTACAATGCAACTGAAGAGAGTTACTTATCCTAGCCACCATTACAGAGAACACTTGGCTGCCTGGCCAGGAAACTCTTGAAAATAAATTGCACTGAAGACACGGAAGACCTTACACCTGGCCTTGAAGGGCACTTGTTTGTCAATAGGTAGTCAATGCAACCAAGATATTTCAAAGGATACAGAAGCTCTCTTGGGCAGCTACAACGTGAGGCGAGTAATAGACTGAAGCAAATGAAGGAAAAAAAACAGAAGATCCCAATAAAAGGGATTTGCAGTAGTCTAGATAGCTTAATACTGTAGCCTGAGTTACCAAGTGGTGAGTGTGAGCCAGCAGAAACAGGGGAATCTCAGGAAGCGTTTCAGCAGCAGGAAACAGGTCGACGAATGGTCGGTGACGTGAGCCAATAGATATAGATTCTGGTCAAGGTAGAAACCCAAATTGTGGACCAAATGTTTAGTTTGTTCTGGCGGTACCACAATAATAGCTTGGTTACCTGGAAGCAGACTCATGTTTTTCAGATTTTAACATCAGTCTCTGGTGTCCAATATAGGTCAGATGTGTGAAACACTCCACACTATTTCTCACTGGCATTAAGAGAAAGCTGTGTTTGTTCAGTATCCCTCGTTCTGTGAAAATGTAATCTTTTTGACAGCAAATGCTTACTTTTTTACTGGTTGTGATTTAATCAAACCAAGTTTTCATGCCATCTCTTTTTCAAACACAAGCAAATTTATCAATTGTTTGAGATGGCTCTCATCCTTTCAAAGCATTGATTGATTTGCATCTGCCCTGAGCAGGTGAACTTCTTTTACAAAGAAGAAGCAATCCATAGTGGACCACTCCTACTTAATAATGCACTGATACCCATCTCAGAATGTACCCTGTTACACATCACTTTAATATAGTTACTTAAAATTAACATAATTTTGAGGGGAAATTAAGGGGATGAATTGGTACTGTCTTGCCTTCAACACGTCATTTGTTTTGTCACACTGAAGTGCACTAGCAGAGTAATTTAGTATATATTCAATGGATAACACATGTGTTGCAAAGTGGGATAGATATGGAAATTTAACCCTGAATGGTTTTAGGTCAAAATGTTCAGGACTGCTAAATAATAGTGTACTGGGGTGCCCAATGTTTGGTTATAAGAAAGAGGATGTACCCTACATGTTATTTTTCTTTCCAGAGTATAGAGGGGCATGATTAAAATGGTTGATTCCTGTCTGTGGAAAGCTTGGCACAACTAGGAATGAGGAAGCCTATAGGATCCTTCAAACCGACACAACCCCATATCTGGTATTTGCTGTATTTAGATATTTATTTCATGTTTGGCTGATAAGGAATAGACAGCCAGTTGAACCCAACTAAACTGCTGCACATTCCTAGAAATCCTTGTTGTCTTTTACAAAGTATAATATGCCATTAGGTAAGTCATCTGAGACTTATGGATGAGAGTAGGTAATGAAAACCATTAAAAAAAATTATATTCTAGTAAAAGCTTATGACCCCATGGGTTTCATAAATGTCTGGATATAGTGGTATCCCTGGACTTCAGACATTTATCATTGTGTGACTTGCAACCCACTACCAGGTTCACCTGCAAATGAACATTCATCCACCAGTTGTGTGTAATAACTCCCACTGCCTAAACATGGTATTCGACAGATGTCAAGGATCACAAGATTATCCTGGGTTTGCCTTTTTTATATGTATTGGTCGTGGCACACTTCAGTAGGACACATAGCTCTCTTCAGGAGAGTGAAGACACTTCTAACTTGGATCATGCACTTGTAGCATGTGAATATGTAGACAGTTATAGGATCTTTTGCAAAGAACAAAGACACCAACAAAAACTTTACTAAAATCTCTACAGTTAAAACTACCTCAAGCACTTGGCCACAAATATTATATGATTGGGTTAAAATATTAAATTACTGAGTCCAAAAATATATAGGAGGTACATTTCGCTGGTTTTAGGAATTAAATACTTTAAAAAATATGCTAAGGGAGATATTTATGTAAATTTGATAGTTTGACAGTCTATAGTCTATAGTTTTTAGTTTATAATCTATGATTTGCAAATGATGCTTCTGTAGTGTCGGTTGTAATGTTGATTGGATCAATCTTATTAGCAAATGTACTATTATTTTATTGCAAGAGACTTGGGTGACCCCTGATAGATGGCTATATCTCTTATGCGGCTTATGTCTCACCATTCTGCACCAGCAGGACTTAGGGGGGTCTGATTATTAGGATTGAGGTCACTCAACTGCAATGCCAGATCCCACAGGTTTTACCAACATATTGTCCATGAAAATCAAATTTAGGAAGGGGATCATTTTCCATTGATTAATTGTACAATGATAACCATGTCTCCTTAATGTCTAAAGACCCAAAGGACTTTGTTTTTTTTAATGTTAAGGTCACAGTGGCGGAGGAGCCTTTTGCATCGCAATTCTAGAGCAAGAGTCAGATGCAGACGTGGGGGAGAATGCACTGAGAGTTTCAAACTGACCAGAGATATTTGTCAGCATTGATCCTGCCCCCCCCCCCATTTTTGTCTTGTATACAAATCTAGAGGCAAGCTTTAGATATCGGGTGCAGGACTGTTCCAGATTGGGTAAAAAAGCAATCTCATTCCAGAATATGCAGATGATACTATCCTCATGTATCAGATAGCTAAAGTCCTTAAGAATTTGATAAATAGTGATGTATCATTTTTGGACAACCTCAATTTCCAAATCTACTAAATGCAAGAGTTTTTCTACTAGAAGCTTTCCCATCATCCATCTGCACAGTAAGTGATATCACTGGATTTCCCATCATCCATCTACTCAGGAAGTACCATCACTGGTTTCCTGCCAAGCCTGTCTTTAAAAGACGAATCCAAGAAAGTGGACTAATTTCTCATCATCCATCTGCGCAGGAAGTGACATCACTGTATTTCCCATCATCCAGCAGCACAGGAAGTGATATCACTGGAATTCCCACCATGGATCTGCACAGGAAGTGACATCACCAGTTTCTCACTTAAGGAAGTGTAGTGTAGCTCCTATTTCCCTAATAGGCTCTGCGCATTGGAATAATATATCCTATAGGTTTGACATAGGTCAGTATGTCCCTATCGAGTATATTAAACTTAATTACTTGTGCCAGCTAGCTCAGAGGCCACTAGAAACTCCTTGACGACAAGAAGGGAGTAGTTTCTGGCAGCCGCAAAACATGACCACTTTGTTTCCCTTTAGAATCAGAACGTGTCCCAGAGTCGTGGAAACAATAGATAACTATTTCACTCAGCTCAATCGTGCATGCTTAGTTTTCTCCAAGTTACACAGAAAGAACAGACGGGCGTTTCAATAAAAGATTTATTGAACAGTCTTGTTTCTGGTGTAAGTAAAATGTGCTGTTACGATCACAAGACAGTATGCGAGATAAATAATGTACAGTGTGAGCAGTAGAAAGAAAGAAATAATACTGCGATAGCATTATCTTTTAGTATATATGCATTTACATAAATGACACAGACTAAAAATGCGAGTACCTATACGATGCGTTTCTAATCTAGTTCTACCCCAATGTACCTAACCTAACCTAGGTGTAGGGAGAGGTATGAAGTAGGTGAAGTATTCCTTACTATGGTATACTAAGAGTATGTTAAGCCTAGTATGCCTAGTATGCCAAGAATGAGAGAGGTAGGAATCTCTTTGCCAGACTCGAACTCCAACACCCCGCAAGGGAAGTCAGATCACTGGAAGCTGGACTCTCTGCGTGCAGGGATGACAGCGTCTTCTCAGTGCGTCAGGCCGGGAAACGGGCTCCTCTGAAGTCGAGGTCCCCTCTGATTTACAGGGGCTAGGGAAGGTATATTTATACCTGAGAAGTACCTAAGAATGTTAGTATTGACGTGAGTCGGACAGCGGAAGACGTCATGAATGAACCCCTAAGGAATAATGGTTCATGCATAATATATGAGTCCTTGAAGAAATCAATAGTCCTGGGCTAGGGAAACTCCCGCAGCCTAAGGGTCTGTTCTTCATGAACTCGTTGTGACGTTAGGGTGGACGGATGTCAGAGACCATGCCTGTATTTGGAGTGCACGGTTTAATGCCTAAATAAGGGCTGGGATTTTATGCCTATATAAGGGCAGGGCGAATTGTGCCTATATAAGGACATGATTCTGGAAAGCCCGTTTATGGACACCCTAAGAGGAATACAACACCCACTCCACTTTCGTGTGTACGATAATACTAAAATGCTAAACATTTAAAATGCTAAACATTAAATGGAGTACCGCATATTTCAAAAATATTTCTTAAAAGCATTAAAAAACATAGTAAAAAATGCAAAAGGTACTGTACATCTGAAGCAAATGCTTTTCATTTCAGGCATAAAGTTCGAAAATAAATGCAATTGGAATGAAATAAGCAGTAATATTTACATGTGACAGAAAATGATCGATAAGTTGTTCAAAAATCAAAGTCATTTCATGTCATGAAAATTAATGAACTGTTCTAGACACACAAGATGACTAAGTGTCCGTGGAAGTACCGTGAAGTCTGTACTATAAGGCTAGTTCTACTTTAAGCAGATTGAAGTGCCATTTTCGTTCTAAAAATGGGGAAAAAAGTTCAATTTTGGTAGAGTTCCAAGTTTTTTTTAAATGAAGGCCAAATTGTTACTGCATCTCTGGAACACTGTATGCTGAATCAGAGTCAGTTTACGTGTCTGGTGTAAACATGAGATCATCTATTTCTATAGACAAAACATCATCCACTGAAGTTGGTGTCAGTTGGAACACCTCGCGTAGTAGATTAATTGCACAGAGATGTGAAGCATCGCTTCCAGCATAGGTTGCCGCAGCAATGTTCGCGTCCGTTGTTACCTGTGTGCCTGTAGATCTTTCTCGTACCTCAGCAGCAGCCGTAAGCATCTGTGAGATCTCAATGAATGCTGACATCAGGATTGGTAGCCTCTGGGGACAACACAGAGCATGGGCCGTTATCGGGACCAGCAAAATATTGACGTCCGTTGGCGTTGCTGATGGAAATGTGAGACAAGTGTCTAACACGCATTCTTCACCGCATAGCAGGCATCGTAGAACAGGTAAGATGCAATCTTGCCAGATTGGTCTGAATGACAGGAACCACGTGGTATTCAGGTCCCGTAGACGAGTCATGCCCAATAGCTGTACTATTCGCTCACAGCACTTTCGTTCAAGGAGAGCTTTCTCCATTTCGCTCGGAGTGATGTCTGCGAATAGGCTGGCCATAGCGCAATAGCAGGAAGAGAAATAGAATTCCGGCAACAAGTGCTAGAATTAATGGTATGCCACCAAACACCGAATGTGCAAAGTTCGGGATGATTCCGAGTATTGCCTGGAAAGGTGCTAACAGACCGGAGCAGATGCTCTTAAATACATGTACAATTCCGGTTGTATCAGACATATTGAAGATACGTCCTATCATTTCTACGAAATGTATAGGGCAGTTTGTACGTATTAAAGTCTGTATCTCAGCCGAAGTCCTTGCTACTTGTAGATCATAGGTTTCTTTGGTCGAGGTCAAAGGCACTGTTTGCTGTAAAAGATTGGCTTTCATTCTGCTCAAAGTATCAAATCTTATAAAAGAGACGTTCAGCGAAGGCCATAGAGGCGACTCCCTGACTGTGTCTATTGGGGCAAACAATACTTGCATACAGCAAGTGACCCTGGAGTTGACCGTTACTAGATATGGGATGCCTGGCAGCATGCCGCAGCAACTCTGATCATTCAACATGAGGTAACTCCCATTAGAAAGTTGTCCAAACGTTGGATTAATCACAGCAGCTGGTGTACCCTGCTGATGGCAAGACAAATTTGCCACAGAACCATTACAAGCCCCGTGTAAAGAAATGTCCTGACATATAAGTGAACCGCTCAGTGCACGTTTACAGTGTGTACCGCTCAAAAACACTTCACGATCCCCACTCCAACATCTATATGTATACGGTAAATCCCAAGATGTCTTAATGTATTCCTTACCCAACCTTTCATATTTGCCTGCTTGCATTTGTCTGAGGCAATACTGAAACTGAAAAGTAGTCACAGGTAATGTTATTTTGCCATGAATAAGCCATTCTGTAGCTGGTTTTTCTGCCACTGTGAATGGTAATTTTTCCAGTTTTTCAATGCTCAGCACTGTATACCTTGCTCCTCTTTGTGCCAATTCGATCTGTATATCAGTTAGATTGTATTCTGCAAACAGAGCTGATGTGTTGATAAAACGCCAAGGCACATAGCCCGCTCGTAAAGATTGCAGCGTCCAGCTTAATAACACAATAGAACGTAATTGAGACTGACCGTGTTTGTAACATCGCCAAATCTTGTTATAGTATGTCGATAGCAGAGGATACAATGCCATCCAATGAATATATTCTGGAGGACAAAGTTGTTAACCCATTGTCGACCACAGAGAGTGTTGTCTCTAAATTAATACGATCAAGTTCACGTATTCGTTCTGCGGCCTCCATCTGTGATACTTTCCATGCTTCATTATAGGCAGCATAAATGCCGGCATATATGAAACGTTTTTGACGCGGTTTTCTTGGTCCAAGCAAGAATTCCCTAAGGTCTGCGTCCTTTTAAGTAAGGATAAGTGTTGTTTCACATCCTGTAGTGTAGACTTATGCAGCCAATCGAGGCATAATTTTCCTACACTGTATGTTGTTACTACCCCCGGATGTTGTCTTTGGACGTATCTTGGGTCTGGCCTATGAATATTAAAGCCCTGAGTTTTATTCAGGAATCTTTCCTGACAGTTATTCGTGTCTGTGGGCCAGATCAACCATTTTTTCCAATCAGGATTAGATCTGTTGAGTTGTAGTATATTGTCAACTGACACCACTGCATGTGTATCGTTATCACTTGCAGGTGTTGGTACAGAAGGTGTGTTCATCTCCTTGATCTTGGCTAATCCAAGACAAGATGTTTGTTGGATGGTTTCATTCAAGAACATAATTTGTTCAGGGATGATACAGGCTCTAAATAAAGCTTCTATCCCCTGCACTTGCCAATCTTTAGTACCCCAGACAGTTTTTGTGTCTATTGTGTCTTTCCATAAGTCGAAACCCTGTCTAGACAGTTGGGCAATAAATGCTGCAGAGTAAATCTGTTTTGTATTAGTTAACATAATTTTCAGTCCTGTCTTGTTTACATTTCTAAAGTAAAATGTTTCTGGGTCAGATGTATTGTAACCTGAAAAATATGGAAACTTACTAGCAAATGTTTTTGAACTACCTTTAGGTGGTGTAGGACAATGTTCCCATTGGTTAAACATAAACACATTTCTTGGATATGCAGATTTATGCAAATAATGATGACCATAGTGGTTATAACAATACAGTTGTTCATAGTCTGATGAACCCTCTAAATATTCATTTTTAGAAAATGCAGCAGATTTTTCTAGGTCATACATTATGTCGTTAACAGTCTCAAAGTCCCAATCATCAGAATAGGTACTGGACGAAATTAGATCACTTAGTGAAATTTTAAACAAATGTGGAATGTTCAATTGTTCCGTCGGGCCGAAGATGTCAAAATCTGTTTTGTCCCACACTATACCATCCTGTATAGGAACAGCTGTGATGTTCACTGATGACAAGTCTCTTGCTTCACGATGGGAAGATTTATGAGGTTTCAAAAGTACGTTCACATCTTTTCCTTCAGTGTTCACATGGATGTATCTGCCACTTATAAGCACGCTCACAGTTGTAACCAAAGCTAGCCAGAGCAGGAAAACAAATAGTCCAGATATAATCCAGAGTTCAATCCATGGAGAAACCCAATAAGTCTTTTTCATGAAGTGAAGAATGTCTTGTACTTGCTGCTTGAGTTGGAATGATGCTGGCGTCGTTTCAGGTTCACTCGGATCTTCTGAGAACGTATCAAAGTTAATGAAATAGCCAGAAGCAGTTCTATCAATTGTTGGAATTGCATCAGGATTTGTAGAAATCACTGGAACCAGTTCATCACTTGCTACATTGGTGTAGACAGGCGTATTTGGACGAACTGTTACTTGGTTTTCAAGAGGGATGAGTTCCATAGCGTTGTTGCTCAGTCCTCCATCTGTTACAGCTGAATTTTCGATAGTTATCAGTCTTTCAGTCTGAACCTCTTGGATAGTAGCGAGAGGAGTGCGTCTGCTACTAGGTCGGAGTCCACGAGGCCTACTATTTAGTATTGGCCACATACTGTGGTTTGATCAGGTCGATGGACACAAATCTTTTCTCCTTTCTTCCAGCAAGGGGCGGCAGAAGTACTGTTCTTGTTCCTTGAACTGCTAGGACAGGTACTGGTTGTCTGTAAGAAGGTCCAAATTCCTTCTTGTCCGCAATCTTTTCTCTGACTAGATCCCCAACTTTTGGAATCCAGACAGGCCTTGCTGGGACCGCCGATTTTTCCCCAGTGGTGGTTGGCTGTAGGAATACGTTGCTTTGTTTCGTTCTTAACTCATTCAGTTCCTGTAAAACAGCCAAACGATCTTTGATATCAAACGGTTTATTTTCCACCACTGTGCCTACGTGTTCAAGGTCTGGTACCCACATTCTTGTCCCAAATAGGACCTCATATGGAGTGACCCCCCTAGAGAACTTCTTGGCAGATTGTTCAATGAGCGTTGGACCCCATTAAGGTGTTTGACCCACCCATCACCCGAACCTAATACCCTAGCTGTTATAGACTGCTTTATGTCCCGGTTTTTCCTTTCCACAACCGAATTTCCCTCAGGATGGAATGGAGCGGAGTACCGCAATGCAATGCCCAGACTGGCCATGGCTTCTTTGTAAGCCCGAGAGCTAAACGCAGGACCCTGGTCAGAATGTAGCATGCCCATTGCGTATGTGCCGATAAAGACTCGCAAATCTTTTATAACAGTTCAAGCATCAGCCGAGCGCTGAGGCCATATCCATAGGAACCTAGAGCATGAATCCACTGCAACCATGATATATTTATAGTTACCGTCCCTTTGCAAGGGACCGCAGTGGTCCAGGTAAACACAAGCTAATGGTTTGTCTGAAATTAACAGGGGTGTCTGCGCAGGACGTTTCACTGTTGAGACTTTCATCTGTTGGCAAATATCACATTCTAAAACATAGTTTTTAGTTTGTTTCCGAATGCCAGGCCACCAATATCTTTGCTTGAGTAAAGATACTGTCGCTGAAACACCTGCATGGGCAGAAGCTATCCCTTCGTGTGCTGCTAGGATTAGTCCTAATCTGCGTTCCTTGTTTGGAATTACCCTATCCCCCACTCCAGGGATTCGAGCAAAAGGAACGTTGTTCGCATCAATTACATAAGAGTACTTGAGTGGAAACTTTTTTGGTAACGCTGCACTGCTGCCCTTGCTTGAAGCATTGACAGCCAACATTATCTCACCGTCTATTTTTGTTTTTGAACGAGTGATCGCAGCTACGGAAGCCGTCTGAACAGCCCCCTTTGCGGCTTCGTCAGCCAATGAATTCCCTGCAACGTGAACGCCATCACGTTGATGACTCAGTGTGTGGATCACGTGAGCCTTTGGTAGTTCGTTTTTCAACTGAACTACTTGTTCCCAAAGCGTTTTATGCTTTATTGTGCCACCTTTCGCATCTTTGAAACCATTTTCAAGCCAGTTTTGTATATAGTCATTATACGACTGAACACAGTAAAAGGAATCGCACACTATTAGTGTGGGGAATTCTCGATCTGTACTTTCAAGTGCCAGTTTGAATGCTTGTAGTTCAGCTCGCTGAGCTGTACAATCTCCTAGAGATTGAGTTTTTGTGACCATAGGTCTGAAGATGCCATTTCGCATGCGACCTTTAACGATTGCACACGCTGCACTGTAAGCTTGCTTACTCCCTGTTGCGGGCTGTGCGGATCCGTCAGTGTAAATTATGAATTCGTACTGATCGAGAGGCAGAATTTCAGTAGGCAGAGGACATTCTTGTTCATATTGCAGGAATGCTTGTGTTTTTAAATCTGGATCAAAAACATATTCAACATCTGTTGCAGCAAGAGAATTAACCCATTGTATCCATCTTGGATGTAATGCTTTAGCATTTGGAATGCTTGCTTTTGTGACCGCTTCTAAAGCTGGTACCGGGGTTACGACAATAATGCGTTTCCCTTGGGCTAAGGCTCTTTCTTTTGCTACAGCGGTTTGAACTGCTGTCAGAATTTTTCAGTTGAACTGAAGCGCATTTCCGCTTGTGTGTACAAATGAGATTTGTATGCGATTGGTATTTTCTCACCCTCATTGAAGGTTAAGTAGGTGAATCCGCATTGACCCGAAATTATTCGGATCACCAAATTTCGTTGACTTACACGTGTTTGTAAGTGATTTGTTGCTAACATGTTAGCCTGGAGTGAACGCAAGATTTCTGTGTGTTCCTGTGTCCAGTTTCTGATCGAAAAATCAGGTTTGATTAATGCGTAGAGAGGTTTAACCCTTTCTGCGTAATTTAGAATGTATGTTCTTCCAAAATTTAGGAAACCCAGGATGGATTGTAAGTTTTTTAGCGTTTTTGGAGGTTGGAGCAGCGCACATTTCTCTAGAAAGTTAGCTGCCAAGCTCTTGCCTTCACTTGAAAGCTCATATCCTAAAAATAGGACTTTGAGATGGGCAATTCTGGACTTTTAAAGTTGAACTTGTAGCCCTCAGAGGCGAAACCCAGTATAATGGTGCTCACCCTGTTCAAGTGTTTTTCCAGGTCATCGTCTGTCAGATAGATGTCATCGACATAGGACAATGCCTCATTGTCATAAATTTGTAGTAACTCCGTTACCCTCGCTGAGAATAACCCTGGGCTGTTCTTGAACCCTTGTGGGAGTCGACAAAAGTGACGCTGGGTCCCCATTATGGAGAATGCTGTTAAGTACCTGCTTTCAGGTGCTATGTTTTGACAAAAGAAACCATTTGAGATGTCTAATGTTGTTTTATATTTTTTACGCACAATGTTATTCATTAATGCTGTGCTATGTGCATTTTGCACTGCAAAAGTTTTAGAACAAGTGTTTAGGTGTCTGTAATCCAAAACTAGACGATATGTATTGTCTGGTTTGGAGACAGGAAACAAAGGATTGTTCATTGAGGAGGTGCATGTTTCAATCACCCCTTGATATTCAAGTTGATCTAAGATCTCCCTGACCTGTTTTTTAGCTTCTTGCTTTATTGGGTACTGCCGTTGTGCAGTTGGTTCATGTTTCAGATGTATTTTATGGTGAGGTGAGTCCTCATCCCATCCTACATGATTTTTATATAATGCTGGGGCCTGGGCCACTGCCCATTTCCTGGCATATGTATATCTTAGGTGCATTGGTATATGGTTGGAGAAGGCAGGCATAATAATGTCCTCGCCATGTGGGCACTCCCTGACAAATTGTGGTGGCCAGTCCTTTTCTGCTAGAAGTATGTCATAGCCCTTTGATAGTCTTTCCCAAAAAGTGCTTTCACCTGTCTAGGTTTATCTCCCTCCATCCGGAGTGTTATTTCATATAACTTTTGTGGAGTACTAACCCTGGTGTCTACAGTCTCTACTGTAATGTACTCATTCAAGTCCACTATCTCCAGAAGTTCCTTCAGGTTCTGGCGAGCTATTGTGACTTCTGCTGCACTGTCCAGCATTGTCTGAGCCCATTCTCCGTTCTTGAGTTGTGTTCTCAGTATTCTCGGCATGTCTGACCTTCAGACCTGCTACTTTCTTTTGGAGAATTGAGGTTTTGCTTTAGTTTTTGGAGCGTGTTTTTCGTCTTTCGATTTCACGCGTTCTTCTCTATGTTCCGATCGTCCTCTTCTTTCCGAAGTCTTCGATGAGATCTGAAAGGGACGAGAGGAACGTGTATCAGTATCTTGATACCTGTCAGGTTTTCTCAAATTATCCCTATTCCTGAGGTTATACCTCCTTTCAGAGGGCTCCTTTTGAGGAGACCTACCTCGGGATTGAGAACGTTTTTCTTGAATTATTGTTTATTAGTTTCCCACTTCTTTTTAGAAGATGTAGGAGTTTGTTTAATAGAGTCCTTCTCAGGACTTTCAGATAGTTTTGGCTTCACTGGTCTTCCACCCAAACTATCTCTGCCTAATTCTGCATAAGATTGTTCAATTATTCTGGGTAGCTCAGTTTGATGTTCTGTAACATCAAATTCCCTTAATTTTTGGCGGATCGCCACTGCTGCTGCCTCCCCTTTAATATTAGATAATATTATTGTTGAGACCTGGTCGAAATTTTTCAGTAATTTCATACCTAAATTTAGAGCAGGCTCTGTCCCGTATTCATTTTGAATTTGTTTCAGGACATCTGGTATTACCGCAATTGACGGAATGCCATGTGTTTTAGTATAGATGGCAGCAAAGACTGAGCCCCAAGTGGTGCAGTCTTCCAGTTGTGATGTGATCCCCATCGGTAAACTGATTGTTAGTATTCTGTGTTTCTCATATGGGCTAGTATTTGGAAATACTGCTTCGATTTGAGTAATTTTTTGAGCTATCCATAATGGAATTTGCTCACGTTTTGTGGGCATTTTACCCATGACTGCGTATAGAGTCTGTGGTGTAATTTTTAGTGTATTCCCCTGGTGAGGAGTTTAATTTGGAATTGTCAATGGTGGTTGGACTGTGAAAGTCCGCATGACATATTGGACCAATTGTCTGTAGATTTTTATTAACTCTGTGAGTTGAGTAAGTAATTCCTCGTCTGACATTTCTTCAATGTCAGGATGAGGTGTGTAGCCGGCTAGAATCGGCCATGTTGCTCCTGGTCTACCTAGTGGACCGAGCCTGGTAATGTTTTTGTGATGTTTTAGGGCGCCTTTAAACCAGAGCTGATGCTCCTGGTATGTTAATGGAATTTCAATATCCTCGAAAGGAATGTATTCCTCTGGTGGATCATCTTCTTTGTAGAAGTGAAACATGTGTGTTACTGGATTGGATTCAGGAAATATTACCCATGAATAGAATACCTCTGTCTGAAAGGATTCGTGTGCCTCTATCACGAAAACTGCTTTACCTCCTCTTGGTGGTAAGCCATGTTTTATGAGTTTTAGAGTGATGGCTCTTCTTAAGTTTGGATGGATGTCTATAACACCCTCCTCGGTTTCATTTAAACCTGTAATGTTAAAAACAGCTGCTTGGGCTGGATCAGCCACAGCTCCACCGTTTCCGGTCTCAGTATCGGAGCCAGGCATTTTGTTGTTTGAAAAATGTAGAACAAGTTTCAAGGAAACAAAGATAAGGTGCACAATATTTTGGAACACTGTATCCTTCAACGTTGAGCAAACCAAACAGCTAATATATAGGGTGCTGCCCTATGTAGCCTTGGTGGATACTTAACCCTGCCCACTCCAGACGTCTTTTGGAGTATATGGGTAGGGGTCTCTGAGAGAAAAAGCACGGCTGAGTTACTCAGTATCTAACGTTGAATTACCGCCTTACCAAACCGTTGGGCGCCATGTAGTGTAGCTCCTATTTCCCTAATAGGCTCTGCGCATTGGAATAATATATCCTATAGGTTTGACATAGGACTAAGGTCAGTATGTCCCTATCGAGTATATTAAACTTAATTACTTGTGCCAGCTAGCTCAGAGGCCACTAGAAACTCCTTGACGACAAGAAGGGAGTAGTTTCTGGCAGCCGCAAAACATGACCACTTTGTTTCCCTTTAGAATCAGAACGTGTCCCAGAGTCGTGGAAACAATAGATAACTATTTCACTCAGCTCAATCGTGCATGCTTAGTTTTCTCCAAGTTACACAGAAAGAACAGACGGGCGTTTCAATAAAAGATTTATTGAACAGTCTTGTTTCTGGTGTAAGTAAAATGTGCTGTTACGATCACAAGACAGTATGCGAGATAAATAATGTACAGTGTGAGCAGTAGAAATAAATAATACTGCGATAGCATTATCTTTTAGTATATATGCATTTACATAAATGACACAGACTAAAAATGCGAGTACTCATACGATGCGTTTCTAATCTAGTTCTACCCCAATGTACCTAACCTAACCTAGGTGTAGGGAGAGGTATGAAGTAGGTGAAGTATTCCTTACTATGGTATACTAAGAGTATGTTAAGCCTAGTATGCCTAGTATGCCAAGAGTCCCTCTAGGTTCTAGCCAGCTCCATACCTGAAGAATGAGAGAGGTAGGAATCTCTTTGCCAGACTCGAACTCCAACACCCCGCAAGGGAAGTCAGATCACTGGAAGCTGGACTCTCTGCGTGCAGGGATGACAGCGTCTTCTCAGTGCGTCAGGCCGGGAAACGGGCTCCTCTGAAGTCGAGGTCTCCTCTGATTTACAGGGGCTAGGGAAGGTATATTTATACCTGAGAAGTACCTAAGAATGTTAGTATTGACGTGAGTCGGACAGCGGAAGACGTCATGAATGAACCCCTAAGGAATAATGGTTCATGCATAATATATGAGTCCTTGAAGAAATCAATAGTCCTGGGCTAGGGAAACTCCTGCAGCCTAAGGGTCTGTTCTTCATGAACTCGTTGTGACGTTAGGGTGGACGGATGTCAGAGACCATGCCTGTATTTGGAGTGCACGGTTTAATGCCTAAATAAGGGCTGGGATTTTATGCCTATATAAGGGCAGGGCGAATTGTGCCTATATAAGGACATGATCCTGGAAAGCCCGTTTATGGACACCCTAAGAGGAATACAACAGAAGGCTCAGTGCCGACAAGCGTAGTGAGCGCTCCGCTTGCACGCATAAGGCATGCCCATCTGGCCCCATCCGTGCCCCACCTGTACCCAATGCCAAGAGCCCTGAATCATATTTGCATCTCCAAGCACTGCTGCCACACCTAGCCGCCCAACACTGAAGTTGCGTTCTCCTATGCAACTTACCATTTCACAAGCATCAACCCAAAACCCACCTTAATCCCCCATGCACCTCAAACACCCAGTACACTCACCACACATGACCACATACACCTGACCCCCAGTGCACCACACCCCTCCCCATGCTGCATACTGCTCAACAGTCAACACTCACTCCCTCACTAAAAATGCCACAGATATTTGGGATCTGCTACACAACCACTCACTGGAGCTGCTCTTACTGTCCAAAACCTGGCTGACTCCCTTGGCGGCCCCCATCATCATCATGGCAATTCCCCTCAGATACAAGATTGAAAGCGAAGACAGGACAGTAGAAACAGACCTGGAGGAGAATCACTATCATCTTCAAAGAATCCGTCCAATGCTCCACCACCTGAGAGCGCAACACCAGCAACAAGGAACACTTGATCTTCAAACTCCTCATGACTGCATACTATACCCTAAACAGCCCATTTGGCTACCATCCTCCCAGATTACATACTAACTGCGGCGCACCATCACAGACTTTGTCGCCCCACTGATGCTTGAATAAACCTCCTTCAGCGCTCCTTGGCAACCTCAACTACCACAAAAGCTAAAGGGGGTGAATGGGGTAATCAGGCGCGCGAAGGCTAAGTATCCCTAAGTTTATAAATCCAATCGTACGTAGTGCTCTAAGGGTAAAGATGTCAACCCCGCATCCTCAAAGCATACAAATGTTAACCTGTGCCCTGAGCACATACACCATTAGTGTCCCAAAAGGAGTAAAGTAATAGTCGTCAGATCGTTGTCCTCTTTTCATCAAGTCTTCACTTTATTCAGGGATATATCAGCCTCACACCAGCCAACACTTGTTTCGTCTTCAGGTTAAGTCACCCTATGACTTCTTCAGGGTTGGAATTGTTAATCAATACAACATTGTCTCAATATACAAACTCAATACACAGTTTAACCTCAACTACCACGCAGACACTTACTGGACCCCATCTTCACCTGCTTCAGCAATTCATCATAGTCAAGCCCACAACGATCACCTTGTCCAACCACACCCTCATCAACTTCAGCATATTCATCGCACACCACAGCAGAAGAACCATCATCAAATTTTCACAACAGGACTGAAACAAGATCTCAGAAATATCCTGGTCTTGTCCTACACCACCAGCCTTGACACAACAAAAACCTCCCCAAATTCATCTCCAACTTCAATGCATAGATCACTGCCTACACAGATATCCTGGCTCCTCTCAGAGCCAACAAAGCCACGAGAATCAGACCACAAGCAAGCTGGTGCACGGATATTAGGCTCACCAAATGCTACTGAAAGCAAGGATAGGATAGGATATAGTTTTATAGAGCGCTCGATTGCCGAAGCGTCTTGGCACTAAAAGGTGAGATTGAGAGATTGCAGCAGCTGTGCCTGACCTTAGAGTACTGGAAACAACCACGTTTTTAGCGTCTTTCTAAAGAGAAGCCTATTCAACAATATTCTCATAGAGATAGGCAGCTGGTTCCACAGTTTGGCTGCAGAATATGGTAGGCTCCTCCCTCCCCATCTGGCTTTACGAATTTTGGAGATACAGATGAAACCTGCGTCTGTGGATCTGAGGTTTCTGGTGGGGGTGTACCAGGAAAAGAGTTTCCGCAAATATTCTGCCCCTCCGCCATATAATGTCTTATGGACCAAGCATAAGGCTTTAAACTCCGTCCTTTGCTGAATCGGGAGCCAACCTGATGGCAGCGGAAGTGGGGTGACCCCTAGGAATGTTTAGCAATAGCCGAGCAGCATCATTTTGTATTGACTGCAACTTTATCCTCTGTGCTATATTAATGCCTATAAAAAGTGCATTGCAATAGTCTAACCGCGAGAGGATGAGGGCCACTACTACTGATTTCCGCAATTCTTGGGGGATGAAAGGAAAAATCTTCCTAAGAAGCTTCAATACAAAGAAGCAAGACGAGGTTACGCTGTTGATCTGGGCTGCAAAATTAAGCTGGTCATCAAAAATGACTCCCCAGATTCTAAACTTTATTGGACGGCACTGGACATTGCCCCGCCTCTGTCGGCCACCAGGTTGGATTCCACAGGGATGGTCCGCTGCCAAATTCCATCACCTCCATCTTATCCGTGTTGATCTTAAGATAGTTACGACTCATCCATCTCATGATGTGGGTGAGACAGGCATGGAAGTTAACTGCCGTAACTTCGAACTGTTTGGATACAGTGATGACAATCTGTGAATCGTCTGCATAGGAGACCAACGAAAAACCATACTTTCTAATGAGTATGGCAAGTGGAATGACGTATATATTGAACAGTGTAGGTGCAGATCCCTGCGGCACTCCACACGGTAAGTGGAAAGGTTCGGATTTCACGCTTTTCCAATATATACTCTGCTCCCTGGAGGCCAGGAATGAAGAAAGAAGGGACAAGGGCCACTTCCCCAATCTCCACCGCCCTCAGCCGTCACACTAACACTGTGTGATTCACGGTGTCGAGCGCTGCTGAGAGGTCTAAGAGAATGGGGATGGCTCTGCCCCCTCCATCCACCTGTCTACGAATTTCCTCAGTTGCCATGATCAGGGAGGTCTCGGTTGAGTGGCATGACCGGAATCCATGCTGACTAGAGTCCAACAAATTGTTAGCGTCTAGATATTGCATAAGCTCCTGATTCACCGCCCTTTCGAGGATTTTAGCTGTAATAGGCAGACACGAGATGGGTCTATAATTCTTCACTTCCATGGGGTCTAAGGCTAGTTTTTTCAGATTTGGTCTTATGCAGGCTGTTTTCCAGATCAGCGGATACA